>JAKFHU010001054.1:0-1200000 GCA_023783475.1 Daubentonia madagascariensis
AGAGACGCGGCTCACAGCTCCGCGCGGGCGGCTTTAAAGATGGCTGCCGCCGCCAGCCTGGCACACAGCCGGGCTCCGATCTCGCCCGGAGCGCAGCTTTTCTCCACCGGCAGTTGCTAGCAACCTCTAAGGGCATGTCCCGCTCTTGGTTAAACTCCTGGGCCCAGTGCCGCTGACTTCTAGTGGCGCAGTGCCGGCCTGCGCGTTCCCGCGCACTGTCCCAGGAAGCTGTATCTCCACTCAGTCCCCACCCAGTTCCTCCCCAGCCCTCAACAGTCTCTGTATATTGCAGCTGCGAGTTGTGTTTGGCTCTCACAATTGTCTCCTCTCCACTAGGTATGCTGTCTCGTGCCACCGCTTTGCCCCAACTCTGGGCTTGTTCCTGACTGAGTGGATGGGGAGGTGTGTAACCGCTTGGGGGGCAGGTCATACTGCGCCTACCTGGCGAACACGTCCTTCCCATGCTCTGGGCTCTATTGTGCTCTGTGCGCTCTCCGATCTTTGTGAAAATTTTGTACCTGTTTTCTTGGGCTGGGCGTTCGGCCTTGTTTCTCTGTAATTCACAATGCTGTTTTCGGAATGAGCGGTCCGTGCTCGCAGGTAGCCGCTGGCGTTTTTCACCTCCTTCCCTGGGAGCGGTGTGGTGGGAGGACTCTATCAGACCGCCATTTTTTCCCTCCCACATATACCACATTTTCTTAATCTACTCATGTATTGATGGGCACTTGTTTTGTTTCCACATCTTTGCAATTGTCAATTGTGCTGCTATAAACATTCGAGTGCAGATGTCTTTCTTGTAGAATGTCTTTTTTTCTTTGTGTAAATACCCAGTAGTGGCATTGCTGGATCAAATGGTAGTTCTACTTTTAGTTCTTTGTGGTATCTCTATACTACTTTCCATACAGTATTTTTTTATTGTATAAATTTATGGTTTCCAACATGACGTTTTTGATATACATATATGCAGTAGAATAATTACTACTGGTGAGCAATGTAACATATCCATCAACTTCTATACTTACCTCTGTGTGTGTGTGTATGTGTGTTTGTGTGTGTGATAAGAGCACCTAAAATGTATTCTCTTACAAATTTTTAACGTACAAGATGATATTTTTATAGTCCTCCTACTGTTCATTCTATGTCTAAACTTATTTGTCCAACATAATTGCAAGTTTGTACTTTTTAACATACATCTCCCCATTCCCTGCCCTCACACACACACCTGGTAACCACCATTCTACTCTCTTTCTGTGTATTTGACCTTTTTTAAAAGTTCACATATCAGTGAGATCATGCAGTATTTTTCTTTCTGTGAATGGCTTATTTCACTGAGCATAATGTCTTTTAGGTTCATCCACGTTGTCATAAATGGCAGTCTCTCCTTTTCTAAAGCTGAATAGATGTGAACATTGTCAGCCCCTGGGAGGTGAAATTAGGCAGGGACCATATAGCTTTGGGTGGACCAGATGCTTGACCAGGTATTTTGTCATGCACCACTGGGAAGTTTGTTTTAAGAATGAATATATATAGTTAATGTGCTTGCTAAAGTAATTGGACTAGTATAGTGAATTCCATCCCTTCTAGGAACCCAGAGTCCTTTTGCAGATGGGATCTTCCAAGAGAGGTGAGGGACTTACCCAAGGTCCCACAGGTTTTGTGTTAGACCTGACACCAGGACACAGGTTGATTTCCTGAATGTCACTCCAGTGTCTCGGGTATGAGACATGGTATTTGCTTGTGAGTGTTTTAGCCTATCAAAGCCTTATAGAAGCCATGCTTCTCTGTATTAACCTACTGGGCAGGAAGTAACATAAACTGAAATGCAGCATTGAGGCTCTTCACCTAGCTCAATCTGCACTTGGGAACTGATTCAAAAGGGAATACAAAAGCAAGTGTTTCCTTAACAAAACACCCACCGTGTGGGATGGCAGGCACCAGGGGATGCTTCTGATTTTTCCTATCTCTACATTCTTTGTGTGGCTCAAACCTCCTCCATTCATGGGACTGTGGCTATGCACTTCTGTAGGCACAATGGAGAGGGATGGATTGTGATGGGCGTACCAGGTATTAGACGACTAGAGAATGAAGGTGACCATGAGGAATATGGGAAAAGTCAGTGGCCCTAAACCAGGAGGGTCAGAAAGTGGGACCAAGTTCTGGCCTGGTCCCTTACAACAAGTACACACTCCACACATTCTACTTTTTGTTTTTGTGTCTGTTTCTCTAATCTGGGTGCTCACATGTTGTCAGAAATCTGCCCTGGGTGGCCTTAGGGTTCAAATTAATACTATCTGTATAGTCCAATTAATTTTTTATATCAAACCCAGACATATTGCAAATACAAATTTAGTCCTTTCTGGAGGGATTTGAGGCTTTAGGAAGATTCGCTCAGATAAAATCCTCATAAACGAGCATATATTGGAAAAACAAGCCACTATCAGTATAACCAGTAAACCACAAGGCAAATGTCAACTCACTGTCAATTTCAAACTATTAAGAAATGTGTTTGACATATTTAGCTAAATGACAAGTTATATAAAGCATAAAATATAGCTAGTTCTCCAAAAGAGGCAAATAAATGTTTTAGAAATGAAAATTGTACCTGCTGAAATGAAAGATTAACGAAATAGTTAACAGCATATGAGAGAAAGCTGGATAGGGGATTGGAGTACTAGAAGATGGAAGAAAAGAATTATTCAGAACACTTCACATGGAGGAAACTAGAAGGAAATTATTAAATAGAGGTGAAGAGACTTAAGAAGTGGACCAAAAAAATATAAAGTGCGTCTCACAGAAGTTCATGAAGGAGATACTGGGCGAATTGGGGAAGAATAATATTCAAAGAGGAAGTAGCTAGGAATTTTCCAGAATTAAGGGAGGACATAATTCCCTAAATTCGGATGCATACCCGTATACACCATAGGAAAACTGCAAAAAAAAGAATAGATAGAAATCATAAAAGCTGACAAAATATATGCACTGCCCCTAAATAATCTTGAGCCAAAAGATCTAAGCTAAAGGCACTATACTACCCAGCTTCAAAATATGTTCTAAAGCAATTGTAATCAAAACAGCATGGTACTGGCATACAAACAGACTCATTGATCAATGGAACAGAAAAGAAAGGCCAGAAATAAACGCACGCATTTATGGTCAACTGATTTTTGACAAAGGAGCTGGGAAGACACAATGGAGAAAAAGACATTTTGTTCAATGAATGGGGCTGGGAAAACTGGTTATCCACATGCAAAATATCGAAATTAAACTCTCATATTACAGTGCTTAAAAATCACCTTGAAATGCATTAAAGACTTAAATGTAAAACCTAAAACTGTAAGACTGCTAGAAGACAATGTAGGGGAAAAATTTCACAACATTGGTCTGGGCAAGGATTTTTTTGGTTATGACCATGAAAGCTCAGACAACAAAAGAAAATATAGACAAATGGGATTGCATTAAACTAAAAAGCCTCTGCACAACAAAAGAAACAGTTAACAAATTGAAGAGACAGGCCACAGAGAGGGAAAAATATTTTCAAACCATACATCTAATAAGGGGCTGTCTTAGTCTCTTTTATGTTGCTACAACAGAATACCACAAATGGGTAACTTGTTAAAAAATTAATTAGGGAGGGGGGAAAAATGGCGGTCTGATAGAGTCCTCCCACCTTACTGCTTACTGCCAGGGAAAGAGGTGAAAAACGCCATTGGCTGCCTGAGCTGGCAGATCGCTCACTCTGAAAACAGCATTGTGAACTTACAGAGAAACATCATGGGACACTCAGCCCAAGAAAACAGGTGACAGGGAGAATCTTTCACAAAGATCAGAGAGCACAGGGAGTGAAACAGAGCCCAGAGCGCCAGAAGGACGTGCTTGCCAGGTCAGCGCAGTGGGACCCGACCCCCAAGTGGTTACACACCTTCCCCACAGACTTCCCATCCACTCAGTCAGGGACAAGCCCAGAGTCGGGGCAAAGCTGTTGCTGGAGACAGCAGGCTCTGTGGAGAGGAAGCAATTGTGAGAGCCATACGGAACTCTCAGCTGCAATATGCAGGGACCGCTCAGGGCCAGGTAGGGACTGGGAGGAGATACAGCTTCCCGGGACAGTGCGCAGGAATCCACTTACCGGCACCACGCTGCTGGAAGTCAGCGGGACCTGGGCACAGGAGTTGAACGGAGAGCGGGACATGCCCTTGGGGCTGCCAGCAATTGCCTCTGTGGGACACAGGCCGGTTGAGAAAAGCTGTGTTCACAGGCGTGATCCGAGCCCTGCTGTGCACCAGGCTGGTGGTAGCAGCCATCTTTAAAGCCTCCCTCCCGGAGCCGTGAGCCGGGTCTCTAGCTCTGCCCCGCACCGGCCCGGGGGCTCTTCCGCTGGGGCATGACAGGTTTTGCCCTTGGTGGCCAGGGACAGCTGCATCCGTGGGTTCCAGGTGGGATGAGATCCTGGAACTGTAGTGGCAGAACCTTTGTGTATTGGAAACAGTTTGCAGCCCATCCATCCAGTCCTGCTACTCCAGCTCTAGCTTCCTGAGAATCTGCTATGTGCTGGACCTAGTGCCCACTCTTCAGGTCCCAGCTCTCCTGTACCCCAGAGATCGGTCATTTTGAAGGTTGCTGGTTATAGTGACGAATTTTGAATAAGTACCTGTTCTCATGGCAACCAAATGCCTCAAGAGCCATAGGCTGAACTAGAGCAGCTCCCCGTAACACTGCCCACTTCATTAGGGAATTTCACTGCATCCAAGAGAGCTTCCACTGGCCACTATTCCACCCCAAGGAACATCCCCCTTGGCAGAGACTTCTGGGGATAGAGACACCCACCCGCCTCACCTTGGGGTCTAGTCGTGGAAAAGAGGTGCAAAATTGGAGATCCCCCTATGAACCAGCGTCACATGGAGACACACGTCAGAGGACCAGACACACGCGGCCGGATAAGCAACCTCTGAGATATATAGAATTTTTCCAATTCAGCTCTCACACTGCAGCCAAAAGCAATTGTGTTTCTACGGGCACTTCAAGAGGAGCAGGGTCAAAGTAACCCCTAGGAACTACAAGGCCCCTGCCAAAGCTTAGGGCTTTCGCATACCCCACTTGGGGGATCAGCGTCTCCCACGGATACAACAGAATACCTACCTATTAGGGAGCTGTGAATTCATACCGTCAAGTACAATCCACCAGCTTGCAGCTCAAACTGGGAGGACAATCTCACTACACCCCACTGGGAAGAGGAGAAGACAACAGGTCAGAGGTAACCCAAGATCCAACAAACATGCTAAAATACACCTAAGGTAATACAGACCACTACTCCTGTCCCTGGCTCTGCCAAGGAATGAACCTCAGGGGCTTGGAGACAGGGCCATAAACTAGCCCTAACTCCCTCGGCTCTCGACCAAGAGGCCAGATGAGAAAAAATCAGCGAGAGAACTCCGGAAACGTGAAAAATCAGAGTGAAAATCATCCCCAAAAGAAATCATTAGCTCCTCAGCAACGGATACCAACTCAAACAAAATGGGTAGAATGACAGAAGAGGAATTTCATTTATGGATTATAAGAAAGCTCAATCAAATTCAAGAGAAAATTGAATCCCAGCACAATAGAAACCACAAGAAAAATGCAAGAAATGAAAGAAAAAATTTTCCAAAGAAATAGAAGTATTATGGAAAAATCAAATAGAAATTCTAGAAATGAAAGAGGCATTCAAGGATCTACAAAACACAGTGGAAAGCCTTAAGAATAGGCTGGATCACACAGAGGAAAGAATTTCAGAGCTGGAAGATAACTCCTATGCACTAAATAAACCAGCCAAAGAGAAAGAACACAAAAACAAGAGGCATGAACAAAGCATACAAGAAATGTGGGATTATGTAAAGAGGCCAAACATAAGGATCATAGGCATCCCTGAGGGAGAGGAAGAAAATTCGCATGGGCTGGAAAATCTATTTGAAGGCATAATAGCGGAAAATTTCCATGGTCTAGGTAGAAATCTTGGTATCCAAGTACAAGAAGCACACAGAACTCCTGGGAGACACAAGGTGAAAAGGCACTCACCACACCACATAATTATTAGGGTGGCCAAAGTAAACACAAAAGAGGCACTCCTCAGAGCTGTAAGGCGAAAAGAGCAGGTAACCTACAAAGGGAAAACTATCAGATTAACTGCAGATTTCTCAGCTAAAACCTTCCAAGCCAGAAGGGAATGGGGACCCATTCTCAGTCTCCAAAAAGAAAATAAAGGCCAAGCCAGAATTCTGTATCCTGCCAAACTAAGCTTCTGATATGAGGGAGAGATAAAGAATTTCCAGACAAGCAATCACTGATAGAATTTGAGAAGTCCAGACCAGCCTTGCAAGAAGTGCTTATACCTGCATTGTACACTAACCAGCACAACAGACACCCACCAATGTAAAACTATTCAAAGCTAAAACTCCAGAACCCAGACTTCACAAAGACTCAAGAGGTAAAACAGAACAAGAAACTACCCAACAGGATAAACAGAAATCTACCCCAAATGTCAATTCTCTCAATAAATGTGAATGGCTTGAATTGCCCATTGAAGAGACATAGGCTGGCTGAATGGATTAAAAAATACAAGCCAAGTACCTGCTGTCTCCAGGAGACACACCTTACACACAAGGACTCATTCAGACTCAAGGTGAAAGGATGGAATACAATTTTCCAGGCAAATGGAAACCAAAAGAAATCTGGGGTACCCATTGTTGTATCAGATATTATAAACTTTAAAGCAACAAAAGTAAAGAAGGACAAAAATGGACATTATATAGTGGTGAAGGGAAAAATCTTACAAGAAGATTTAACAATCCTAGACATTTATGCACCCAACACAGGAGCACCCAGATATGTAAAGCAAATACTGCTTGATCTAGACAATATAATAAATAGCAATGCCATAATAGCAGGGAACTTCAACACCCCACTCACAGAACAGGACAGATCCTCCAAACAGAAATTAAGCAAAGAAACAAAGGACCTAAACAGGACTCTAGAACATTTGGGCCTAACAGATATCTATAGAACACTCCACCCAAATAACACTGAATATACATTCTTCTCATCAGCTCATGGAACTTTCTCTGAAATTGATCACATCCTAGTCACAAGCAGATCTCAACAAATTCAACAAAATAGAAATCATACCATGTATCTTTTCAGACCACAGCGGACTAAAATGAGAAATCAATTCCAACAGAAACTCACATCTTCATCCAAAAACATGGAAATTAAACAATCAGTTGCTGAATGACTATTGGGTCAAGAGGGGATGCAAATGGAAGTCAAAATATTCTTCGAACTAAACAATAATGGGGACACAAGTTATCAAAATCTGTGGGATACAGCAAAAGCAGTCCTGAGAGGAACACCTATCATCTTAAATGCTGACATCCAAAAGACAGAAAGGTCACAAGTCAGTAAACTAATGAATCATCTCAAGGAAATGGAAGAGGAAGAGCAAACCAACCCTAAAGCCAGCAGAAGAAAAGAAATAACCAAGATCAGAGCAGAACTAAATGACATCGAGAACAAAAGAACTATACAGAAGATTAATAAAATGAAAAGTTGGTTCTTTGAAAAGTTAAACAAAATAGACAGGCCACATGCTAGATTGACCAGAAGCAGAAAGGAAAGGACTCTAATAAGCTCAATTAGAAATGAAAATGGAGAGGACACAACTGATATCATGCAAATACAAAATATCATCTTCGAATACTACAAAAATCTCTATGCCCACAAACACGAAAAAATGGAGGAAATGGACAAATTCTTAGAAACATACTACCTCCCTAGGCTCAACCAGGAGGAAATAGAATTCCTAAACAGACCAGTATCAAGCACCGAAATTGAAGCAGTAACAAAAAATCTTCCAACAAAAAAAAGTCCTGGACCAGATGGGTTCACACCTGAATTCTACCAAACCTACAAAGAAGAACTGGTTCCTATACTGCAGAAATTATTCAAAAACCTCCAGAAGGATGGAATCCTCCCAAACTCATTCTATGAAGCCAATATCACCTTGATAACAAAGCCAGGAAAGGACACAACAAGAAAAGAAAACTACAGACCAGTATCCCTTACGAATATAGATGCAAAAATTCTCAATAAAATCCTAGCAAACCGAATTCAAATGTACATCAAAAAAATAATTCATCACAATTAGGTGGGCTTCATCCCTGAGATGCAGGGAGGGTTCAACATTTGCAAATCTATAAATGTAATTCACCACATAAACAACAGCAAGAACAAAGATTACATGATCCTTTCAATAGATGCAGAAAAGGCTTTTGATAAAACGCAGCACCCCTTTGTGATAAGAACTCTTAACAATATAGGCATAGATGGCTCATACCTCAAAATTATTAAGGCCATATACGATAAAACCACAGCCAATATCATACTGAATGGGGAAAAATTGAAAGCATTCCCCCTGAAAACTGGAACCAGACAAGGTTGCCCACCATTTCCACTTCTATTCACCATAGTGCTGGAAGTCCTGGCCAGAGCAGTCAGACAAGAGAGAGGAATCAGGGGTGTCCAAATGGGAGCTGAAGAGGTCAAACTTTCACTATTTGCTGATGATATGATATTATATCTAGAAAACTCCAACAATTCAACCAAGAGATTATTGGAATTGATAAATAAATTCAGCAAAGTCTCAGGATTCAAAATCCTACAAACAAATCAATAGCCTTCACATATGCCAATAACATTTGAGCCGAGAAACTAATTAAAGATGCAATACCTTTCACAATAGCACCATGCAAAATTAAATATTTAGGAATATATCTGACTAAGGAGGTGAAAGACCTATATAGAGAGAATCATGAAACACTGAGAAAAGAAATTGCAGAGGTTGTAAACAGATGGAAAACCCTACCATGCTGGTGGACAGGTAGAATTCACATTGTAAAAATGTCTTTGCTCCCTAAAGTGATTTACAAAATCAATGCAGTCCCTATCAAAATACCAACATCATTTTTTGGTGATCTAGAAAAAATAATTCTACGCTTTGTGTGGAACCAGACAAGACCTTGTCTAGCCAAAGCAATCTTAAGCAAAAAGAACAAATTGGGAGGCATCAATCTACCAGACTTCAAACTATACTACAAGGCTATAGTAACCAAAACAGCATGGTACTGGCACAAGAACAGAGACATAGACCAATGGAACAGGACTGAGAACCCAGATATAAAACCATCCTCATACTGTCATCTGATCTTTGACAAAGTAGACAAAAATATACACTGGGGAAAAGAATCCCTATTCAATGAATGGTGCTGGGAAAATTGGATAGCCACATGTAGAAGACTGAAACTAGATCCACACCTCTCACCTCTCACAAAAAATCAACTCACGATGGATAACAGATTTAAACCTAAGACATGAAACCATAAGAATTCTCGAAGAAAACATTGGAAAAACTCTTATGAACATGGGCCTAGGCAAAGAATTTATGAAGAATACACCCAAAGCAATCACAGGAGGAACAAAAATAAATAAATGGGACCTGATCAAGTTAAAAAGCTTCTGCACAGCCAAGGAAACTATCACTAGAGTGAACAGACAACCTATAGAATGGGAGAAAATATTTGCATGCTACACATCTGATAAAAGGCTGATAACTAGAATCTATACAGAACGTAGGAAAATCAACAAGAAAAAACCCAAACAACCCCATTAAAAACTGGGCAAAGGACATGAACAGAAACTGTTCAAAAGAAGACAGAATAATGGCCAGCAAACATATAAAAATTTGCACAACTTCTCTAATCATCAGGGAAATGCAAATCAAAACCACAATGAGATATCACTTAACTCCAGTGAGATTGGCTCATATTAAAAAATCCCCAAAACAACAAATGTTGGCAGGGATGCGGACAGTTAGCAACACTCATACGCTGCTGGTGAGACTGCAAATTAGTAAACCTCTATGGAAAGTAATATGGAGATACCTCACAGAATTAAAAGTAGAACTACCATTTGATCTAGCAATCCCACTACTGGGTATTTACCCAAAGGAAAAAAAGAAATTCTATAATAAAGACATCTGCACGCGAATGTTTATAGCAGCACAATTCACAATTGCAAAGATGTTGAAACAACCCAGGTGCCCATCAATACACGAGTGGATTAATAAAATGTGGTATATGTATACCATGGAGTATTACTCAGCAATAAAAAACAACAGTGAATTAAGACATCTGGTATTATCCTGGATGGAGGTAGAGCCCATTCTTTGAAGTGAAATATCACAAGAATGGAAAAACAAGTGTCACTGGTACTCACCATCAAATTGATACTAACTGATCAATACTTACGTCACACACGGCAATAATATTCATCAGGGGGCAGGCAGGCGGGAGGGGGGTGGAGGGGATGGGAAAACTCTCACTGAATGGATGCGGGGTGCACAGTTTGGGGGATGTCCACAATTGTAGCTCTGACGTGGGCAGTGCATGGGCAATATATATAGCCAAAGTGTTGTACCCCCATAATATCTGAAATAAAAAAATTTTTATAAAAGTAATTAAATTTATGTCTCACAGTTTTGGTGCATGGGAAGTCCAATATCAAAGTGCCCGCATCTTTCAAGGGCCTTCTTGCTATGTCGTCCCATGGCAGAAGGTGGAAAGGCAACAGAGCATGTGCAAGAGAGAGAAAAAGGTTGAATTTGAAGCCTCAAGTCCTTCTATAATCAGCATTACTCCATTCACGAAGGTGGAGCTCTCATGACCTAAACACCTCCCACTACATTCCACTCCCGAGACTGTTGCATTGGAGATTAAGTTTCCAACACATGTTTTTAGGGGGACACATTCAAACCATAGCAGTCCACCCCTGGCCCCAAAATTTCATGTTTTTCTCACATGCAAAATACATTCATCCCATCCCAATAGCCCCCAAATTTTAACTTGTTCCAGCACCAACTCAAAAGTCCAAAGTCCCATCTAAATCAGATATGGGTGAGACTGAAAGTACAATTCATCCTGAGGCAAATTCCCTTCAGCTGTGAGTCTGTGAAATCAAAACAAGTTATCTACCTCCAAAATACAATGGTGGAACAGGCATAGACTAGATATTCTCATTTCAAAATGGAGAAATTGGCAAAAAGAAAGGAGTAACAGGATGGCACTGGAGGCTGTTATGTTAAGTAAAGTAAGCCAAGCATAGAAAGACAAATGTCACATGTTCTCACTCATGTGTAAGAGCAAAAAAAAAAAGGGCCTCATGAAGATAGAGAGTAGATTCGTGTCTCCCAGTGGCTAGGAAGGGGAGGGAGAAGGGGAGAATGAAGGGGAAAAAGAGCATAAATGTACTTATTACCACTGAACTGTACACTTAAATATGGTAAAGATGGTAAATTATATACGTATATAATACCTCAAAAGTAAATAAATAAAAATAAAGGAGTAACACGGCCCACGTAAGTCCAAAACCCAGCAGGGCAGACAACATTAAGTCTTAAAGCTGAAGAAAAACCTTGGATTCCATGTCCTGCATTCTGCACACACTGAGGCAGGAATTGGGCCACCAAGCCTACTAAATACTGTAAATATGCATCACATGGATGATGAAAACATCTCATGAGAGCAGCTCATGCCCCAGTTTCCACTGGCTGAGCCAATGAAGGACTTGCAGCCCTTGAGCCATAGCCATGGCCCAAAATATGGAAATGAACTAGGATTAACAAATTGAGCTTCCTGGAATGTTCAGCCTTGGAGATTGTGGAGGAAATTGGTGTGGTTCTTTCCCTGTTATTTGCTTGCTTGCCTGTATTTTTTTTTTTTTTTTTGAGACAGAGTCTCACTTGTCCCCCTGGCTAGAGTACAGTGGCGTCATCATAGCTCACTGCCATCTGAAACTCCTGGGCTCAGGTGATCCTTCTGCCTCAGCCTCCCGAGTAGCTGGGACTACAGGCGCGAGCCACTGCACCTGGCTAATTTTTTTTCCTATTTTTAGTAGAGGCAGGGTCTCGAACTCCTGACCTCAAAGCTATCCTCTCACCTCGGACTCCCAGAGTGTTGAAATCACAGGCGTGAGCCACGCACCTGGCCTACTTTCTTGGTTTTAATCACGGTGATTTAATGATACTAATCCAGAGATTGCAGTGGACATGTCTCTTGTCCTTGGCATCAAATTCAGAGAAGGATTTGATTGCTGATATTTCAAGTAGGATTTTACATGCTCATTTGTAAAAGAGACTGTTCAGAAATGAGATTACCATGCTTTCTTCACTAACATTATCATCACATATGTTTTAGAAAAACAATGAGCTTGTTTTCCTTTATAATCTGAAACTGTCTTATTACCAGCAGAATTAGCTACTTCGTAAAGATCTGACAGAAAACACCCTTGGAAGCCTGACTATTTGGGATGATGACTAATGATGATCTCCATTTCTTCATTTATTCTTAGGTATTTTGTTGTTGTTGTTGTTCAATTTCTGTAACTCAATTTTACATACTAAGACATTTGAGGCATGTCTTTGCAAGTGTTATTATAGAATGTTGAAAAGGATATGCTTTAACTACAAAGTATTTCCCACTTATTGGTTTTGTTTTTCTCCCTGTGGTGGTTTCTTAAAGAATTCGGGTGATAATTGTTTTTCCAACTAACAATTCATATATATTCACCATTCCAGTGTGTGCAGTATTTTTTATGACCTAAATAATGAGAAGGAAAAAATTTAATCATGGTAAATGTTTCAGGAGGTTTGCATTTTTGAAAAAGTCTCCATTTCTGCTTGTCTGCTGTGTATAGAGACTGTGGTTTTGCCATTTGCACTTTTCCCAATTACTGAAAGTTTTGATTAGAACTCAAGCCAGTATCTGAACAACCATGTCCCTTGATTTCCAAGGGCACTCTAGTGACCATGTCAGATAATTCCTGCTTAAACCACATGGCTCAGCCTAGGATTAAGGTAGGTTCTGAGTTGGAGCAGTCATTCCCCTGGCATAGTGGACATGGATCATGAAGGTCAGGCTCTCTCAAACAGACAAAGTTGAAATTTCTACACTTCAGGTGGTTTTGGTGGCTTCTTATCAGTGTTCTCGTGGTGTTTCATCAATCAGATGATGTGGTCAGCTGACCTTTTCTGTGTGTGGCTGGGAGTGGGACATGTCTCTTGCCTCCTTGCATCAAACAGAGAAGGATTTCATTGCTACTATTTCAAGTAGGATGTGTATATCCTCATTTGCAAGTGTCACTTATCAACACTCTACTCATTTGTGATTTCTTCACTGGTTTTCTTTTCATATTTCTAAAATAAAAATGACATTTTTCTCCTCATAATCTCGGATCATTTTATTATTAGGTATTTTTTGTTATCAGTAGAATTAGCTGATAAATTAGCTGTTTTTTAAAGGTCTAACAGAAAACACCATTGGAATCCCGGCCATTCGGGATGACAGCTCATTGATGTCCTCCTTTCTTTCAATTATTATTAACACTCAAGTTCTTAAGTCCTGTTTGGGGGTCCGCTTCTGCAATTTGTTTTTCCATAAATACATTGAAGAAATGTTATTGTATATATTATTACAGATTCTGGTACATTTTAAACCTTTCTATATCATTCATACCTTTTTCCTTTTTCTCTATAAAGTTTCTTTGAGAATTAGTTTTGTAAGAATTTAGGAATTCTTAAAAACACAACAGCTCTGATATGTATTCACCAATTCTAACATGTAGGGCAATTTTTAGGAGCTAACTATTGTTAAGAATACAGTACTAAACTTGTAAATATTGAATGTTCTTATATACTTCTGAAGCATAACAATTTTTGTTTGTGTTCTGTTTGGAGACTGTGGTTTTGCCATTTCTCCTCTTCCGGATTCAGTGAGGAGTTTGATCATAACTGGAGGCAGGAGCTGGACAGCCAGTTCCCTTTACTTCCAGGAGCACTCTGCAGGCCACGTCTGTGAGTTCCTGATCAAGTCAGGGTGACTTAGCCAGGGACAGCAATAGAGTCTGAGGAATGGCCCAAACATAGCCATAGTTCATTTCTCTGGTATGATGGACTTGGATTCTGGAGGTCAGACTCTTAAGGAACTGAAGCTAAAATCGCTACTCTTTAGGAGATTTCAGTGATGTCTTTCAAATGCTCATGGTGTGGCATCAATCAGCTGATCAGGTCAGAATACCTTTTGCTGTGTGGGGCATCTTGGTAACTTTCCCTGAATCAGGCAACAGGAAGCGCATGGGGGGCAGACGCCCACTGTGATTGGTGGATGCGATTCACCCGCCAGGAGAACTATCCAATCACCTTGAGCGCTCTGAGGCTGGCTGCCAGGCTCCCCACGTGGCATTTCCTCCAGTCAGAGGGCGAGTTGGCCGTGACGTCGAGCAAACCAGCGGCTACAAATGCGTCCGAAGCAGGCCACAGTCGCCATCCTCTCTCCCGCTCAGCCGCCGGCAGCTGCCTCCGCCATGGCTGAGCCTTCCTCCGAGCCGTCCTCTGAGGCGTGCCTCAGCGCCAAGGAGCCTCAAGAGGCCGAACCGAAGACGACCCAGAAGCAGAAGCAGCCAAGGCGTCGCGGCCGCCGCTCCAGCCGGGACGGGGACAGTTTCGCCACCTACTTCCCCAGGGTCCTGAAGCACGTCCACGACGGCCTCAGCCTGTCCCAGGAGGCCGTGAGCGTGATGGATTCGTTCGTTCACGACATCCTCGATCGCATCGCCCAGGAGGCCGGCCGCCTGGCCCGCTACACCCGGCGCTCGACCATCACCTCCAGAGAGATCCAGACGGCCGTGCGCCTGATGCTGCCCGGGGACATCGGCAAGCACGCTGTGTCCGAGGGCAACAAGGCCGTCATCAGATACACCAGGCGCAAGTGAGCCGCCTCAGGACCTCCTGAGCACCGAACCCAAAGGCTCTTTTAAGAGCCACCACGGTGGTCCTGAAAGAGCTGTAGCACGCCACAGGGGACCCGCTGGAGTTCGGGGGAAGTGGCAGGTGGCGTCCTGCCCACGGTGGCTGGTGGCATCCTGCCGATTTTTCCAGAGTTCTAAAAAATTTGGGTTGTATATGTTTAACGTGTACAGCATGATGGCTTGTAACATATACCTAGTGAAATGATTGCTGTAGTCAAACAAATTAACATCTGTCACCTTCCATAGTTACCTTTTTTTATGGTAAGATAGTGTAAAATCTCTCTTAGCACATTTTCCATATGCAATGCAATGTTATCAACAAATTTCCTCATGCTGTGCACTAGATCTCTAGGCATATTTATTCCACCTGACTGCTAGTTTGTACCCCGTCCCCTCCTTCTTCCCATGTCCTCCTCCTCCCCCATCCCATCCTTGGCAACCACCTTTCTACTCTGTTTCTTTTTAATTTTTCTTTTCTTTTCTTTCCTTTTATTAACATTTTACATGTGAGTGAGATCATACAGTATTTTTCTTTCTTTGCCTGGCTTATTTCACTCAGCATAATATTCTTCAGGTTCATCAATATTGTTGCAAATAGCAGTGTTTCCTTTGTTAAGGCTGAATACTACTTCGTTGCATATATTTAACACTATTTAGCTAATCATCTTTGATAGACACTTAGGTTGTTTCCATATCTTGGTTACTGTGAATCATGTTGCCATGTACATGGGAGTGCAGATACTTCTTTGATGTACTGATTTTATATCCTTTGGGTATATATCCAGCAGTGAGGTTGCTGGATCACGTGGTAGTTCTATTTTTAATTTTTAGAGGAACTTCCATACTGTTTTCTGTAATAGCCAAACCAGTTCACATTGCCATAAACATGCAAGGGTTACCTTTTTTTTGTCATCCTTGCCAACACTTGTCATCATTTTTATTTTTGATAATGGCCATCCTGACAAGCGTGAGGTGATACCTCACTGCGGTTTTAATTTGCCTTTCCCTGATGATTAGTGATGTTGAGCACCTTTTCATATACCTGTTGGCCTTTCTTATGTCTTCTTATGAGAATTGCCTATTCAGATTTTCTGCCTATTTTACAATCAGGTTAATTGGGTGAGTTCATTATGTATTTTGGATATTAACCCCTTATGAGATGTACAATTTTCAAATATTTTCTTTCAATCTGTAGGCCGCCTTTTCATTGTATTGATTGTTTCCTTCATGAGGCAGAAGTTTTTTAGTTTCTTGTAGTTCCTCTTGTTTACTTTGGTTTTTGTTGCCTGAGATTTTGGTGTAATCTAGTGTTTTTACTGAGAAGTAAACATTAACATAGTGTATACATCTGTAGAGCAATTTACTCCAAGGAAAGCAGTGGATTTTCCATAACCATAGTGAAATTAATCGGTTTCCTGAGAGGTCATTTCTGTTAGTTATGTTAATTTTCTTGTCATCATTTATAGGGATTTATTAGGTCAAAATTTTTTTTGTTTCGGAGTATTATGGGGTACAAATCTTTTTGGTTACATGGATCACTTTTATAATGCTTGAGTCATGGTTATAAGTGTGCCCATCAGCCAGATAGTGTTCATGATACACGTTAGGTAGGTTTTCACTCACCCTGTCTTCCCCTCACCCCCTGCTTGATTTCCATTGAGTTTTACTTCCCTCAATGCACATGTGTGCTTATCAATTAGTTCCAATTTAATAGTGAGTACATGTGGTGTTTGTTTTTCCATTTTTTAGATACTTCACTTAGGAGAATGGTGTTTCCCGTCAAACCTTAAAGACCAACTAATTTTACTGCTAATAAAAGTGTTCCAGATTATGAATGGAAAAAAATCTCATTTTTATTACCAGAAAATATAGTATGCTGATAAAAGCACTGAAGAAAGCATTCTAAACAAATTTATGAACACTCCCATTTTCAAATAAAGAGAGAAAACTACACCTTCAAATATTAGCAATCAAATCCTTCTCTAAATGTCATGCAAGGCACGAGAGACATGTTGATTACAATCTGGATTTATAGCATTAAATCACCATGATTTTTAAAAAATCAAGAAAACAAACAAAAGGGAAATAGCCACTCCAATTTCCTCCACAATCTCAAAGGGAGAACATCCCAGGAAGTCTTTTACTGATCCATCCTGGATCATTTTTCTACACTTTGGACCATGGTTGTGGCTCACGGCTGCGGCTCACGGCTGCAAGCCCATTATTGGCTGAGCCAGTAGAAACTGGGGCATGAGGTACTGTCACTGGATGCTCCCATCATCCAAGTAATGCATCATTATAGTATTTAATTCTTCTATCTTGTTTACTTTATTATCAAAGTAGCCACCATTATTATTGCATCAGTTTTATACCATCATCATTTATCATTTACCCTATTCGCTAATTTGCTCTATTACCATTCCTTCTTGCATCTCCAATCATCTTCCTGTGATCATATTCCGTCTTCTTAAATGACATTCTTTAGAAATTCTTTTAACATGATGTCTGTTGGTGAAAACACTAACAGTTTTCATTTTCTCTCAGTGTCTTATTTCTGAGTTAGGTTCTGAAGGAAGTTGACTCTGAGATGGAGTGTGCAGGACATTTATTCAGATCAGCCCCTGAGTAAGAGACAGAGGAGACTGGCGTGGGAAGAGGGAAAAGTGCATCCTTAATGCTGGCCCAAGAAAACCCTTTTCTGATCCCAAGGAGAGCTCTGAGCATAAATTGTCCATCAGTGTTATTCCCCGTTGGGTCAAAATACCCAGACAGTTATATGAATACTTCCTCCTTGACCAGTCACTAGGTGTGGGCCATCACAGGAAGTGTGTAACCCTGGGCAAGGCAGCTCCTGCAACTGATATAATTAATACCTGAAGGGACTAATGGCTGACAACTGGCACCTGAATGCACTCTCAGCAACTGAAACACCAAATTTGCTCTTGGAGGGGGTTCTGGTTGATTCATTTGCATCTATCACAGCCTCGTTTTTAAATAACACTTTGGCTAGATACGTAATTTAGGATGTCAGTAATTTTTTTCCCAGAACGTTCTTGTAACTTCCATATGATGATAAGAGTGGTCTGCTGTACCACTATGTAGTATTCCTTTCTAGGCAATGTGTCTTCTTCTGTGTTACTATGATGTCTATGCTTACATTCTCTTTAGCTTTACTACGATGTGTTCATTTGTGGTTTCTGAGTTTAGGAAATCACGTCTTTCCTTAATTCTGGAAAATTTTCAGCCTTTCCTTTCAAATGTTATTTTTCTAAAACTCACTCTTTATTCAGCTTCTGGAATGCCTATAATATGTACATTATACATTCTTCGTCCATACCTTAAATCTCTCTTCTCTCTTTAACTTTCTTTGTCTTTTTATCTCCATTAAACATTCTGTAAAAATTTCTTCTTTCTACTTGCTAGTTCTCCAATTCTGTATCCAGCTGAATCTAATCTATTATTGAAAATTCTTTAATGTTCAAGTGGGTGAAAATGTTCATTTCTAAAAAAAAACTGCCTCTTTTTGAGAAGTAGCTATTTCTTCCTTATATTTTGTTTTCTCATTTATTTAAATGTGTTATCACATTTTTAATTTTTTGCATCTGAAAATAACTCTTTGGATGTTTACATTTTGGTTTATTGTTCTGAAGAGACATAAGGTTTCTAACCATTTTTGACACCCTCTCACGCTTGTGGGTCCCATGACATATACAAACAGACAAAAATATAGTAAGGAGAATTATGGATTGAGTAATTGGTGAAAGAAACCAGGACAGAACCTGGTCCCAATACTGATCCTACTGACTTGGGGCCACTGAGTTTACCTATATTCCTCATCAACTACTTCTTTCAGGGGTTTCTTTACAACTGACACTCCGGTGCCAATCCACCCCTCTCCATCATGCCCAAAACGGTACATATAATCTGCACCATAAATAGAGCAGGTGTGAGGACACAGAAAGAGAGCCTCTCCAGGAGGTGTCTCCAGGAGGATAGACAGACTTCTTACGTGGCAGCTCAGAGCTCTCAAATAGCAAAGCAGAAGATACCAGTCCTCTTACGTTTAGCTCTGGGACAGGCTTAACATCACTTCCACCATTCTTCATGGGTCAAAGCCATCACAAGCCTGTCCGGAATCAAGAGGAGGAGGAACAGACATGACCTGTCAATGGGAGGGGGAAAGTCAGAAGCAGCCACATGTTGTTTGCTTTCTGGACTTTGGCTAAAGGAAACACTTGCTTATGCAATTTCATTTTAATTAATTCCCAAAAGAGAGATTGAGGTAGATGATGTAAATCATTTCATTTTTCATTATTTCATTTTTATTTTATTTTGTTTTAAGGAATTCTCTCTCAAGTAAGTTAATTCAGAGAAGTATGATCTCTATTAACCTCGGATAAGCTCAAACACTTAAAGGCTAATACCATTTCTGATGGACCAGACACTGGAGTGAGATTCAGGAGATCAACCTGGTTACTGGTGTCAGATCTATGTGACCTTGGGTAAGGCCCTTCACCTTTCTGGGAAGATCCCATCTGGGAATGGACACTGAGTTCCCAGAAGGAATAAAATTCACTATACCAGTCCAATTATTATAACAAGCACCATAATTATGCATATTATTCTTTCATAAAACAATATTCCCACAGATGCATTACAAAATACCATGACAAGCATCAGGTATACCAAAAGACATATGAACTCTGCCTAACTCAACCTCCACGGGCTGATGTTGTTCACCATTACTTCTGTATAGGAAAATCTTGGAAGCAGAGATAGTTACATTATTGACAGGTTGCAGGATTTCAGAAGAATCATGGGGAAATAGCAGAGGCTATGAGGGGCTGGACTGGCCTGTTATGACCCTCAGTTGGACGCTATCAGCATGCCAATGACTGGATTGGCTTAAGAGCACTTAGTATTCTTTCAGAACTGGGTATCTGTTGCTTCTTTCTCCATTGCCCACCATTAGGGAGGCCTCTGTGTCTGTTCCAGCTGCTACTAACTCTGCATGTCTGAAGCACATTGCTACCCTCTCACTACCACCATCTAAAGAATATGATTATCTAGTCACTAACCATTATAATACACTCCTGTTAGGCTCAGTTCTGTAGACCTGATCAAGAGGAGTCCAGGTGCTTCCACTAATGTCCTCCTCAGGTCCAACCAAATCAGCTTGTGATCCTAGATTTGTTTTTAAAGTACCTCCTAATAAGGAGGAAGATTGAATGACCACTTTTTCAAGCTTTATTCTCCCAAAACCACAGGCATGCTCAGGTTATACAGAGTGACAGGCCATGATCAGTGAGGAAGAGGGGGATGACGGCTCAGGAAACAGGACTGATTGGAAGCTGGGTTTTCTTCCTGCTAAATTAATGTGGTGGGTTCTTATTTTGGGAGGTCAGGCACATATGTTTGAAGGTGAAAAAAATGAAATAATTGAACATTCAAATAGCTAGAGGAAGAACACAAGGGTAGGGACAGGGGGAATACTTTTTTAAGTGGCCCAGTGCTACAGAACTGAGCCCAACAGGAGTATATTATAACGGTTAGTGACTAGATAATCATATTCTTCAGATGGTGGTAGTGGGAGGGTAGCTATGTGCTTCAAACATGTAGAGTTAGTAGCAGCTGGAGCAGACACAGAGGCCTCCCTAATGGTGGGCAATGGAGAAAGAAGCAACAGATACCCAGTTCTGAAAGAACACCAAGTGCTCTTAAACCAAAAGCTGCACTTAGGCTGCTGGAGGTGCTGCAAGTCTTGAATAATGGGAATTATGGTCCATTTTTATGTGAAGCTTGACTGTACACCTGTTGAGAATTTTTTGTCTTCCTTTTAAGGCACCATGAATCTTTCCAATAAACCCCTATAACAAAGGCAACCTGAATGTCTTTGATACTTGAAACCCAAAATCATCTAACACAGTTTTACATCACTTTCAAATTATGAGTGAAAAAGTTAAAATGCATTATTGAATTAGATTCCCCATATATGTCAATTAATTATTTAATCAACAATATGTACTGATTGCCTATTATGTGCCAGACATATACTATCATTAGGAATTTAGTAGTGAACAAGATTGACATGACTCCCGCCTGAATTGTGCTATGGTCTAGTCTGGAATATTTAGACTACGTGGGTCTTAATATGTACCATATAGACAAATCTAAACTTAATATATCTCAGAAGCTTGTGTTCGACACTTATTTGCTTTTGTTTTAAATATTCATGGTTTTCCAAATATATTACATTGATAAGGATCTAGCAATAAAACTTACGTGTTAACATTTTAATCTGAGGATACTTACACTTATATCAGGATAAAGCTTAGTTCAGAGCTTTCTAAAATTTAACACATTGGTGGACGCTCTTTTCAGCCTCCACCCACCTGCACCCAGGTGCCCCAAATAAACGGCATTTTGCTATGTCTCAGGCTTGAGTGTCTTCCTCTTGGCTCCAACCTAACATTTGGTGCCAAAACCTGGGAGGGGCACACTGCGTGGACCTGACTTCCCGGACTCTAGCAGGTGAGGCTTGCAACTCGGGAAGCAGCAGGCAGTGGCAGCTCATCCTGGGCTTACTCCCGAGTCCTGCGTTCCTCTAAGTCCCTAGGTCATGGGTAAGGTATCCATAGATATTTGACTGAATTGAGAGAGACCAGTCTCTTTGGTTGACTAAGAGTCCCCTGGAGCCATTAACCTCCCTTGTCTCTGACGAGGTGGCTGGGAGAAGTCCCGAGCTGTGCAGGGGTCTTTCTCTAACTTGCCTCTGATCCTGGAAAGTAGGCAGAGCACTCTAGCTCGGCCAAGGTAAGGTATTGTCCACCCGGACCCTCCTGAACCAAGCAAGGGGTAGACACTGGACCGGAACTCGGACCTTCCTTGCTGGACAATTTTGGTCATCACAATGGCAAAAGGTCTGAAATTCCTTATGTCCAAGCCTTTTTTTTATTTTTCACTCTCCACTTGTGGCCCTCCCTCTGTTAAAATTGCAATCTGGCACAGTTTCATATAATTTAAAATCTTAAATTCATGGCTTCCATGTATTGATTTATGACTTTACCTGTAATCCCTCTCTTCCTGAAATGTATAAAACCAAACTGTAACCCAACCACAGCAAGTCCACTTGCTCAAGGCTTCTTGGGTATGGCTACAGGTCATGGTCTTAAAATTTAGCTCAGAGAAGACTCAGGACCCCTGAAGGAGTCACCCTAACTTGGCGCTAGGCACCACAATGGCCCTTTTGGGCCCCCAACTCCAAGATTCTCCTTTGATGAAACTGGTAAATCCTCCTAAATTCTGGACTGCCTGTTTTTGGTTGATGGTCCTGGCTTTACTCTGAGCTGGTTCTTTTCCTAGGAATTGTTTGGGATCCCAATTTAGATTTGGAGGTGCATTCTAAGGAGTCTTCTCCATTGTCTTTTCACCCTAAAATTAATCTCAATTGGCTTTTCTGTGCATTTGCAAAAGAGGAAACCAAACTGTCTTGTTTGTAGATAAATGAGAGACTGAGTTCCTCAGCTGCAAAGAGAAGGGGCATTTTACTCCTCCCAGCTGAGAGGCTCCCCTGGGCGACCAGGGTCCTGAGTGGGAGTTGCCTGGGGTGATTCCCTGAGGCGTGAGTGGCCCTATAGGGAACCCCCCAACAAACTAATTAAAAGAAGTCTCATCCAGGAAACACATATAAGAGCTGATCACTCGGCATTTTGAGCCATCTTGGAGGTACTAGACCCCCAAAGAGAGAAACTGAGACACCTAAGAGGGTGGGACCAACTCAGTGGTGAAACATTGAGAAGCCCCCCCCCACAATCAGCACCCTCTGATCCATGACACTAAACCCTAGACTACAGTTTGGTTGCTTCTTTTAAACAGAAATGGGAGACAAATCCTTTAAAAATGAGTAAAGACAAGGAGAACAACCCCCTTCGGGCACTCCAATTGGTTTATGGCACCTCTACTTGCAAGTATTTGTGTAAATGCAAAGGTTCAAAGGCATGCCGGGTTTTCTAGGGCTCCAGCTAGTTATAGCCAATTCTTGTGCACAAGTTTTTACTAAAGGGTGAATTACATCAAAGAAAATTCAGAGCTCAAGTGGTTGACCTGCCACTATAGAGTTAAAATGTCTCTCAAACTATTTCCCTCTTTTCTTTTCTGGCTACTCTAAAACCTGCTAACTTTTTCTATTTTTCTATAACTCATTGTTTATGGTATTTGTAATTGAAAGGCTACCTGGAGATCCTGCAGCCAGTTCTAGTTAAAAATGTAAACATTGAAAACTCATTCTGAACTGAAGAAAAAAAAAGGGGGGGGTGGGTAAAGAGGTTTTAAAAAACCAAACTGCCATGGAAAGTGCTTTACCCAAAACTTTGATCCACAGGCATAATTAGGTTACCCATAAGGGCAACTGAAGTTTGCCATGTGAACAAGCTCCAGTTTTGTCAGAAGAAATGTGGATCCAGTTGTCTTTTATAGACTGGTGAGTTGTGTTACCATCTCATGGCTAGAGTTCTAGGGTAAAATCTATTAGAACTTTTTATGCGTGTGCGTGAGTGTATATGTTTAGATATGTTTTGTGTATGTCTGTGTACTACATATTTGTGCCTACATGGTTCTGCATCAGTTTATATAAGGGAGCACTCATAAATTAATTAAACAAACCCAAATAGCTCACGTGAATTTAGTAATCTTTGGTAAATAAGCTGGGTTATTATTTTTAAAAAGGTATTACTAGCAAAGTAATAGTAAAAATGTTTTCAAATTGTCAACATACATTTGTTTTGCCTGGATTTTAATGGACATTTTTATGTTCTTAAGGTGTCAGGGTTTGACATAAAGGTTATAAAACTATAAGCTCAGCCAAAGACAAAATGATCTGTGTTTGTATTATTTTTGATAAGTAAAGTAAGTTGAATATTTGGTCTAATGATAATAGCTAAGTCTCCTAATTTATCAACAAAAATACCTATGTGTTTAACTTTAAAGTTCTTAATAAGGTAAAAATGTAGACGTGCCTAAACAAAAAGTGTCAACAAATTAGAATAAATAAAACACCAAGTAGATAGAGTACAAAACAAGAAACTTATGGTCAAAGGCTTATGAAGATATTTTGGTTTTGGTCTTTCAATTCTAGCTTCAGATACAGATTTCTCCACTGATTTCAATGTCTGTGGAAGATACACATAAAACGTGTTTCTAACTCACTCCTTGTATCATCTGATATTAACAGTACTGTTAGGGATTCAAAGCTGTCCTAGAAGTTGTAGTTACAAGACCTTAAATTGGAAGGTTAGTTTTCCCTCGATCTTGTCCATTTTTGATTTGCTAGACAGTTATGTGTACATCATCTTGCCATAACAAAGTTTTGCCTAGGAAAAATTCCTAAACTGTAAGTTTTTGTATAGTAATTTATTTTAAGATAAAAAGTGAATGATTGTTAAACCCAAAGAAAATCTCAAAACAGTCTTACTCTTTAGAAATATTACATGTACTCAAGCCTACACCCAAGTTGAAAAATGTTTTGAGACTATTTAGATTGTTCTTAAAAAAGCTGAATCTTGACACTTAAAATCAAGTTTGAGGATTTCAGGGCAACTAGAGTAATCAAGAAAGAAGGTCAAAGTTAGGAGGGGAAAAAATGGCACGCTGATAGAGTCCTCCCACCTCACTGCTCCCAGGGAAGGAGGCGAAAAACTCCATCGGCTGCCTGCACGCACGGACCGCTCACTCCGAAAACAGCATTGTGAATTACAGAGAAACAACGTGGGATGCTCAGCCCAAGAAAACAGTGACGAAATCTTTCACAAAGATAGGAGAGCGCAGGGAGTGCAACAGAGCCCAGAGCGTGGGAAGGACGTGCCCACCAGGTCGGTGTGGCGCGATCTGACCCCCAAGTGGTTCCGCACCTTCCCCACAGATTTCCCATGCACTCAGTCAGGGACAAGCCCAGAGTTGGGGCAAAGCTATTGCTGGAGAGAGCAGACTCTGTGGAGAGGAAGCAATCACGAGAGCCAAACAGAACTCTCAGCTGCTATATACAGGGACCGGGCGGAGATACAGCTTCCTGCGACAGTGCGCGGGAATCCACCTACCGGCACCGCGCCATTGGAAGTCAGCGGGACCGGGCCCAGGAGTTTAACGAAGAGCAGGACACGCCCTTAGGGACTGCTGGCAATTGCCTCCGTGGGACACAGGCTGGTTGAGAAAAGCTGCATTCCCAGGTGTGATCTGAACCTTGCTATGTGCCAGGCTGGTGGCGGCAGCCATCTTTAAAGCCGCCCGCCCGGAGCTGTGAGCCGGGTCTCTAGCTCCAACCCACCCCGGCCCAGGGCTCTTGGGCTGGGGCGAGACAGGCTATGCCTTTGGTGGCCAGGGATAGCTGCATCTGTGGGTTCCAGGTGGGATGAGATCCTGGAACTGTAGTGACAGGACCTTTGTGTATTGGAAACAGTTTGCAGCTCGTCCATCTGGTCCTGCTACCCCGGCTCTGGCCTCCGACGAGTCTGCTACATGCTGGTCCTAGTGCCCGCTCTTCAGGTCCCAGCCCTCCTGTACCCCAGAGATCGGTCATTTTGAAGGTTGCTGGTTATAGTGACTCATTTTGTATAATTGCCAGTTCTCATGGCAACAGAATGCCTCAAGAGCCACAGGCTGAACCAGAGCAGCTTCCCATAACCCTGCCAACTTCATTAGGAAATTTCCCACCATACAAGAGCACTTCCAGTGGCTACTATTCCCCTCCCACCATGGGAACATCCCCCTGGCGGAGACGTCTGGGGATGGAGATGCCCACCCACCTTGCCTTGGGCTCAGGTGGTGGAAAAGGGGTGCAAGGTTGGAGATCCCCTTATCAGCCAGTATCACGTGGAGACGCACATCAGAAGGACAGACACATGGGGCTAGGTAAGCAACCTCTGAGCTGTATAGAATTTTTCCAATTCAGCTCTCATGCTGCAGCCAAAAGAAATTGTGTTTCTACTGGCACCTCAGGAGGATCAGGGTCAAAGTAATCCCTAGGAGCTACAAGGCCCCTCCCAAAGCTCAGGGTTTTGCATACCCCAACTGGGGGATCAGAGTCTGCCACAGACATAACAGAATACCTAGCTATTAGGGAGCTGTGGATTAATACCTCAAGTACAATCCACCAGCTTGGAGCTCAAGCTGGGAGGACAATCTCACTCCACTCCACTGGGAAAAGCAGAAGACAACAGGTCACAGGTGACCCAAGATCCAAAAAACTTGCTAAAATACACCTAAGGCAATATAGGCCACTACTTCTCTCCCTGGCTCTGCCAAGGAACGAACCTCGAGGGCTTGGAGACAGGGCCATAAACTAGCCCTAACATCCCCAGCTCTCGATCAAGAGGCCAGAAGAGAAAAAACCAGCAAAAGAACTCAGGAAACATGAAAAATCAGAGTGAAAAGTCACCCCCAAAAGAAATCATCAGTTCCTCAGCAATGGATACCAACTCAAATGAAAAGGGTAGAATGACAGAAGAGGAATTTCATTTATGGATTATAAGAAAGCTCAATGAAATTAAAGAGAAAATTGAATCCCAGCACAAAGAAACCACAAGAAAAACGCAAGAAATGAATGAAAAATTCTCCAAAGAAATAGAAGTATTATGGAAAAATCAAATAGAAATTCTAGAAATGAAAGAAGCATTCAAGGATCTACAAAACACAGTGGAAAGCCTTAAGAATAGGCTGGACCACACACAGGAAAGAATTTCAGAGCTAGAAGACAACTCCTATGTGCTAAGTAAATCAAAGAGAAAGAACACAAAAACAAGAGGCATGAACAAAGCATACAAGAAATGTGGGATTATATAAAGAGGCCAAACATAAGGATCATAGGCATCCCTGAGGGAGAGGAAGAAAATTCGCATGGGCTGGAAAATCTATTTGAATGAATAGTAGAGGAAAATATCCATGGCCTAGCCAGAAATCTCGATATCCAAATACAAGAAGCACACAGGACTCCTGGGAGACTCAACGTGAAAAGGCATTCACGACACCACATAATTATTAGATTGACCAAAGTAAACACAAAAAAGGCATTCCTCAGAGCTGTAAGGCGAAAAGAGCAGGTAACCTACAAAGGGAAACTGATCAGATTAACTACAGATTTCTCAGCTGAAACCTTACAAGCCAGAAGGGAATGGGGAGCCACCATCAGTCTCCTAAAACAAAACAAAGGCCAACCCAGAATTCTGTATCCCACCAAACTAAGTGTCTTATATGAGGGAGAAATAAAGACTTTTCCAGAAAAGCAATCACTAATAGAATTTGCGAAGTGCAGACCGGCCTTGCAAGAAGTGCTTAGACCCGCATTATACACTAACCACCACAACAGACACCCACCAATGTAAAACTATGCAAAAGCTAAAAATCCAGAACCCAGATTTCACAATGATGCAAGAGGTAAAACAGAATACACTACCCAATAGAATAAACAGAAATCTACCCCAAATATCAATTCTCTCAATAAATGTGAATGGCTTGATATGCCCATTGAAGAGACATAGGCTGGCTGAATGGATTAAAAAGTAAAAGCCAAGTATCTCTTGTCTCCAGGAAACACACCTTACACACAAGGATGCATTCAGACTCAAGGTGAAAGGATGGAATACAATTTTCCAGGCTAATGGAAACCAAAAGAAATCTGGAGTAGCCATCCTTATTTCAGATGATATAAACTTTAAAGCAACAAAAGTAAAGAAGGACAAAGATGGACACTATCTAGTGGTCAAGGGAAAAATCCTACAAGAGGATTTAACAATACTAAACATTTATGCACCCAACAGAGGAGCACCCAGATATATAAAGCAAATACTGCTTGATCTAGACAACATAATAAATAGCAATGCCATAATAGCAGGGGACTTCACCACCGCACTGATGGAACTGGACAGATCCTCCAAACAGAAAATAAGCAAAGAAACAAAGAACCTAAACAGGACTCTAGAACATCTGGGCCTAACAGATATCTACAGAACACTCCACCCAAATAACACTGAATATACATTCTTCTCATCAGCTCATGGAACTTTCTCTAAAATTGACCACATGCTAGGCCACACAACAGATCTCAACAAATTCAACAAAATAGAAATCATATCATGTATCTTTTCAGATCACAGTGGAATAAAATTAGAAATCAATTCCTACAGAAACTCACATCTTCATCCAAAAACATGGAAATTAAACAATCAGTTGCTGAGTGACTATTGGGTCAAGGAGGAGATTCAAATGGAAATCAAAAGATTCTTCGAACTAAACGATAATGGGGACACAAGTTATCAAAATCTGTGGGATACAGCAAAAGCAGTCCTGAGAGGAAAACTTATTGCCTTAAATGCCGACATCCAAAAGACAGAAAAGTCACAAATCAGTAAACGAAAGAATCATCTTAAGGAAATGGAAAAGGAAGAGCAAAGCAATCCTAAACCCAGCAGAAGAAAAGAAATAACCAAGATTAGAGCAGAATTAAATTAAATTGAGAACAAAAGAACAACACAGAAAATTAATAAAATGAAAAGTTGGTTCTTTGAAAAGATAAACAAAATAAACAGACCATTTGCCAGGGTGACCAGAAGCAGAAAGGAAAGGACTCTAATAAGCTCAATTAGATATGAAAAAGGAGAGGTCACAACTGATATCATGCAAATACAGAACATCATCTTTGAATACTACAAACATCTCTATGCCCCAAAACACGAAAACGTAAAGGAAATGGACAAATTCTTAGAAACATACTACCTCCCTAGGCTCAATCAGGAAGAAATAGAATTCCTAACAGACCAATATAAAGCACTGAAATTGAGGCAGTAACAGAAAGTCTTCCAACAAAAAAAAGTCCTGGACCAAATGGGTTCACACCTGAATTGTTCCAAACATGCAAAGAAGAAGTGGTGCCTATACTGCAGAAATTATTTGAAAACATCCAGAAGGATGGAATCCTCCCAAACTCATTCTATGAAGCTAATATCAACTTGATACCAAAGCCAGGAAAGGACATAAGAAGAAAAGAAAACTACAGACCAGTATCCCTTATGAATATAGATGCAAAAATTCTCAATAAAATCCTACCAAACCGAATTCAAATGTACATCAAAAAAATAATTCATCACAATCAGGTGGGCTTCATCCCCAAGACGCAGGGATGGTTCAACCTGAAAATCTATAAATGTAATTCACCACATAAATAGAAGCAAGAACAAAGATTATATGATCATTTCAATAGATGCAGAAAAGGCTTTTGACAAAATCCAGTATCCTTTTATGATTAGAACTCTTAACAATATAGGCATAGATGGCTCATACCTCAAAACTATTAAAGCCATATATGATAAACCCACAGCCAATATCATACTGAATGGCGAAAAATTGAAAGCATTCCCCCTTAAAACTGGAATCAGACAAGGTTGCCCACTATCTCCACTTCCATTCAACATAGTGCTGGAAGTCTTTGCCAGAGCAATCAGACAAGACCAAGGAATCAGGGGCATCCAAATGGGGGCAGAAGAGGTCAAACTTTCACTATTCGCAGACAATATGATATTATATATAGAAAACCCCAAAGATTCATCCAAGAGATTATTGGAATTGATTACTGAATTCAGCAAAGTCTCAGGATTCAAAAATCAATGCACATAAACACATAGCCTTCATATATGCTAATAACAATCAAGCCAAGAAACAAGTTAAAGATGTAATACCTTTCACAATAGCACCATGCAAAATTAAATATTTAGGAACATATCTAACTAAGGAGGTGAAAGACCTTTATAGAGGGAATTACCAAACACTGAGAAAAGAAATTGCAGAGGTTGTAAACAGATGGAAAACCCTACCATGCTCATGGATAGGTAGAATCAACATTGTAACAATGTCTTTGCTATCTAAAGTGATTTACAGAATCAATGCAGTCCCTATCAAAATACCAACATCATTTTTTGCTGATGTAGAAAAAATAATTCTACACTTTGTGTGGAATGAGAGAAGACACCGTCTAGCCAAAGCAATCCTAAGCAAAAAGAACCAATTGGGAGACATCTATCTACCAGACTTCAACCTATACTACAAGGCTATAGTAACCAAAACACCATGGTACTGGCACAAGAACAGAGACATAGACCAATGGAACAGGATTGAGAACCCAAATATAAAACCATCTTCATATGGTCATCTGATCTTTGACAGATTCCACAAAAACATACACTGGGGAAATGATCCCCTATTCAATAAATGGTGCTGGAAAAACTGGATGGCCATATGTAAAAGACTGAAACTAGACCCACACCTCTCACCTCTCACAAAAACCAACTCATGATGGATAACAGATTTAAACATAAGATGTGAAACCATAGGAATTCTCGAAGAAAACATTGGAAAACCTCTTATGGACATGGGCCTAGGCAAAGAATTTATGAAGAAGACCCCCAAAGCAATCACAGCAGCAACAAAAATAAATAAATGGGACCTGATCAAGTTAAAAAGCTTCTGCACAGCCAAGGAAACTATCACTAGAGTGAACAGACAACCTACAGAATGGGAGAAAATATTTGCATGCTACACATCTGATAAAGGGCTGATAACTAGTATCTATACAGAACTTAGGAAAATCAACAAGAAAAAACCCAACCAACCCCATTAAAGAATGGACAAAGGACATGAACAGAAACTCTTCAAAAGAAGACAGAATAATGGCCAGCAAACATATAAAAAATTGCTCACCTTCTCTAATCATCAAGGAAATGCAAATCAAAACCACAATGAGATATCGCTTAACTCCAGTGAGATTGGCTCATATCAAAAAGTCCCAAAACAACAAATGTTGGTGGGGATGTGGACAGATAGGAACACTCATACACTGCTGGTGGGACTGCAAATTAGTACAACTCTATGGAAAGTAATATGGAGATACCTCAAAGAATTAAAAGTAGAACTACCATTTGATCCAGCAATCCCACTACTGGGTATTTACCCAAAGGAAAAAAAGACGTTCTATAATAAAGACATCTGTGCTCAAATGTTTATAGCAGCACAATTCACAATTGCAAAGATGTGGAAACAACCCAGGTGCCCATCAATACACGAGTGGATTAATAAGATGCGGTATATGTATACCACGGGGTATTACTCAGCAATAAAAAACAATGGTGAATTAACACATGTGGTATTATCCTGGTTGGAGCTAGAGCCCATTCTTTGAAGCGAAGTATCACAGGAATTTAAAAACAAGCACCACTTGTACTCACCATCAAATTGGTACTAACTGATGAACACTTACATCACACATGGCAACAATATTCATCAGGGGGCGGGCAGGCAGGAGTGCGGTAGAGGGGATGGGAAAACTCTCACTGAATGGATGTGGGGAGCATGGTTTGGGGGATGTCCACGATTGTATCTCTGACATGGGCAGTGCATGGGCAATATACATAGCCAAAGTGTGGTACCCCCATAATATTCTGAAATAAAAAAATAAATAAATAATTAAAAAAAGAGCTGAATCTTGATCCTCATGGAAAAAAATGTGCTACAACTTTGTGTCATTGTTTGAGTTGTTAAAGGATTGGTAGGAAGGGTTAAACAGAAAGAAGATTAATACTGTAAAGAAAGGATCTTGTCTGGAATTTTTGTCCTAAAATAACTGGTTATTTAGGAAATGTGAAAGTTAAGGACAAAACAAGGTTTTTAGGCATGTTTTGTAGATGGTCCATGCAGGTTGGGATAAAGTTTATAAAGGGAATTTATGAAGGAATTTTGTATGTGATCCAGTTGCTATAATTAAAAAGATAAATTTTAGTCAAAACAAAGTTTTCTTGAGATATTAATTTGCTTAATGAAATTACATAATGTACTCATTTGGATTCTATAACCTCTTTATTAGGTTTCAACTAACTAAAAAAACTAAACTTTAAGGGTTAAGGTTTACACCCATATCTTCCTTTATTGCCTTTAGAATATTTTGATGACTATCTCTCTTGATTAAATATATAAATGACCATTATTTTATAGTGGCTTCTGATTCTATTTGAACAAATGTTTTAAGCCTTTAATATTTGATGAACTTTCCAAAACCCAAATTCTAAATCCAGGCTTTTGACCTCAAACTAACTCTATATATTAGGGCCACTAAAAGTCTAAGAGAGACATACTAGGCTTATTTGGAGTGTTAAAACTGTACAGGAAGCATTCTCAAATATGAAATGTGTTTAATAATTATGGTTATTATGTTAAATCGCCATATGCCACAAAAATAACCAACTTTGACAACTGTCTCTTTAACCATGGCTAGTCTAAGACTTTTTATTTTACTTTGATTCATCTCAGAAAGTTTTTTTTTTAAAACTGGCTAAGTCCAAAGTTTACTTCTTGAAGGAAAGTCATGGAAAGGGCTAAGTTCTCTTGAATACAGGTTTCTGATAACTTTGGAGATTATATACCCTTGGACTAAAACAAAACAAACTTCTAGGACATCAATTAGAAAATTGATATGTCCATGAATATCACTAACTGAACTTCATGAGACCAAACTAAATTTTTATGACTTTTTATTTAAAATGTTACTGATTCTCTTGCCTTGTTTTCCAGACTCATGACAAGTTTTAAGGAAATAACAAGTATACCTGATATCTCCAGGATTTAAAACTATTGAATCCTGCCTGGCCCAACCTGTTATTCACCGCCAACACCCTGTTACTGCAAGTATCCTCCCTTTAGGCCCAGGGACTTATCATGGAAGAGGGGGCATGTGAGATTGTAAGGGCTGATTCAGAGGGATGGAATTAGTCTAGACCCTCCAAATCAAGGAGGGGCACACAAAGGCCTAGACAAATACTAACTTAAAAACTTTGTCTTTTCAGGCCATGTGGTACAGATATGCATCCCAATCATAAAGAAATTTTTCTGCTTCCCATAGACTTAAAACTTCCTGAGTATAATTGTTCTCAGTTATGGGGTTTGTGCAAAAGGAGATATGACTAGTGGCTAATTTATCAGCCACCTTAGGACAAATTACTAAAGAGACCAAAATATTGTGACACAGCAGAAGTCTCTAAATTCCTTAGCTTGAATGTTTAACAATGCTTATGTTTGCTACAAGTCTACAACTAAACCCAAGAATATAATAACTCAACACTTATAGATGAATTAATTTTGCAGCCTTGCCTTTGACATTTTGGTTTTTATTCTTATGTTGCCTAGAAGGTATTAAAAGAGTTGTTGTGTACCTGTCTACCTCCAATCCTGTCTGGCCTAAAAACTATTGCTGTATTATCATTATATATTTCCTATAAATGCTATATGAGATAAAGGAAAAGGAAAAAACCCAATCAAAGACCCAGATCATGATAGTTCAAAGAATAGATCTGGTCCAGGATGTTTCTTCAGACTGAACCCTAGGACTGACTCTCTCTGGACCCTTAAACAATTGGTTATCAAATCAGGTCGAGTCATGTCCTTTCCCTAAGATGCGCCATTGCCAATATTAAAACCATCCTCACCAACAGTGGATGACCAAATAGACAACTCTAGGAATGAGCCTTCCTAGCACTGTGGGACCTTCTGCTGTTTGGTGGCCTACACAAGCATTCCATGGAATGATCTTTGGCCAACATGGGAAACTGAGGACTAAACTCTGATCTTTTTCTTTTGCCCAAATTCCTTTCTAAAGGGGCCTAGTGAGTCACACCTACAAATGATAAAATCTCAGTAAACAGGTTTTTTATGATGAGGTTTACTTCCTGACCTGATTCCAGTATAGCATCACATAAAAGAAGACCCTTATCTTAACTCAAGGATTCCTTTTGGCTGATTCCTGGTCTTTGGAGAAAGTCTAACTCTTTCAGCCAATTGTTAACTAAAGAATCTTTAAACCCACCTATAACCTGTAAGCCCCCACTTTGAGATGGCCCACTTTTCGGGCCAAACCAATGTACGCAATGTATGTCAAAAAATAAATAAATAAATAAAATTTAACACATCTGAAACAAAGCAAACAATATAAAGAAGAGTTAGCAACACTATTAAACTATTATTAATAACTAGAACATGGCCCCTAAGTAAAGCCAGAAGTATAGTATTGCAACAAGATGAGACTTGCAGAATCCAACAGTAGAAGTGAATAAACAGCATTTTGCAACTGTGGTAATCTGCCACCTGTAAATGAAAATGAGTCCTGGAAGTAAAGAGGCTTAACATTTTTCCTCATCCTGAGTGAAAGATAAACCGAAAATTAATGGCATGGATTGCCCAAGATAACAGGCTGAAAATAAAGATATAGGTGATTCATTAAACAAGATTGAAGAAAAATGAAGATAGTACCTTATGCTTGGGTGAAATTGAAATGTCAAGAAATTGACATTGATGCATTGGGGGAATCTTTTTTTTTTTTTTTAAAGACAGGGTCTAGCTCTGTCGCCCGGGATAGAGTGCAGTGGCATCATCATAGCTCACTGCAACCTCAAACTCCTGAGCTCAAGTGATTCTCCTGCCTCAGCCTCCCAAGTACCTAGGACTACAGGCACTCTTGCTCAGGCTGGTCTCGAACTCCTTGCTTCAGGTGACCCTCCTGCCTCAGCCTCCCGGAGTGTTAGGATTACAGGCGTGAGCCACTGCGCCCGGCCTGAAATCATTTTAATTATTTTAATTGCTTTCACTTGTTCTCTTTTTGATGGGAGAAACGGGTAACATGTACACTCACAGCTCTGGATTCACATCCTTATCTCTGTGATCAAAACCATACTAGCAATCAAATAAGGAAATGAACAACAGGCAAAGAATCACACCCCCCTTTCCCTCAATCTCCTTGGCTAATCATCCTAGCAAGACTGTTATTGGTTCTCTCCAGAACACTTCCTCATATTTTGGGCCAATGGCTGTGGCTCAGGGGCTGCATGTCCTTCATTGGTTGAGTCATTGAAGAGTGGGGCTTGGGCTGCTTTGATTGGATGTTCCCATCATCCCCATGATGCAGTTGCAAGTCTCGAAGCTTTGATTTTTCAAAACAAAAGATTATAGCTCAGAAAAGAACAGAAATATTTTAAAGCTAAATGAGTTAGAATAGTAATTTTAATTTATAGAAACCTTGGAGATGTATTGTTTTGAATTTTTTAATTTAGTAATTTCTGAACTGTGTTTTGGGTCCTCACTTATGTATTTAAATATATTACATAATATGGGTGATGAAAAAATTGATTGGGGTATGTTTTTCCTGTGAATACTATTTTCCTTGGGGTGATGCTTATAATTTGTTATTTAAACAGTAAACCTGTTTCACTTAATTTGACTTTTCAGTAAACCGAACCATTAGATCATGATTGCCTAATTGATGCCCTTTTTCCATGTTCTCCCAGTGAAGTGAAAAAAAATCTGAGGTACTTAATTCCCCTTCGAGTCTTCAATGTTAAACCCTATTTTTCCTCTCTCCTTCCTAGATTACATATGTCAGTCATCCTTGAGCTTTCACTTTTCTTCCTTCCACAGCCCAATTATAGGGCATTATTAAAACTTGTTCTACTAATGCTTCTGTTTGATTTCTGAATTTACAAATGAAAATTACAGAGAAAAATCCTAATAGATCCAGTTTCTAAAATAACTTCTCCCACAATACGATAAGTATGGACCAGTACTCAAGAATAACTTTGGCAAAACATTTGAATGACATAAGGACAAACACTGGCATTTTGAAGCAGCAACAATGATCATGATAGAAATTGAGTGACTTAGTGAAATGCTGCTTTTTTCAAACCAGTCCAGAGTTTTGTCTTTGAAAATGTGCATGACTCTGAAACCCTTTGGCTTCCAAAATTTTGTTCCACATCTGTCAGACAATCTCAAGACACCATCCAGAGCCATTTACTTGCACATGATCTCATGGCAATTTTTCCTGGTCTCCTTGGGGAGAAAATTCTTTTCTTCAAATCCTTTCATAATATTTCTGTAATATTTCAGAATAATAAGTAATAATCCATATATCATTTATCCTAACTCCTGACTAATGATTCCAAGGAGAGCTCTGAAGTAATCGTGGCCCATCAGAGTTCTTTAGCAATGGACTAGAAAAACTATTTTGTACACCACTTCCTCAATCAAGCCTTGCCACATTCATGCCTGTACTATGCAGGCTAGCTCTCTTTAGTGTCCTAACATAATGACAAACTTTCTCTTGAGCTTGTGGAATTCTGCTAGAGTTAAATACTTTTTGTGTTTTTTCTCTCCTGCAGGGTCCTATCCATCTTTTGATTGCTCAAGAAAAGTTTTGATTTTTGTAGACTATCCAGATTTTGTCTCATTGATTGGTTGAGAGTGACATCTTTTACAGATTTCTCCATTTTAATAAAAAGAGTAATTTACAACTTATATTAAAAATGCAAATGGAATGGAGCAGGAGAAATGCCAACTAAAACTCAGAATTCATATTTCCTGTAGGTTCAACTGTGTCCCCTCAAAATTCATGTGTTAAAGTTTTATCCCCCAATACCTTACATGTGATCGTATAGAGAGATAGGGTGTTTACTGAGGTAATCATGTTAAAATATATTCATTAGGGTGCACCTCATCCAAAATGAATTGTGTCTGTATAAAAAGGAGAAATTCAGACTCAGAGACAATCCTAAGAATATGTGAAGAGACATAGGGCGAAGTTGGCCATAGGCAAATCAAAGAGAGAAATGTAGAACAGATCCTTCCTCATATTGCTCAGAAGGAACCAACCCACCAGACACCTTGATTAGGACTTCTAGCATCCAAATATGTGAACAATAAATTTCTCTGTTTAAGCCGCTCAGTCTTTGATATTTTGTTAGGATAGCTCTAGCAAAATAATGCCAATTTTGGTGCCAGGAAATGGAGTGATGCTATAACAAACACCAAAAAAAAAAGGTGAAAGTGGCTTTGAAATGGCATAATGTGAAGAGGCTAGAAGGGTTTTGAAGTGCATGATAGAAGAGCCAAGAGTGTCTTTAAGAAGGTGCTGGGGAAATATGGACACTAAATATGATTCAAATGAGAGCTTAGAAAGAAAACAAGAGTGCTGTAGAGAAAGAATATATTATCTTAGAGAATGCATATATTTTCATGGACATGTTTCTAGAAATATGAATGTTTAGGGTACTTTCAGATGAGGTCTCAGACAAAAATCAGGAATATGTTATAGTAAACGTGAGGTAAGGGGGTCTTTGCTTTAGAGTGGTAGAGAATTGGGAAGAATTACGTTTTAATGTTTTGTAAAAACTAGAACTTGCGAGTAATAAACTTAGACATTTAGCTGAGAAGATTCCTAAGCAAAGTTTTGAAAGTGCAGCCTGATTTCTCCTTGCTGCCTATAATAAATTTGAAAAGACAGAGGTAAACTAAAGAAGAAACCACTAAGGAAAAAGAATTCAGAACTTGATGATTTGGAAGAGACTCCCTATCCAGATAGCCTGTTCTGGAAACAAGTCCAAGAGTGTGGCTAGAAAACCATTAGCTAAAGAGGTGAGGCATGTGACCCATGGATCCAATGAACCATCTCAGCAGTAGCCAGGAATAGAGATACAGTTATACAAGAAAGATCTGTGGAGGACCCTCTTGTCTGATGTCTCATACTCCATGAATTGCACAGCTGCCAACGTTTTTGAGAATTGCATACCAGCAGAAATGTTGCAAGCTTGTATTGAAGAAGACAGACGGGACAAACTGAAGAAAGATTATTAGACTTCTGGGATTATACAGGCAGGAAAGGGGTCAATAGATATATCCAGCTGCAAACATGCATTGTTCTTCAATGAAAGGGAAGAAGAACCCCAGAGTTGACCCACAGATTGGTAGGGCTGTCTCTGGCTCTAAGTACTCAGAGGCACAGTCATAGGGGATGGAGCCTTCTTCTCCTTAGTTCCAGAGAGGGATGCCACCTCCTAGGTGCAGAGTTAGGACCACCTTTTCAGTTTCAGAGGGATGAGTTGCAGAATATTGGGACAGGGATTGAGACCACCATGCCCAGGGCAGAGAGATTCTGGCCCACACTGGTGGGCCCAGAAGACAGAGCATTGAGACAAAAAGTATGATTTTAAATCATAACAAACTAATGGAATTTGCCCTACTAGGTTTTGAACTCTTTCAGGCGCTGAGACCCCTTGTTTCCAATTTCATCCCTTTGAATTGGTAATGGCTATCCTATGCCTGTCCCACTATTGTATTTTGGAAGGAGATAACTTGTTGTGTGGGTTGCAACTTCACAGATGAAGAGGAATTTTTCCTCAGCTTTAATCATATCTGGAATCTCACCCATACCTGACTTATAGGATACGTAGATGAGATTTTGGACTTAGGGTTGATCCTGGAAAGGGTTATGACTTTGAAGATGCTGAGATGGGGTGAAAGTACTTTACATGTGAGGACATGAATCTGGGGAGGTCAGAGGGCTGACAGTTATGGATTAAAATATGTCCTCCCAAAATTCATATGTTGGAGTCCTGACCCCTTAGTACTTCAGAATATGACCTTATTTGTAGATATTCTGTACAGAGGTAACATGTCAAAATGAAGTCATTAGGTTAGGCCCTAATCCAGTATGACTGGTGTCCTTATAAAAAGAGAAAGTTTGGGCACAGAGACATACACAGAGGGAAGGCTATGGGAAGAGACATCTTAAAGGTAAAGGGAGAGGCCTGGAACAGCTCCTTCCTTCACATCTCTGTGAAGGAACCAACTCAGCTGACACCTTGATTTTGCACCTGAAATATCCAAAACTGTGAGACAATAAATATATATTGTTTAAGGCACCCAGTTTCTGTCATTGTGTACAGCATCACTAGAAAGCTAATTATAATAGCCTAAAATTGTCATGTTTAATAACACACAACCAAACAAAGAAACAAACAGCAGGCAAAGAATCACACTCATTGAATTATGTTTCCCGATCAATCTGAAAGGCTGAACAGCCCAAAAAGGCTCACCTGGGACATGTGATCACACTTTGGGCCAGTGGCTGTGGCTCCATGCTGCAGGTCCCTCATTGGCTGGCTGAGAGCACAGCGGGGTTGAGCTGCTTTGATTGGACATTCTCATCAACCCCATGATGCACAGATGCAAGTCATGAAGGATTGTGTTTACAAAAGCAAATGCTTATGGCCTAGAAAGGAACAGAATCAGATAAATATAAATGAGTTGGAGTAATAACTTCAGTTTCCAGGGAGCCTGGAATTGTTTCTCGAACTTTTTGTTTTGATTATTTCTGTACTGTTTTTGGGTCCTTGCTTATGTTCGTAAATGAAATAGAAAATACAGGTAATGTTGAAAAAGTTTGATTGGAGTATGTTTGTCCCATTAATACTATTTTCCTTTTATAGATGCACATAATTTGTTATTTAAGCAGTAAAGCTGTTTCTCTTAGTTTGTTTTTTTCAGTAAACCAAACCAGTATTGCTCAATAGGTACCCCTTTTCCTCAGTTACCCATGGAAGTGAATAATCATATAATGTTAGCTTCCCCTTATGATTTTCACATCAAACAACATTTTTCAACACTCTTTCCTATAATCCATCTGTGTCAGTCCCCTTGTCTTCCCAGTCTTCAATCCACAGTCCCATTTTGGTACATTTCAATGTTGTTTCACTAATGGTCCTATTTGATTTCTGAATTTAGAAATGTAAAACACCCACATGTCAACCTAAAAGGAAGAGGCTGAAGCACAAAATATGATTTAAAGAGTTTACTTGAGCCAAAATGAGGACAGCTGCCTGGAAGACTCAGACCCAAGTAACCTTGGATATGAGTTCCTTTTGGCCTTTGTTGCAAGTAGGTTTTTAAAGGCAAAAAAGGGGGACAGGAAGTGGACTGATACAAAATTGTTTGTCAGGAATTCTAATTGGTTTACAGAAATAACATTGATTAGTGATTGACTATGTATTGTTAAGCTATAGGGTATGGGTTATAGTGTCCCATGCTGCTTTATTAGGTTAATTTATAGCTACTTGTGACAATAACAAGCAGTTTCAAGAGATGAATGTATAGCTCATAGGGGGGAGTAGGACATGATTGCTGTCTCATTTTAATGTCCGTCTGGGCCTGATAATTTAAGAGGACATGCATTCCTCAGATAAAAGTTCTTTTCTTTTTTCACATAGCACAATAAAAATATCCTAATGGATTCGATTTCTTAAAGTGACCACTCACATAAAGAGAATGATTGTATGTATGAGAATAAATGTGCATGAATAACTTAGAAAAAACATTTCAATGTCAGATTGACAAACACTGTGTAAAAGAAAATAAAGTTTCAGGACCCTCTAAATTTATTATGCCAAGGGGGAAGGTAAGCCCTGGAGACTGAGTCACATAGCATGTTTGCAATTCTGCTTTGTAGGTTATAGATTAACTCTCTTCCTCATTGTTCTTCATCTGGAGAACTAGGAGAGACCAGAGACCAGACCTCTCCCATTCCAATCACTAATCTTTGTTATAGATTAACTGCCTTCTTTATTGGCCTGTATTGACCAGATGGCCCCCAAGACTCCATGATGGTTACACCTTCAGTGTGGAATGTTAAATACACCTTTCCCAAAAGAAAAAGACCACCTCCACAAATCAGATCATTGCAACTACGCATTAAGACACACACAGAAAGATGTTGAAATTCTGTCAAGCCAACCTAAACTTTGTCTATATAAATGATCCCAAACTTCTACACTTAGGAACACTGACTTCCATTCCTTGGAATCGATGCTTCCTTGGCAGCTTGTTTTCAAACTTTACACTTTAATAAATCTCTTTAAACTAGATTGTGAATCTATTGATTGTTTTAGGTTGACAACTGACATTTTGAAGCTGTAGCGATAAGCATGATAAAAATTAAATATATTTATTTTGAACTGATCCACAGTTCTTTCTCTGAAAAGGCACATGGTGCTAAAAAGAGCCTTTGGCTTCTAAAGATTTGTTCTGGATACGTGTAACAATTTCAAAAAATCACGCAGGGTTATATTTTTACAGTTGAGTTTGTAGTGGTTTTTCTTTGTCCCTTGTGCAGCAAGAATTTTTTTTCTAATCCTTTCATAAGGTATTTCCAATATTCCAATTAACAGTAAATAATAATCTTGATGAAGGGGCTTATTTGTAATACATCCTCTTTCTCTTGATACCCAGAGGACGTCTGGAGGTGAAATTGCCTCCTTCCCACCTGCACTACTCAGGGAAGCCCTCTCTAGTATCCTGCCCTGCCCTGACTTTCCTCTTGAGCAAGGAGACATCTGTCAAAGATGGAATAATCTGTGTGGGGGTTTCTCTGGGGATCTTCTTTCCCACTTCTGATGTGCTCAAAAAAAGTTTTCAGTTTTGTCCTTTATCCAGCTTTTGTCTCATTGGTTAACTGAGATTGACGTCATTTCCAGGGTTTATTTTTTACATACTAATCAAAAGGGTCATGTACAACTTTTTATAAGTTCAAATTGGACAATTAACAAAAATGATCAAATATTGGGCTTTAAGGAAAATGATAATAAATTTAAAGGCTTGAAATCTCAGATAATGTTCTCTCTCCACAGACATAGGAACCTACAAATCAAGTTAAAAGAAAAGCAATTCAAAAAATCACCAACTGCTTTGAAAATCAGCAGGGTACTTACAGAAAAAATTTTTAAAAGAGCCATTGTACTGTAAAACACAACTGAATTTTGAACATATTAACATTAACATGAATAGTAACATTTATATGCTTGAGGAAAGAGGTGTCATTTTAGATATCTGAATGGTCAGCCATTCTCCTTTTAATTAAATGCAGGAGGAAGAGACATGTCCCACTTCCAGTTCTAAATTAACATCTTTAAATCACCATAAGAAAACAAGAAACAACAGGCAAAGAATCACACCCTTACCCCGTCCATCTCCACTCACAGTATCATAAGAAGACTGTTATTGGTTAAATTCCAGTCACTCCTCCACACTTTGGGCCAATGGCTGTGGCTCAAGGGCCGTGGGTCCATCCTTGGCTACCACAATGGAAACTGGAACATCAATTGCTCTCATTGGACAGCCCCATCATCCATACATAATAGCAGGTTATGAAAGTTTGGATTTTAAAGGGGGAAAGATTTTAAGCTGCAAAAGAATAGACTAGGATAAATCCAGATGAAGTGCAATAGTAATTCCAGAATTAGGGAAATTGGCATGAGAATTGTTTCTTGAAAGTTTCTTTTACCCATTTATATTACACGTTTGTGTCATAATTGATGAATTTAAATGAATTCGTAATATGGGATATGTTTTAAAAATTTGACCGGGGGGTGTTTGATTTTTGTACCTGCTTCTGCACTTTAGCTGCAGACATATCACACACAACCTATCCCGGGATAGTTCTACCACACAGTCTTGGCGATGCCGGGTGTAGCGGGCCAGGTGGCCGGCCTCCTGGGCGGCGCGATCGAGGATGTCGTGAACGAACGAATCCATCACGCTCACGGCCTCCTGGGACAGGCTGAGGCCGTCGTGGACGTGCTTCAGGACCCTGGGGAAGTAGGTGGCAAAACTGTCCCCGCCCCGGCTGGAGCGGTGGCCGCGGCGCCTTGGCTGCTTCTGCTTCTGGGTTGTCGTCGATTCCGCCTCTTCGGGCTCCTTGGCGCCGAGGCACGCCTCAGAGGACGGCTCGGAGGAAGGCTCGGCCATGGCGGAGGCAGCTGCTAGGGGCTGGGGAGAAGAGAGGATGGCGACTGTGGCCTGTTTCACACCCATTCTCTCTCTCTGTCTCTCTGTCTCTATCTCTGTCTCTCTCTTTCTTTCTTCTTTCTCAGGAAAGTAAATAAACTTTTACTTCTGTATACCCTAATCGCTGTTGGAGAATTCTTTCTCTCCCCGCCTATTGGTTTCACACCCTAACAGTGACGATGTTTACTTTACAGAAAAGATGTTTGAAAAACCAGCGGGACACCATGTGCCACATGTCCCCAAAACCTACACGATGCCTCATGGCATGTGCCCACAAAATCGGCAGGGCGCCAACGGCCATCTGCCCCCGAACTCCGGCGAGTCCCCTGTGGTGTGATACAGCTCTTTTGGGACAATTGGGGTGGCTCTTAAAAGAGCCTTTGGGTTCGGTGCTCAGGCGGTCCTGAGGCGGCTCACTTGCGCCTGGTGTATCTGATGACGGCCTTGTTGCCCTCGGACACGGCATGCTTGCCGATGTCCCCGGGCAGCATCAGGCGCACGGCCGTCTGGATCTCTCTGGAGGTGATGGTCGAGCGCCGGGTGTAGCGGGCCAGGCGGCCGGCCTCCTGGGCGATGCGATCGAGGATGTCGTGAACGAACGAATCCATCACGCTCACGGCCTCCTGGGACAGGCTGAGGCCGTCGTGGACGTGCTTCAGGACCCTGGGGAAGTAGGTGGCGAAATTGTCCCCGTCCCGGCTGGAGCAGCGGCTGCGACGCCTTGGCTGCTTCTGCTTCTGGGTCGTCTTCGGTTCGGCCTCTTCGGGCTCCTTGGCGCCGAGGCACGCCTCAGAGGACGGCTCAGAGGAAGGCTCGGCCATGGCGGAGGCAGCTGCCGGCGGCTGAGGAGAAGAGAAAAGGGTGGTTTTGGGACGTTGATGACCCTTTTTATAGTCGCGATGCTGCCTCACGTCACGGGTCATCTAGCCCTCTGACTGGATGAAATATCACGGGGGCAGCCTGTCAGCCAGCCGCAGGGCATCAAGGTGATTGGATAGTCCTCCTAGGGGTGAACTGCATCCACCAATCACAGTGGACGTCTGCTGACCTATGAGCTTCCTGTTGCCTGATTCGGAGAAAGGTAGAATGATGCCTTACAAAGCAAAATGTCATCTGACAACATGAGCTGGTTGATGCTACACTGCGAGCATTTGAAAAGACGTCCCTGAAAGCTCCGAAAGTGTAACTATTTTAGCTTGGGCTCCTTGCAAGTCTGACCTCTATAACCCAATCCATAATGCCAGAGGAATGAATATGGCCACGTTTGGGCCATTTCTCTTCTCAAGTGTAATTGGATTAATGGAGGACATCAACAAGCCATCATTGTAAATGGCTGGCTTTTCAATGTTCCCTGTCAGACCTTTAAGGAAAAGCTAATTTGACTGGCAAAAATAAAAATAAATAAAATAATAATAATAAATAATAAAATGTTGCCAGATTATGCCGCAAAAGGGTAATTTTTATTTTAAAAATTATAATATGAAACCAGTGTAGAAAAAACTCAAAATATACTTGCAAAAAGTCTCATTTGTAGATTAAAATGTACAAATCCTACTTGAAATGTTAGCAAACAAATCTTTTTCTTAATTTGATGTAGGAGGCAAGGGATATGCCCGTACACTCCCTGCGTTCATGTAACATCACCATCATTGAAACAAGCAAACAAACAAACAACACACAAACAAGTGCACCAAATTCCTTCTCTATCTTCCAGGATAAACATCCCAGAAAGGCTCCTTTTGTTCATCCTGGGTCACCTCCCCACACTTTTGGCTAGTGATTATGGCTCAAAGGCTGCAATTTCTTCATTGGCTGAGCCAGTGAAGACAAGGGCATTACCTGCTCTCATCGGATGCTCCCATCATCTGAGTGATGCATAATTGCACTACTTAGTCCTACATTATTTCCTTATTCACCAATGTGGACATCATTATTAGAAATGTTCTATGCAGTCACTGTCTCTTTTTATTTACCCATGTTTGCTAATTTATTCCATTACCATTCTTTCTTATATCTCAGATTATCTTTCTGTGATCACTTTTCATCTTCCTAAAGTATATTCTTTCCATGTTCCTTTAAGGTGAAGTTCACTGTATAAACATTGTAACTTTTCTGTTTAGAAGCGTCTTGATTTTGAGGTTGTTCCGCACCAAGCTGACTCTGAGATGGAATTTAGTGTGCAGGACATTGATTCGGAATCAACCCATCAGGAAGGGACAGAAGGAGCAGGAGCGTGCAGGCAAAGAAGTGCATCCTTATTGCAGGCCCAACAAAACCCTGTTCTGATCCAGTGGGGTACTCTGAAGGTAAAAAAACCCATCAAAGTTATTCTGCATTGGCCAGAACAAGCCAGACCTCTACACCCCCTCCTGGATCAGTTTTTGTATGTGGCCATCTCTGAAAGTGTGTGACCTTAGGCAAGACAGCTCCTGCAGCTCAGGTCATTCCTGAATGAGCTGATGACTGACGACGACTGGCAGATGACTGGCTGAAGCAGCAAGTCTGTCCGTGAAGGAGGTTCTGGGCAGTCAGCCTGCCTGTCTTTCACAGCTTCCTTCTGAAATTATTCTTTGGCTACGAATGTAACCCTAGTATGACAATTATTTTCTCTCAGTGCTTGCTTGTGGCTTTCTCTTGTTCACAGACAGGTGTGCTGTGAAACTATTAATACTTGGTATCCCTTCAGAGGCATCTGGTTTTTTGTCTGCTATTGTTAAGATCTGTGTTTCATTGTCCTGAAGCATTACTAGGACGTGTCCAGGTGTGCTTCCAGAATTTAGTGAATCATGTCTTCCTTTAATTCTGGAAAATTACCAACCATTTCTCTTTGATTCTTATTTTTCCACAATTTGCTCAACTTTCTTCTTCTGGAATGCCTCTCATGTGTACTTTACATGCTCTTTGTGCATGTCTCATGTCTCTTCAAGTCTCTTTCATATTTTCTTCCTTTGTATCTAGGAGGCATTGTGTAAAATTTCTTTCAACTGTCCTCCATGACATTAATTATCTATCCACCTGTGTCTAATCAGTTGTTTAAAATTACATCCATCTATTTTCCAGTGATTACGTTTTTCATTAGTAGAAATATTATTTGACTCTTTTTGTTATTTCATCATTCCTTTCTTACGTCTTTTTCTAGTCCCTCACTTATTCAACCACGGTACACATTCCTTTGAATGCTTTGCATCTCGCAGTAAGTGGTTTACTGTTTGTCCTGAGGGTGGCTTTTGTGGATTATGAACGTGCCTGGAGGGCTTTATCTGTGGAAATCTTGTTACAGCCTCACTTAAGGGGAGGCCCTTCCAGAAAGGACAGGACTTGCATCTGCCACTTTTCAGTTTCCTAACCTAATTAACAGGACCAAGAGGATAGTGTTAATATGAACCCCAAAGCTACACAGCGGCACTATGGTGATTACAAATTCTCAAGAAGTCTACATTTCCCCACCCAGATTTAAGGATAAGGGATACAATTTTCTTTGGCATTTCCCATTCCCAGTAAGAAAAAGTCAAACTTTTCTCTGAGGGTGTAGTCAGTCAAGAGTCTAGCATTATACACAAGTCTCTGTGCTCTATCAAAAGAAGATAGGCAAATGGCCAACAAACATATGAAAAAATGCTCAACATCACTAATCATCAGGGAAATGCAAATTAACACCACAATGAGATATCACTGTACCCCTGTCAGAATGTCTATTATTAAAAGGTCAAAAAAAATAGATGCTGCATGGATGCAGAAAGAAAGGAACGCTTATACACTGTTGGTGGGACTGCAAATTAATACAACCTTTATGGAAAACACTATGGAGATTCCACAAAGAACTAAAGGCAGACCTACCATTCGATCCAGTAATCCCACTACTGGGTATCTACCCAAAGGAAAATAACTCATTTTATCAAAAAGACACTTACACTCAAATGTTCATTGCAGCACAATTCACAATCACAAAGATGTGGAATCAACCTAAGTGCCAATCATTTCATGAGTGGATTAACAAAATGTGGTATACATATATACCATGGAATACTACTCAGCCATACAAAGAAAATAATTAATGTCTTTTTGCAGCAATTTGGATATAATTGGAGATCATTATCCTAAGGGAAGTATCTCAAGAATGGAAAAACAAATACCACATGTACTCTCTAACAATTTTGAGCTAATCAATGGGCACACATGGACACAGAGAGAGGTAAAAGTCACTGGAAATCAATAAGGGGGGAGGGAGAAAGAGAGGAGGGATAAAAACCTACCTAACCTACCTAACAGGTACAATGAACACTATTCAGATGATGGGCACACTAATAGCCTGGACTTAAGCATTATAAGAGCTATCCATGTAACAAAAACTTTGGAGCCCCTTAATATGTTGAAAATAACAAAAACTTTGGAGCCCCTTAATATGTTGAAAATAAAAAAATAAATAGTCTTGGCAATGACTTTTTGGAACTCACACCAAAAGGCCAAGAAACAAAAGTAAAAGTAAACAAGTAGAACAACATCCAACGAAAAAGGCTCTGCATAGCAAAGGAAACAATCTACTCAATGGAAAGGCAGCCCTACTGGGAGTAAATATTTGTAAACTATATATGTGATAAGGGGTTAATATCCAAAATATATGAGGAACCCACACAAATCAATAGCTAAAAAAGAAACTACCTGATTTAAAAAATGGGCAAAGGACTTGAATAGATTTTTCCACAGAAGATATACAAATGACCAACAGGAAGATGAAAAAATGTGTACTGTGGTTTGAGTGCTTGTCCCCTCCAAAATTCATGTTGAAATTTAATATCCAATGAAATAGTATTGTCATGCTAAGTAACAAACAGAGAAATCATCTTTAAAAGAAAATGATATTTAACTGGGAATTGGACATTACAATGGAAATACACGTGCCATAGCAACCGTGTGTGTATTCAGGGAGGTAAAGAAAGACAAAAGGTTTTAAAGGAAAAAGGAGGAGGGTTACATAATTGTGCTGAGATAATTATCCTTGGATACAAGGATCAATAACAAAGGTAATGCCAGTCCAAGGCTGGCCAGGCAGTTGCCAGGCAGATGTCCTTACCAGAAGTATATTTTGTGGAAGCTTGTAATGGCCTTTGTGCAAGGTTTGAAAAATCTTTTGTAATAATGTTTATTAGGCATTTCTGCCTGACAACCCTCTCTTCATAGCCTGCCTCAGCTCTATTTCTTGGGGATTTTTTTTAATTTCCGAATATTATGGGGGTACAAACACTTTGGTTACATATATTGCCTATGCACTGCCCAAGTCAGAGCTACAATTCTGAACATCCCCCAAACAGTGCACCCCGCACCCATTAGGCGTGAGTTTTCCCATCCCTTCCACCCCCCTCCCACCTACCCAACACCTGATAAATATTATTTCCATCTGTGCACTTAAGTATTGACCAGTTAGTACCAATTTGATGGTGAGTACCAGTGGTGCTTGCTTTTCCATTCTTGTGATACTTCGCTTCGAAGATTGGGCTCTAGTTCCATCCAGGATAATACCACATGTGTTAATTCACTGTTGTTTCTTATGGCTGAGTAATACTCCATGGTATATATATACCACATTTTATTAATCCACTCGTGTATTGATGGGCACATGGGTTGTTTCCACATCTTTGCAATTGTGAATTGTGCTGCTATAAACATTTGAGCACAGATATCTTTATTATAGAATGTCTTTTTTTCCTTTGGGTAAATACCCAGTAGTGGGATTGCTGGATCAAATAGTAGTTCTACTTTTCATTCTTTGAGGTGTCTCCATATTACTTTCCATAGAGGTTGTACTAATTTGCAGTCCCACCAGCAGTGAATGAGTGTTCCTATCTCTCCACATCCACACCAGCATTTGTTGTTTTGGGACTTTTTGATATAAGCCAATCTCACTGGAGTTAAGTGATATCTCATTGTGGTTTTGATTTGCATTTCCATGATGATTAGAGAAATTGAACAATTTTTAAAATGTTTGATGGCTATTATTCTGTCTTCCCTTGAAAAGTTTCTGTTCATGTCCTTTGCCCAAATTTGATGGGGTTGATTGATTTTTTCTTGTTCATTTTCCTAAGTTTTGTGTAGATTCTGGTTATCAGCCCTTTATCAGATGTGTAGCATGCAAATATTTTCTCCCATTCTGTAGGTTGTCTGTTCACTCTAGTGATAGTTTCCTTGGCTGTGCAGAAGCTTTTTAATTTGATCAGGTCCCATTTATTTATTTTTTTGCTGCTATGATTGCTTTGGGAGTCTTCTTCATAATTTCTTTGCCTAGGTCCATGTTCATAAGAGCTTTTCCAACGTTTTCTTCTAGAATTCTTACGGTTTCATGTCTTAGGTTTAAATCTGTTATCCATTGTGAGTTGATTTTTTGTGAGAGGTGAGAGGTGTGGATCTAGTTTCAGTCTTCTACATGTGGCTATCCAATTTTACCAGCACCATTTATTGAATAGGGATTCTTTTCCCCAGTGTATGTTTTTCTCTACTTTGTCAAAGATCAGATGACAGTGTGAGGATGGTATTATATCTGGGTTCTCAGTCCTGTTCCATTGGTCTATGTCTCTGTTCTTGTGCCAGGACCATGCTCTTTTGGTTATTATAGCCTTGTAGTATAGTTTGAAGTCTGGTAGATTGATACCTCCCAATTTGTTCTTTTTGCTTAAGATTGCTTTGGCTAGACAGGGTCTTCTCTGGTTCCACATGAAGCATAGAATTATTTATTCTAGATCTGCAAAAAATGATGTTGGTATTTTAATAGGGACTGCATTGATTCTGTAAATCACTTTAGGTAGTATAGATATTTTAATAATGTTGATTCTACTGATCCAAGAGCATGGTAGGATTTTCCATCTCTTTACATCCTCTGCAATTTCTTTTCTCAGTGTTTCCTAGTTCTCTCTATATAGGTCTCTCACCTCCCAAGTTACATATGTTCCTAAATATTTAATTTTCTTTGGTGCTATTGTGAAAGGTATTGCATCTTTGATTTGTTTCTCAGCTCGACTGTTATTGGCATATATGAAGGCGACTGATTTTGTATCCTGACACTTTGCTGAATTCATTTGTCAGTTCCAGGAGTCTCTTGGTTGAATCTTTGGGGTTTTCTTCTTATGATATCATATTGTCAGCAAAGAGTGAATGTTTGATCTCCTCTGCTCCCACATGCACACCCCTAGTTCCTCTCTCTTGTCTGATTGCTCTTGCAAGGACTTCCAGAACTATGTTGAATAGAAGTGGAGATAGTGGGCAACCTTGTCTGGTTCCAGTTTTAAGGGGAAATGCTTTCAATTTTCCCCATTCAGTATGATATTGGCCGTAGGTTTATCGTATATGGCTTTAAAAATTTTGTGGTATGAGCCATCTATGCCTATGTTGTTGAGAGTTCTTAACATAAAAGGGTGCTGAATTTTGTCAAAAGCCTTTTCTGCATCTATTGAGAGAATCATATAGTCTTTGTTCTTGCTTTTATTTGTATGGTGAATTACATTTATAGATTTGCATATGTTGAACCATCCCTACATCTCGGGGATGTAGCCCACCTGATCATGGAATTATTTTTTTGATGTACATTTGAATTCGGTTTGCTAGGATTTTATTGAGAATTTTTGCATCTATATTCATAAGGGATATTGGTCTGTAGTTTTCTTTTCTTGTTGTGTCCTTTCCTGGCTTTGGTATCAAGGTAATATTGGCTTCATAGAATGAGATTGGGAGGATTCCATCCTTCTGGATGTTTTCAAATAATTTCTGCAGGATAGGCAACAGTTGTTCTTTGTAGGTTTGGTAGAATTCAGGTGTGGACCCATCTGCTCCAGGGCTTTTTTTTGTTGGAAAATTTTTTATTACTGCCTCAATTTCAGTGCTTGATATTGGTCTGTTTAGGAATTTTATTTCTTCCTGATTGAGCCCAGGGAGGTAGTGTGTTTCTAAGAATTTGTCCATTTCCTCCATGGTCTCATGTTTTTAGGCATAGAGATTTATATAGTATTCAAAGATGATGTTTTGTATTTGCATGATATCAGTTGTGTCCTCTCCTTTTTCATTTCTAATTGAGCTTATTAGAATCCTTTTTTTTCTGCTTCTGGTCAATCTAGCATGTGGCCTGTCTGTTTTGTTTATCTTTACGAAGCACCAATTTTTCATTATATTAATCTTCTGTATAGTTCTTTTGTTCTCGAAGTCATTTAGTTCTGCTCTGATCTTGGTTATTTCTTTTCATCTGCTGGGTTTAGGGTTGGTTTGCTCTTCCTTTTCCATTTCCTGAGATGATTCATTAGTTTACTGATTTGTCACCTTTCTGTCTTTTGGATGTGGGCACTTAAGGTGATAAGTTTTCCTCTCAGGACTGCTTTTGCTGTATCCCACAGATTTTGATAACTTGTGTCCCCATTATCGTTTAGTTCAAAGAACCTTTTGATTTCCAGGTGAATCTCCTCCTTGACCCAATAGTCATTCATTAATAGATTGTTTAATTTCCATGTTTTTGGATGAAGATGTGAGTTTCTGTTGGAATTGATTTCTAATTTTATTCCACTGTGATCTGAAAAGATACATGGTATGGTTTCTATTTTTTTAAATTTGTTGAGATTTGATTTGTGGCCTAGGATATGATCAATTTTAGAGAAAGTTCCATGAGCTGATGAGAAGAATGTATATTCAGTGTTATTTGGGTGGAGTGCTCTGTAGATGTCTGTTAGGCCCAAATACTCTAGAGTCCTGTATAGTTCCATTGTTTCTTTGCTTATTTTCTGCTGGAGGATCTGTCCAGTTCTGCCAGTGGGGTGTTCAAGTACCTGGCCATTATGGCATTGCTATTTATTATGTTGTCTAGATCTAGCAGTATTTGCTTTATGTATCTGGGTGCTCCTGTGTTGGGTGCATAAATATTTAGGATTGTTAAGTCTTCTTGTAGGATTTTTCCCTTCACCACTATATAGTGACCATCTTTGTCTTTCTTTACTTTTGTTGCTTCAAAGTTTATGATGTCTGATATAAGAGCGGCTACCCCAGCTTTCTTTTTGGTTCCATTTTCCTGGAAAATTGTATGCCATCCCTTCACCTTGAGTCTGAATGAGTCCTCATGTGTAAGAAGCATTTCCTGGAGACAGCAGATACTTGGCTTGTATTTTTTTATCCAGTCAGCCAGCCTATCTCTCTTCAATGGGCAATTCAAGCCGTTCACATTTATTGAGAGAATTGATATTTGGGGTGGATTTCCGTTTATCCTGTTGGGTAGACTCTTGTTTTGTTTTACCTGTTGAGCCATTGTGAAATCTGGATTCTGGACTTTTAGCTTTTGGGTAGTTTTACACTGGTGGGTGTCTTTTGTGCTGGTTAGTGTACAATGCAGATCTAAGTACTTCTTGTAGGGCAGGTCTGGTCTTCGCAAATTCCATCATTGATTGCTTGTCTGAAAAAGTCTTTATTTCTCTCTCATATAAGAAGCTTAGTTTTGAAGGATAAAGAATTCCAGGTTGGCCATTATGTTATTTTAGAAGACTGAGGATGGGTCCCCAGTGTCTTCTGGCTTGTAAGGTTTCAGTTGAGAAATCTGCAGTTAATCTGATAGGTTTCCCTTTGTAGGTTACCTGCTGTTTTCACCTTACTGCTTGAATGAGTGCCTCTCTCATGTTTACTTTGGCCAGCCTAATAATTATATGGCATGGTGAATGCCTTTTCACGTTGAGTCTCCCAGGATTCCTGTGTGCTTCTTGTACCTGGATATCGAGATTCCTGGCTAGGCCATGGAACTTTTCCCCTATTACTCCTTCAAATAAATTTTCCAGTCCTTGGGAATTTTCTTCCTCACCCTCAGGGATGCCTATGATCCTTATGTTTGGCCTCTTTGCATAATCCCACATTTCCTGTATGCTTTGTCCATGCCTCTTGCTTTTGTGTTTTTTCTCTTCCATTGATTTATTTCTTGCATAGGCGTTATCTTACAGCTCTCAGATTCTTTCCTTTGTGTGATCCAGCCTATTCTAGGCTTTCCACTGTGTAGATCCTTGAATGCCTCTTTCATTTCCTTTATTTCTGTTTGATTTTTCTGTAATACTTCAACTTTTTTAGAAAAATTTTCATTCATTTCTTGCACTGTTCTTGTAGTTTCTTTGTGCTGGGATTCAATTTTCTCTTGAATTTGATTGAGCTTTCTTATAATCCATAAATGAAATTCCTCTTTTTTCATTCTACCCATTTCATTTAAGTTGGTATCTGTTGCTGAGGAGCTAATGATTTCTTTTAGTGACTTTTCCCTCTGATTTTTCATGGTTCCTGTGTTCTTTCACTGATTCATTTTCATCTGGCTTCTTGGTCAAGAGCTGGGTTTGTTAGGGCTTGTTTATGGCCCTGTCTCCAAGCTCCCAAGGATTGTTCCCTGGAAGAGCCAGGGAGAGGAGTACTGGTCTGTATTGCCTTAGGTGTACTTTAGCAAGTTTGGTGTACCTCTTGGGTTACCTCTGACCTGTCATCTTCACTTCTTCCCAGTGGAGTGTAGTGAGTTTGTCCTCCCAGCTTGAGCTCCAAGCTAGTGGATTGTACTTGAGCTTATGAATCCACTGCTCCCTAATAGCTTGAGATGGAAGGCAATATTTTTAGCTATGGGGCTGTTCCCACCATTGTTGATTGTAGTTTGTGTGGAGGAGCCAGTTACCTAGGTATTCTGTTGTGCTCGTGGCCGGCTCTGGTCCACTAGGTGGGGTGTATGAAAGCCCCAAGCTTTGTGAGGGGCTTCGTACCTCCCAGGGGTTACTTTGACCCTGCTCCTCATGAAGTGGGGGGAGAAGAAAGATAGCTTGCAGCTGTAGTGCAAGGGCTGGATTGAGTAAATTCTACACAGCTCAGCTTATCTGGCCACTGGGGGGGGGGCTGCTGCTATGGAGTTCAGAGCTCTTTCTCTCCAGGCTTGGAGAATTGCTTCTGATGGGAGAGGCCAGCTGGTGCAATTGCTGAGGTCTCTAGCCGGGTTTTTTCTTCCCTGTCCACAAGCTTGGGCACTGTCCCCTCTGAAAGTACCACTTGTGGGCTTCAAGTTTCCCCACAGTTCTTGTGTCTGGCCCTCTGATGTGTATCTCCACGTGTCACAGGCTGATAAGGGGATCTCCAGTTGTGCTCCCCTTTTCCAAGACCCCAAGGCAAGGCAGGTGGGTGTCTGTATCCCCAGAAGTCTCCACCAGGGGAATGTTCCCACTGGGGCAAATGGTGGCAGCTGAAGGCACTCTTGGATAGAGTGAAACTCCCTAATAAAGTGGGCAAGGTTAGGGGGAGCTGCTCTGGTTCAGCTTGTGGCACTTGAGGCATTCAGTTGCCATGAGAACTGGTACTTATACAAAATGAGTTACTATAGCAAGCAACCTTTAAAATGACTGATCTCTGGGGTACAGGAGGGCTGGGACCTGAAAAGCGGGCGCTAGGACTGGCACATAGCAGGCACATAGGAGAAGACCAGAGACGGGGAGGCAGGACCGGATGGATGGGCTGTGAACTGTTTCCAATACACAAAGATCCCACGGATACAGATCAGGGACCCCATCCCACCTGGAACCCACAGAGGCAGCTGTCTGTAGCCACCAAGGATGCAGCCTATTGTGCCCAGGTCCCAGAGGCCCCAGGCCAGTGGTGGAGTGAAGCTAGAGACCTATCTAACAGTCAGCTCCTGGCAGGAGACCTTAAAGATGGCTGCCGACTGCCAGTCGGGCATACATCGGGGTTCAGATCACACCATGAACGCAGCTCTCCTCAACCGGCCTGGGTCCTGCAAAGGCAATTGCTGGCAGCCCTCAAGGGCATATCTTGTTGCTCTCTGTTAGACTCCTGTGCCCTGGTCCCACTGACTTCCAGTAGCGAGGTGCCCATCTCCAGATTCCTGCACACTGTCCCAGGAAGCTGTATCTCAGCCCAGTCTCTACCCAGCCCTGCACAGTCCCTGTACAGTGCACCCGAGAGTTCTGTATGGTTCCCACAATTGCTTCCTCTCCACAGAGCCTACTGTCTCGAGCAACAGCTTTGCACCAACTCTGGGCTTGTCCCTGACTGAGTGGATGGGAAATCTGTGGGGATGGTGCCTGGCCACCTGTATGTCAGGTTGCATTGTGCTAACCTGGTGAGCACGTCCTTCCTGCGCTCTGGTCTCTATTGTATTCCCTGCACTCTCCGATCTTTGTGAATGTATCTCCCGGTCACCTGATTTCTTGGGCTGTGTGTCCCACAATGCTTCTCTGAATTTCACAATGCTGTTTTCAGAGTGAGCGATCCACATGCAGGCATCCATTGGTGCTCTTCACCTCCTTCCCGGGTACGGCGAGGTGGGAGGTCTCTACCAGACTGCCATTTCTACTACTGGTCTCTCAGGGTTTTTTTTTTTAACATAAGTGATTCCATTTTAATTTTGACAGCTTTCACAGTATTAAGATATGGGGCCTCCAGAAGGTGATTACTTCATGAGGGCTCCTCTCTCATGAATGAGATTAAGGCACTTATAAAAGAGGCTTCACACAGAGTTCATCACTTTTTGTCCTTTTTTCCCTTCCCCCATGTGATGACATATCATTCATTTCCTCCTAAGGATGCAGCAACAAGGCACCCTCCTGGAAGCAGAGAGTATCCCTCTCCAGACACTGAACTTTCTGGCACCTTGATCTTAGACTTCTCAGCCATCAAAACTGTGACCAATAAATTTCTGTTGTATATACATTACTCAGTGTGTGGTATTTTGTAATAGCGGTACAAATGGACTAATAGAGGGCTCAACATCACTAATCATCAGGGAAATGCACATCAAAATCACGATGAGATATCACCTCACACCTGTTAGAATGGCTTTTATGAAAAAGTCAAGAGATAACAAATGTTGTCAAAGATTTGGAGTAAAGGCAACCCTTGTTCACTGTTGGTGGGAATGTAAATTAATACATTCATTATGGAAAACAATGTGGAGTTTCCTCAAAAAATTAAAAATGGAACTTTCATATGACACAGCAATCCCACTTCTGAGTGTATACCCAAGGCAAAAGAAATTAGTACATTAAAGAGATATATGCAGTCTCATGTTGATTGCAGCACTATTCACAATTGAAACCTCAGTGTCCATAGATGGATGAATTCATAAGGAAACTGTGCTATCTCTATCTATACATATATCTGTATCTATCTATACATATAAATATATTAACCCACACTAAAATATTATTCAGCTTTAGAAAAGAAGGCTATACTGCTGTTAATTACAACATAGATGAACTTGGAAGACATTATGCTAAGTGAAATAAGCCAGTCACAGAATGAAAAGTACTGTGTGTTCTCACTTATATGTGGAATGCAAAAAAAAAAAAAAAGTCAAATGCACAGAAATAGAGTACAATGGTGGTTACCTGGGATGAGGAGTGGGAGGAAATGGGGAGATGTATGCTATAAAGTACAAACTTGCAGTTATGTTATATAAATAAGTTTTGACATTGAATGTACAATAGCAGAACTGTAATAATATTGTGCTGTATATTTAAAAATTCCTTAAAGAATAGATTTTAGAGGCTCTTACCGCACACACACACACATGCACAAGCATGCACACACACACACACACACAAAGGTAACTATGGAAAATGATGGATATGTTACATTGCTTACCTGTAATAATTATTCCACTATGTATATGTATATCAAACCATCATGTTGTATACCTTAAATTTATATGACAAAAGAACTAAAGGTAGGGAAAAAACTAACAACAGACAAACACACCAATTTCGTATTCAATCAGCAGGACAGGCTACCAGGAAAGCTCCTATTGGCTCATCCACAGTCACCTTCATACACTGTGGGCCAATGGCTGTAGCTCAGGGGCTGCAAGTCCTTCACTTGCTGAGCCAGTGGAGAGTGGAGCTTGGGCTCCTCTCGTTGGACGCTCCCATCATCCCAGTGATGCACATTCACAGGTCATGAAGTTTCACATTTTAAAAAATGAAAAATTATAGCCAGTACAAGAATAGAATCAGCTGAATCTGATTTATGTAGAAGAGTAATTTCAGTTTCTAGGCAGCTGAAAATCGGTATTGTTCCTCAAAATTTTTGATGTACTTATTTCTGTATTGTGTTTGTGTGCTAGATTGTATATTCAAATGAATTCCTTAATATGGATCAACTGGGAAAAAAATTGGTCAGACTATGTTCTATTAACACTATTTTCTCTACCTTTATTTTTATACTTTGTTATTCACAGCAGTAAATCCATTTCTCTTAGTTAGTTTTGTCAGTAAAACACATCATTAGATCGTGATAGCTCACATAGTAACTATTTTCCTCACTCACCCACAACAGAGTGAGTAACCTAATATACTCTTTTCCCCTTCTGGTCTTCAACATCAAACCCCACCTTTCCTCCTATGAGTGCCAGTCAGCCTTGCTCTCCCAGAATTTATTGCACAATCCAATTATGGCACACTTTTAACGTTGTGTCCCTGATACTCCCTTTTCCTTAATGAACTTACAAATGCAAGCCACAATAAAAAAGATTCTACTTAATTTGATATCTTAAAATGATTTCTCACATAATGCAATATGCATGAGACAAATATGCAAGAATAACTTCGTAAAAATATTTGTATGTCATACTGAGAAACACTAGAATTTGAAGCAGCAACGAGGATGATATAAATTAAGTAATTTAGTGAAATGCAGTTTTTTCAACCTGGTCTACAGTTCTTTAAAAAAGCTCATGACTCTGAAAAGAGCCCTTGGCTTCCTACATTTTGTTCTGAATGTGAAAAAAAATCTGCAGGTACCCACCAGGGGGATTTATTAACACTTGCACATGATTTCATGGTAGATTTTTTTAGATCTCCTTGTACAACAAACCTTTAAAAAAACTATTTATAGGAGTTTTCTAATATTACAAAAAAATAATAGTTATAAGCCTGAGGAGGGGGCTCATTTGCCCTAAATCCTGACTCTAATGAATCCGAGAGGAGATCTGGAGGTACAATGACCCATTAGAGTTCTTAGGCTTTGAACAACCACACACACACACACACACACACACACACACAAAAAAAAACACCAGAAATTTATTAGCCCTCTTCAATCATCCATTGTCCTGCTTCACTCTGGCACTGCTCAGGGAAGCTCTCTAGCCTCCTGCCCTGCTCTCATTCGTCCTCTTGAGCACCTGCTGCTCTGGCAAATGTGAAACGGCCTGTGCTTTTGGTCTCCCCTTCAAAGTTCTTTTTATGCTTCTATGGGCTCATGAAGAGCTTTGACTTTTGGAGATTATCCATTATTTGTCCCATTTTTGGGTGATAATGACATCATTTACAGGTTTCTACATCCTTATAAGAGGGTTAGTTAAACTTATTTTAAAAGTGCTAGTGGAACACTTAACAAAATTGACCAAATATAGGGCTTTAAAGCAAATCATAACAAATTCCAAGAATACATTCAAGGAGTATAATCTCTTTCCACATAGGTAAAAAGCTAGAAACCAATTTTTTAAAAATGGAGTATCTCTGACTGTTTTGAAATTAAGCTGTATATATATATATATATATATATATGTATAAAACAACAAACCAACAAAAAGCTTCAGGTCCCAAAGAAAACACGATGGAAATTAGAAAACATTAACATTAACGTAAATAGTATCATTCATATCGCTTGAGAAAAAAAGGAGTCATTCTAGTTCTCTTCATTGCTGACCTTTCTCATCTTAAAATTTGATGAAAGGTAGAAGAAACATGTCATGCTTCCAGCTCTGGATTCATATTTTTAAATCACCATGATTAAAAACACGCAAGCCAACAGCCACGGGCAGAGAATTCACCCTGTTTCTCGTCAGTCTCGAGGCTGAGCTTCACGCGAAGGTTCTTACTACTTTAGCCCCAACAACCATCACACACTTTGGGCCACTGGCCATTGCTCAGAGGGTGCAGGTCTCTCATTGGCTGAGGTGGCGCAGACTGGGGCTCGCACTGTTCTCCTTGGAAGCTCCCATAGTTCATGCGTAATTACACAACATAAAATTTTTGTTTTGAAAGCGAAAGATTATGGGCTTGAAAAGACAAGAATCAGATGAATCAGAACAAAAACAAAAGAGTAATTCAGACTCTGGGAAGTTTGAAATACTAATTGTTTCTTGAAAATTTGATCTAGCTATTTCTATTATGTGTTTCTATCCTTGTTGATAAATTTAAGTGCTTTTCGTATATGAGATAAGTTGAAAAGGTTTGATGGGGATTTCATGATTCTCATATCTGCTTTTGCACTTTATCTTTTGCCATATAAACCCCCCCAAAAGGAAAAAACTTGTGGATAATTCCACTGTACACGTGTGGAAGATTGAGAGTGAGAAGGGTAAATGACATTATTACCAAAGCAACTGTTACCTGAACGAACCTTATAAAGGGTGATCTAGTAATATAACCGATAGGAATGACCATGCACTAAAGGGATTAAATGAAGAATCATTAAACTAAATTCACTACTGTCCTTGGAACAAATTGCACCCCAGATATACATTAGAGTTGACAATGTTAATTTCACGGTAAAAATGCCTTAAAGCTCTGCAGGACGCCACATGCCACGTGCCCCCCAAAAGTGGCAGGGCGACACCTGCCACCTGCCCCGGACATCCAGCCGGTCGGTCCCCAGTGGTGTGCTACAGCTCTTTCGGGACACTTGTGGTGGCTCTTAAAAGAGCCTTTGGGTTCGGTGCTCAGGCGGTCCTGAGGCGGCTCACTTGCGCCTGGTGTATCTGATGACGGCCTTGTTGCCCTCGGACACGGCGTGCTTGCCGATGTCCCCGGGCAGCATCAGGCGCACGGCCGTCTGGATCTCTCTGGAGGTGATGGTCGAGCGCCGGGTGTAGCGGGCCAGGCGGCCGGCCTCCTGGGCGATGCGATCGAGGATGTCGTGAACGAACGAATCCATCACGCTCACGGCCTCCTGGGACAGGCTGAGGCCGTCGTGGACGTGCTTCAGGACCCTGGGGAAGTAGGTGGCGAAACTGTCCCCGTCCCGGCTGGAGCGGCGGCTGCGACGCCTTGGCTGCTTCTGCTTCTGGGTCGTCGTCGATTCGGCCTCTTGACGCTCCTTGGCGCCGAGGCACGCCTCAGAGGACGGCTCAGAGGAAGGCTCGGCCATGGCGGAGGCTGCTGCTAGGGGCTGGGGAGAAGAGAAGATGGCCGCTGCGGGCTGTGGGGGATAGATTTGTAGTGGCTGGGTTGCCCGATGTCACGGGCCAAGTCGCCCTCTGATTGGACCTTTTGTTCTGTGGGGCCTAGTTCTAACCTTCCCCCATCAGGCAACGGGAAGCTCATAGATCGGCAGATGCCCACTGTGATTGGTGAATGCGATGCCTTCCCCGCCCCCCGCCCCAGGACTATCCAATCACCTTGAGCGCCCTGAGGCTCGCTGACAGGCTCCTCACATGGCGTCTCATCCAGCCAGACCGCAAGTTGGCCCGTGATGTCAGGCAATGCAGCCACTACACATGCGTCCCCAACAGGCCTCAGTTGCCGTCTTCTGTTCTCCCCAGCCCCTGGCATCCACCTCCTTGATGGGGATCCTCAGTGGTCCATCTGCATGTCTATCACAGCCTCCTTATTTAATGATACTTTGGCTAGGAGTGCAACTCTATGTTGACAGTTATCTTCTCTTAGACCTTGCTTTTGGCTTCCATTTATTGATATGAAGAATTCAGCTGTAAACCATTTGTTATTCCTTTATAGGTGATGTGTTTTTTTCTTGGCTATTGTGATCTCTATGCTTTCATTTCTCTGCAGCTTTAATATGGTGGGTACATGCGTGTTTCCTGAATCTAGAAAATCATGTCTTTCCTTTATTCTGTAAAATTACCAGCTATTTCTCTTTGAATGCTGTTTTTCCAAATTCACCCTTATTTCCATTTTTAATGCCTATGTGATGTTTGTTATACCTTCTTAGTTCACTCCTTAAGTCTCTTTGCCTATCTTTCATCCTTTCTTTTTTCCTGTATATCAAGTATTGTATATAATTTCTTTCTTCTACCCTCTGGTTCACAAAATTTTTATCCAGCTATGTCTAAACTGCTATTTAAAAATTCTTTCATCTTTTGCTCCACTGGTTACTACCTCATTTCTATAAAACTTACTTGCCTTGTTTTGATAGCTATTTCTTCTTATGTCTTATATATTTTGTCATTTATTTAAATACATTAGACTCATTTGCTAATACTTTGTATCTCAAAATCAGTCTTTGGAGGTTTACATTTTCATCTGTTGTTCGTGTTGACAGTGGCTTGTTTGTGAAATATGTGCTGTTTACAAAGACTTTATTTGTAGGAATCCTTTTAAAGCCTCAATTAAGATTAAGCCCCTCCAGAAAGGATCACATTTGCATTTGCTACCTCTGTGGGTTTGTTTTCAGAAATTAAATGTACCATCCTGATGGTTTTAACTTGAACCCAAAAGCCGCAGGAAGTAAGTTTTGTGATTACAAGTATTCAACAAGACTTTTTGTCCCCACCTAGAGTAAAGAACAGGGATAGAATTTTCCTTGGCATCTCCCTTTCCCAATAGGAAAAAAGCCACATTCTCACAAGATGTGGTCATTTACAAGTCCGTATTTATACAAAGGGTCTTGGAAAAGCAGGTTCACTGTGCACTGGTTACCAACTTGCCTGAGTCGGATGAGACAGAAAACCCACCCATGCAACAAGTTACATGAAGCGAACTTATTAATTACAGATAGGCAGCAAGAGACAATAGAAGCTTAGAATTCATCACAAGTTGGAACCCCTAGGCTCAGGAAATCAGCCTATGGAGTCTCATTTTCATGTGCCCCTCTTGCACAGTATCTGAGAGATCCTGGAAAGCAGCCAGCCCTGGGTTTTATATCCCAGGGGTGATGTGATATGCTGGCCAACTGTCAAAGGGCATTCTTTCTCTAAGGGGGCCTGGAACAGAGCCTGAGCTTTTCCAGCCAGTCCCTTCTAATCTCAGGATGTTGCATTCCCAGCACATCCTAAGGTTATTCTTGAGAACTAAAAGCGAGAAAGTGGTAAGAACTGGGTCAGTCTAAAGCCACCTAGAGAACTACCCTGCAGTCTCAGTTCTCTATTAATTAATCTTAAAATAATATTTTGGAAAAATTTGTCATGTAATTTTACATGTGGAGGATTTTCATATTTTCATTTTCCATGGGAGGATTTTCATATTTTCTATTCTAAATATTGTACAAATGAGAAGTATAAATGACCCATAAAAATATAGAGCAGACTAGGGACACTCAGTGGTATTCATATAATGTCTGAGTTACTCTGCAATGTTTGAGACAACTTACACTCACATGCCTGGTGCTTTGAAGAAGCTGGTTGGAAGCCTGGACTCCAACCCAGTTGGGCCCCTATCCCTCTTCATAGGCTCTCAGAGCCTCTCTATGTGGTGTTTCCAACAAAATAGTCAGACTTCTTACATGGCATATCAGGGATCAAAAACAGCAAGGCAGAAGCTTCCAATCCTCTTAAAGATTAGCTCTGAAATTGGCATAACATCGCTTCCACCATACTCTACTGGTTGAAGTCATCACAGGCCTTCCCAAAGTCAAAAGGAGGGAGAAACAGACACAACTTCTCAACAGGATTAGTATCTAGGAATGAGCAACCTTCATGAATCTGACACATAGTGCCACACGAGACACACTTCTTGAGATGCCACTGGGTGCCACAATCAGGGTATGTCCATACATACTAATACTTTGTTCACTGGGCCAGTGTGATAGACTCTGGAATGGTTTTATACTTGACCCTAGCAGGGTGACCTCTCTCATATAGTGCATCCTTGTACTCTATGCCAGAGCTTACAACCTGATGTGGCATGAAGTTTCTGTTACAGATATCTTCTCCCACTCGTGGATCTCTGGACATAAACAAACCCACCCACACACAGAGAATGGATAATGTATGGAGTAAGTGGTTGGGCAAGAACCGGGTCCCAATACCTGATTCTCTTTATTTTGGGCCACCAAGTTTTCCCATATTCCTCATCAACCTCTCCTTCCAGGAGTCTCCTTAACACCTCACAATTCAATCATAATCTATCCCTCTCCATTGTGCTTAACCAAGTACATACAAACAGTGTCATAATGGGGGCCAGCGTGAGGATACACTGCTGGAGTTTGGTTAAGGGAAACACTTGCTTATGCAATTCCATTTTAATTAATTCCCAAATGGAGATTGAGTAAGGTGAAGCAAATCGATTATGCATTTCCTTGTATTTTAAGGTATTTCTGTCAAGTAGGTTAATACAGGGTAGCATGGTTTCTATTAACCTCTGATAAGCTCAAAAACTCAAATCCCATTTTCTGACACTGGAGTAAGATTCAGGAAGGAGATCAACCTGAGTCCTGGTGTCAGATCTAACCCAGCAGCTATATAATCTTGGATAAGGCTCCTGACCTCTCTGAAAAGATTCCATCTGTGAAAGACCTCTGAGTCCCTGAAAGGAATAGAATTCACCATGCCAGTCCGAATATCAAAGTATCATAATAAGCATAATACAACTTCCTACATGCTTCCAGCAAGCATAATACAATTCCTACAACTGGCAGGAAAAGAGTCGCACCTATTGAATCACAGATTTCTCTCTCAATTTCAGGGCTGAATATCCCAGGAATGCTCTTATTGGTTCATGTGCATATTATTCCTCCTTAAAACGAATTTCCCAGGGGTGAATGACTAAATACCTGAACAACCATCAGGTCCACCCAAAGTCGTATGGTCCCTGCCTTACTCCAACATTAAGGGCTGACATTGTTCACACATACCTCTGCGTAGGAATATCTTGAAAGCAGGGGTAGTAACATTATGGACAGGTTGCAGGATTCCATGGCAACAGCAGAGGCCTTGAGGGATAGGACTGACCTGTCACAACCCTCAGATGGACACAAGGCAGGATGAAAAGGACTGGATTGATGACCCATCTAGAGGAGTCCAGGTGCCCTCACACTCCATTTAAGTCCTTCTTATGGGCTCACAAAATCCAATTGTGATCCTAGGTTTCCTTTTAAAGTCCCTCAAAATAAGAAGAAATAGTAAATGGCCACTTTTTTCAAGCTTCCTCCTTCCCAGCTTACCCTCATTCTCCTCTTAGTAGGAGTGATAGGCCATGATCAAAGAAGGGGAGGGCAGTGATGGGCCAGGAATCTGGATCAATCCCATTGTATTGGCCACTGTACTGGGGGGACTGGCTTTTCATCCTGCGAAGTTAATGTGGTAGGTTTTATTTTGACAGGTACATGTACTTGGAGGCGAGAAAATAAAATAACTGAACATTCAGATAGCTTGAGGAAGAAAATGGGGATGAGGATGGGGAGAATCACTTTAATTCTATTAATTTATTTCCATTGTTATGTGATGGGAGAAGCAGTGGCTATGTCCACTTCATAGCTCTGGATTCATACTCTTATCACCATGATAAAAAACATACAGCATATCCCACAAAGAAACAACTAGCAGGAAAAGAGTCACACCCGTTGAATCACAGATTTCTCTCTCAACTTCAGGGCTGAACATCCCAGGAATGCTTTTATTGGTTCATGTGGGACACCTCACCACACGTTGGACCAATGTCTGTGGCTCATTGGCTGACTGAGAGCAGAGTTGGGCTTGAGCTGCTCTGATTGGACCTCCCATCATTTCATTATACTCAGACACAAGTCATGAAGGTTTGCATGTTCCAAAACAAAAGATTATCACCTGGAAGGGAACATAATCAGATAAATCTGAAAAGTTAAAGTAGTAACTTTCTAGAGAGCATAGGAATACATATTGTTTCTTGAACTTTTTGATTTAATTATTTTTGTACTGTGCTTGGGTCCTTGCTTATATTTTTAAATGAACTCCATAGTATAGGTAATGCTGAAAAAAGTTTGATTGCAATATGTTTGTCCCATAAATACTATTTTCCCCAGACAGGTGCTTATAATTTGCTGCTGTTCATTTTATTGGGTTTATTTAATCCAATATATCTAAAATATCATTTCAACATGTAATAAATATAAGCAATTTATAATTTGTTATTTAAGCATTATCTCTTTTCCTAAGTTTGTCTTCTCGTAAACCACACCATTAGATCATGATCGCTCACTAGGTGTCCCTCTTTCTCAGTCAACCACTGAAGTGAATGATCGATCACGTGTATTCACATTCACTTCTGGTCCTCAACCCCATTATTCCACCCTCAAACTGATAATTCATCTGTGTCAGTCTCGTTATGCTCCCTGTTTTCAATCCACAACCTCATTTGGGTGCTTTTTAAGGGTGGTTTTATTAATGCTCCTATTTGATTTCTGAATTTACAAATGCTTAAACACTCATAGCACAATGAAAATATCCTAATGGATTTGATTTCTTAAAATTGCTTCTCATAAGAATATATGTATGAGATCAGTATACATGAAAAACTTTGGGAAAATATTTCTTGTTAAATTAAAACACTGGCATTTTGAAGCAGCAATAACTAGCATGGTAAATTCAGTAGCTTAGTGAAATGGGTTTTTTTGCTAATGGTCCACATGAAAAGACACATGACTCCTTTGGCATCCAAAGTTTTGTTCCAGATATGTAGAACAATTTTGAGGCACCACCCAGCAGGTGTACGTGTAGTTGATTTCAGGGTAGTTTTCTCGGTCTCTTTCTGGAGCAAGCACTTTTTTTCAAATCTTTTTATAAGATTGTTACAATTTTCCTGAATAATAATAAGTACTAATCCTGACAAAGGGACTTATTTGTACTATATTTGTATTTTCAGCTTACAATGGGTTTATCCCAGACGTAGCCTCATGGTAAGTTGAGGAACATCTGTATACTGTGTTGCAAATTGGTGGGAAGCAGGGAAAAGAATTCAGGTTGGGAGTAAACAGTCATTACTTGATGACCCTCATTCAGTTCTCTGATGGTTAATTTTATGTGTCAACTTTGTTGGGGTATGGTGCCTAGATATGTGGTCATATTTTATTCTGGATATTTCTGGGAAGGTGTTTTTGGATGAGATTAACGTTTAAATCAATGGACCTGAGTAAAACAGATTGCCCTCCGTAATGTGGGTAAGCCTTATCCAATCAGTTAAAGGCTTGAACAGAACAAAAAGACTGACTACCCTTAAGCAAGAGCAAACTGCAGCAGACAGCCTTTGAACTTAAGCTGCAACATCATCTCTCTCCTGGGTCTCCAGCCTGATGGTCTTTGGACTTAAACTGTAACATTGGCTTGTCCCTGGAGTGCCAGCCTGCCAGCCCACCCTGCAGATTTTGGACTTGCCAGCGTCCATAATCATGTGAGCCAATCTCTTAAAATAAATCTCTCAATAGACAGTTAGAAAGATAGATATATATCCTATTGGTTTTATTTCTCTGGAAATCCCTGGCTAATACAAGATCTCTGCACCCAAACATTGCTACAGAGATATGAATGTAGAATATCCAGCTTATACATCAACATATTGGGGATTCTGTTAATCAATGCCTTTGCTTTTAATTAGTGACCGCACAGTTATATCAGTATCCTTTCCTGGCTCTTTAGAGATGTTTCCTCACCATTTGACATAACTGGGAAGAACAATCTATTCAATTCAGTAGTAAAGTTGAGGACTTAATTACAATTATTATTACTGAAAATAACAATTCCTTAAACATTGGTAGCCCATGTGGCATGTATTAACCAGAAGATTTAATGAACTTACCCTACCTCTGACCTTGCCAGTTTATTACACTCCCTTTCATTACCACCCTTATAGCTGACACTCCTGTATTGGTTGATGTCGTTTAAACTGGGCATTGCTATAGAGTACTAGGAAGCATTGCCATTGCCTGAGCAGCAACTGTGCCAGGCATTTTGCTAAGCACTTTTCAGGGAATACTTCAATTACCTTTCACAAGATCCCTGTGAAGTAAATAGTGTTATCATCTCCATTTTTATGGATGAAGAAACTGAACCACAGAAGATTATCACTTGCTCAAGATCGTACAGGTAGAAAGTTGTCAAGGCAAGAATCAAACATATTTCTATGCATTGAAGACACCCAGGGCAAGATATTCTTATTAGGTGTGAGTACGCATCTCTTAAATTCTAGGAGTGTTTATAATATTCATTTGCCTGTGCAGTTTCATGAGAATTTCAAGTCATTATACTAAACGAGATTTTTTTACCCTTTGCAAAGAGGAAGTAGGCATGAAATTCTATTTGGCTGATTTTTTCTTTTAACTTTCAGCATATTATTTCTTTCTGACATTTGCCTTTTTCTGTTCTTGGTAATTAAGGTCATATCTGCCTGTGTACCTTGACAATATAAATGTGTAAAAACACCGACCAATGATTTTCAAAGGATGTGGATGCGTATCATTTAACTGTAGGCTTTTTCCTTTCCCCATAAATGCAACTACTACAACAAGGCTTTAGTACTGTCGGTTTTGCAAAGGATAAATGGATTCAGGGCCCTAAATCTCAATCCCTGCTTATTTGGAAAAAAAATCTCCCCCTGGTTGGAAAGGCAAGTAAACCTAGAGACTAGAAGAGTAGCCCCACATTATATACTTAAGAAATGTGGGGCAAAACTACTCCAGGTGAGTAATTGTTTTTCCCATTCCACTTCTGCATGAGTATTCACTTAGCAACTACATGTGTTTCACCTCCTGCCATGTACCTCTCATCTGCTCCCACTCAGTTTAACACTTACCACGCTTCCCAGAGTGGAATCAATACTTTAATGAAAAGGATGGCTACCAGATGTAATGGAACACTGGGAGTTATTGTCCAACCCCAGCTTACTTGACTTTCATGCTTTCCTTTGAGCTGCATTTGTGTACAAATGTAGAGGTTGCTGAATCTATAATGGATGTACAAATTTTCAAGTGGCAACACTGAAAGGAGAGCAAATGTGTTAATGACAGAATCAGGATCCAGAGATCTGATAATAAACAAATTTGAGCATATCTGCAACCAGAAGGTTCCCCATCCATGTAGCTTGGGTCCAAAGGATCTGAGAAGTGTCAGCTGGAGAAGACTTGGAGGCATGGGGGATGGCACACATCATCTGACTTCAAATACTGGAGGATGGATTAACTACACTGCACAGGTCTCCAGCACACAGTCCTAGGACTATTGGATAGAAACTACATGGAGGCAAGTTTGGGCACAATGTATGCAGTGTGTCACTGCAAGGAGCTGAGTGATTCTATTGGACAATTGTTTCAGGCAGGAGGTAAGGTATTGGTGACCAACATGGCTACTTCCAAAGCTCAAATCCTCTGGCTACACTAGGCCCTGTGATTGTGTCACCTCGCCGGCACTTGATCAAAGTTGACCCACCTACTATTTTGCTTGTGGAACTTTAAGCTATAGCAGAGAAAACAGCTTCCACTTCCTATAACCCCAGTGATTATTTAAGAATATCAGCCCTTAGGAAGGGGGGAGGTAAGATAATACTTGAGATTGCAAATAGGTATGAATGGTATAATCCCTTTTTGTAGAAAGATACATATATTAATGGATCACAGTTGGTATGGTTATGCTGGATGGCAAACACTTCTAATCGGTGGGGCTATAGATGATTTTTTAAAATGTCAGTGTTCTGAGCATTTTTTAAAATTTCAAAACATTAAGGGATTACAAATGTTTCTGTTACATGGATACCTTGTATAATGCTTGTGTCAGGGCTTTTAGTGTGCCCATTACTGGAATAGTGTTCATTGTACCTGATAGGTAAGTTTTACCCCTCACCCCCTCCCACTTCCCCCCTTCTTGGATTCCAATAACCTTTACATCTCTTTGTGCCCGTGGTTTAGCTCCCAATTATTAGAGAGTACATGTGGTGTTTGTTTTTCCATTCCTGAGATACTTTGCTTAGGATAATGGTCTCCAGTTCCATCCAAGTTGCTGCAAAAGACATTATTTCATTCCTTTTTATGGCTGAGTAGTACACCATGGTATAATATATATAACACATTTTCATAATCCACTCATGAATTGATGGGCACTTAGGTTGATTCCACATCCTTGCAATTGTGAATTGTGCTGCAATAAACATTCAAGTGCAGGTGTTTTTATGATAAAATTACCTCTTTTCCTTTGGGTAGATACCTAGTAGTGGGATTGCTAGATTGAATGGTGTATACATTTATTTCTTTGAGGAATCTGCATACTGTTTTCTATGGAGGTTATACTAATTTGCAGTCCCACCGTGTATAAGCTTTCCTTTCTCTCTGCATCCACATCAGCATCTATTGTTGTTTGACTTTTTAATAATGGCCATTCTGACAGGAGTAAGTTGCATGGAAAACCTATTTGAAGGAATTATTGAGGAAAATCTCCCTGGTATTACCAGGTGATTGGTTTTCACAAATCTAAAGTGATAAAAGTATTGTTTAAGGACAGGCATTGGGACGTGTACATTTATATGTATTCCTTATTGTATTAGTCAGCTCAGGCTGCCATAACAAAATACCATATACTGGGTGGCTTAAACAACAGAAATTTATTTGCTCACAGTTCTGGATGCTAGAAGTCTCAGGTTAAGATCCAGCAGGGTCAGGTTCTAGTAAGGACTCTCTTCCTGGCTTGCAGAGGGCCACCTTCTCACTGCGTCTTCACATGATGGAGATATCTCTCTCTCTCTCCACCCCCCACCCCTTCTTATAAGGCCTATCAGATTAGGGCCCAACACTTACAGCCTCATTTAACCTTAATTATCTCTTAAAGACTCCATCTCCATGTACAGACACACTGGGGGTTAGGGCTTCAACATATGAATTTGGGGAGGGGGACACAATTCAGTCCATAGCACTTATGTTCATCATGAGCACCAAAAATGCTTGGTTCGTAAGATAGCAAATTCCGTTCAGTATAAGAACTAGACCAGAAGTTCAGCGCTACAGGTCATTAGCAGGTATTAGACATCTGAGTTTACACTTAATAGAAGACATGATGTGTTTAGTATGATGCATGTTAGCCAGTGCCTCCTGCCTGCTTCCCCATCCAACTCCAGCCTTGGGTGTTTCCTCCCACTAAGTTGAAAAACACTTTCCAGAAGGCAAGAAAGCCCAGCTTGAATTCTAGCCCTTATTCACCTTCAGCAGATCACTTCAGACCCTGTGTTTTCATTTCTTCATTCTGACATAAGGGGGTTAGTCCACATGATCTCCTCTCCCAAGGGTCTGTAACTCTATGATTCCAACTCTAAAGAAAAAGCACCTAGCACCCCCAAGTCAGGACCCACTGGACCTGGACAGAGAAGAGCATTTCCCATGTGAATAATCTGCTAGAGAGGTTTTCCTTCATCCATTGTGTTTGGCTGAAAAGGGTACCCTTGTGTAATCTACTCATTAGAAGACCACCAAGAATGAACCACAGGAATCTCAAGGTAATGATTATATTTGTTATTTTATTGCTACATTAGAAATGAAAATAAACTGTGAGAAGTTACAAAAGCATGAAACTTCATGAAGATTATGAAGCAATGGAGAAGGTTAAAATTGGCTTACCCTATAGGAGGTACAAGGACTACACACACAAAGGTCATCAATGGTGAGATTATTGACAGCATCTGCCATCTAAAATTTATGCACTGATGGGAAGTTTAAAAACGAACTTAAGGGAACATGGGCTACGCCTGACCTCTTAGCCAGGGAATATAGGTGAGAAGACATCACAAGATGCCTAAAATCTCTACAAACACATAGGTTTACAAAAAACAAGCCTAAAACCAAGACTCTCAGGCAATGTTGAAATTTGCTCTTGGGAAGAGATCTCCATTTTACGATGTTTGAACACCCTCTTTCTCCTGCTGGATAGCTGCGGGGGAAACAAACAAAAAAATCATTACAAAAGTATTTTCCTAAGATTAAGTTCAGTTTCTTCCAAAAGAGCTCTTTGCTAGGTCATTGAAGGTTGCCATACATGCTTTAAGCTTAGAATACCAAGGCATTAACCACATATCTTCACAGTGGGTGTGTACACACGTGTATGTGCATGTTAACTACCTGAGCATTAGTATCTGCATCAACTGTGGGGTTTTTTTCCATTTAAGAGGTAGATTTATGCTGTTGCCATTTTTTTCATAGATTATTCGAGACTGAGGAGTAAATGAAGCATTTTATTCAGACCTATCTATCACTACACAATTAGGAAATTATACAATTTCAGATAATATTAAATAATTTTGGAACTTGCAAAAAATGCTGACATGACAAAAAGTGTCCTTCAGCTTTTGCAAATACGCTTGGAGTTTCTCCAGCAGGCTGTAACTCCAGAGGGTAAAACTGATCCCTCGAGTCTGGGAGCCTCGAGTATACCCAAGATCTAAACTTATTCTCCCCCTTATCTTGTCATCAGGTAGAGAAGATCAAAATTGCAGAGTCTGCATGGTTATTTAGGGAAGAGATCATGGACTCAAATTTCTAAATGCAGAAAAATGCCAAATAACCAAAAGTAGACAAAAACTAACAATTTTTTAGTGCTAAGTCCAATATTCCAAAAGTTGTTATAATGAGTTTTTTAGTAATTTTCCAACAAGGAACTAGTTTTTTATTCCCCCATTACTACTGGGCCTATCATGTGAGAACCACTTATATAACCCAAATAAGAAAATTATTCGATAGTTTTAACTGTTACATTAAATACAATGGTATTCTAATTATTGCTTACTTTGTGACAAAATTTACTAAAAGATAGACTTATTTACTGAACCCAATAACTTTCCCCATTGTTTGTCTCCACTAGAAACCCCCCATGACTTACTTTCCTTAGAGGGAAGAGTATTTTTTTCTTCAGTATTAGTTTTCTTCAGTTTTGACCTGTCAAACTTCTCCACTTCTGACAAGTCTGGCTTATCACTCATCTTGACTAAAAGAAAGCCTGAAAAAAAAACATTTTAACAAAAACTTACCTGGCAGAACTATCATCAGACTAAAGGGTAACAGTAAAAAATTTTCACATTTAATATCAATGTATATTTTACCTGATGATTTTCAAAAGGAAAACAGCAACAGATCTTAGAAAAGTCATGTTTTTATTAAAATACTTTAAATTCCACATCATTACCCCGTTTCTGATAGGCAGTACTGTAAATGTCACTGGATGAGAATGCATTAGAAACCAAGATGCTCTAAAACCCAGAGCCAGTATGTCCGACTCTTAAAATCACAGCAAAGGTAAAATGTAGGTGATAGAAGCACAAGCGCAGATAGGGATAAAAGAAAAAATAAAGACTGGGTTTAACCGGTTAATGATTTGTAACAGGAGATAGCACTATTTGAGCATCTTCACTTTCTAGTCAATTACTTTTTTTTTTTTTTTTTGCATTTCTCTTGGGGGATGGGGAGCAGCACACAAAAAAAGAGTGATAAGTTGTACTAATTTCTTTCCATTCCAAATGCTCCAAGACAGTACATTAAGGTGCTACAATAAGAGAGGAAGGGGATTTAATCTGGTCATAACTAATTACTTGTCTCATAATAGCTCCTTGTGGCACTGGTTGATAAACTCTGTAAGAAGGGACAGCTAATTGGGATCAGACCCAGAACTTTAGCAGAATGGGATAAACCAAAGAGTTGAGTCTTATTTCACCACGTTTTCTCTGCAAAGGGAGAGGCAAAGAGATGCGTGCGTGGCCGTGGACATGATGAACTGCCTGGTACCCTGTGAACATCCCGCGTTTGTCCAGAAGAGACAATAGGAGACCCCAAAAGCCGGAAGGCAGAGCTCTCACTCGCGTTCCTGGCCCCACCCCGGCGGAGTAAGACACGTCCAGTGCCCAGAGTAGAACGCAGAGGCCCCCACGCAGCCACAAGTCCCGAACGCGCCTCCATTCAGTCTAGGTTACCCTAAGACCCTCCTTTGCCAAGAGATCAGACGCGATCTCAAAGCTGGGAAACTGGAACTAACAAATAATATCAGGGCCGGGCTCCCAGACCAGTTTGTCAGGAGCAGTTTGTTTACCTTTTAACATAACTGTTATTGTTGTCGGGGGCCCAGCCTAACGGCCACCGGAGGGGAGGGGGCGAGGGCCCAACCCCAGAGGGCCCATTCCGGGCGGCCCCCCCAAACTCCTCCTCGTCCTCTCAGCCTCCGACCCGCAGCTACCGCGGACGGGCCGCTTTGGGGGTAAGAAGGGATAGCTCGGGCCCTCCTTTTTGGGACCGACCCCCGGGAGGGCTCGGCGTGGCGCGCAGAAGGCGGCGCCCCGGGAAGACAAAGGCGCGGACCCGCCAGGCGGCGCAGAAGCGAGACGCCAGCCCCAACCCCGGCCCCTCCGGCTCCCGAAGGCGCGACATCCCCCACTCCGAAGCCCCTGCGTCCGCCCGTCCCCATCGCCTCTGACTCCCGCGGGGCCGCACGGCCTCACCTGAAGGCTTGAAGACGCGTGAAAGGCCGCACACCGGGCTGAGTCCGCTGCTCACTCTGGACCAGGTTAGCGTTCCCGCGCGCAGCCCCGCGGTTATAAGGCCCGCAGCAGGCCCCGCCCCAGACCCCGTCCAGCCTCTCTGATTGGCCGAGGAGCCCGGGCTCGCCTCCCCGCCCCTCCCTCCACTTCAGCCTTGCAGGCCAGCGTCCACTGTCTCCCCTCTACTTAGGACTTCACCCCTGCCACAGGGGATTGAAGACGTCGGAGCACACCCGACTTCCCCAGACCCACATCCCTGACCTCTCCCACTGCTTTAGTCCTGAGAGTCCACATTCCCTTCATCCCAAGTACACTCACTTCTTCACAATAACAGGGGACTCTACAATAAACAGATGTTTTTCACAGTTAGCTGTGCACGTCTGGAACGCTGAGATCAAAGCTGAATGAGCCGTATTCAGCCACCTTTGGCTTTCTATGGCCATTGGGGCCTAAGTACACCGTGATGACCAAACAGTGGTTTGGAAGCGGGGTTCAGTGTTGTCTGTTCTAATCCTTGGCCAGGTCATGGAGTAAGGGTGCTCATAGTGAGGGTCAGTGGTTCAGGATCATTCACCCCCACAGGTGGACATTTCTGTGACAGTGGTGCTCTCCTATATAAAAGTCACATTTTTTACTTTCTTGGCCACTGAACATGATAGCAGTGAGTTTAGAACAGGGGTGGGGAAACCTGTGGCCTTCTAGTTCCTTAAGTGCAGCCTTTTGACTGAATCAAAATTTTACAGAACAAATCCTTTTATTTTTATTAATACATTTTGTTCATCTTTATATTTTTATTTTATTTTTAAAATGAACACATTTAAAATACCAAAACATAAAATAAGTTTCAACAAAATAATCCTCCCAGATTGACTGGCACAATTAGGCATTAGTAAGCCATAGGGCTACATTGGCAGCTGCTATGCTCATGATTTAGTTCTAACTTCCCCCACCTGACTGGTGCCACTACCACACAGGCTGGTTGGCGAGAGTTTATGGGGGTCGAGTACACCAGTCTGTTATCGGCTTTTGACAACAGTGCGCTGTGTTTCTGTTTGAAGGGAAATTTGTGAATAGTTGCACAGCTTGACAGTATTTTTAAATTCTGTCTGCCTAACAGCCCATCATGTCAAAGAAGACCAAGAGAACGCTGAAGGAAGAAAACAGATTTTTTAATGAGGATTGGGAATTGCAATATTATCTTGTTTCTGCTAAAGATAAGATGATTTGCTTGCTTTGTGATACTGCAATATCAACATTAAAGAAATTCAATGCTCATCAACATTATAACACTCTTAAGGACCATAAATATTTTAAATTAGAGGGAGAGGCACAAAAAGTTGTATTGCAGAAATTAAAAGATGAAAAGCAAAAGCAAAGATGATTCTTTCAAGCAGCAATAAGACCTGGAAATAATGCCACTGAAGCAACTTATATAGTAGCTTATATACTTGGGAAAAAGGGAAGCCATTCAGTGATGTACAAATTGTGAAAGAATGCATTCTTGAAGCTGTAGGATGCTTAGACCCCAATAACGTTTCAAAGTACAAACAACTGCCACTTTCAAGTAGAACCATAACTGATCGGCAGCATGAATTAGCCTCCAACTTAACAGAACAACTTCATGCGATACTTCAAAAGGAAAATATATATTATTCAATCACTTTGGATGAATCAACTGATACTACTGACTCAGGGAGTGTTTTATACTTCCTTCAGGTCATAACAGAAGATTTTCTTTGCTACAAAGTGTTACTCGCTTTGTGCACTCTTGCAAACAGAACACAGGGAGTAGAGATCTTCAACAACTTTCAAGACAAATGTCGTGACGTTGGACTGAATTTGGTAAATTTAGTGAGTGTATGTACAGATGGTGCACATTCCATGACAGGAAAACATGAAGGTTTATTGATCAGATAAAGAAAGTATTAACAGATCCAGATGCTCTCATTTCTTTTCATTGTATCTTGTATCAGCAAAATCTCTGTGCTAAAGCTACTATTTTAAGTGACACTTTGCAGTAAAAGTATTGATAACTATACTCATGCAAATGAAACAAGGCATCATCAGTTTCATAATATGCTAAAGTCGAGCAATGAGGTATTCAGTGTGGATTTCCCCTATCATTCTAAAGTGTGCTGGCTATCACAGGGACAGGTGTTAGCCAAAATTCTATCTCTGCGAGAACAGATAGTTAAATTTTACGGAGAACAGAATCAACAATGTGAATTATTGAAAGAAGATTTCTATAGGAATGCAGCATTTCTGTGTGACATCATGTCAAATCAAAATGACTTGAATATTTCTTCGTGAGGTCAAACTAAGTCTATATGTGATATGTGGCAAAAAATCCAAGCATTTTGAAAAAAAGCTATTTTTTTTCAAAACACTTCTTCAAAAGGAAAGTTTGGATGAACATTTTCCCCAGTTAGCAAAGGTCGTTGATAAGCAGGATAATATATGCAAATCATTTGAAGAATACGCAGCTGTTATAGACCTATTAATTGGAGGATACAATGAAAAGTTCACTGACTTTGAGAATCATGACATCACACTCAAATTAGCATTTCAGCCTCACCTAGTTGATATCATGAAGGCACCTAAAGAACTACGGATGGAATTGATTGAGCTCTCAGTAGATGACATTTTAAAGTCATTGTTTGATGCTAAGAAAGATCCAATTGAAATATGGAAAAATGCAGTAGAATACCCATGCCTTCGGGGTATGTTTTCTTGCTTTTCAACCACTTATTGCTGTGAATCTACATTCTCCTACCTAAACCAAATCAAGATGCCCTTAAGGTCACAAATGACTGATACCCATCTAGAGGATCAACTGAAACTGTGGACCTCCATGCTGCAACCAAATATTCAAATGCTTTCCAACAAAAGCAGATACCACAAAGTCATTAAAAGGTTTGTTAACTTTAAAATTAACAAATAGTTTTCATTTTTTGAAATTATTAAGTACATAGTAGTTGGATTTTTACAAAATAATGTACATTTTTAAGTATATCTAGTTGAAGTTTCTTGAATACAGCCTTATTTGATTATAACTAAATTAATGCAGTCTTCCAACATGAAAAGGTTCCCCACCCCTGATTTAGAATAATCATGGGACAATCTATTGAGGCCAGTCATCTTTATATCCCCAATCCCTAGCACTTTGGCCCACAAGAGACACAGATTGTAGATATGTCTGTAGATCGTAGTAATAAATCCATGATACGGCAGAATTTTTGGACAGCAGCACCACCCAGTGTCTGTTGGAGGAAAAAAGTGAGGATCTGGTAGTTGAAAGGACTTAATGTTCAAGGTCATTTTCTGGATTACTCACCCAGAGCTTTACAGCATTAAGGTAAAATGGAGGTAGAACTATGTCTTTAGTTTGCATCCCATATTTTCCATATGGCTCATGCTTGGTGGTATAGATGTACATAGATCAGAAATCACTCTTTCCTCAAGGATTTTTCAAGCCTTCTCCACCTCACTGCATTCCCCTTTTTATGCTTCTATAGCACTTTGTGTCAATTTGAGAGTTTTGTATGTCTGTTGGAGAAAGTTTTAAAACAGAAAGGCACACTCATTCAACAAATAATATTTACTGAGTACCTACAATGTCCCGGGCATTAAATATAATAAACACCAGTGTTTCCACCACTTAGGTGTCAATGTTGTTAACATTTAGGTGTATTTACTTTGCCTTTTTTTTTTTAAGGAATGCAAACATTACAGAAAAATTGAAGTTTTCTTGACCCTTGCTACATTTCCGTTCACCTTCCCACTTCCCCAGGGGTAGTCCTATCCTGGATGTGATATAGCCTTCCAGCCCATTTTCCATCATTACAGGTCTATGTGATTTCTGTTTCCAGGAGCAAAATGAAGCATTGTTTGAACAAGTACCTCCAGGTCTAAGACCACATTCCCCCCATCACTTGGGCTTGACAGGAAGTCCCAGACACCCACCTCTTCATAGCCCAAACCGCAAAATCCTGCCACCCCTACCTGCCTTGAATTTATTGGAACTTATCTAATGATGACATTTATCTCCATCTGTGCCAGTGCTCACCCCAAGATCCCCAAGACACCTCTCAACTCCCACATTCTAACCTCCATAAGCTTTGCCCACAGCCCCTCTTTAGTTCACTTCTCTCACCCCTGCCCCACTACTAAAACACAATGCACCCTCGGTAATTCCTCTGTATCCTCAACCTCTTTTCTGAACGGCCCCTTCATTGTCTTGCTGTAGCAGAAAACAGGCTTTTTCCTGAGGACTCTTTGTCCCCTGGAGCCCACTCACAAGGAGCAGATGATTTTTCTCTCCCGCCACCATCGTACCACAGAGCCTAAAGGTCAGATAAGTGACTTCCTTGCTTCTCGTTGCTGCCTTTAGACTATTCCCCTCCCATCTCCCTAAAAGCCTCCAGCTTTTGACAGCTTGTGTCATCGACTAGCCTTTATCATTGTTGTCATGTATCAAACTTCAGCTAATCTCCCCCCATTTCTCAGAGATTTTAGCTCCTAGAACAAAGTCATTCTCAATGGCGTTTGTCCTGTCTTAATTCTTGGTGAGTTCAAGAAAAATCATTCTAAAACTGGGCATGGTAGCATGTGCCTATAGTCCCAGCTACTTGGGAGGCTGAGACAGGAGGATCGCTTGAGCCCAGGAGTTTGAGGCCAGCCTGGGCAACATAGTGAGACCCCCATCTCTAAAAAAAAAAAATCATTCTGATAAACTGGCCCCTTCAGTCCCTTGAACATTTCTCCTCCATGACATTGTCCTCAACTCCACAGCTACTCACTTACACAGCCATACCCTAGACGTTCTCATTGCAATTACAGAAACCCCTTCATAATCTGAAACATTGGTCCTTCTGACCATAGCCTCCTCTCTTTCCAGCTCACTCATTTTGGTACCCTGACCCCACTATCCTTCAAGCTCACCAGAATCTCTAATCCATAGGTTTTATCAGATCTTCACCACCTCTCATTCCTCTATTTTCTTCTCTTGCCTCCTTCTCTGGCTCTAATGTCATGCTCAGTCTCTACAATCACTCCTTTATATATACCCTCCACTCTCCTATCCCTCTCTCACTTTGTATTGATTTCTTGGCAAAATCAAACCCTGCCTAAAACCAGCTACATTCCCACAAGCCTGCACCCACACAGCTAGACGTGGCTGGAGGAAAATACACAACCATATAACCAATCTCAGTTTAACTTTGTGACCACGAACCTCAATTGGGCCTTTAATGCTGCCAGGCAATCCCTCTATTGGTCTCCTGTCTCTTAACTTTCCAACTTTTCCAAGTTATTATTCTGCAACTTCTTTCCCCTCAAACCCCCAACATTGCTTCCACACTCCAATTCTTCCATTGCTTCCTATTTCACTAGCGTACTGAAGCCATCGGAAGAGATCTTCTACAGACACCTGACACCACATCACTTCACCTACCTGCACCTGCATCAGTATACATAGTCTTTTTGTTGACATCATACATGATTGTTATGGGCTGGATTGTGTCCCCCCAAAATTCATGTGTTGAAGTCCTAACCCTCAGTACCTCAGAGTTTGAAGAGGTAATTAAGTCAAAATGAGATCATTAAGGTGGGCCCTAATCTAATATGACTGGTGTCTTTATAAGAAGAGAGGATTCGGACACAGACAACACAGACTGAGGGGGAAGAAAGCTATTTGCAAGCCAAGGAGGGAGGCCTCAGAAGAAACCAGCCCTGTGAGACAATAAATTTCTATTGTTTAAGCCACCCAGTCTGTGGTGCTTTGTTATGGAAGCCCTGGCAAACTAATATAATGGTATTTCCAGACTCCCCTCAAAAGCCAGTCCCTCTCCTCTCCCACTAGATCTCTGTTCACATCCACTCAGCAACATCACTACCTTCTTTCTCCCCCTTATCTCTGGCACTATCAATGCTATGCTCTTTACTGGGTCATTTTGATCAGGTTATAATCATGCTGTTATTTCTTATATTATATAATACACACACATTCATCACTATATATACATTCTCTTTATATATAATTCTCTTTATGTATACATTCTCTTTATATATACATTCTCTTGGCTCCACTTTCCCCATCTGCCATCGCCCCATTTCTTTGCTTCCCTTTGATGGAAATCTCTTTTATAGATATTTGGGATATATGTTCCTATATGCAATATAAGACATCATTTGAACCCATGTTCCTAGCCTAAGACTGCACTCCCTTAGGCCTTCTGCCTACATCAATCTGGTGTCAAAAAGGAGCCCCAGATGACCAACCTTTCCTATCTCTTACTTTCTGTGCCTCTTCTATTCCTCACTCACTCTGCCCCAGCTGTGGCCTCCCTGCTATTCCTCAAATAAACCACACTCACTGTTGTCTTAGGGTCTTTGCAACGTCTGTTCCATCTGCCAGGAAAGTTCTTCCCCCAGATATGCAATTTGACTACTCTATCTTCCCCTTGTAATAGTCGTTTCTATCACTGTTTCCAATTTTTCTCCTCCCATTCTCTCTTGAACACCTTCCATTCAGGGGTCTGCCTCCATTACTCTGCTGAAATTGCTCTTGTCAAGGTCATGAGTCACACTGTTCAATCCAATGACGAATTCTTAGTCTACATCTTAACATATCAGCAGCACTGGATGCAGCTGATGAGCCACTCAGTTCACTTTCTTCCCTTGGCTCCCAGGACACTGCACTCTCCCGTTTCCTACAACCTCACTGGCTGCTCCTTCTTGGGCTCTGTTTTTTTTTTTTAAGGATCGACTTTTTAAAAATTATTTAATTTTTTATTTAAAAATTGCATACATTTTTGGTATATAACATGATGTTTTGAAAAATGTATATATTGTGGATTGGCTAAATCAAACTAATTAATAGATACATTACCTCCCATACTTATGAATTTTTTGTGATGACAAAACCCTCTTAGCAATTTTCAAGTATACATTGTAATTAACTCTAGTCATCATGTTGTACAATAGATCTCTTGAACTTATTCTTCTTGTCTAACTGAAATTTTGTTTCCTTTGACCAATATCTCCCCAGTCCTACTCCTCCTCCTCCCACCAGCCCCTGCCAACCACCATTCTACTCTACACTTCTATGAGTTTGACTTTTTTAGATTCCAAATATAAATGAGATCATGTGGTATTTGTCTTTCTTTGCCTGGTTTATTTCACTTACCATAATGCCTTCTAGGTTAATACATGTTGTCACAAATGACAGGGTTTCTTTCTTTTTTTTAAGCTGAATAGTATTCATATTATATTATATATAAACCACATTTTATTAATCTATTTACTGATTGATCACTTAGATAGATTCCATGTCATTGCTATTGTGCATAATTTTGCAATGTACATGGGAGTGCGGATATCTCTTCAACCTATTGATTTCTTTTTTTTTCTAGAAGAAAATGTAGGAAAAACTCCTTTAGACATTAGCCTAGGCAAAGAACTTATGACTAAGACCCCAAAGGCAAATATAGCAACAACAAAAATAAATAAATGGGACTTAATTAAATTAAAAAGCTTCTGCACAGCAAAGGAAATAATCAACAGAGTGAATAGATAACCTATAGAATGGGAGAAAATATTTGCAAACTATACATCCAACAAAGGACTGATACCCAGAATCTACAAAGAACTCAAACAAATCAGCAAGAAACAAACAACCCCATCAAAAAGTGGGCAAATGACATGAACAGAAGTTTTTTTAAAGACATAAAAATGGCCAAGAAACATATGAAAAAATGCTCAACATCACTAATCATCAGGGAAATGCAAATTAAAACTATTAATACAATGAGATACCACCTTACCCCTATCAGAATAGCCATCATTAAAAAGTCAAAAAACAGTAGATTATGGCATGGATGCAGAGAGAAAGGAACACTTATATACTGTTGGTGGGACGGCAAATTAGTACAACCTCTATGGAAAACAGTATGCAGATGCCTCAAAGAAATAAATGTAGACCTACTGTTCAATCCAGCAATCCCACAGCTGGATATCTAGCCAAAGGAAATGAAGTCATCTTATCAAAAAGACACCTGCACTTGAATGTTTATTGCAGCACAATTCACAATTGCAAAGATGTGGAATCAATCTAAGTGCCCTTCAATTCATGAGTGGATAAAGAAAATGTGGTGTATATATATACCATGGAGTACTACTCGTCCATAAAAAGGAATGAAATAATGTCATTTGCAGCAACGTGGAGTGAACTGGAAACCATTATCCTAAGTGAAGTAGCTCAGGAATGGAAAACCAAACACCACACGCTGTCACTAATAAGTGGGAGCTAATAGATGGGCACACACGGGCACAAAGCGATATAAAGGACATGAGAAACCAAGGATGGGGGAGGATGGGAGGGTGGGTGTAGGATAAAAACTTACCTATTGGGTACAATGAACACTAATTCTGGTGATGAGCACACCAAAAAGCCCTGACTTAAGCATTATACAAGATATCCATGTAATAAAAACACTTGTACCCCCTTAAATAATATTTTGGTCTCCTTTACTGGGTCCTTCTCTCCTCCCAAACCTCTTAAAATGGGAGTGCTCCAGAGCTCATTCCCTGTTCTTTTCATTTCTATCTACACTCCCTTGGTGATCTCTTCCAGTCCAATAGCTATTTTTTTCAAAAAAAATTTCTATGTTGATAACTTCCAAATTCATGCCTGCAGGCCACATCTGCATCCTAAACATCAGTTTGATATATACAACTGCCTACTCTGCACCTCCACTTGGCTATCTAATAGACATTTCAAACTAAAAATGTCACAGACAGAACTAATCTTTCTTCAAAACCTATTTGTCCTATAGCCTTCCTCACTTTGAATTATGGCAACTCCATCTGTCCATCTGCTCAGGCCAAAAACCTTGACATCACCTTTAATTCCTCTTTTTCTCTCCCACTATACATCCAATCCATCAGGAAATCATTTTGGCTCTACCTCAAAATATATCCAAAATCCAACCACTTCTCGCCATCTCCATTGGTACAACTAAATTCTAATCCACCATCATCTCTCATCTGGATAACTGCAATAGCCTTCTAACATGCCTCTCTGCTTCTACTCTTGTTTTCCTATTTTTGTGCATTCTCAACACAAAACCTGAAGTGATCATTTTAAAATAGAAATCAAATCATGGCAATTCTATGCTCAAAATCCTACAAAGACAGACTGGGCGTGGTGGCTCATGCCTGTAATCCCAGCATTTTGGGAGGCCAAGACGGGAGGATCACTTGAAGCCATGAGCTCGGCACCAGCCTGGGCACCATTGCGAAACCCTGTCTCTACAAAAAATAGAAAAATTACTCAGGTGTGGCGGTGCGCACCTGTAGTCCCAGCTACTCAGGAGGCTGAGTCAGGAGGATCACTTGAGCCCAGGAGTTTGAGGCTGTAATGAGATATGATCAGGCCACTGCACTCTAGCCTGGGTGACAAAGTGAGACCCTGTCTCAAAAAAAAAATCTGCAAAGACACCCTGTACCACTCAAAATCAGAGCCAAAGTCCCTACTGAAGCCTGACATTTTCTGCTTCGCCATTATATCTCTGACCTCCCATCTCCTCTCCTCAAACAGCCCAGGATCACTCTTGCTATAGGGCCTTGGCAATGTCTGTTCCCTCTGGAAGGAATGCTCTTTTCCAAGAGATCCATTTATTTAAACTCTCTCACCTCCTTCAAGGCTCAAATCTCACCATATCAATGAGACCTACCTGAACCATCCTACTTAATACTTCAAGCTGCCCACCTTGTTTTCTCTATCCTCCTTACCCTCCTTTGCTTTTTCTTTATCACCATCTAACACACTATACGATTTATTTACTGATTATGCTAACTGCCTTATTTCAGTCTTCCCCCATTGAAAGGTAAGGTCTTCAAGGGCAGAGATCTCTGTTTTGTTCACTGATCTCAAGTACCCCCAGAATTGTGCCCACAATGAAGATTTGTTAAATGTATCATTTTCTGGTGATTTTTGCACTATGGTAAGTTATATCACACCGTGTGCTATCTTCTAAAATTTGTTTTGTTCACCCAACATTATACGAATTACTGTAACACATATAAGTATATTTATTTTAACTAACATATAATGTTCCATTATATGAATATGCCATAGTTTACTTGTGCATTTCTATCCTTTTGGACAATTAAGTTGCTTCCATTTTTTTCCTTTTACAAAAATGCTGCAGTTAATATTCTTGCAATAGCCTCCTTTTAGTCTATAAACATGTCTCCCAGAACTAAAACTGCTAGATGACACGGTATGTGCATCTTTAGCCTGACTATACATTGCCAAATACGTTCCCACAGTAATTTCACCAATTTACACTCACACCAGCAGTGTATGAGTTCTGTTTTCCCCACATTCTTGCCAATATTTAGTGTTTTCAGACTTCTTTTTGCCAATCTAATGGGTGAAAGTGAGCATCCCCCTAGTGTTTGAATTTGTATTTCCCAGATTATTACATGAGGGCAAGCATCTTTTTATAGGTTTCCTGGTCATACGTATTTCCTCTTATGTGAAGTACCTTTTCATATCATTTACCCATTTTTCTTTTAAGGTGTTTGTCTTTTTAGTATTGTTTCTTATGGGTTCTATTCTTACTGGTCAAGTAATATATTTTTCAAAAATATATTTGAACCTGTTGCTAATCTTTTTTTTTTTTTTTTGCATTCATACTATGTTGGTTTACAAGAAATGTAACTAGAATAAACTTTCTTGAGGAAAAAAATGACCTTTGATATGCATGCAACTTGACTGGTGAGAGCTATATATAAGAAATATCCTATAGGCAGGTTTTCAAAATGTGTGAAGTACAATATACATACATACATACATACATATCTTAGGGTTACATCTTGATGAATGTTCACAAAGTAAAAACACCCATGTAATTAGCCCCCAGATCAAGACACAGAACATGACCAGCCCCCCCCAGGAAGCCTCTCTTGTGCCCCCTCTTAGTCACTATGCCCAAGGATGATAACCATTCTCCTGATCATTATTTTGCCTCTTTCGCACTTTAAATAAATGGAATCTTTCAGTAAATACTCCTCTGTGTCTGGCTTCTTTTGCTCAACATTAAGTTTGTGAGATTCATCCATGTTGTGTATCTGTAGTTAGTTTATTCTTCTTTATGTGCTGAATTTCAATGTATGAATATACCACAATTTATTTATTCATTCTACTGTTGATGGACATTTGTCTTCTTTCCAGTTTGGAGCTATTACAAATAGTGCTGCTCTGAGCATATCCATATATGTCTTTAGTGAATATACATATGCATTTTTGGGGGGTATATACCAAGGAGTGGAGTTGCTGGGCATGGGGAATGCATATGTTCAGCTTTAGTATATACAGCCAGCTAGTTTTCCAAAAAGTTTGTACCAATCATTGTTTGTCTTTTAACTTTATATCTCATGTCTGTTATTACACAATGTTTGTGGAATCAAATATATCAATCTTTTCCTTCAAAACTTGTGTTTTTTAGTTTTGTTTAGGAAATTATTCTCTACTCTGAGGAAACTATAATTTTTGATTGGTTTTAAAATATTGGTTGTATACTTCAGTTTTCTATACATCTAGACTTTATTTTGTATAACGCGTGGATCTAGATTTTTTTCATAAGGGAAACCAACTGTCCCGATCACATTTATTAAACTATATTCATCCTTTCTCCACTCCTTTGCAATGCTACAACTTTCGTATGCCAATCTCCCATATATGTGCCTTTTCAAGTTTTATAATCAAATTTTCAAATTCACCAAAAAAGGGCCTGTTAATATTTTGATTGGAATAGTATTGGATTTATGGATTAATCTGAGAAGTATTGCCAGCTTACTGATATAATGTCCTCCCATATGCGAATGGTGTATTGTTGAAAAAGACAACCCACCATGGTCCCTGAACATCCCTGCATGTTCTTACTGAGCATGTGAAAAATGTAAGGCACTGATGACTCTTTACCTTGACCATTCTCAGGGTCACATTTGCAGTGAGCAACACTGAGGGATGAAGCAACGTTGCCACACAAAGAGCAGGCTTGCTTCCATTTTCTATAAAAGCAGTGGATCCTCCAAATTTATTGTTCCCTTCCTGTAATGCAACGCACTGTGCAGCCATCCATCATTGGTCCTTTGCATTGATTGACCTTGTGGAACTTGGGGGGCATTGTGAACAAACACAAACCAACATGAAGCTCCAGCTACTGCTTTTTCTTTCAGCAATAAAAAATCTAGACTTATTTTGTATAAAAATTCTTATGTAAAAATTTATTTTATTTTTCATATTATTTATATTTTATTTTTATTTATATTATTTATATTTTATTTTTATCTCTCACCCAAGATTCTCACATCTTCTGACAGAATTCATGAAACTGTATGTGGCAGGGTAATGTGTTAGCTTGTAAATATTCCAGACCCTGTGTAGTTCTTGACAAGTATATTTGTCTACTTTCAGAAATTTAAAAAATTTCCTTTAGTAAAATTTTACACTTTTCTGCACAATGGCTTGTACATCTTTGTAAGCTATCTTCCTAGCTGCCTTATAGATTTTGGAGCTATTGTGAATGGGCTATTTCTTTCTATTGCACTTTCTAATTGGTTGTTGAATTACATATGGTTTTTACATGTAACTAGTATGGAAGAATGTATTGTTTCCCTCAATAGACTGTTGGCTTCTCTTGAGAGCAGAAACCACGCCTTTTTCATGTCTGTCTTATTCCAATGAAACATTTAATTCAACTAACACTTATTGAGCATTGCTATGGTTGGAATATGGTTTGTCCCCACCAAAACTCATGTGGAGGCTTGGTTCTCAATGTAACGGTGTTGAGAGGTGGTGGGACCTTTAATGCCCTCATGAAGGGATTAAGGCAGTTTCAAGGGAGTGAGTGAGTTCTCACTCTCCGTGGGACTGGATTAGTTACCGAGGGAGCAGGTTGTTATAAAGTGACGTTGCCTCTTGTGTTTTTCCCTCTTCACAGCACCTGGTTTCCCTTCCATTTCTCAGCCATGTTTTGATTCAGCACAAGGCCCTCACCATAAGCCACCAGATGTGGCTGCCCATTCTCGAACTTCCCAGCTTGCAGAACCATGAGCTAAATAAACCTCTTTTCTTTATGAATTACACAGTCTCAGGTTTTCAGTTATAGCAACACAAAACTGACTAAGACTAGCATCTACTATTATCAGTTGCTAAATAAGGAATGAGAAGCATACAACCATAAATAAAATAGGGTATCTGTTCACAAGGAATTTAAAAAATGTCAAGACAGACACATGCACAAAATATTACCATTAAGAAAGTAATATTATGGATTATAGCAGAGATATGAACAAAGAACTATGGAAATAGGGACAATTCATTGTGATTTGGAGGATTCTGGAAGTCCTCATACAGTAAGTAGTGTTTGAGTTGGGCCACAGAAGGTAATCTAGACTGGTGCAGACAGACAGCTAGGGAAGGAAGGTGGCTTCTCATACCATGTCTGGCATTCAGAGCCTCCAGTAATTTAGCCCAAAGCTACCTTCCCAAACCCAGCTGCTATGTCCTCCAGAAAATAAAAGTTAGCCTTTCATGCCAAATCCATTCATCAACCACCTTCCAAACTCATAATGTTTGAGTTCCCACCTTGTTGTTTTGCATTATAGCACAATGATTAAGAACAAAGAATCTGGAGCCAGAGAAATGTGGATTCTGGTCCAAGCTCTACAACTTACTGGTTATGAAATCTTGGGTAAGTACAAACTAGAAATGGTGTTTATCTCATAGGACTGTGTGATAAATTAAGTAATTCTTGTAAAGCTTTGGCATAGTACCTGGTACAGAACATGCACTCAATAAACACTATTATGAATGGTACCTCCACTTTATCCATCCCTCTGATTCTCAAGTCAATTAAAACATATATATTGCATATCTACTATGTGTAATAGATTGTATTAGGTATCATGGAGAACAGAAAGATGAATAAGACCCTATCTCTTCTCAGCAACATGTCAGGAAAAGGATTAAAAATATGTACACAAATAATCATAGGCAAGGCAGAATAAAAGACCTGGATTGTGACTCTGGCCCTCCATAGCATAAAGAAGTCAAACCACATGATTACCAAAACCATTTCCAAGTCTAACATTATGATTCTATGACTTTTATGATTGTAAGTGCTGCATTGAGGTTCATAAGTACCAGAGGAAAGTGGAAAAGAGGGAAACCTAATTCTATCTAGGAGACTCAGAGAAGCCTACAGAGAGGAGATAACATTTGAATTGGATCTTAAAAATGGATAGCATTTGATGAGGGAAGAAAAGAGGGCAATGGAATTCCAGGAACAGGGGAAAATAAGAACACAGGGAAGTGTAGAGTACACTCAGGAAATACCCAGTAGTCTTGTGTGGTAGGGACATTGTAGGGAAAAATGAGGTGGAAAAGGTAGATTGGTTTCAGATTATGCAGAACCTTGAATATCATGCTGAGTGGTTTGGATTTTATTCTATAAGCTATTCACATTGGCAGGTGGTAAGAAGATCCACTAAAAAGAGTTGTGGCAATTGTTCAGGTGTAAGATAAAAAGGGACTGAACAAAGGCTGTGGGTCTAATAATAAAAAAGGAAGGACAGAAGTCTTTTGGCTTCTTTTCATATACTATTAATACTTTGTGTATATTGTTGAATAATTTTTAATCAAATGTTTTTGGAGGGTAGGGTCCATTCATTCATTCATTCTACAAATATCTGTTAAGCACTTCTTACGTGCGAGACAGTCTGGGCACCGGAAATAGAGCAGTGAATGAGTCAAGTTCCCCATATGTTAGGATGCTTTGTGTTGGAAGTACCAGAAAGTGACGGAAGTGGGAAGACTAGAAACAGGTTGGTAGAGGGGATAAAGAGTTCGATCTTTGACATATTAAGTTTGGAATGCCTATATCTTAGTGAAAATGTCAAGTAGGCAGTTGGATTCAGATATTTTGAGCTTTTTTGTCTCCATCTCCATTACCATAATAATTTATTTAAGGTTTGCTGTTTACTTTTGAAAACCTAATGAATTGCTGGCACCTTTATAGATAATAGTATATTATATTAATCAGTATATATTATATTGAATATGTCAACATGAGGAATCAACACATATAAACTGATTTCTTAACAGATACATAATTTCTCTTAAAACAAAACCGAAGAACATTACCTATAAGAAACTCATTATAATCCCATTCATGAGAATCCTCTTTACCGTTAGTAATTTTCTAAAAAGTTAGACAACTAATAAAAATCCAACAAAAGATATATTGGACACTATGAAGAATATTATGAGCCTTTGAGAAACATTAAAATTAGAATCTCAACCATCATTTTTGTTTACATTAAAACTCAACAGTTATTTTTGCTGAGATGAAAATCTCAATAGTAATTTTTATAGAAAGTAAAATCTCAGCATATATTTTTGTAGATATTGATAAGAATAGTTGAGAAACTCTTAAGGGACAAGAATGAGGTGGAAAGATTTTCCCTATCAGATAGCAGAACTTATTTCTCGTTATTACTGTTACAGTAATAAGGCAATTCTGTATTGGCACAAGGTTAGACAAATAGACCAGTGGAATAGAACAGACAGTCTAGAAATAGTCCCAAGAATATATAAACACTTGATATTTGACAGAGTTGGCATTATAATATAAATAAGTGGGGGAAGGAAAGATTTTTCAGGAAATGATATTGGAGCAATTGGCTATTTATAAATAAAAAATGAAATTGGACCTCTATTCTCACATTCTACACAAAAAATAATTCCAATTATATTAAAAATCTAAATGTGAAAGGCAAAACTACAAAAATGTTATAGTGTTAATATAAGGGAATATCTTCATGATGTTGAGGTAGAGAAGGATTTCTTTGAAAAGACACAAAAAGCACTTATCATAAAGACAAAGGATTTATAACCTTGACTATACAATAATTAGAACTTCTGTTTATCAAAAGAAACAATTAATAAGACAAGTGACAACATGGGGAAAATATATGCAACACATACAAAGGACAAAGTACTAAACTTAGGACAAATTAATTTGAAAAAGTCACACAACCTAACAGAAAAAAATTGGCAAATGTCTTGAATAAGTACTTCACAAAAGAGGAAATCCTAATGCTCAATAGGCATATGAAAAGATGCTCAACAATATCAGTAATCAGGAAAATCAAATTATGAGATGCCATTCACACCCACTAGACAGGCAAAAATTAAGAAGTCAAATAATACCAAGTATTGGCCAGCAGGTGGAGTAATGGGAACTGTTAAACATAGCTAGTAAGGATGTAAATTGGTACACGCCATTAGGAACTTAGGCATCATCTAGTTAAGCGGAAGGTGTTCATACTCCATAAACCAGTAATTCCATTCTTAGGTAAATACCCCTAGAGACACCTGTGGTTATGTACACTACAAGAAGCCAAAAAGTGGATATCATCTCACCCCGTTAAAATGTCCATTATCAAAAAGACAAAAAAATAATAGATGCTGGCAAGAATGCAGAGAAGGGAGAACTGTCGTACACTGTTGGTGGGAATGTAAATTAGTACAGCCACTATGGAAAACAGTATGTAGGTTCCTTAGAGAACTGAAAATAGAAGTACCATATGATCCATCAATCCCACTGCTGAGTATATATCCAAAAGAAAGGAAACCAGTATATCAAAGAGATATCTGCACCCCATGTTTATTGCAGCATATTCACAATAGCCAAAATATAAAATCAACCTAAGTGTCCCTCAACAGATGAACAGATAAAGAAAATGTGGTATATATACACAATGGAATATTATTCAGCCATAAAAAAGAATGAAATCCTGTCATTTGCAGCAACATGGATGGAACTGGAGGTCATTATGTTAAGTGAAGTAAGCCAGGCACAGAAAGACAAATATCGCATGTTCTCACTCATATGTGGGAGCTAAAAAAGTTGATCTCATGGAGGGAGAGAGTAGAACTATGGTTACCAGAGGCTGGGCAGGGGAGGGGGCAGGGGAGGGGGAAGGGGAGAATGAAGAGAGATTGGCTAATGGGTACAAAAATACAGTTAGATAGAAGGAGTAAGTTCTAGTGCTCGATAGCACAGTTGACTACAGTTATCAACTTATTCTGTATTTCAAAGTAGCTAGAAGATTTGGAATGTTCTCAACACAAAGAAATGATAAATGTTTGTGGTGATAGATATCCCAGTTACCCTGATTGGATCACTATACATTGTAGGCATGTATCAAAATATCACATGTATCCCACAAATATGTACAATTATTGTGTATCAATAAAACAAATTTAAAAACTGGAAATAACCAGAACGTCCCTCAAAGTTATCATGGATAAATTGTGATGTATTCATCCAATGGTATAAACTGTACAACAATAAAAATGAACCAACTACAGCTATCTGCAACAACATGGATGAACCTCACAATGTGGAGTGAAAGAAGAAGTCACGATTCCAATTTTATAAAGTATATAAAGTTCAAACATCTGTAAAAACAAAGCTGTTGTTTAGGGGCGCTTATGAGGAAGATAAACGTGTAAATAAAGGCAAAGGAATGATTATCACAAAAGTCATGATGGGGGTCACCTCTAGGATGGAGGGAGGGGGCTTAAGGGGTTCTATTTCTTGTCCTAGGTGCTTATTACATGGGTGATAGCTTTATAAATGTTCTTTTGACTGGCAGTTCTCTTCTGAATGCATCTCTTTTCCTAATGAAATAGAAAGCAAGGTCACTAGTTAGAAATGATGAAGGAAGTGTTAAAAGTTTTGAGGAAAGGAAGATGGTATGAAAGAAACAGAGACATTGGAGAATGAACAGAATAGGGAAATAAAGTACTTTTTATCTTATTCTTTTATAAAAACTTCTCACTTTTGTCCACACTTACTATGCTTTTTCTCTCATATGCATTATTTTATCAACTTTAGTATACTATATGTAGTTGTCCCAAACAGTTAAATTATATTGCCATTTAATGTTTGAAAATAAAATTTAAAAGCAAAATTAAGTCTTAATAACCATATAATTATGATAATTGTCATAAAACATTAGTTCTTTATTATTTCACCTTGAGCTTTAGAAAAGCTGATGTAGTTTATATTTAGTCAAAAATATAAAGCATGCGTGCAGATATTGTGTAATGGCTTTTTATTCTTTTTCTTTCAACTTATTACACCAAGTAGCTTTAGTGTTAAACTCTACATTTTATAAGTCTTTAAACAGATCTAGGTATTTGTCTCCTTATTTTATTGATCTTAATTTCTAAAGGTAATTTTTTAAACATCAGAAAATATAACCACATTAGCATCACAAAGCAAAATATAAACATTGACATTTAAAATTACTAGAAAACTATGACACTCTTAAACTTTACTCAGAAGATTTAAATGGAAAAAGTTGATAGGTCTATACAATTTTAGAATATTGCCTAGGTTTTTATATGAACCAATTTGTAAAAATAAATTATTTAAATTATAACATGTTTTAGTTGTAAAGCCATGTTTATATTATAATTGTATAGCTTCAGGTTTCAATATACATAATATAAATTTAAAGTTTTTATAAAGCTGAATGTAGTAAATTCAAACAATCACCAGCGATTTAGCTTTAAAATATGCTCTGAGTGGAAAAAACGCAAACTGTTTTTCCTCTGCTCTCACACCACAACAATCAACACAGAAGACTTCTGTTAACGAATGTGTGGGGGGTTTTCCCCACACACCAAGAAAGCAGTCAGTTCTGCAGTGGACACCAGCTGAGTATCCTCCATTTCAATTCTGACACTATCTACCTGGAGATAGCATCAGATCCCACAGGTTGAGGTCTCAGTCCCACAAGACTGCCCCTCACTTCAGATGCCAATAGCAAGTAGTAGCTTGTCACCTGTACTTCTGACTGACTGGCTATAAATTAGGGGTTTTCACAACCCCCTCTTTGGGTTCAATTAATTGGCTAGAGTGGATCACAGAACTCAGGGAAACATGCTTACAAGTTTATTATAAAGGATATTACAAAGGATACAGATGAAGAGATGCATAGGGCAAGCCAAGTAAGAAAAAGCACGGAGCTTCCATGCCTTTCCTGGGTGTGCCAGCCTCCAGGAACCTTCACATTTTCAGCTATCCAGAAGCTCTTAGAATCCAGTCTCTTTGGGTTTTTATGGAAGCTTCATTATGTAGGCATAATTGATTGAATCACTGGCCACTAGTGATCTTAACCTTCATCCCCTATCCCCTTCCCTGGAGATGGAGGGGTGGAGGGGCTGAAAGTCTCAACCCTCTAATTGTGCCTTGATCTTTCTGGTGACCAGACCCTGTCCTGAAGCGTCCTAGGGGTTGCCAGCCATCTATGAATCATTAGCATACAAAAAGATACCACTTTGGAGATTGTAAGGATTTTAGGAGTTGTAGGCCAGGAAACAGGGTCAAAGATCAAATATGTATTTCACAATATCATATATGCCATGTGAGTGTTCATGTTATAATATTCTGGAATAACTGTACATTGTCATAGAGATAGAACACAGTCTTTTTTTAAAAAAAATTTGGATCTACAAATATTAAATCTAGAAATATTGAAAATTGATGTATGTAACTCTCAGAGAGTTCAGGAAAAAAAATCATGTGTGTCTGTAGACAGAATGCACACTTAAATAATAAAGCAAATGGGGTAAAATGTTAATATAATGATAGGTGAATTTGGGTAAAGGGTATGTGGGTGTTCTTTATGTTTTATCTATTCTTGCAACATTTCTATAGGTTTGAAATTATTTCTAAATAAGTAGTTAAAATGAAGAAAGGTGTCATGGTTGACACCGTGACATAAGTGGAAATCAACAGTCTACCTGGACATAAATGCAGTCTACGTGGATAAAAAATGAGGGAGTAATGGTAGTTTATCCCCATATTTTCAGCTTAAAAACCAAAGCCATAACGTAGGTTATGAATTTTTATAATATTTTTTCCTTCTGCGAGTTAGTTTTTAAATATAACTACCTGCGGTTCTTTGTTTCCTTTCCTTGTGCACTCTGTATTTTAATTCCTTGAATCCACAAGTAGAGAACTGTCCCAACCCATCCAGATCTGCAGATACGGAAACTCATCTCCAGCTCTTCCGGACCAGCCATTTTCTGTGGAACTTGGTGGCAAATGCTTTCTGATACCATATCTCCAAAAATTGTGTACTTTCTGTGGCATTTCATGAGGAATTATCACTGCTAGATCTACAATCAGGTAGGACAAATAAAGGACAAATTTGGTTCACTAAGAAGTTGCAAGTGGAGGGCATTATCATAATATCATCTATAAGGGGAAAACGGTAACACATGTCATATTGGAAATCCTCAAAATTCCAGAGTTGAAACAAATGGGACAGTTATGCAGTGTGATTCTGTTTGTGAAATTTCAGTTCCTGAAGTGCTGCTTGTAGCAAACATGCCATCAATAACACAAACTCATCAAATGTTCCAGTTGAAAGTAATTTTTATTATTGTTATTATTATCATCAGCAGCATCATTATCATTAGCACAAAACTAAATCCACTATTAAAAGAAAACAAAACCACACCCCAAAGGCGTGTGTCTTGCTGAAAGTGAGTCAATAACATTATCTTCACGTACAAGGGACAGCACCCTGAGGATATAAACCATATCACAGCTTGATAATCAATTCAATAATTCAGCCAACATTATTGAGCACCTAGGCACAATGGAGGATTTAAAAATGCATACAATAATCCCTGCCTTCAATAAGTTTTACAGTCTAGTAGGAGGTATCAAGAACACAAGAACACAGGGCCACATGAGATCAGTGACATAATGGAGACAGTACCGTGCTGTTGAAAAGGGGTATCACAAGAGACTAATGTCACATTCAGTTGAGGAAATCAGAAGAGACTCCATAGAAAAGGTGGCGTCTGAGCTGAGCTTTGAGGAACCGGAAGGATTTTGGCAGACTGGCATGTGCAGAAGGAGCACGGCAGGTGGAGAGGATAGTGTGGCCCGAAGAATGGCCATGGGAAAGTTCATGGCAGGTTTGGGGAGAGAACGAATACTTCATTTTGGCTGGTGTATGAGGTCTATGTAAGTGGGAATGGTATATTACACAGTTACATGAGGACCATATTTTGAATGGCTTTGAATGACGGGCAAAGATTTCTGATCTTTATGTCACAGTAACTATATTTATCCACATCAATAAAATATGCAATTATTTGTGAAGAGATATGGTCACTTCATTTCCAGATTTCTTAGGGAAACTCAAGTGGTTTCTAGGCAATGTTATCACCTTGCTATCAAAAATGTCCCAGCAGATAACACCAAACAACCTATAGTAAATTTTTCTATTTTGCATGTAATTAAATCTCTTCCATCAAAGTCTTTATTCTCTTCAGCCAGGGACCACACCTCTTCTCACCCCCATCTGCAGCCCCACCAGTTCTCGTAAGTTGGCACCTGGAGTTGAGGCAAGCCTAGGTTAGGATTTCCAGCCACAGCTGTTACCCTAAAACTAGGACCTACAGTCTTGAGAAGTGAGAGTGGTGGTGGCAGAGGCAGTGAACAATGTCATGGTAATGTAGCCATCTGGGAAATTTTATGGAATCCCCATCTTAAGCATCAAGCATAGGTCTTTGAAATTGGAGTGCCACTCGGTTTGGTCTGGAGGACACCTGGAGGGGTCCCAGAACACACAGTGCCTGAGTAAGGTCATCTTTGTAAGTTTCCTCTTATTGTCAAGGAATTCCTTAAAGGAATGACATTTAATCTGGGTTACAAGTTATTTAAAGGCCTCTTAGTTCTGAAGCTACTGAAGCTGTGGAGAGACTGGTGTGACTTTTTCTTTCTGACTGAGAAAATCCTACTGGGCTTTGTCTGTGCCCAACAGGCTGGCAGTTGGGAACTTCTCTCATGCAGTGAGGTTACAGATGCTAAAGAACGGCTGTATTAGGTAGCCAAGCCAAAGAAGTAAGCTATATGGAACCAACCAGGGAAGGTTTAGAATGACAAAGATGCCATCCATGGCCATACTTCCTGCAGCTAGTCAGCCTTCAGCTCTTTCTTGGAGTGAGACTTTCTCTGCAGGAAGTCATGGATTGCCGTGGTGAGGCCCCATGTCACGCTGGACCTTAGGATGACGAGGGAGCCTCCACGGTAGATCAGGAGCAACTTTCGGCCTCGAGTGTCCCACACATCCTTGGCAGAGGCCCACAGGCTTGGCATGCTCTGCCAGCCAATATGGGACTGCATATTGGCAACCAGCACAATCAGAGGATACAGAATTAGGCAGGTGATTGTTCCATTGACACTACCAGACACCAAGGCAGGAACCCAGTGGGGCAGGCCTTGCTCTGCCAAGCCCTCCTGGATAGGGTCCTTGAAAGAAAAATATAAAGCACTCCCCAGGCTGTTCCTGACAAGGACAGGCCAGAAACCACGATAGTAGCCCATCGACAACCTCCCCCAAAGCCCGTAAGAGTTGAATTCCTTGAGAATGCTGAAGGTGCTGGGGAAGCGAGCTTGCTTGCGACCATCCTGGAGCACGTTTTGCACCCTTTCAAAGGGGCTGAGTGCCACAGCCTCCACCACACCAGACATGAGCCCTGCAGTCCAGCGGTGTCCCAGGGAATGTGGCCCAACAGGGGAGAGAGAGCACAGCAGGCTATCATAAGTCCCAAACAGTAGAGTCCCTTGCAATGTCTTGGAGAGAAGAGGGGGGTAGATTCCCCGGTAGAAGTATTGAGGACCTTCATGCCAAAGCTGTCTCACAGCCTCTGACATTGCCACAGCATGGATCTGTTGCCGGAACACAACCTTATAGATGGGAAAGGTCAGAAAAGTAGACATGAAGTTGGAAATGGCCCCAAGGGCATAGGCCTGGGAGGGCCAGCTTTTCTTTCCTGGAGCCTCTGCTCGTGTCCTGTGCTGAAGCTCCTTTCCGGAAGAGTGGTTCTGCTCCCCCATGCTGAACACAACTGGGTGTAGATGGAAGAAACTGACAATGGTGGAAAAACAGAGGTTAGACTAACCATTTAAATCTGTTGGCACGCATTTTCATTGCTTAGTTAGAAATCGGCCCCAAGAAACTCAGGTAGAAGGAAACAAGCAACTCTTTGGGCCAGTTTGTGAGAAATAAGCACACCCTTAAGAAATTAAGAATTTGTTAACCTTAAATTAAAAAAAAAAAGGCGGTCGTTTTTCCGGAGAGAGCCATCTCTACGGTATTTTTGCTGACACAGCAAATATTCCAATATTCAAAGAAGGATTACGACTGAAGAACATGAAATCAAGGAGGGGAAGGCTCCAAAACTTAGTGCATTCAACTTTCATGGCATGAAACTTTGCATTTAATAAACCATTAGAATTATAAGTTGCTATTCCCTTTCCCAAAAAAAAACCCCCAAAGTGGCCCTATCTTGTAGAGGCAGAAAGGCGTTCAATAGTTGAAGTGTAATACTTTCTCTAAAAGTTGGTAGTAAATTTGTGGAGGGGGGGAATCTCCCCCGCCTTTCTCTCTGTAGATTCCTGCCCAAGTTGTAGCCGTTTCATGGCAACGCCCCGCCCCCCTCCCCAAGTGACGAAAGGAAAGAGCAGCTGCTCCTGGAAGTTCAGTGCCAAAAGGCTCAGCACCTGGCAATTTCCAAGCCTAATTTTGTAGACCTGTAGCTATATAATAGAACAGGCTTTCTCAACCGCAGCACTATTACATTTTGGGCTGCATAATTCTTTATTGTTGATGCCTATCCCGTGCATTGTAGAATGTTTAGCAGCTTCCTGGCTTCTACTCACTGCATGCCAGTAGCACCAGTTGTGAACTACCCAGTGTGACGACTAAAAATATTGAGACACTGCCAAATGTCCTCTGGGAAGCAAAGCTGTCCCCACTTCAGAAAACCACCATACTAGAAAGAAAAGGCAGCGTGAGGACTCCAAACTATTGCTCCTATCCCAGAAAGGCCAGGAAGCAGGTGGGGTAGTATGAGAAGCAACTTGGGAGCCAAGACACAGGAAGAAACTTTGGGATCAAAAAGAAATAAATGCTCAGTGCAGACCTGAGAACCTGAGGGAGTTTTTTGGGCAGGAAATAGGGGCTCTCTGGGCTGAGAAGACAGAGGATGCAGCAGCGGGACCTGATGCATCAGGGAGAGGAAGGACAGAGTTGTGTGCGCAGCAGACAGAAGGAGGCGGGTAGGGGAGAGGAGGATAGGAGGGGCTGATGGCCAGGCCGTAGGATTCACATCTACATCGGCAGGGACAGGAAGCCTGGTAGGAATTGTAGACTGGCAGGTTCCACACAGAACCCTGGGCTATGTGGAGGGGCGGTGGTGTTGGGACTCTAATTAGGCTAGCAGGCAGTGGCCCCACACCCAAGCAGGAGGCAGCTCCACTCAGGCCCCTAAAGGCACAGGGGACCCCAACACTCCTCAGCTCTCCTCCCAAGGGTCTTTTTTCCCAAATCCTACCTGCACACAAATAAGGACAAAAAAGGTTTGTCACCTCTTCTACCTCACAGTGCAATAATGTTCCACTTCCACCCCACCTTTTTATAAACATGTGTTTGTGGACTCCACGAGGCAGGCTGATTTAGCAGAAAGAAAACTGAACTAGGATTTGACAGACCAGAATTCTAAGTGACAACTTTGTTATCAACTTTCTTTGTGACCTTTAGGAATTCACTGGTATCTTGGAGCCTCATCTACCTCAGTTATAAAATGAGCAGACAAGGCAAAATGCTCTGTAGGCATCCCCATACTGTACAATGTCAGAGGGCAGTGATATGGGGGAATTCAGGCTACTAGTTGACAGAGAAATTGTACTTTTCTGCCCCTAATTCCTTCTTCCATTTTTAAAAATAATTTTGAGGGATTATTTAAAGTGAACAATAATTTAGAAATACCTTACCTTAAATATCTAATTCATCATTTTATAAATCCAATTCTTTCCATTTTATGTGAGGGAGTCCATTTTTCTCCCGTGTATTTTTCTGTTAAGATGCCAGGCTTTGGGGACAGACAGACCTGAGACTGAATTCCTCTGCCACTTACTTTGTTGTGTGACCTTGGGCAAAACAATTGACTTCATTCAATCTCAGAATGCATATTGCCGCATAGTGGCAGAACAGGGACTTTAAGACCTACCTCAAAAGGTTGTTGCGAAGATTTATAACATAAAATGAGATAAAGTGGTTGAGAATTCATGACATGGTGGCCTCGATAATAGTATCAAAAAAAAGATGCTTCCTGACCTCACCATCTGTCTCCACAGAGCACATCCTCCTGCAGGACACTCTCAGGCCAGCCAGAACCAGATGAAGTGGCATGTCGGAACAAATTCTGTGTTCCCATGAGAAGCAGAGAAGACCTTTCTTCCATGAATGCAAAGGTATAACATAAACAATCTAGGAGAGCCTGGCCCTTTAACATGAATTCTAAAGTAGAGACCACAGAATGGACCTGGAGTTGGCCTTCAGCAGTTGTCACCTGGACCCTGTGACCTGCCTCCTATGTTTACAACCTAGTAAAATGAACCCAGGGGATTCCAGATTCCCCTGGCCAGTCTAGTCCAGATGGGTAGTCTGTGTGACCACCCCAGGATGGAGCCCCACATTTGTCTGTTCATTCGGGGCATCTTTCAGCCAGTCCTTTGGTCAGCTCACAACTATGTATTGATCATCTACTAAATCATTATGGGCAAATCACCATGGAGCTAGAGATGAATAGAACTTGGTGCCTGCCCTCAAGGGCTTGGGAATCTAGGGAGGGAGACAAGTCAACAATGAGCTAAACTATACTGGAAGACAAAATAAGGGTTGTACTAATCAAGGTGGAAGCAGAAAGACAAGAGCAATTTGTTCCACCCGGGACAGGGAGTACCCAAAAAATTTCTCTGAAGAGGGACATATGACTCAATCCTTAAATGATAAGTAGGCTCTTGTTAAGTGGAGGAGTGAAGGCAGGCATTCAAGGCTGAGGAAGAGGCCCAAGGCACAGAGGCTTAAAAGTGTGAATGGCGCATGGGGCTGGCTGCAGGCCGTGAGAAAAAGAGCTGCAGCTGACAGAGAGGACCCAGTTTAGAATAAGGGCCACATTTGTTTTCCCCACTGCAGGGTGTTGTAGGGTACACACATGGGCTCTGGAGTCAGACGGCCCTGGATTTGAATTTCACTCTGCCATTTTCCCAACTTTATGACCTTGGCCAAGTCTCTTCACCTCTCTGAGCCTCGGTATCCTTACCTGTAGAATGATTGTCACAAAGGTTGCATGAGATAAAGTATATAAAGTGCTTAGCACAGTACCTGTATATAAGTTGCTCCATAAGTTATATTAGTAATTTCATTTTTTAAAAAATGAGATAATAGGAATAAAGGTAGGATTACAACTAAATTGTCCTAAAGGCTGAAATTGGTCTAATGCACTGGATCATCTGCAGAATGCATTTTAAATTGCATGTTTGGAAGGCAGCAATGAAGAGTTCTCATGGGCTTTGGAGCTTGACATCCCTGGACTGGAGTACCAGTGCCTTCACTTACAAATTGTAAGACCTCACACAAGTTACTTAACCTCCCTGGGACTCAGTTTCCCTGTCTGCAAAATGGGGTAACAATGGCTGTCTCAACAGCATTGCTGAGAACCTTACATGAGATAACAGATGGAAAGTTCCCGGCACAGAGGAGGCAGTCAGCCAAAGGCAGCTATTATTGTTCCATCTGAAAGCTTTATCTCCTAACCTTCAAGCTATTAAGGTTTATTTGTTGAAACTGGAAAATGTGGTCTCATTAGAACCATCAATTGTAACATACTCCCACACATGAAGCCAGAGATAAGGGATGTTCTGTATCCAGTTGGAGCCAGCTCGCAAATGTTCCTCCCAGCCCTACACGAAGAGACCCTCACTTTGTTCTAATGGCCCAACTCTGGCACCTTTACACAATCCATTTCCTTTCATTATTTTTGTCAGAGCTCTGAGATCTATTCTTGGTCCTATTGGATCCCACCCTCACCAAGTCCAATGACAAATACCTAATTTGGTGATGAAGCCAATCTCAACACAGAACAAGAGTCTGCTGAGAGTCCAGGGTCAGATGTTATGGTACAGGGGAGCAGAAGCAAGAGTCTGAAGGAAACCCAAGAGCTACTGTCAGCATCACCCCTGGCTGTGCGAGGTGAGCAACCTGCTTTCTCTGAATGTCTAACACTCTCCGCCCTCCACCACCACTACCCCACTGTTCCATCCATGAGGCCACAATCCTGAGATGGAAGCTGCTTCATCTCCACATTTGGATTGTTTACCCCAAGGAACTCTAGGTGTTGGGGCTGTAACTAAGAGGGCAGAAAGGAGCCGGTGAAGTACCCTGGCAGGCTGAAGACAAACCCAGCTGAAGGGCATCAGACTGTTCACTTGCTTCCAAGCATCAAGAGTCAAGAAGAAGCCCCACAGGAGCCTCTTAGCCACAGTCTACATCAGGGAAGTAATACCTGCTCTCTAAGTCAGGGAAAATGGAGCAGGTTTTCCAGCCACTGGCTTCATGGCCCATTCACTCCGGACAGCTCTGCATGCCGTTTCCATGGAGTTGCTCCTTCTCTGGGGCCAGTGATGCCAAATCCAGCAAAGGAGAAGTCCCCTGAAGAGCTCACAGAAGGGCAACCTAGCAACCTATCCTTGAGCCAGGAAATGAAAGAGCTATATCAGCGGCAGAGAGCTGTGGTTTGGGGGTTAGGGTAAATTGTGTTTCATTTCTCACACTTCTTCCTCAAACAAAAGTTGAAGGAGGAAGATGTGACGACAGACTTCATTTGAAAATCTATAATACAAAACCATGGACTCAAAAATATACAGAGTCCAAATTCTTTGCCTACAATTTCAGGAAGGACCCCAGGTAGGAACCTCTGCTCTGAAGTTACATTTCATGACAGATATGCTGTGGACAGATACATTGATGGCAGGCCCATTTACGTATAACCTTCAGCATGACATGGTGGTGTTTAGAACAGTGGTTCACAAACCTCTCTCACCTCAGAATCAACTACAGCGCTGGTTAAAAATACAAATCACCACTCCTCACCCCTACTCCTAGTACATCAAAATTCCCCAGAGGTGGGGCCCAGGAATATGCATTTCTAACAAGCTCTCCAAAATGATTTTGAGGCAGCCAGCCTTGTACTTATACTTCGCTTAACAGCATGGGTTCTGGATTCAGAGACTTGGTCCAAATTTTGGCTTCACCTTGTAATTTTAGGCAAGTCAATTTCACATTTCTGAGCCTTGTCTCCTTTGGGTCATAAAGGGCTGTAGAAATAATGTTATTTTTATAAACAGGCAGATTGTTATAGTGTAAAAAATAGTGTAAGAAAAGAAATAGCGTAAAAAAAATTGCCACAGTTTCCTCTTCTGTACAATGGGTATCATAAAGGTTGCTTTCCTCTTTCCTCACCGCCCCCCTCAGCACTGCCATCACATCAAGACCGCTATTGAGATGCCTTGAGACTACCTATGTAAAAATGCTCTCCAGGCAGGCAAGCAGGGCAAAGAGCATCCAGAGAAAAACAGACGGGTGCAAAGTCGGATGCTGTTACTTATTTGCTGCATGACACAGGGCAAGACGCTGACCCCTCTGCGGCTCAGTTTCCTCATCTGTAAAGTGGAGATAATAGTCCTTGCTCACTAATTCTATATAGTCCCAAGTTGGTCCTCCCATGCCCGCTTTGGCTTTTCTCCACTTAATCTGACAGTATAGAGTGTTTGCAAGGGGCAGGCTTTAAGTCAGACATGTTGACTTGGGTATGAGCTCTTAGCTCTGCACTTCCTAACTGTACTGCCTGGGTGCTTAAGTCCTTTCTCTGTTGAATGGGCACACTGCTACCTCCTTCACAAGATTGCTGAGAAGAAATGAGATGTCCGTGCAAGAGCATCTGCACACAGAAAGCGCTCAGTAAATGCTGTTTTCCCCCTTCCCCCTATACAAAGGTGAAGAACTCTCATTGTTCACATGGTTTCTGTCCCACCTCGTGTTTAAGGCATCCGGTCTCAAAGCGCAGAGGAGAGCCGAGGCGGAAGGGGATAGGAAGAAGGGAAGCGATGGGAAAGCAGCAAACTCACGAGTGAAATGTAAATGGGCCCGTCCGCGCGTCCGAGCTGCACTTGACGCCGCGCCGGCTCCCGCGCCTGTCTGTCGCAGCCCGCGCCGGCCCGCTCCCCCTGCTCGCCAGCATTAGCATCGGGGCCGGGGCCGGGGCCGGAGGCTGCGCGGGAGGCCGCCGCGCGCCCGCTGATTGGCCGCGCCGCCCCGCTCGTCACGCTCTTTTGTCTCAATGGGCAGAGGCTAAAAGCAGCCGCGGCCGCTGGGAGGGCCCAACTGGAGGGCGGGGACGGCCGCGGCTGCCTTGGGAACCCCGCTGCCTCGACTCGGTTACCCCTCGCTGGGCGTTGTGCGAAGCAGCTCGGCGGGTCCCGCAGCCCCGGGTCGCTTAGCGGCCGAGGAGGCTCAGGCCATCCTGTCCCCCTGCAGGGCCGCGGACACCGGAAGGCGAAACAGAGCTGTGGACGCCAGAGCATCCGCTGCCCAGTAGCGCGGCGCAGGTAAAGAAAGGGGGCGCGGACTGGGGAGGAGGAAGCCCCACCGGCGCCGGGAGGCTCCCGGCTGGGAGAGTCGGTAACTGCGAGGCTGGGGAAGGAGCACTTCCGTGGCCCGGCTGCGCTGAGGGAGGAGGTGAGGTTCACAGGGATGCTGCCGACTGGGTAGGATTTGCCTGGATGGGGGTGGGGGTGGGGGGCGTTTTCAGGGAGGTGGCAAGGAGCGGGTGGGGGGATCGCAAGCTGTCTGTCTTGAACCCTTTTGCATCTCCTCATCTCTTCCTGGGAATACGGGAGTGGGAGGGTATCCAACTTCTATTCCCTTTCTCCCTGGCAGGTCATCAAAGCCGAATCCGAACTTGAATTCTGTGCGGCTGGTTGCAGAGCTGGTAGGCCGGCGGTTTCCCAGAGGAAATGTCATGAGGGGCGCTTTGGCTCATCGTCAGAAGGGGGCAGAGGGAATTTTCCGCCTCGCGACAACGGAGGCAGGGGGACGGGGGAGGGTAGCAGGATGACGGATGAGGCTGCTTCTGACCCTTCCCTTCCCTCCATTCCGCCGTGGCATAGCCTTGAGGTCCTGAGGACTGGGATCTGCGACCCCCAGGGGACAGAGGTCGACCGTACCCCGGAGGCGAGTTTTCTCACGAAGGACACCTGTTGCAGAGGCTGGAAGTGAAATCAAGGCTGAACGCTAGTTTCCGAGCTCGTGTAAGAATCTGAGAAATAACTAGGGAAACTTTGACAAGGGGGTGTGGTTGAGACCTGAGACCGCGAGGTTAATGCAGATCTTATTTATTACCAAAAATCTGTGAGACTTACAGCATTGAGCTCTATTTTGAGAGCCCAATATTGGCTCTAAACACTATTTCACCTAGAATTAGAAGCAACAGTTGTCGCCCCTCCTGGAGTATGGGCAGGAGGGGATGGATGTGGCTCTGAAAAACGCCGTGCTAGCGCAGGGACACCTGCTAGCTCGGGAGGTTGTAATTATCAGTCTTCTGCAGGGTATATTTAGGGCGCTGAGCAGACACAAAATGTACTGCAGGGTATTGAGGAAGGCAGAGAATGCGGCTGCAGACTGCTTCCCCACAGCCCACTACCTTATTGACCGTTTTTGGATTTTTTGTCTTTACAGTTCCTACTGAAATTCAAGGCAAGCACAGCCCAGAACGTTGCTCTGGAGGATTTATGCAGACTAGGCTTTTCTAAAAAGCCTGAGCATCTTGTTTTATTCAGATACTCTACCGTCCTCAGTCATGGCTAGCATCATTGCACGAGTGGGTAACAGCTGGCGGCGGAATGCACCCTTGCCACCGTGGGCCCATTCCATGTTGAGGACTCTGGGGAGGAGTCTCAGTCCTTTAATGGTCACCATGGCAGAGAGAAACATGAAGTTGTTCTCAGGGAGGGTGGTGCCAGCCCAGGGGGAAGAAACCTTTGAAAACTGGCTGATCCAAGTCCATGGGGTCCTGCCAGATTGGAATATGTCTGAGGAGGAGAAGCTCAAGCGTTTGATGAAAACCCTTAGGGGCCCTGCCCGGGAGGTCATGCGTTTGCTTCAGGCGGCCAACCCCAACTTAAGTGTGGCAGATTTCTTGAGGGCCATGAAATTGGTGTTCGGGGAGTCTGAATGCAGTGTGACCGCCCATGGTAAATTCTTTAACACCCTGCAGGCTCAAGGGGAGAAAGCCTCCCTTTATGTGATCCGTTTGGAGGTGCAGCTCCAGAATGCTATTCAGGCAGGCATCCTAGCTGAGAAAGACGCAAACCAGACTCGCCTGCAGCAGCTCCTTTTAGGGGCTGAGCTGAATAGGGACCTGCGCTTCAGGCTTAAGCATCTACTCAGGATGTATGCAAATGAGCAGGAGCGGCTTCCCAATTTCCTAGAGTTAATCAAGATGATAAGGGAGGAAGAGGATTGGGATGACACTTTTATTAAACGGAAGCGGCCCAAGAGGTCTGAGCCAATAATGGAGAGGGCAGCCAGCCCTGTGGCATTTCAGGGCCCCCAGCCAATAGCGATGGACAGTGCTGACTGCAACTGTAATGTAATAGAGATAGATGATACCCTCAATGACTCAGATGAGGATGTGATCCTGGTGGAGTCGCAGGACCCTCCACTGACACCCACGGGCGCCTCTCCCCTCACAGGGAGAGCCAGACCTCGGGATCAAGTGCTGGTCATTGATTCCCTCAACAATTTTGGGGCTCAGTCTCCTTCCACCAGTGGTGGTTCTGGGTATAAGAATGGTGGTCCTGGGGATACGCGTAGAGCCAGGAAGCGAAAATACACAATCCGCTGTTCATATTGTGGCGAGGAGGGCCACTCAAAAGAAACCTGTGACAATGAGAGCAACAGGGCCCAGGTTTTTGAGAATCTGATCATCACCCTGCAGGAGCTGACACATACAGAGGAGAGGTCAAAAGAGGTTCCTGAAGAACACAATGACCTCTCTGAGCCACAGTAAGGTGCTAGACGGAGCCCTAAATGAACCCTTAACTGGTCTGGTGATGGGAAAAAATGGGGATGGGGTGGGGGTGGGGGTGGGGTTCTAGCTGCATGAATTAATTCACAAAGCAGTTTTCCTTTGAGAAGAAGAGGTCTTGTATACCAGCAGTGGAGGGGGATGGCCTGACCTCTGTCCCTGCTCCCTCCTCTGCCCACCTAAGCATCTATTCTGTGTGTGTGTCTATTTCTTTGGTGACTTTATTCTTTTTATGAAAGGAGTATCTTTTGGTAAGTCTTCAAAAAATAAAGGAAAATACAAACACTAAAGTACAAATTACCTGAACTCTCCAACCTTCTGTAACCATTGTCAGCCCTTTGGTGAACGTCCTTCCAGATAGTTCCCTGTACCTGTGTACCCAGATAGATATCTATGTATAGATAAAAGTGATCAAATAGAAGTGCTGTTCTATACTGTGTATTTTTTCACCAAACAATATATCTTGTGCACTTCTATGTCAATGAATATATAAGCATCTAATTTAATGTCTCTGTGTGATGTTATTCTTAGGTAAAGGAAAAATAAATAAAACTTAATATAAAAGCTATAAGGGGGGGTCATACCATGTGGTGGGATTTTTATCAACTTCATTTACAGAAAAGGAAATGGGAAGCTGAAATGGACTGTATATCTCCCAAAGAGTCCCCACCACAACTGACCTGTCCCCTATACCATAGAGCCAACCTCTGCACCTACTAGTTAATAATGTCCCAATGTTTTCTTCTGAATGTATCCTGAGACGTCTGATCATGGGGAGAGGGGGCAAATATAGAAAATGGGTATTCCAGAGGCTCCATTCCTGTTCGCTTTGGGAAGGGGCACTTGCTCCTGCCTGAGGGTCCCATGTTCCTTGTAGGCACAGCAGTCCCTATCCTTCTGAATGGGACAAGAGTGTGTGTGTGTGGGGGGGGTGATTTCATTTAAGGCGAGGAGTGGAGTGAAATGAATGCAGACCTGAGGACCTGAGGGAGTTTGTCGGGAAGGAAATAGGGGCTCCCTGGCCTGAGAAGACAGGGTGTGCAGCAGTGGGAGCTGGCACCTCAGGGAAAGGAAGCACAGAGCCCTGTGGGTAGCAGAGAGGGGGAGAGGGGGAGAGGAGCTGGTGGCCAGGCTAGAGGACTCACATCTGTATTGGCAGGGACAAGAAGCCTGGTAGGAATTTCAGACCAGCAGGTTTCACACAGAACTCCGGGCTGTGGGGGAGGGAAGACAGTGTTGCAACTCTAATTAGGCTAACAGCAGGGGCCCACTCAATAGGGACAAAAGGGTGCAGGCTGAGGCCCCAAGGGAGTAGAAGCCAGACACTGCCAGAAGCCCACGGCAGCTTTCCCTGGGTTGCCACACCCAGAAGCTGCCTGGAAGTGCTTCTCCTTCCAGAATCACCCCCATCAGCTCTGTCCCTCCCTGCCCTTGTTCCTGCTCCACCCCTATCCCCACAAGCTCACCTTACCACCGCCCCCTCCCCTGGAGCCACACTCACCTCTTGGTGGAGGAGGGGTAGAGACTCAGCCTCCTGTGCTCTGCCCATCCCCACCTCCCCTCTCCTGCATTCCAGGTTGGCCTTCAGCCTCTGCCTCCTTAACCCTCAAAGCCAGTAGACTGGGGAGGGCCCCTCTACCTCTGACCCTTTAACTGAGAACAGGGCAGGAGCAATAGCTCAAGACGCCCACTCCTCGCATCCCTCTGCGGCACCTCTGGCCCCTGGCAGCCACCCCCATCTCTCCAGAGCCAAAGGGGCCCCCTCCCCCACACCCAGGCAGGAGGCAGCTCCACTCAGGCCTCCAAAGCCAAGGAAGCCCCTCAACACTCCCCTCCCTAAATCTATCCTTGAAGGGGATCTGCCCATTCATCTCTCCCAGATTAGAAGGTCATTCCACTTCCGCTCACCTTTTCTCAATTTCACTCTATAAATGCTGTGGAATGATTTACTCACATACACAGTTTACGCTGTCATAATTTCTTTCTGAAACCAGGTAGAGTAAAAAGAGCAGTAAGTGCCACATCTACCACCATCCTCCTTTTCACTGGGGTTAGTTTGAAGGTTCAAGATTGTTGCCTTGAAAACCTGCTCTGTAATTCACCCCCTTTTCTTCCCATCCTCTTCTCTGTTGTATGAACTTGAAACTGTCTAAATTTTTATTTCGCCAAAACGATGCAAAACGGATACTTTTAATTTAATTTGTGTGATACGGGCTTTTCCTTTATTCAAGAAATATGTATTGTCCCTAATTGGAAGACATGGAAGACAAGGGCTGATTAATGGGGTTAAGTGAAAGGCGGCTTTTAGAGAATTAGGTGTCGGATATCCTTCATTTAAAATTATCGTTTTTTCCCCCTTCCTTTCTCCCTTCATTCAGTCGCTAGGAGATGAAAATTACTCTTTTTATCTTGTCAGCAGAAACTAGCCTTTGAGTGACCTCCTTTTGCATTATCTCCCTCCTTCTTGATACTATTTTCCCTTGTTTCCATGACACCCGTCTCGTGGTTTCCTTCTCCCAGATCTTTCTGGTGCCTACTTCTCAGTCTCCTTTGCTGAATCTTCTTTCTCTTCCTGATCCTTCCATAACAGCAATAAAAATTAAAATCACTACAACTGTGATGTATTGAAAGCTTATTATGTACCAGGCACCCAATGCTAAGACCTTTAACTATATTATCAGCTTTTTAATCTTTACAGCAACTCCCTTAAGATAGGTATTACTATTACTATTTATAATTTACTATTACTATTAATTACTATTAATTGATACATATTTCAGGGGGGAAACAGGCTGGAAAGGTAGGAAGCTTACTGAAGGCCATGTAGCTGCTATTTAGTGGTGGAGCTGGGGATGAGACTCCAGGCTACCTGACCCCAAAGCCTGTGTTCCTTACTGGGGTTAGCACAGTACCCTACATAGGTGCTATTATTATATGTATATGTTATTATTGTATGTATATGATGCATGAGGAAACCAAGGTCGACGGACATAGTCCAACGTCATAGCAAGTGGCTTGTGCCTCACACACAAAGATGAAGCTTTAAGGAGTATTTGTTTGACCCAGGCTTTTTCCACCTTTCCTTCTCATTCCCTCCTTGTTGCTGCCATCCCTCCCGCTGCCTGGCAACCACCCCCGCCCCCCTTCCAGTTGCATTATGGCATTCAGTTCAAGGACCAAGTTTCCAGTCTATGCTTTCAGTGCAAATGGTTATGAATCTAACGTATGCAAGAGGAGACGGCAGCAGAAGTCGGTGGGGGAGAGATGAACTGTTGCATTGCTGGTGCTGAGGGGAACTTCGTTATCTGATTAGAAAAAAGGTCAGTTTACTTTCTCCCATGACACTAAATATGAATTCCAGATAAATTTGAGAAATAAATGTAGATTTTATGCAATTGTGCACTAATTCTTCTTTAATCATATGTTTTGTTGTTATGAAAGGAATAAAAAGAATCAAATGTTCAAAAGTAACCCCTTTTAAAACTGCGACAAAATACATATTAAATCTCTGGATTGAAGAGGACTTTGGTTAAGAGCGATGAAAGAAAGTATAAAGGAAAAGATCGATATTTCGGGAGACAGCATTAACAGAAATAAAATGCAAACAGCAAGCTGAGAAATATGGCAACAAATAAGATGGAAAGGGGGTGGGGCAGGCAACAAATAAGAAAAACAATAATAACAGCAAATTTGTATTGTGTTTAGATAGCTAACATTTATTAAGGTCTTACAAAGTGCCAAGCATATTCTAAGAGCTCTACGTGGTTTTATATTTCATTTCATTCTCACAATAAACCCTGAGATAAATCCCAATATCTCCATGTTCTAAAACATTCTAAGGAAAAAAACAGAAAAGTACATAAAATGTAAATATATAGCTTAACAAGTTATTAGAAAGCAAATCACCACAAAGATCAAGAAATAGAACAGGCCAGAACTCCAGAAATCCCCAAGAGCCCCCACCTAATCACAACCTCTTTCCTCTCTCCTAAAGGAAACCACTCTCATGACAGCTTTGGCTGTTACTTTCTTGCTTTTCTTCATAGCTTTACCACTCAAGTATGGATCCCCCAACACTATAGTTTTGTTTTTGAACTTCATATAAATAGAATAATGCATGTATCCTTCTGTATCTGGTTCATTTCCCTTACAATTATGTTTCTGAGATTCAACATTGTCACATGTAGTATTGGTCCATCATTTTCAGCTTTATGTTACAGCTTTCCATTCTATGAATTTACAATAAATTATTTATCAATTTTACTGTTGATGGACAGTTGGGTTGTTTCCAGTTTGGAGCAATTATGAAAAATAGAATAATCTAAGAATGTGTTGCTATGAACACATTCTTAATGTCTCCTGGTACACATGTGCATACACAGGGTGTATATCTAGGAGTGGAATTGCTGGCTTATAGAGTATGTATTAATATATTTTCAACTTCACTAGATACTACTAAACTATATACCAAAGTTGTACCAACTCCTACTTCCACCATCAGTGTGTGAGAGTTGCTGTTGCTCCACATCCTCACAAACACTTGACATTGTCAATAAAGCTTCATAACTTTTGCTTGAGGTTTTGCACATCTTTTATTTAGTTCAAGGTACTTGATTTTGTATGTTACTATGAATGTAACATTTGTTTAAATTTCCCCCATGACACTAAATATGAATTCCAGATAAATATGAGCAGGGTGAGGTTAGGGTTATTGCTTGTTGATGGTATACAGAAAAATAACTAATCTTTTGATATTGATGTACATTGACTTTGCTAATCTCTTAATAATTCTAAATTTTTATCTGTAGCTTCCTTAGAATTTTCTGCATACACAAGCATATCATCTGCAAATAATAGCAGTTTTATTTCTTCTTTTCCAATCAACACACATTTTATTTTTTCTTGCCTTACTGCACTGGCTAGGACCTAGAGTACAGGAAGTAGTGAGAGGGGACATCCTTGTCTTATTCCTGAACTCAAGAGGACCACTTTTAATAATTCAACATGAAGTATGATGCTTGCTGAGGTTTTTGGTAGGTACCATATATCAATTTAAAGATGTTTCCTTCCATTCCTAATTTACTGTAAGTTTTTAAAATCATCAGTGGATGTTGAATTTTATCAAATGCCTTTTCTGTATCTATTAAGACTATCATATACTTTTTTCCCTCCTTGTTCATATGCTAACTAAATTACATTGTCTGGTTTTCTAATAATAAACCAACCAGGCATTCCTGGAATAAACCCAATTGGGTCCTGATTTTATTCCAATTGTTATTTATATATTGCTGGATTCAATATGTGAATATTTTGTTTAGGATTTATGTGTGTGTGTGTGTGTGTATATATATATATATGTGTGTGTGTATATATATATATATATATATATATATATTCCATAAGAGATATTTGCCTGTAATTTTCCTTTCTTTGTAATGTCCTTGTCAGACTTTGGTATCAAAGATTTGCTAACCTCATAAAACTAGCTGAGGAGTACAACTTCTTTTTTTCTATGTTCCTTTGGTTTTCTCCATTTAAAAATGAGGAAACTGAGGTCCAAGGTGTTTAAATAAATTATTTTTCATAATTGCATTATATCCAATTATTTGCTTGTAACCATGATTTATTAAACCAGCCTCCTTGGAGTTGGTTATTACCTTGTTTACATTGTTTCACTATTATAAACCCACTGAGAAGAGCATCCTTATATAGGTTTGCACATGTGAACAATTATTTCCTGAGGATATATTCTTAGAAGCGGAGGTGCTGGATCAAGGACTACATTCCACAGGAACTGGAGCTGAGGGGGAGGTGGCCCTGTGGCACAACTACTTTGGTAGCTCTGGCTCATATTCAGGGCCCTTCCTCATCTCTTAACTTGCCTATAATACTCTTTAACTCTGAGCTACTAGAGACTTTAACATTTAATATTTAAAGGTCAATTCAGCTCTAAGAAACTGCTCACATTACTTAAGTTTTCAAATGATTTGGAGGGTTTTAAAAATGTTTTTAATGGAACTTTTCAGACACACACAAAAGTATAGAGAATGGTATAACAAATCCCCAGGTACCCATCACCCAGCTTCAAGAATTATCAACATTTTATATAACTTGTCTCATCTATAATCCCTCACACTTTAATGGAATATTTTAAAGCAATTATTAGACATAGTATAAAATGGTATTATTCTTCTGTACTCTATCCATAGTTATATCTCTCCTGCTTTATTCCAAATTTTTTTATAGCTAAAAAAGTCATACAACACAAAATTAACCATTTTAGCCACGTTAAAGGTACACAATTCAGTGGCATTTAGTACATAGTCCAAATATTTTTTATTTGTGTGCTTCTTTTTATTCTGGGTCAATTTTTCCAGAGGTTTGTTTATTAGTCTTTTGCACAAATTTACTTTTGGTTTAGCTGATTTTTCTATTATTTGTTTTCTATTTCATTAATTCCTACTGTTCATTAGATCCTCCTTCTACCTTACCTAAATTATCATATTAGACATTTACTGCATATATTTTCAGTCCTTTTTCACTTAAATATATGCACTTTGGCCTTAAATTTGCCTTTGAGTTCTGCTAGAGTTGCATTCTACAAGCTTGGATGAAAAGCAGATTTTTCATGGTCGTTCAGTTCTACATGTTTTATTATCCATTTTCCATAGTATTTCATATCATTTCCCAAATTTACACGTTCAACCCTCACCTCTCCTATGAACTCCAGACTCATACAACCCATTGTCTACTCGACATGTTCACTTGGAATTACAGTAGAGAACTCAAACTGAACAGAGTCAAAACAGCTCTTGAAAATCTGTTCCTCCTTTTGTTTCTTCTCTTTCGGTGAATGGCGCCATCATTTACCAGCTGTTCAATCAAATCTTAAGATGAGTGTTATCTCCGAACTCTCCTTCACCATCCATGTCAGCAAGTCCCATCATTCTACCTCCAAAATATTTCTTGCATCTATCCACTTCTTTGCATCTCCCTTGCCACCATCCTTGTGCAAGCCACAATAAACTCTTACCTGGACTACTGCTAACTGGCATAGCAGAGTCCATTCTCTTCTATCCCTGACTTGAAGTATGACTAATCTGCCTGACCACAGGTACCTGAGCACTTCCCCACCAGCTGGAAATAGCCAAAATGCTGAAAGAACTCCCAGCTCCTCCCTACTAGATGTCTGCTGATTCCTTATTTCTTCAGTGTCCAGAGGGTGATGCTGGGGAAACACGTATCACGGTGACCTGAAAATTCTCAGGCGTCATTTCTGAAGTATAGAAATGGAAGAGGTTCTAACTACAGTGAAGCAAAGTGCCTGGGAAGGTTTGCCTCCAAAACACTGAGCAGAACTGAGCCCTCTAGACCTGGTACACCTTTGAGAACTGGGGCAATTACTGATCACAACAACACTTTTTCTTCTCAGCAGATGCAGACACTTCACTTCCTGAAGACCAATGGCAGAATTGAGTCTCAAGATAGATACAGGCTTCTGTAAACCTCCAGATCCACAACCACAACCACTTTACTTTCAACTGGCTGAATACCACATCTTGAGGTACTCAACTACAAAAAGGCTGATCCCATTCTCTTTTTCTGTAATGAGACTACATCACCCCCTTTTTTATTTGGCTACCCTAAATCCTCCTTTTATAGGGGATATATAACAACCCTTAATGACTTCTTGATGAAAAGGAAGATAACCACAAATTTAGTTTCAACATGCAGGACACTGTGCTATACTGTACCAACTAAGCCATGCTCCTCAATCCAGCTTTTGGGAGTCAGGCACTGGCTCAGCTCTTCAAGAAGCTGTATTTAGATTCCAATCTGAATACTGTACTTTGTATAAAGGTGGCCAGTCAGGTTGCCTGTGGAGGGGCTGGGTGCTTGAATAAGGAGAAGAGGGACATGATTTGGGCATTCCTGAACCTCTGGGGTTCCCTTCCTCACTAGCTGTGTGAACTTGGGCAAGGTAATTAACCTTGCTGTACTTCAGCTTCTTTATCAGTAAAATGGAGACAATTAACAGGAAGTCTCTCATAGGATTGTGGTGAAAATTAAATGAACGGACATTTGCAAAGTCTTTAACAGAGTGCCTGGTGCACTGTAAGTGCTGTGCCATAGAATACCATCATAACTGCACCAAACACTTCTCTTCAAACTCTCTGAGCATCCTTGTAGATGGATTACCTAAACCCTCCTTCCTAATCTCTTCACAATGAATTTAATTAAAGTCAGTAGACTTAAGCTACTCTCTCCCATGTGAAGGGGGAAAGAATAATCCCTTTATGTGCTAACCAAATAATTCCTCTCAGAGCAGGAACTGTCTTTGCATTAGGAACCCACCTGCAGGGATACTTGCTTAGTTGGGGAGGTGAGTGAGGCTCTCTGGACCCAGCTGAGATGGCCTGGGTCTAAAGGAAGAGTAGTAGCTCAAATTCTCTGCATAAGGATAACTCAGAAACTTTGGAGAATGGAAGCTCCTCACCTCACCAAGGAGGTGAGGGAGCCCAGGTGCCAGGCAGGAAGCTGAATGGAAGAGAAATTTGAAATTGTCCTGATATTCTTTTGTGTAAGTTGCTGATTGGTTAATTTTTTACTGGTTGACCTTTTCAAAATATAATTTCTTTTAACATTATTTAGTGTAGCACATGCTCAATTAAAAAGAAACAGCTTTCAAACATAGAAGAGGAAAAAGTAAAAGTGAAAGTTCCCTAGCTCCCCACAGTCCAGTCTGGTGTGTATTCTTCCAAATCTGCTTTTATACAAACACAAAGATATATATTTATATTCTTTTTCTATAAAAGTTGGGTCACAGCAGGCATACAGTTCTGAGATTCTCTTTTGTGTTGTCTGCTATGCTGGAATGAATTCTCCCCACTGTCCCAAACCTTCAGCAAGATCCTGCTACCTGCCTTATGTTGGCCGCTCTTTGGACCAGCTCTTTGATTTCTATCAACAGTTTCTCTCAGTGAAAGGAAGAAATTATAGTTCCACCTCACTGCATTCATACAGCAATATCAATAACAACCACTGCTTATGGTGCCCCTACTCTGTGTCAGGCAGTCTCCTCGGTGCTTTACTTGAATTCTCACACCCATTCCTTACAACAACCCCTTGGAAGTCAGTCCTACAATTATTGCACGTAGGTTCACAGATAAGGACTCAAGAGGCCCAAAAGGCAAAGAGTGGAAATTTAAGGAGGAAAGTATAATAAACACGTGGGACGTAAGACTCACAGCTACAGTTTCTCTTCAAATCTTCACAAAGTCCTTATGAGGGAGCTGTCACCACAAATGAGGAAACTAAGGCTGCTGAGTTCACACAGCAAGGAGCATTCCTGCTCTCTGCTGGGATGAAGCCACTGAGAGTTTAATAGCCCTCTCATTTCATAAGTACACCCCTTTCTGTAAAACACTGATGAAATCAAGCAATCTGAAAAAAATGGAGAGACACAACAGTGTTCATTGATAGAAAGACTCAATATAGGAAAGATGTCAAGTCTCCCTAAAGTCATCTACAGCTTTAACATAATTACTATCAAAATTTTACCAAGATTTTTCACAGATATAGACAAGCTTATTCTAAAATTTATGAGGAAAAGTAAAGGAACTATAATAGCTAAAACAATTTTGAAAAAGAAGAAACTGGGGGGAATCACTCTATCAGATAAGACTTACTACGTAGCTACAGAAAATTGAGACAGTGTGATATTGGAGGAATGAGAGACATACATCAGAGGAAATGAACAGAAAACCCAGAAACAGACCAACAAAAACATACCCAATTGATTTTTGACAAAGGTGTAAAAAAATTCAATGGAAGAAGGATAGCTTTTTCAAGAAATGGTGCTGGAACAAATGAACATTCATAGGCCAAAAAAAAAAAAAAAAAAAAAAAAAAGAGAGAGAAAGAGAGAGAGAGAAAAGAAAAAAAAAAAGAAATTCAACCTAAACCTCACACCATCTACAAAAATTAACTCAAAATGGATCATGGACTTAAATGTAAAATATAAAACTATGAAACTTTTTTGGTATTCCCCCAAAAATTCTTAGATAAGACACCAAAAGACATGATATCAATGAAAGGGAGAAAATTACAAATTAGACTTCACCAAAATTAAAAATTCTTGTACTGTAAAATCCCCTGTTAAGAGGACAAAAAACCAAGTCACCAACTGGAAGAAAATATTTACAAACCACATATCCAACAAAGAATTGGTATCTAGAATATATAAAGAACTGTTAGAATTCAACAGTAAAAAAAATCCAATTAGAAGATGAGCAAAAGACATGAACAGAATTTCACCAAAAATAATATACAGAAGGCAAAGAAGAACATGAAGATGTTCAACATCATTAGCCATTAAGGAAATGCAAATTAAAACCACAATAAGCTATCATTATACATGCATTAGAATGGCTAAAATAAAAAATAGTAATACCAAACATTAGCAAAGATGTGAGAAAATGGATCTTTCATACAATGCTGTTGGGAATGTAAAATGGTAAGGCTCTGGAAATCATTCTGGCGGTTTCTTAAAAACTCAACATGTACTTAACATATGGCCCCACAAGTGCACTCTTGGGCATTTATCCCAGAGAAATGAAAACTTATGTTCACACAAAAACCTGTATGCAAACATTCATGCCAGCTTTATTTGTAATAGCAAAACCAGGAAATAACCCCAATGTCCTTCAATTAGTGATTGGATAAACAATATCTGGTACATCCACCCAATGGAATACTACTCAGCAATAAAAAGGAACAAATTATCAATACATACAACCACCCAGATGGACCTCAAGAGCATTACACTTAGTGAAAAAAGTCCATCCCAAAAGGTTACATAGTATAGGATTCCATTTACATCACATTCTCAAAATTACAAAATATTAGAGATCAAGAACAGATTAATCATTGCCAGGGTACAAGGATGGGGCAGGGTAGGCATGAATATTAAATGAGAAGCACAAGGGAGGTGATTGAACAGTTTTATATCTTGACTGTGATGGTAGTTACACAAATTTATACATGGGATAAACCACATAAAACTACACATCCACACACATGAATGCATGTAAAAATGGTGAAAGCAGTAAAGTCTAGATTCTAGTTACCAATATCAATTTCCTCGATTTGATATTGTACTATAGTTATGTAAGATACCACCATTGGGGGAGGCTTGGTGACAGGGACATGGGACTCCGTGTAATACTTTTCCAACTTCCTGTCAGTCTATAATTATTTAAAAAAAAGTTTTTTAAAAAGCTAATGTGGGATTCCAGAATTTCAGAAGGTAGGCTTGGTGAATTTCATTACTAGAATTGTTCTTTCTGTGTTAGTTGTTTTCCATGCACAGCTGGGATAGTTTAAAAATTCCTCCTCCTTTTGACAAGTTTTACAAACAGGTATGCTGAATGGAAGTACATTAATCCTTCTTTTTAAAATGCTGATATTTTATATATATTTATATATATATAAAATATTAATATATTTTAAAATAAAAATTATATGTACATGGCAAAAATATTAATATTTTTAGATCCTAAAGTGTTTTTGCTTATGTTGGTTACAGATCTATCAATATCGACTATGTTAGAAATCAACACTGAAATTTAAAAAAATATTTATGAATGCATTTAAAATAAACCTACTAATAATCATAAATAAAATTTTATTAAAATAACTGCATTTTCAATAACAAAAAATAATTTAGAAATGTTTTACATTTTTGCAAATCTCTTAAATGTCTGTCTTAATACCAGACAGCTAGATTCTCATATTTACTTCTGCATTTAATGTTGTAATATGCTGTTTTGGTTGAAGTACATGAAGAAAACCCAACCTCATGTAGATACGTAGTTGGAAAAAGGAGGATTTCTCAGACATCTTGAAAGGGTCTCAGTCTCAGGTGTCCCCAGATCACACTTTGAGAACCACTGTGTTGGAGATACATATTGAAATATTTATACATAAAATGTTAGGATGTTCTGCAATTTGCATTAAAGTATTCCAATACTTTGGGAGTATGTGTATATACGGTTGATGATTCTTATTATTTGTGGTAGTTATGTTCTATAAAGTCACCTTGGGTGATGACTTAGCAAATATTGAGCCACTGCTCCTAGTGGAAATATGGGGTTAGGTTCCTGACAGCCTCTGGTCACATTTCCTTAAAATGATCAATACACAACCTTGTTTTATGTGTGCTTCTGCCTAAAGACACCTTATTTAATATATATTCCTTAAATAATAAATTATATGCAGTATTTCTTTATAATAAAACACTAGCTGAGAAGGGCTTAACATGTTCCTGATCCTGGGTAACATGACAATAAATTTCTTTGGTTTTCAGCCTCACAATAATGCTGTTTCTAATCAGTCATCACCTCATGAATCCACAGATTTAGCTGCTTTTCCATCTATCCCACAGCTTTATTACATACTAAAGATGTAATTTTAGCACTTTACAGGGCAGCTTCACATATAGATCAGCAAATTTCCTATTCCTTTTTCTGGATGTACTGTATTGTTGTTTTACTAACACTGAACTCACAGCAGACAGCATTATAACTCATGCCTGAATGAAGCCAATCTAACACATGTATTTTCTCCATAGGGCACATCACTGCCTTCTAGCACTTAGAACACCAGATAGCACTTCAGCACTACGATTTGGGGCCATTTTAAGCAGTGAAATCACCAAGAAAAGCCACAAAAATGTGGCACTAAATAAACCATGAAAAGGATACTTGTTCACAGCATAAGAGCTGAAACAAGAAGGCAGAGCATCGCCTTATCTAATCTCAGCTGGGAACGCTGAGTGCCCGGGCAACTCAATTCTTTTGCTACTCTGTGCAGGTCCATAAGTGACCATGAAAGCACTGCAAGTTTTGATCTTATGTTACAGATAAATTTTAGCAAGTATGTGAATTTGCAAATATAAAATCCACAAATAGTGAGAACTGACTATATATAACTACACACACATAGGCCCACACACGTGTGTGTGCTGTTTAAACGATGGGCATAAATTGCTAATTGTTGAAGCTGGATAATGGGTATATGGGGGTTCATTTTACTAGTCTCTCTAATTTTGTGTATATTTGCAATTTTCCATAATAGAAAGTTTTTAAAAGTGATTTATTGTTGGATTGGAATGCATTTCTACTTTCCTTGATTTAACTTTTCCTTACCAGCATGTGGAAGTCTGCAGCTGTCAAAGGTGAAGTCAAAGTGACTTCATGGTGCAAACAGCCATCCACCACCAACCCAACCCACCACACACCCTCCTGGGGGGTACAGATCCAGTACTTTCTGCTGGAAGAGGACAGTGACAGGCAGAGTTGTAAGGTCAACAGCTCTTTCTCTTGGAGAGAATTTCCGGGTAATTATCCCAGAGGCAATAGAACTAAACCCTGTATTATTCTGAGAGCCCATCGAGCCCAGATCAGCTCACTCTGTGGAAGTATGGTTTTAAGGTGCACGCATGGCTTTAGCAGAAAGTAACTTGGATTCTCACCCAAGGGTGTGGATTCCAGTCACTTTCTGGCCTGGGTTGAGTATGTAACCCAGAGAAAGGGCCTCAGTCAACCAATCCTTGGGCAATCTATTATGGTCCAACTAACCTTCATATATTCTCTTGACTCTAGTACATGGAGAAAGCTTGACATTTTTAAAAATCCAGGAGAGCAGACACCTCTTATTTTAGAGGCTGAAGAGTCCCACTATCCTTTCATCCAAGATCAGTCCCCCTCTACCAGAATTTTGCATCTCATCCCTTCCCTTCTTAAAAACCTCGTACATCAGCCATCTCCTTTCTCTTCTCCATCTTCAACCTTCTCTTTCTCCTAGCTCTTCTGTATCAGCATATACACATTCCCAAGTCTCTGTCATCTTTATAAAAATCCCTCAATCCTATGTGACCCTCCCACTGCCATCAGTTCTTTCCCTTTCCAAACTTATTGGAAGTATAACATGCATTTATAGTGTCTACTACTTCAATACTCAATGTTCCAGTTATACAGTGCTGTGTAATAAACCGACCCAAAACTTGGAGCTTAAAACAATAATCATTTCGTTATACTCATGATTGTGCAGGTGAGGAACTTAGGTATGGCTCACTGGATAATTCTTCTGCTCCATATGGCGTCTACTGGGGTCATTCAGTGGTATCCAGCTGGTTGGCTAAGTTGGCCTGGAGGGTTCAAGACGGCTTCCTTCATATGCCTGGTGCCTTGGTGGGGATAACTGGAAAGCTGGGTTCAGCTGGTTGCTCGCTCTCTCCCCATGTCGTCTCAGGACCTCTTCATTTGGTCTCTCTAGCAGGGTGATCAGACTTCTTACATGGTTGCTGAGGGCTTCAAAAGACCAAGGCAAAAGTTGTAGGCTTCTTACAACCTACCCTTGGAAATTAAGCAGCATCACTTCCCTGCATTCTTTCAGTTAAACTTATTTACATGGCCCACCAGATTCAAGAGTAGAAGACTATAACAGGGGCTTGGTTACTGGGAGAAATAGTTAATAAGAACCGTACGTTACAATCTACCACTCCCATGTACTCCTCAAACCACTGCCATCTGGAGACATTCCCCACCACTCCGCTGAAACTGCAATCTCTGAGGTAAAGACAGATCTCTTAGTTGTTAAATCCAATAGATGCTTTTCAGTACTTGCTTTCTCTGAATTGGACCCTATTGACCACTAACTCCTTCCTGAAACTCTCCTCCCCTGGCTTCTGTATACCACCTTTCCTGGTTTGCTGTTCACTTTTCTGGCTGATTCTCAGTCTCCTAAAGTGACTCATTTCTTATACTCTCCCCTTAACTACTAGACTTTGCTATCAGTTCTCTTCTCACTCTGCACATACTATCTGGTTATATCATCTATACCTATAGCCTCGTCTATCACTTATCTACTGGTTATTCCTCAACATCTATCTCCATCCCAGACTTCTCTCCAGTCCTCCAGACTCCTATGTGCTCTGCCTCGATGTCCCATAGGAACTTCAAACATGGCCAAAGCTGAATTCATCTTCTCCTTTACACTTGATCTCTTTCTTTTCTGGCATCTATTTACCAACTAGATGCCCAAGGCAGAAACTTGGAAGTCATCCTAACTCTTCCCTCTTATTCCCCCATATATACTTTGTCACCAACCCCTGAACGTTCAACCTGCTAAGAAGCTTTTCAATTTATCTACTCCTCTCCATCCTAGATACTAGGTCTGACAGAGGATTGGATGGAGGTCTTGGCCTGTCATTCTGACCTGTAAACTGTACAGAAATTAGAGTTTACTACAACAAACTCAAATACTGCTTTTCGTTTTTAAAGCAGAGGTGATCCATCTGGAAATGTCAGGATAGAAGATATTTAATGAATGAAGCTCCTCATGGGGAGAGGCACTCAGGAGGTTGGTGGTGGTGGGATTCTGCCTGTCTAGGGTGAGGTTATTTCAGTTCATGGGAAACCTCCAAACATGTCATCCTGAAACATCATCACATTTAGCTATGTGATTATAAAAACTGCCTTTATCAAGCCACATCATCTGGATCTAACATCCAGATCATACGTACAATTTACTACACCACCAGAACGTTCTTGCTACATACACCACAGGTTATATTAATATAATAGTGACCAGACAGGTTCTGGCTTCCAGTGAATGACCAAGTAACTCCTATCAAACCCACCCTCCTTCAGATATAACTATATACTCTGGACAAAATATTAAAAACAAATACCTCCAAGTATTGACAAGCAACCCACAGCAGGCAGAAAATGGAAGAGAATCTACACTTAAAAGAAGGGATCAGAACTAAATGAGATTCCCATTTTCAAGGCTTTTAGCCACAGAGTAGGTCCAATCAGTGCCCAGATGGGTAGCTAAAACTGAACCTTACTGGCTTGAGACCAGAGGACAGAGTTCAGGGTTTCCACAGCAGCTGGAAAGTGTGGGGGTAAAATCCTGGAATGGAGAGAGCCTGATAGGTAGAGCCCTAAATTCTGGTTATAAACTCTGCCCAAATCTCTGGCCAACCTCTGAATTATACATGCATGAGGCAGTCTCCAAATAGCCCAGATAAGACTAAAAGAACTGAATAGGGACTTCAGTTGCTGCCTACCACAAGGGAGACTGAGTATGGAGTTTGACTTCAGTCAAGTTAACTGCCTGCTAAACCAAAAAAAGTCCAACACTCTTCAGAGGGATATAATGGAATCCAGATTCTCTAGAATGTGTCATCTACAATGTCCAGGAGACAAGTCAAAACGAGTGGACATATGGGAAGTGGGAAAATGTGACCCATATTGAAGAAAAAAGGCAATCAATGAAGACTGACCCCAAGATGACCGATATGTTAGAATTAGCAGATAGGAATTTTTAGGCAGCTAGCATAACTATGCCCAGGGACATAGAGAAAAATATGCTCATAATGAACAGTGACCAGTTGCACTGCAACCATGTAAAGAGACCAGCCTATAGATGTGGGCAGCTGGTTCAAAGTCTAGAAAAGACCGGGCATGGCAAGCCTGGCCAAGGTCTACAGCACCCATGGACACTGCTTTAGCTCAGATTCCCATTGCTTTTCACATAGACTATTGAAACAGTCATATAAATTGTATCCCTGCTTCTGGTTACTATTTACTATGACCCCTCCCCAACATACACACAGACCCCACACAAATCTATACTGATTCTAGAATTACTTTTCAAGCACAGAATGAATCAGGACTTTATTGACTACAAATAATAGAAACAACTTCAACTTGGGCAAAAGAGGGAATTTCTTGGAAGTCTCACATAATCATAGGTAGGTGGGCCTCAAGGACAAGTAAGACCAGAGACTTGAACAACAACAGGAATCTCTCAATTGCTCATCCTGCAAGCTGACTGCATTCTTTTAAACAAATTTCCTATAAAAGGGCTACCAGCCCTTTTACCAGTTTCTGGCCACACATCCCCTAGCTGTGCCACAAAAGTGGGACACAATATTTTCCCCAAATTAAGTTTGGAAAAGAAATTGAGGAGAAAAATTCTGATTGTCCTGACCTAGATCACATGCCTACACCTCAACTAACCAAATCAACCATGCCAAGGAGACAGGTACTATGATTGGAAGCCCCCACTAGAACTGCATGGCTGGACAGGAGAGGAGCAGCACGCCAAAAACACAGAGGGTTTTGTTTCCAGGGGAAGGGAAAGATGCTGGGAGAACAATCAAACAATAAAGGTCTAACAGGTTTCCTGTGATCTCTACTTCAAATGGTGGCAATACCATCCTCCATGCAAATGTCAGAGTCGTGGAATTTCTCTTATAGCAGAGACTGCTAGTTGTCCCCCAATATCTGTTCCCCCTTCCCCTCACCCAGCATTTTGCTGTGTGGAACATGAATGTGATGGATGGGGTTCTATCTTGTACCTTGAGGACAAGTGTCACACCATGGAGATGATGGGACAGTAAGCCTACTGTTATTTTGGATGGCTGTTAACTCAAAGCTGAACCTACTCCTAACTGACACGCCCTCACTCTCTACATCTGATCAAAGCAAAACAATACAGAAGTTAAGAGTGTGGGTTAGAGCCAAACCACCTGAGTTTGAATCTAGGCTCTGACACTCACTAACTCTGTTCAGCAAATTGCTTTAGCTCTCTGTTCCTGTTTCTTCAGGCATAAAATGACGTTAATGATTATTACTTACCTCAGGTTGGTTGTGAGCCTTAAGTTAAGATCATTCACGTAAGCACTCAGGATAGTGCCTGGCACATGGTAAGTGCTCAAGGAGTGTTAGCTTCTGTTTTCAAGGCCTGCCAATTACACCTACAAAAGATCTTAGACTGTCCCTTCCTTCACAGCCCAGGGGCCACTATATGTCACTCCAATGAGCCGCGCCAGTGGTCCCACTCCTCCACAGTATCGCCCACACTGCCTCAGCCTGGTCTTTCGAAAATATCTTGATTTGACCAGGTCACTCCTATTTGAAACCCCTTGATGACTCCCCCTTTCCTACAGAAAAAAGCCTTAACTCCTTAGCCTGGTGACCAAGGCCCTTTTGGATATGGGCCCAACTAGCATTTCTGGGCTCATCTCCTGCCACTCCTCCCTGATGCCCCACACCCCAGCCACAGTGAACTATTTCTACCGTCACCTCCCTACCTGCCTCTTAAAGTGTCAACCACTCCCATCCCCTCCCTCCTGAACTCTTTCCTCCCTTGGCTGCTGTGGCACCACACTTCCTTGGTTTTCTTCCAATCTCCCTGGCTATTCCTTTTCTATCTCTTTCATTGGCTTCTCATTCTTCAACTCCTCTGTAAACATCAGGGTTGCCCAGGGTTCCATACTTAGCCCACTTCCTGTTTCACCGTATGTCCCGCCCCTGAGTGATGGCATCCACTGGCAAGCTTTTAAGCTCCACCGACATACTCATGACCCCCAGATCTTCACTCCTAACCTTTCTCCTGAGTTTTGGTTTCGCATATCCTGATAGATCACGCCTCCTGAACAGACACTTCAACCTCAAACCTCAGCATGTCCAAAACTGAACTCATGCTCCCTACCCCACATCTGCTTCTCCTCTTTACTCTGAAACTGTTGGTGGCACCATCATCACCCAAGCCTGGAGCTCTTCATTCTCCATACCTAAGAAATTCCCAAATCCTGCCAATTCACGTCCTCAATAACTCTCCAACCTGTCTTCTCTCCATACTCACTGCCATTGCCCTAGTTCTGGCCCTCATCCTCTCTAGCATGGACTCTGCCAGAGTCTCCTCCCTGCCTGCCTCCATCTGTCATGCCTCCAATCCAACTGGCAACCTGTTTCCTACCTCCAGTGAAAACCACTACCCTTCTTGAAATTCTTCACTGGTTCCCAATGACCAGTTAGACACAATTACTCCATTCCCCATAGCAGTTAAATGCCTACTATGTACCAGGGTCTATGCTAAGTATGAGGAATGTAACGTTGAACATGAAAGAGCCCCTGCCTTTTAAGGAATTTACCATCTATCTGGGAAGACAGATACATAAACACTAACAACATAATGTGGTAAGCCCTGTGATAGATATATTCAGAGTATTACAGGAGCACAAGACTGAGTTCCTTGGGGGCAGGGACTATGTCTTCCTAATTTTTGTATCCCCAATATCTGATACCAGGTTTGATTCACTAGAGAATTTTATTTGAATACTGAACAGATGCTCTTCTCTGATCCTCAGTTTCTCTCTATATAAAATGGCTCACCGCTCACATATTTAAAAAAATATATAAATATACATATATATAATCTGATAGAGTGCCTGATGTCTCAAAAAATGTTAGTTTGCTTCTCCCCACACTCCTTCAACTCCATCCATGGGGGCATAGCAGGGGAAACAGCAGGTCAGTGGTGTGGGAATTAGAAGCCCAACATCTGAAGAACCAGAAACACTCAGCATCATTTCTCTCCTCTGTCTGGTAATGACAGAGTGGCTAGAGCACCACCAGATGGCTCCCAAAGCAGTTTGGGCAGGAATGGAAGTGCTCTAAGACCGTGGAACAAAGCAAAAGAAATCACAGACTTTTGTGGACAGGAAGAAAGACTGACTCAGACATAAACGTGGACTCCTGGCTGCAACAGGATTGGTCTTTTCCTCAGCTGCTTGAATCCTTCTGCAATATCGCCACCTGGTGGCTATGTAGCATCCCTGTACTTCATTCCCTGATGCAGCTTGCTCTGATAGCTGACTGCACTGTGAATGTTCTGGAAGGGAACACCCTCTCTTAGAGAAATGTTCTCTGAACTGCTCATGGTTAATCACATCCTTTTTTATGTACTGCAAAGTGCCTTATACTCAAGCTCTGTTATAGCACCTCTCATTGTATTATAATTGTTTACCTGTAAGCATTCATTCATTCACCCAACAAAATTATTTTGTAAGTACCATGCCTGGAACAGACACTTAGGCACAGGAGGCACAATGGTGAAAAAAAAAAAAAAAAACAGTTGAGCATATAAATAAAGAATTAAATATGTAAACAGAGAATTAAAATAGCTACCTTTCCACCCACTATAAAATAGTATAATATTTAACATTTGTTGAGCATTTAATATTATATGCCAAGAGCCCTAAGACCTTTACATATATACCTGTATTATCTCATTTAATGCTTACAACAACTCTATGAGGTAGATAATATTATTATCCTCATGTTACAGATAAAGCAACAGAGACACAGAAAGGTTAGGTAAATTGCCCATGGTCACACAACAAGGAAATGCTAGAGCCCAGATTCAAGCCTGGCCTGGGTCCAGAACTCAAGCTGTAGTTAAAAATAAATACTACTGCACCTGCAACCCCGCCCCAATGCCTGTTTGATGATTCAGTAAATAAAAACCCTGGACCTCCCAAACCTGAGGAGAGAAAAGCTCAGGTAGTAGACTCTCCCAGTAGAAGGCTAAGCTGATCAAGAACTTGACTCCATCCCTATGAATCTCACTTAGCCCTTAGGGATACACCCTGCTTGATCCCTGCCTCTACTGAAGCCCTGCACCCTTCATACCCAGAAGTGAGTGCTGTTCCTTTAATGCCCTGTCTCAAATATGGACAAAAAAACACTCCATATGATTCTTCCTAACATCATAGAGATATGCTGGCATTTTCAAGAAGATACTACCAAATTCTAAAGGTGAACGGAACAGAAATAAACAAAGCAATTGAAGGAAGCATTAGAAAAGAGTTTCTATTTTGACCACATTTACATGGTTTTCAGGCTTTGTGCACTCGGTATTTGGATTTGGGGCTAGATTCATAGATTTAAAATGTGGCTGCCTTTTGGTGAACGCTTACTCTGTGCAAGGCATTGTGCTCTGCACTATTAATGCATTATCTCATTTAATTTCTCACCAAACCTGTAAGGCAGGTAGGTATTCCCACTTCACAGATAAAGATAATAGGACCAGAGTGGTTAAGTAAGTTGCCCAGGGTCATACAACTAACAAACAGAAGATCTGGGGTTTGAATTTAAGTTGTCTGACATTAGGTTTTGAGTTTTGACTACTATGATATGCTACCTCCCCTCATTTTTTTTTTCTTTGATCATTGCATAGTCTCTGGCTTTCTCCTGGGGATAAGCCTGGGATTTATTCTTGTAGTGGCTCAGTGAGGGCAATTAATTACAGATATCTCAATGGTGTGTGTTAAATTTAACTGCTTTCTACTCACCACCCACTTTTTTCAACTAATCAACTCTCACCCACTCTTATAGGACCAGGTCAAAACTCATGCCTCCTGCACGAAGCCTTCCCTGATCTCTCCAGTTTCCACCTTTTAACATTGGTCTCTCCCAAATTCCTTCTGAAGAAAAGGTCCATGTCCAATAAACTTTCTCGGGAATACAGTCAACAGTAAGAGGAGTTGGTGGCCCATCTCTGGGGGAAAAATTTAGCTCAAACGTATCTCCAGATATTTTCATATGTCTATGTGCACAGGAACAGTCTTGCAGGGGCAATAAAAACCTGGTCTCACTAGCTGCCCATAGTTCTCACTCACTGGCCTGCTTATGAACACAGCATAGCCTCAGCCCCAGGACAGTCTTTCAGAGTCCAGAAGACATTGGGAAAGGCCACCTTAAGCATTTTATTGGTCAGTCTAAATCCTGCCCACTGCTAAGAAGTTCTGACCCAAATACCCACATACATAAAGATTATTATTTCATGTGGAGAACTGAGTATACCCTAAATAGAACAAAAACCCATGAGTAGGGACTTTGAGAACGGCAGAGGAAGAACCTCCAAAAATCCGCTTCTCAAAAACAACAATAAGAACATCAGAAAAAAGTGTTAAAATCAACTTTTTCAATACTATGGAAATTATCCCAAAGTCTGCAGCAATCTGAGGAGCATTTATTCAAGAAAACAACTAGATCTTGGTAAGAACACTTATCTTTGTGGCCTTTTAACTTGCCCAATTCCTATCCCTTCTCCCCTGCTCAGTGGTAACCTGGAAAACTAGAAGCCTCACAATCACAGTAAACTAAAAAACAGCTGCTGGGACAATTGGATCTCCACCTGGAAAAGAAAATTGGACTCCTACTTCACACCATATACCAAACTTACCTGAAAACAGAACAAAGACATAAATGTAAGAGATAAAAATATAAAACACTTAGAAGAAAACACAAGTGTAAATCTTCAAAACCTTAGAAATTCACATGAATTTTTACAATGAAACAAGAGACTGAGACATTTTGTACCTTGGCCCATAACCACGAGGCCAGTGGTGGTTGTACTAAACATTTATAACCAATACCTTTGAGTGCTCACTAATTAAACAATCCCAATAGTAGTAGGACTTCTTACCTACAGATAGAATGAGTTACCCAGCAAAAGTTATTGATGTATATAAAATGTGGACACATATGGAGACTTTAAAAGTGAACTGGATTCTGCCAGATTAAAAGAACGAAACCCTCATACATGTCATTGGAAATAACATTTGTGTTTTCCTCTCATACAATGAGATAGAGATAAGCAAATGTCCCTTTAGCCTCTGGTACCTAAGTACTGTTACCAAAAAAGCTTGAAAAGCTAAAAGTCTTCACAGAGAGTTTCAACACTAACGCCATCGAAGTGTCATATGTAAACAACACAAATGAAGTATACCGAAGCAAGCATTCACATAACCACAGCAAAGTAGAAATCATTTTTTATAAATAACTCAAGATAATTGACTGAAAATGATCAATGGGATTTCCTCAAAGGCTTGTCAGCATAGGCAACTATAATATTAAACACTGAGTAGTTTGCAGATGTTAATATTATTACTACTTTTTACTTACAAAAACTCCATACACTTCTGTTAGTTTTATGTAAGACATTCAGTTAAAGAAATAAATAGTTCAAGATTTCATTTTAAAAGGAGGTACAATTATCTACAAAAGTTTCATGTAACATGCTGGGTACCTTCTCTTTCCACTTTTCTCTCTACCATCCACTTCTGCCCACTCTGAAGTCTCTGGGACAAAAGAGCCCCTCAACAGCAGCAAAGCTAAATGCTTTGTCTACCAGCTGTTTTCCCTTCCTTCCTTGCTCCCTTTATTCCAATCCTTTTATGTTCACAAAACTTCCTACCTCTGTTTGGGTTTAATTTTTTTGTTGATGACACAAGTGGGGAGTGTGAGTTCATTGTCAATAACTAGCTACTTGAATATAAATCAGCAAGGGATGTGAATAGAAAATAGCTACTTTGTGTTTTTAAACAATTTATGGTACAAGGCACTCTGACACCTGAAACTGAAGAAAAAACAGATTTGTTTAGTTCAGGAATATAATCTTTGCTCAATCATCCAAAACACATAAACAACTAAAACAAATCCATTTTATTAAATACTTAAACGTATGGCCTGAAACTTTAAAACTACCAGAAGAAAACACAGGGAAAAAACGGTAGGACATTGGTCTGGGCAATGATTTTTTGAGTTTGGCCCCAAAAGCTCAAACAACAAAAGCAAATATAGACAAATGGGATTATATCAAACTAAAAAGCTTCTGCACAGTAAAGAAAACAACAGAGTGAAAAGACAACCTACAGATTGGGAGAAAATATTTGCAAGCCATACATTTGATAAAGGGTTAATATCCAAAATATATAAGGAACTCATACAACTCAATAGCAAGAAAATAACCTGATTTAAAAATGGGAAAGAACCTGAATAGACATTTCTTGAGAGAAGACACATAAATGGCCAAGAGACACAAAAAAATGCTCAACATCACTAACAATTAGGGAAGTGCAAATTAAAACCACAATGATATATCACCTCATACCTGTCAGAATGGCTATTATCAAAAAGACAAAAGATAAGTGTTGGTGAGGATGTGGAGAAAAGGAGACCCTCGTACACTTTTGGTGGGAATGTACATTAGTATAGCCATTATGGAAAACTGTACGGAGGTTCCCCCAAAAAGTAAAAGTAGAATTACCATAAGATCCAGCAGTCCCACTTCTGGGTATATATCCAAAGGATTTGAAATTAGTATGTCAAAGAGATATCTGCACTCCCATGTTCATTGCAGGATTATTCACAACAGCCAAGTTATGGAATCTACCTAACTGTCCATCAATGGATGAAGGGATAAAGAAAATGTGCTATACATGCATGCAATGCAAGATTATTCAACCTTAAAAAAGAAGGAAATTTTGTCATTTGTGACAACATGGATGAACCTGGAGGACATTATGCTAAGTGAAATAAGCCAGGCACAGAAAGACAAATAGCAAATGTTCTCATTTATATGTGGAATCTAAAACAATGGAACTCATAGAAGAAGAGAATAGAATGGTGGTGATATTTCAAAATAGCTAAAAGAGTAATTTCAAATGTTAGCACCACAAAAAATTATAAGTATTTTGGTGATAGATATGTTAATTTGCTTGATTTAATCATTCCACATTGTATACACATATCATAACATCACTTTGTACCCCATAAATATATACAATTATAATTTGTCAATATACAATAAAATAATGCAAATATAAAAATAAATGAAAGATTTTCTATGCAGTGTCAAAAAATCCAGTCTATTTCATACCCACTGTGACTTAATTCAGACATGCTTCACCTTTAGGAATGTGCCTAGCCATCCCTATACGAGATATATTTTCAGATTTACTAATGTTAGCTCGGTTTAGACCACCAATATCAACATCTCCTGGGAACTTGTCAGAAATCTAAATTTGGGGGCCCACCCCTGACCAATTGTATAGGCAACTCCGTGTACAGGATGGGCAATCTGTTTTAACAAGCCCTCCAACTGATTCTGGTTCACACAAAAGTTTGAGAACTGACTTAGAGTGTCTGCTATACTCTTGTTTCTCTGGTAAACAAAGCAGCAGGTTTGATGATTCAGAAGCTTTAAAAGATTGCTTAGGATTTCTTATTAGTGCACAATTCCCTGCTGTGAACTGACTTTGCTGGAAAACCAAATAACAGGCACGGAAGTGTTTCAAATGCTTAGGCCAGAGAGCCTGTGCATTCTGCATTGTAGTCCTACCCAGAGGTTATAGACTTGGAGGCCTTGCTCTCAGGTAAGACTGACTCTAACAGAGGGGCCCTGGAAGTGGCATGGTGACAGGCAAATGCTCTCACCAGGAATAAACTAGTTTGGGCTTTAAGTGCTACTCAGTTCTCCAAGTAGCTGCACTTGAGCTAAACAGGAAGGGAACATGTCTGGATTTTTGACACATAGTTTTGCCCCGTTTATCTTAAAAAATATATATCAAATCACATCAAAGAGCCGTTTCAGATCCCACACCCAGGTGAGTTCGGTGGCCCCCAGTAGGTTTTTACAACATGTTATGTATCTATTTCTATCTCCTTGTGTTGTAGTTGCTTGTCTCCAAATACAGATAGCAACTGGCAGTCTGTAAAAGTCGATTTCCTCATGCTGAGCCTTTCTACCCAGCACAGACCAGGTACTTGGTAATTTATTAAAGGAAATCAATTCACCCATTAACAGCAGAATCTGAAACCAGGGACTCAGATCACTCCAATAAAATCATCCCGTCGAGGTGCGACTCAGATGTGTTAGTGCCTGGCCGACAACACGTTTTCGCCCTGATTTTATACTCCATTCATCTGTTCGCCGACTCCTCCATAGACCCCGCCTGTTCCCAAGTACAAATAACCAGAAGATTCACACATCTCAACGTACACACACACACACACACCACTCCCCCTTAATCTTACAGCTACTCCATTCATCTGTTCGCCGACTCCTCCATAGACCCCGCCTGTCCCCAACTACAAATAACCAGAAGATTCACACATCTCAACGTCAACACACACAAACACACACACTCTCTCTCTCCCCCCCCCTTAATCCTACAGCTACGCAATCAATTCTCGCCGCCGAGTCCGTCCGCGTGTCAGTTCCCCCTACTACTCATCCTCCTTCACTTCCGTTCCCCTCTATCTGCGTGGCTGGAAGCAGGATGTGCCTATGCCCTCAGCCCACAAGTGCTACAAACCTCCGCCTCGTTCGCTCTCCCAGTGGCAGCCGACGGCTCCTGCCCTGCGAACTCGGAGAGCAGCAGCAGTGACCAAACCCTCACCCGCCCACCGCCCTCACTTAGGGTCGGCCAAGATAAAGAAGCGCACTGAAAATTTCCCAAGCGCCCACGGGCTAGATCGGCGCTCCCATAATCCTCTTCGCCTCCGCTCTCCCCCCCGCCCCCCGGCCCCAAGCCCCGGCATTTAACCCCTTCGCGTCCATCTTTGTTGGCCCGTGGACTCACTTCTGCACGCAGAGTGCCTGGTTGGGAAAGCCTGGTGACTAATCTGGTAAAAAGACAAAAGACCAGGCCTGTCCACTCAGTCATCTATTGAACATTTCCCCAATTTGCTTGTAAGTTTACTTGCAAGCCTATCAAACATTTAAATATAGAAGTTTAACTTATTTGTTGGGTGAACAGTTCATGATGCTGCCTTTAAGCTGCTAGACAAACCCAAACTCACAATTTCCGGTTTTGGACCTGTTCACCTTGAACCTGTGCCCTTTCTACCCTCCATTCTCCGACTCTTATTGGTTCTTGTCCGACTTTTTAACTGCATACATAAAGAGCACAGACTTTGAAAGCTTAGTTTCTGGGTTTGAATCCCCACTCTACCACTGTCTAACCATGGGATCTTAGGCAAGTGATTGAAGCATGCTATTCCTTGGCTTTCTTATCTGTAGAATGGGTATAATGATAGTACTTACCTCCAGGGTTGCAGTAAGAATATTAAAATTTCACATGTGAGAAGCACTTAGAACATTGCCTGGCACAGAGTTAAGCAGTATATTGAAATAGAAATTATAATTATTGACTTTGATAGAAATGTCTTCTCACCTAAGATCTTCTAGCTAATAAATAGTAAGTGATAACAATGGCCAATGTTTGGGGATCTATGGATCAGGCACTATGATAAATGCTTTAAACCCATTTTGTTGTTGTTATTTAATCCTCACAATAACCTTTTGCTGGTAGTTAAATATATTATCCCCTACTCCTAACATCTTCTGTCTTGCTGACACCAACAGACCATATTCTATCAAATTAGAAATGAAGATATATTTGTTCATGCTTCATTGTGATTCTTTCTCACTATAGAATATGAAAAATTCTTATATTTATTAGAGTTGTGTGGCATTTGTTAAAATTTTGGTTAGATTACAATTATTTTGTGATAGATATTCTTGCTATCATGGCATGATTTTTTATATTTTTTCCCTAAACCTCCATGTTTAGATATTTAGCATGAATCTTAAATTTATTTATCTATCAGCGATAAAAAATGTTCAAGTTGAAAATGACCAGATTTTTAAAATATACATTTGCAAGGCTGAAAATTTCCTAACAACTGGCATCTCATTCAATTTTTTCCTCCTATATATATCCTATTATATATGCCCTTGTGCAGCCACCCATACTAATCTCAGTTGACTAAATCCATTCTTCTGGCTACAATAAAAGAGCCAAGACAATAATTTTCATTGGGATTATCCTCTAAAATAACTTCCACGTAAATAAGGACTCAGTCATATCTGAAAACTTCTTTTCTTTTCTTTTTTTTTTTGAAACAGGGTCTCACACTGTCACCTGGGCTAGAGTGCAGTGGCGTCATCATAGCTCACTGTAACCTCAAACTCTTGGGCTCATGTGATCCTCCTGCCTCAGCCTCCCAATTAGCTGGGACTACAGGTTCGTGCCACCATGCCCAGCTAATTTTTCTATTTTTTTTGTAGAGAGGGAGTCTCGCTCTTGCTCAGGCTGGTCTCAAACTCCTGGCCTCAAGCAGTTTTCCTGCCGCGGCCTCCTGAAGTGCTAGGATTACAAGCATGAGCCAGTGAGCCACTGGGCCTGCCTGAAAACCTATTTCTGAGTGTATTTGGATACATCCTTTTGCTATGACCTCTTTGTAATTAATTCCCTTTTATTTATTATTTTTATTTATTTGCATGTATTTATTTATATATTATAATTTATTTTAATTCCTTTTTATTTGTTATTTAGCAAAATATATTGATCATCGTCCCCTCCAAAAAAATAAGATTATGGAGGGTCTTTTAAGTAGTTGCTTTTGATTTGGTAATCGAAATAAATGTTTTATTTTTCATAAGAAGAATATCATTAAATTAAAAATTCCTACGTATCTGAGAAATGTTGGTTGTTTCTGAAAAGCCCTTTCTACGTTAGTCAAATAAATCACAATATTTATAAGTCTTGTGCAGTATCGTTGTGTACAAGATTTTCATTATAGCATAGGAGAGAATATTATACTTACTTGCTTAACACACATGTATACTGAAGAGGAGATATAACTTTCCTAACTTATCTGTAACAACGGTTAAATGAAGGTTTGGCAAAAGCAATTGAAGAATGGTGAATTACCCCATTCGTTAAAAAGTTTAAAGTACTTAAACATTAGAATGGATAGAATTTTACAGGGGAACAATTTATCTTATTTCCTTTTCAAAAATAAGAAAATTATATGAGGACAAGTATGTAAATGTTAGTATAATAGTCCCCTTGGTTGGTATTTCTCAAAATTTTTCTTGCCATCAACTCTTAAGGGTTTCCATGATTGTATATGACTAATGTCACATTATTTCTAAACAAAAGGGTTTTCTAAGTCTATCATCTATCTTCCAAAATTCACCAGTTTTACCATAGGAATGATCCATAATTTCACTGTTGCACAATTTCATCTAAAATGCCCATCTTTCCTGGCCTAGTGAATAGCTACTCTTCTAAAAAGCCCAGACCAAATGTCATTCCTGTGAGGTGATATTTTGCTAATCTTCTTTCTCCCAAGCTGAACTCATCCTTTCCTTAAATGTGCACTGTAAGTCTCCACACATACCTCTTTTAGACCTTGTATCTCATTGTACTATAATTATTTTTTGCCATCAGTTAGCAACTGTGTTTGGCTATCATTAAGAAATCCATTATTTTTCTGTCCCATAAAAGAAATCCAAAGGAATGCAGTTTAATATTGCTATGATGGTTCCATTCATTTTTGTCTTCCAAGTTCAAACTCTGCTTTCCTAGCTCAAGATTTCCTCAATGTAACAATATGTTTGTTGTAACTCCAGCCATCACATTCATGTCCTAGGCAAGGATGAGTAAGAAGGTGATGCAAAATGGACTCCCAGCTTAGCAGCCTCATAGGCACCACTACTCTTCTCTTCCCCACTGGGCATGCATATGCACACACATGCACATACACACACACACACGTGCACAGACAAAATTACAAAGCTTTCTAGGAAGCCCCACCCAACGACTTCTACCCATGTACCATTGGCCTATATTTAGTCACATGAGCACCCCTATGTGAAAGGAAGGCTAAAAATTAAGTTTTTTAAATCTGGGTATAGGTTTTTGTTACTTAGAAAGAATAGGGAGAAAGGGTATGTAATAGACAACTAGCAATCTCTGCCACTTTTTTTTTTAACCATATCTGTTCCTTTACCTAGATTGTAATACCCTGGGAGGTTTACAGTACATCACATTCATTTTGTATTTCCAGGGCCTAGCACAGTACAAGACACAGTGGTTTACTGTTTTTTCCTTCACCTACTTTATGAAGGGTTAATTCTGTGTAATCTGGATAGAAAAGATTCCACGTTTTACCAGAATAATTTTTTGTGCTTTATGTCGATTTTATTATGTCCTTGATTATTTAAGAAAACAAAGTTTTCTCACTTATGAAAGAGCCATGGTTCTTGATAATCATGTTTATTTTTAAATGTTTTATGTTGCTTTCAAGTGAATAGCCAACTGTTATTTCTCATCACCAACTATCCTGTTAAAGTGTTCAAATCTCCTGACTTTCTCCTTCCTAAGATTGAATTTTAAATGTAAAATGAAATAATATAACTTTCAGGATATCTTTTGCAACTAAAGCTATTTTTCAGATTTTCCAGGGGGCCCTTAAACAATCAAAGACTTATTCTTTTACCTTAAAAATAGAGGTGCTAGAAACTATTATGTTTATTTGATGTTACTATTGATGACTACATGGGAAGAATTGTCAAATCAGAAGAGATGGTAAGCCTTCCCTGGATTAAATTTGTATGGGCAAAATGTTATTAATATAGAAATTTCAGAAATTGTATGTTATATAGGAGGTACCTAGAGATTTCTCAATGTCTTCATTCTCCATGATGTTGCTATTTATCTGAGTCCTGGTGGTGCTTTGCCTGAGGATATTAGGCAACAGCAGTAGAGTGATGTCATAATTTTAGTTATAATTTTAAATGTTTACTTGGCCACAACCTTACTTCTTATTAATATTAATCTAACATCTTTTAGGCCAGTTGTTTTCAACTGGGGATGCACATTGACTTACCTATGGAGTTTTACTAAAATATGGATTTTTTTTGGATCTGCTCCAGACTTACTGAATCTTTTTGCTTGATATTCTTGATATTCTCTCAGTATATACTCTTTCTGTATGTTTGGTATATTTGTGGTATAGTTTGTACATCATGTCTCTGTATTATTATCTGTTTATCTTAAGTTTTTTCCTTTTTAAAAATTGTGTTCATCCTTTTTTTGTAAATCAGATGTAAATTCATTGTCATCACTGGAAATGGGCTCAATTATTATCTTTATAGATATTTTGTCAAAAACGTTTTGAATTGGCTTTATTATTGGGATTGTCTCTGACATCACACATTTTGGCACATTGGTTTGTCCTTTAGGAAAAAGAATCAATAGATAATTTAATTTGAGACAGGAAGAAAGGAAGAGGAGCTCTGATTCAAAGAACTGAAACATTAACTACTTTAGGGGAATTCTGGGTTTCTTTTTTCTCTCCTCAGGCCTCTTAATTTTGTGCTTTACATGAGATCTGGAAAGTAGAGCAAATCCTATATGCCATGGTTCAGAGAATAGCAATCGATTTAGACAATGCCTCTGTAGTGGGCTGAATGGTAGCCCTCCCAAAAGATATTTCCACTTCCTAATTCCTGGAACCTGTGAATATTACTGTATATGGCAAAAGATTTGATTAAGTTAAGGATACTTAGAGGAGGACTTTATTTGGGTGAGTCTTAAATCCAATGACAACTTTCCTTCTAAGAGTGAGGCAGAAAGAGGTTTGATAGACACACAGGAAAGAAGGTAATGTGAAGATGGAGGCAGAGAGTAAAGTGATGAGGTCACAAGCCCAGGAATGCCAGGGAAGCCACCAGAAGCTGAAAAAGGCAAGGAACCATTTCTCCCCTAGAGACCGTGGAGTGAATTTGGCCTTGCCAGATACCAGAACTGTGCCAGAGTAAATTTCTGTTGTTTTAAGCGACTGTATTTGTGGTAATTAGTTAAAGTAACTTCAGAAAACTAATAAAGTCACTAAGACTATAGAAATTTTTGCCCCAGAAATTTATGAAATCGAACAGGCGATGGTTTAGAATAGAGGTGCCATAGGATATATAAGACTGGCTTCTTGAGAGAGAGAGTGTGGGTTGGTTTTACAGAATAATCTAGTACTTATGTCCCTGCATACCTCACTGAGACTTTTAATACTATTTTAAAAATCTTGGAAGTGAACCAAGAAATCAGAAATTGGGTAATTTGGAGAATGACATCATAGCTGGTTCTGCAGACTCTTCAGATCAAGAATAGGATCTATTCCCTTAGTTTAATATGGGCACGCTTGGCTCCTGGCAGAGAAGTGGACTACAAACTGATTATAATCCTTTCTTTAGTTTTGTCCATTTTTCAGTTTTAGATGTGTGATCTCCATTGCAGCCACTGTCCCATCAAATGATCCAGCAAATGGTCATAGAGCAGAAGGAACAGCAAAACCTGACACTTACAGAGATTTAAAGAACCACCACTAGAAACTTGAAGGTTGAAACAACCATAGACAGAAATCTGACATATGATTGTGACACCTCAAACAACAGTGAAGATCTGGAATGATCACACCCTCAGCTATTAATGGTCTATCCTTCATCTTAGGCTAAGGAATGACCACAGGAGGGACTGAGAACCAAAACTGTCTAGCCCCATACTCAGCCTGGACTCAGAGAACTGAAACCACACTTTGTTGTCTACATTAATAAAACTTCGCTATTCCACTGTCTTCATTAGCTTTTCTTTATACTGCAGGACTGTCCTACCCAGGCAAATGGTTTGATTGCTTATTACAAGAATTTTCCCAGGACACAAGGTTAATATACAAAAGTCATTTGCTTTCCTATATACCAGCAATGAACAAGTAGAATTTGAAATTCAAAACATAATACATTATTACCTTACAATACATTAGCACCCCCCCAAATGAAATACTTAGGTATAAATCTAACAACATATGTACAAGATCTATATGAGGAAAACTACAAGACCCTGATGAAAGAAATCAAAGAACTAAATACATGTAGATATATTCCATGTTCATGGATAGGAAAGTTCAATATTGTCAAGATGTCAGTTGTTCTGAACTTGATCTATAGATTCAATGAAATCCCAATCAAAATCCCAGCAGGTTATTTTGTAAATACCAACAAACTTATTCTAAACTTTGTATGGGCTGGGCATGGTGGCTCATGCCTGTAATCTCAGCAAGTTGGGACGCTGAGGTGGGAGGATTGCTTGAGGCCAGGAGTTTGAGACCAGCCTGGGCAACATAGTGAGATCTATCTCTACAAAAAAAAAACCAAAAAATTATCCAGGCATGGTGGTGTGTACTGCTACTCTGGAGGCTGAGATAGGAGAATCAGCTGAGGTGGGAGGATCGCATGAGCCCAGGAGTTCAAGGTTACAGTGAGCTATGATCAGGCCACTGCACTCCAGCCTGGGACGCCCGGGCAGCAGAGCCAGACCCTGTCTCTAAAACAACAACAACAAAAAGATCCCACTTTGAAATACTTACCTTAAATCAAACTTCCAATTCTTAATAAATTCTGTCTTAGCCTTTCCCTTCTACCTCTGAAATACTGCCAAAACTTTGTGGAAGTGGTATTCTTCCTTGCCAGGATAAGTAATAAACTCAAGCTTTGTTTTATCATCAGGTTGTGTTGGTGATATTTCAGGAGCTAAATATGCACACACACTTTGAACTCATCAATCACATGAAAAAATTACAAGGGCTAGATCACTGATCATTGGGTAAAGTCAAATATATTTCTATCAAATAATAAACAAAATGATAAAGGTTGGGCGACAATTCTCAATACCATTGTCTCTCCACAGCCCTCCTGCAGCCCATCAGCTCTCTGGAAGGTAAATTATGCATCTGAAGATTTCAAGGCAGATTACCTAGGGCTTGCTCCCAGGTCCAGACCTTCAGAAAAGACTATACCCACATTTTCAGAGAAACAGAAATTAGGGAGGATCTTGGTGGAGAATGGAAAGCAGGGATGCATTGGGTAAATCCATTCAAGCAAGGTACACCCAAGGGACAAACCAAGCAAATTGAAGTGGGGCAAGAAGGCAGGATGCACAAGTCATCAACTGCTAATGATTAAGAGGAGGTAAAGATGTATTAGTACATTATGACACAGTACACATGCTCTATGCACTGCTGTCAGTATCTATATCAGTGTTTCTCAACTGAGAAATATATGGAGGGACGTCTTTTAAAGAAACATTCTCTCAGACCCAAGCATTTGTGTAAATTATTTTATAATAATATTTCTTAAATGTAAACAAACTAAATATAAACTCTGCATGTTCATAAAGCTCTTATACAAATTTAACCCCAAAGTAAATTTACAAATTGTGTACAATTTTTTTAAGTCAACTTAATGTGGTAAGTGATATTTGCTGAAACAAAACTGCCCTTAGAAACATGAGCATACTACTGGCCAGCATATGCTCTTGGCCTTCAGCATGCTTGTAAGTGTATCTTGAGAGGACTCCACTTTCCCATCACTTTCTTCTTTTTGAACTATTGCAAACCTTCATTTGTATAGCAAGCCATGAAGTATGAGGTTCACCTCATTTATTTTCTCGCTAGCTCATGACAATTAAAGTACTATTACCTTGTGCCAACTTGATTGTGAAAACAGACTCAAATACATTTCCTAATTATGTGGCAGCACTTAGTTATCATGTGCCCATCCAGATCCTACAGCATATGCTTAAAAATAAATGCAAAAGTAAAACATACTTGTAGAAAACTTGCAGACTCTATCATTCGACTCCAGTTTGAAAAACACCCACCTCTTTCAGTATGTGCAAAAAGTATATATATTCATAGATTACCATGCAGCAGTTGACTCTTTTCATTTGGACAATCAAGTCTCTTGTTTGTGGGTACTAAGCCATGGCCCATTCAGCATCACTAGCCTCAGACCTCTGGGGATTGGTGCATTGGGGACCACAGGCCAAACCATCACCACCCACATTTCAACAATTTTTAAATTGGTCAGCCCCATTAGATATTAATGAATGATTGATTTTGAAAGCCACATACACAATGCAACATACCTTCTTGCAATCTCAATGAAAGAAAACAGGCACGCTCTATAGTCAAGTAACCAAGTAGCTAAAGCAAGACAATAAATAAATTTTAAAGAAGGTAGAAGAGCTGTTTTTACTGTAAGTTGCATTGGTAGGGCAAGGCACAGACTGTTACACGGAGTGGAGCTTGTTTGTGTTAGAACTCCCCACTTCTCTTGCCTTCTTTCTCCTTTTCTTCCTGCCTTCTTCTTAGACCTTTTCTCTCCTTCCCACCTATTTTCGTTCTATGCTTCCCTCAAGGATGAATGTATTGAGTTTTTCCATAAAGTTAAATATATTTAATGCAAAAAAATTTTGAGAAATTATGCCCTTATTTTATCTGAAAATGTGCTTCCTTTTATAAAACAGCATTAGGCAGCTTTTTAAATTGTCTTCATTTGGCAAAATGGGAAATTGGCAACCTTGGGTTTTCCTCTGAATGTTTTTAAAAAGTTTTACATATCCAAGATCTGGAACCACTTGTCCAGAACACAGAGAAAAGATATGTGATAAGGGGAACGAACAGTATGTGACACCTAGCAAAGTTGATTTAAGTTAAACAATTTAAGCTCCGTAACATTTTCATGGGGGGAGGGGAGGATTAGCGGGAGTGCCTAAGTCTCGCTGGAGTCAGGGAAGGCTTCACCGAGGAGGCAACGTTTTAGCTGGGGCTTTAAGAATTAGCAGGGGAGAATGGGAGAAATGGCAAGGCATTCCAAGCACAGAGCATAAAGCGAGCGAAAGCACAGAGCACAAAAGGACACTACGTGTCCAGCAGCTCTGAGTAGCCTGGAGCCGGTAGCGTAGAGTTCTCTGAGTTAGGTGATCAAGGGTGAGGCAGGGACTATTTTTTCTGTTTGGACCATTTTCCCTACAGCTCATTGCACAGCGTTGGGCACACGCACTGCAGGAGCTCAATAAATACTTGTTGAACTGGGACAGGGTGATCCAGTGTGCTGGGAACCAGGGCATCTGGATTCTTTCTCACGCACCCGCAGTGTGACCTTGGCCAAGTCCCTTTCCCAGGGGCTGCGGTTGCTGCTTAGTAATCAAGACCGAGTGAGAAAGCGGAGGAGGAGGCCGGCCCGAGGCAGCGGGCGGGTCAGCGCCCTGAATCCCTGATTCGCTGCGTGGAGGGCGGGGCTGCGGCGGGCGGAGGTTCAGTTCCTCCTCCGCTCCAGCAGGGGGAACGGGGAGCGGCTTCTCGCCGCCCTTCCCCTCCTGACGGGCGCTGGGTGAACTGCAGCAGTCGCGAGCTGCGAGCGCAGTGGGAGGGGAGGGGCGGGGCGGGCCGGGCCGGGCGGCAGAGCTGCGCTGACGGGCTGGGCCGGGCAGCTGCGGCGGCGACGGCGGAGGCTGCTGCAGAGGCCACCGAGGCGCTGACTGGGTGGCCGGCGGGTCGTTGTGGCCTCCAGCAGCCTCTTCGCGCGGTCCCTCACTTCCCGGGCGGCGGCGGGCAGCGACGCTCAGCCTGCCAGTGAGCTGCGGCGGGCACACCCCGGAGCGGCGGCGACTGCGGACAGGTTAGAGTGGGGGCAGGGGCGGGCGCGGGAGCCTCCCGGGGCCAGAGAGGGAGCTCGAGCCAGGCCATCTCCAACCATGTCCGACGAGACGTCGGCCACCACTTCGTACGAGAAGTTTCTAACCCCCGAGGAACCCTTCCCGCTCCTGGGACCCCCTCGCGGGGTGGGCCCCTGCCCAAGCGAGGAACCGGGCTGCCTGGACATCAGCGACTTCGGCTGCCAGCTGTCCTCCTGCCATCGCACCGACCCGCTCCACCGCTTCCACACCAACAGGTACGAACTGCAGCTGAGGGCAGGGGTGGATTTTCCACCCCTCTGCCTCTCGCGGGAGAATGCCGGGTCGCCCCCTTGCTCCTGCTTCCTTGCCCCGGGCTACGCTTCCAGTCACCCCTCCCCCACCTTCCTTCGATCTGCGCTCATTCCCGGTCTCCTTCCCTGCTTCCCCTCCCTGTTTTCACCCCTGCCCTCCGATTTGTCTTTCGACCGGCGTTTTACTCTCTTTTGCCCATTCATCTTCTGGCTATAGAGACTCCTCCCGTCCCTACTTTCCCCCTCCCCTCCCCGCCCCTTATCTGTACCCTGCGAATCCCAAACCCCCACCCTAGATTTTTAGATACTCCCCTATTTCCATCCTTCTGCAAGAGTTTAACCCCTTCCATTTCTGGTACGCCGTAGAGTGGAATTACGGATGGCCCAAAGTCAATCCATAGACCTTTTGAAAGGTGGCGCTTTTAAAGCTAGAACATTCCTTTTTCCAATTTTTAACCTGTCTCATAATCCTATTCCTTCCACTCCCACCCCTACCCCATTTTTTAGTGAAGCGCTAGGAAACTAGTGATTCTTTTTGTTTTTTTTCTCCTTTATGAACTCTTTGCCCTAGTACTTTAGGCCCTGCCAAAATATAAAAGCTTAAATCTGGAAGATTCCTTCACATAGCACATCCCTTGGTTTGCTCCCCCAGTGGGGGGACAGAGCAAAGCTTAAGATGGGCTTGTTTATACAAATTTATTCAGAGGGTGCATATTCTCCTAACTGGTTTCAGTAGAAGATAGTGTTCTAGAGAATTCTCTCATGCAAGTATTTAAGTGTTTAGATCAAATGTTGTGGGGGATTTGAAGACGTTTTAGATATATCCTCAACTTTTAATATAGGCAGATGTTTGAGATATGTATGCAAAGGGCTGGGAGAGGGGTTCAGCTATGGAAAATACTGGAGATAAATTGAAGAGTCTAACTCTGATTTTTGATCCGAGTTTACTATGAGAGTTTGATCAAATTCTTCTGTATTTTAATGTCTTTTGTATGTTTCCCCCCTTCTTCCCCTTAAATCAATCTACAGATTAACTGAGTTTCTACTGGGTACAAGGAATGTATAAAACATGATTCTTATCTAAAAGAAAGTTGTAGTCTGTGGAAACAAGGTATTGTAGTTAAATCATCACTATAACACATTTCAAAAGGAAGTGACAGTAAATTTGTTATGATTGTTCCAAATCACCATCATAAAAATGAAGAAACAGGCCCAGATAGAAAAGACTGAGTTCAAGGTCATAAAACCTAGTTGGGCAAAGCCAAGATTATTTTTTGGAGCCAGTGATGAAACTTGGAAGAGAACTAGTGGATTGAATGTTATAAATGGTTGTTATGGTTTCTTAGATTAACTCAGAGAAGCCTATTTAACGTTTGACATACCTGTAACATAAATATAACATTCATGAAATCAAGTGTGCTTAGGGTTATTTGTATTGGAAAATAATATAAAACAATACCTTTGCATGTATTTGCTATTTAAGTTTTGCAGGATTGGAGCAAGTCACATACACAAGAAAGTTAAATGATTTCAGAATGAGCCTGCTGTGATGATGAAGGCAAGGGAGTGGGGGCAGAGGTTGAGGGTAAGCACTGCCAAAACTGGTGGAGGTGATGGGGAGTGAAGCAATGAGAATAATATGTTTCTTACAGATTGTTCTGTTCCTCCTCCTCCCCATTTTTTCCTTGTGTTTTCTTCCCCTTCTCTTAAAGACTGGTAAGGTCAAGGCTGTTTTTCACAAAGAGGCAGTGAGTGGGGAGGGAGAGGTTCTTGTCAAGGCCCCAGATTTTACAAGTCAAGCATTTTTCCTAGTTACTGCCTGCTTTTTTTAGCCTCCTTCTCCTACCCTGCTTTTTACAAGACTTGGAATGGTGGCAGGGGGTCTAATGATCTGTATCCTTTTCAGCAGAGAGTAGGAGAAGCAGAAGTAGCAGTATCTATAGCAGATGATGTTTCTGCCCTAGGTTACCTTGCTTTTTAAATCTTTTCTCCTTCTGGAATGTTCTGCCTTCTTATCCCTCCTCAAGATGGCATTTGAGAGGACCATATGCTTCCAGCCATTTCTTTTCAGGGACAAGCAAACAGCTAAATCATATATTTGGGCAAAGTTTAGTTTAGGGAGTTCTTTTATTTTGGAGTTGTATGTTTCACTTTTTTTCCTTCACATCACATCATTTGCCAATTAAGGCAGCAGACCAAAAATCAGATCTGAATAGTTGGGTACTGAAATTCTGCTTTGGGTTTAGTCATCATAAAACAAATTTCATTGGAAGTAGAAAGCTTGGCAGTGGGTAGAAATTTGGCTTACCTTTATTTTGCTTCATTCTTGTTACCTGATAAGAAAATTGCAGAAATGGTTTAAATAATGCCCTTGATAAGGGCCTTATGATGATGATAGTTTTGTTCCTACTCATTTACTGGTCTCTGGGTTATATTTGCAATCTTCATTAACCAAGAGTGTCATGGCACTAACGATCCCTGAAGTCAAATGAATGCAATGTTCAGATTAGAGTCACCTGTGACACAGGTCAGTGTGTCACTGGTCTAGGTTCAGTAGAAAATAAATTACACGGACACAACCATTTTCCTAAGAATTCACACTTTCCTGGGAGTGTCTTTTAGGATTTTAAGACCTAGATGGGTTTGTCTAGAATTTGGGGAAAATAGAATAAATTCCAATAAGCCAAAAAAATTAATGAACTTAAAAAAAAATCTGAAATGTCAGTGTGGAATATATATAGTGTTTAAGACATCTTCTGATGTAAATGGGGGTTTTCTCTTAGCACTTCTGTCAGGACTTGTTTTGTATACTAGCCATTTCTACTGCAACTACTGCCACTACCACCAAAAAAGGTTGTCATTTAGCAAATGGGAAAAATTATAATGATGTTGGTAGATCCTATGATTAAATTGTGAGATGAAGGAGGTTAATATCAACTACCAGATGTGTTGTTCTTGTCATCTTTCAAGAGTGCATCAGTTCCTTGACATTGAACAATTGTAAAAAGTGTGTGGGAGGACAGTGCCTTTTTGTACACCCTGTTGGCAGGATTTGAAATGAATTGTTGTATAAATCAGTTACTCACTTATCTGATTTTAGAGCCCCATTTTCAGTCACTGTTACCAGAAAAAACCCAAGACTGTTGGTGTGCTTTTTGTACCACCCATAGTTTTCATATCTAGATACAGAATTAGAAGTGCCGAAGAGCTGTGGGTTGCAAGGGGGAGAACCACGTTGGAGGAATTTGGTTTGGGGACTTGTTGAGACAAGTTGAGAATGGGGGTCAGGCTTTGGAGAAATACCCAGGCTACAAATACAGATTTGGGAGTAATCAACAGAAATCCCAGTGTCATGATAGGAGTGGAAGCTTTTCAATAAATTTACCAGGGAAAGGAAGAAGGAGGGATGTGGTGATAATTTGAAAGGAAAGTGAAGGTTTCTTCATTTGTTTTTTGCTTTGTTTAGTTTTTATTTTCAAGAATAGAGATTTTAGCTCCTTAGAAGCAGGCCACAGGAAAGAGAGAAGTTGAAAATACAAGAGAGGGTGGGAGGAGAGGAGATGGAGGTGATGAACTCACAAGTCCAAATGGGGGAATTAGCTTTAGAAATGACACAGAATGTTTTTTACTTCTGAGACAATAGAGGGGGTAGGAAAGTTTGGTAATGATCCCAGGACAATTGAGGTAGCTAGGAGGAGAGTAGGGAACTTAAGTGAGTAGAGTAGGGGGTTGTATCATCTGTTCCAACTTGGAATCTTGATGGCCTGTTGGGCTCCAGAGGAGTAGCAGAGGTTAGGGTGACTGTATGGGGATTCTAGCAGGGAGTCAGTGATGAATACATGTGATGATGAGGCACTGTCCCCTAAGAATGAATGCAAAGCATAGATTTCAAATGACTTCTATCAGCTAGACAGTTATGACTTTATTCAACAGTAGTCATTGGCTGGATTCTCATCCTCAGAGGTGATGGTTAGGTCCACCTGAGAGAGGAAGAGGCTGCAGAGGAATGTGTACATGGTGCAAATGGATTTCTTAATTTTAGGATTTAAATGGTTATTTACCAAAATACCATGGAAAGTCCTTAGTGTGTATGTTCTTGCTGAAACTCCTTGCAAAGAAATGTTCTTGGCTTTACATTTTTTAAGTTAAAATTTGAACAGCAAGCCTAGTTATTGAGTTAAACACCATTTCATTGAAATTCTTTTCAACATTTTTCTTTTGAGATTTTAGAGAAAGTCTTTGAGAGTAATGTTATGGTTATAGCTAGAATCTTAGCATTAGGTAGCTTTCTCTTAGTGGAATAAAATGTAAGGGCATGTAAATTTGAATGGTTTAGCACTGAGCACACAATAGGCATTCATTACAAGTTTGAAACTGACAGAAAGAATCACACTTAAATTTTTATTATAAAAGCTTTTTATAGAAGATTGTGGGCATATAAAAACTATAAGGACCACTCATAATCCTTTTCCCCAAAGGTAACAGACAACAGTCAACATATTTGATGTTGTTTCATTTAATGTTGTTTCTATGTACATGTATAATTTTTAAAAGTCAGGATCAGGCTGTATATACAATTTGTGACCTGCTTATTTGCCACTTATATTGTTGAGTGTTTTCCTTTTCAATAAATAGTCTGAAAATACGATTTTTAATGATTTATAAGAATACCATTCAGATATATCAATTATTCCCCATGTTTTGGTAACATTTATTTTCCCTTTTTGGCTATTACAAATGATGCTGTTTGGACATGTTTGTACATCCATCTTTTTTCCAAATTTCTATTTGGAGAAGAGAATAGAATCCTAGAAGGGGAATTAATAATTACAAAGGAATGAACCTTTTTAAAGCTCTTGATGTATATATACCACCAAATTGCTTTTCAGAAAGAATATGTCACCTTACACTCCCAGTAGCAATGATTAAAAGTACTTCCTACTTTGTTTTAATCCATATTGCCATAAAATAATAATAAAAATATTTGCAAATTAGAAGATAAAAAATTTTTTTAAATCTTTAATGGTAAAACACACTGTTTTTCTATTTTGTAAATGATTTGTTTCAACTATGAGCCAGGTTTACTTGCCACTGATAATTAAAAAAAAAGGCAAAAGCTTCTGAGAATATTCAGAACCTTGTTATATAGTCATGAATCCAGAAAACTGAGGAACACACTGATATTGCCCTAAGGTAAGAGCACAAAGCCAAGCAAATTCCTGACTACCTTGTCAGTGATCTAGTGGTTAGATTGTTAAATATGGCATGGCTTTTTAAAAAGGAATGCCATTGTTACTCATGGAGGGAAATATATTTCTACAAAATTTTTGCAAGCTGAAAAGAAATTCTAATTAAAAACAATCATCTAACAGTTTTTCCTAGCACTGAACTTAGTATTTGGCACATGGAAGCTACTGACTAAATGTTTGTTGAATGGGTGAATGAATCAAGGGGAAAGAAGTCACATGCAATTTGAAGACACAAGAGAAAAAATAGTTTGCTCAGGACTCCATGTAGATAGAGTTTACTGTGTCTGGGACAGAACTTGTGATGGCTGTTCATAACATTTATTGCAAGATCTGGGCAATTTGATTAATTCTACTAGGTTTGTTAATTTTTTATAAAATGAGGATACTGCCCACCTAGCAAGCGTGTGATGAAACTAAATAATATTGCAAGGTATTCCAGGATTTTTAGATGAATTTTAGATTTTTATCTACTTATAAAAATTTATTGACATCTGCTTTTTACTTACTGAACTTATAATAGTTTGTGTGTGTTCCAATGCTTTAAAATGTACTACCTTCAACTCAAAAGGTGCCGTAAGATTTTTCCAAGTTGCCCAAATTTTGTAAATCAAGAACTTCTAAATTTAGATTACCCATACAAAATAAGGGAGGAAGTTTAAAAAATGAAATACATAATTAAGAAAAACTGGATTAAATGAAGGCTGAGAAACAACCTAATAATAGGTAAATAATAGGCTTTTCTTCAGGAAGTCATTATTTCAGGAGCTTATTAGTATTGGAAATACTAAGTCATTATCTTAAGGATTAATTCCCTATGCTACTGCCAAAGCAATGAAGATTATCTTATTAATAGTATAAAACTAGTGGAAATTTACAAAAGAAAACAGATTGATAGATTTCAAGACCAAAAAAAAAGAAACCAAAAAACTCTGCGACAAATACTGCAGACAAAATGTTAATATACTTAAGGCATAAAGAACCTTTCAAAATCAATAATGAAAACATTAACACATAGGAAAACAAAATAGCATACTAGCTAATAAATATTTAAAATTTTGATCTAGTAATCAAAGAAATAAAAATTGATATAAAAATGTTTCTGTCCTATAAGATGGGTACACATTTTTTAAATAAAAATTTCAGTGCTGTTAAGGTTGTGGTGAGATGAACACTTTTATATACTGCCTTGGGGAGTGTAAATTGGTACAGCCTTTCAGAAAGATATTTGACTAAATGTACCATGACCCTTAGAAGTATTCGTATTCTTTGACTCAGTACTTACCTTTCAAGCAATCTATCCTGCGAGAGAATTTATCTTTTGATAAATAATTATAAACAAAAAGGCTCATCTCAGTATTACTTCTAATATAAAAGAAAATTGGAAGCAGCCTATGTATCTGTTATTGGGGGAATAAGGTTAAATAAATTATACTTTCAATCAATGGAATATTATATAGGCATTATACTGTTTTCAAGTAATATATTTAGGAAAATGTTTATTATATATGAATAATATTAAGTGAAAAAGCAGGATACTAAAATATATATACACAGAATGATTGCTAATTCTGTAAAAAATATATAAGTACCCAGAAATAAAGTAATGAAATATTATGAGTTAGTTATTGCTGGATAATGGAATTATTGGTCATTTTATTCTTCTTTCATTTCTTATTCTAACATCTTTGCAATGAGCCTGCATAACATTAATATGGAAAAGTTATTTAAGTATACCAAATACTTCGTGAACTTCTACCTGTGTGCTTTGTTGCTGCTTTTCTCTGCCCTGTAATGGCGCCCCTCTTCCTTTAATTTAATAATAATAGCTATCATGTATTGAGCATTTATTATGTGTGCTAAGTGCTGTGTATGCAGTCTCATGTAATCATCACAGTAACTCCATTTTAAAGATGGGGACACAAGCTTGGAGAGGTTGTAATTTGCTTAAGATCAAATAGCTAGCAAGGGACAGAGCAAGAATTTGAATTCAGTCTGACTCCAGAGCTTACTCATAACCACTATACTGTATGTTTTGTTTATGGATAAAAGTTTTACTTTATTCCTAATTTAAATTCGTCTTTCTTTTAAAATATTTTATTATAAAAATTTTCAGACAGCTACCAAAGTAGAGAGAATAGTATAATGAACCTCATGTTTTTATCACGCAGCTTCAACAGTTATTCACATACGGCATCATGCTTCATCTGTACCCCAACCCATTCCTTATTATTTTGATGCAAATCCTAGACATATTCATAAATATTTTAGTATATTTCCTTAAAAGGTAAAGGCTCTTTTAAAAATACAAAAAATGCTGACATTTCTCATAAATGTCATAAATGTATCCTATTAATACCTTAAAATTGTGTGGATTCTGTAGTACTCATTGTGATATCTTTTGTGTTGTGTTTTTGAAGGTGGAACCTAACTTCTTGTGGAACAAGTGTTGCCAGCTCAGAATGCAGTGAGGAGCTGTTTTCATCCGTTTCTGTTGGAGATCAAGATGATTGCTATTCCCTGTTAGATGATCAAGACTTCACTTCTTTTGATTTATTCCCTGAGGGGAGTGTCTGCAGTGATGTCTCTTCTTCTATTAGCACTTACTGGGATTGGTCAGATAGCGAGTTTGAATGGCAGGTAGGTTTTTTCCCTTTTGCTGGCATCATTACTACACAAGTAGAAGTATAAATTTCTCTTTTGATATTTTCATCTCTACCTCAGAGTAAGTTTCTCTGGTGTTTATCCAATCCTGGAGATTCTCTGACATGTTTTAAGGTTAAGAAGTAGGTGGAATATGTATCCTTTATTTTTGTAATGTACCTTTTAGACTTCTGATGCTACAGATATCCTTTTGTAGATTTTCATGTAATTTAATACTTGTATAATATTACCATTATTGTATATCATCAGTACCTTATTCATGAATCTAAGAAAATTTACTCTTCCTACCTTATAATAAATTGCTTTCATGTCCTTATAGGATACAAATCAGGGTCATGTTATGTATGTAATATCATAAACCGTTATTACCATAAATACATAATTTTTGGTTCTATTATCAGAAATATATAATTTCTCATTTTGTATTTTCTGTGTATGTGGAGCTGTTTTTCACCTGACACTTTTTTCTTCTTATGGCATATACACCATGTAAAATGGCTTTGTGGCAAATTGTTTGAAAATGCTGCCTTATAATGAAGGCAGTCTATCAGAAAACGTAGATTGTGTTATTGCAGCATCCATTTTCTGGTTATAAAAGACAGTAACATTTACAGAAGCTTTCCTGGCATACAGCAAAGGTTTTATTCAATATATCAACTTGAATGCCTACTATGTTTGAAAGCTATGTAAATGCTTGAAATTTTATTCCAAAAGAGGACTCGAATATTATTTTATTTCAAACAGTTTTCAAATAATACAAAATGACATCATATTAAAAATAAAAGTCTCCAAGTCCCACTCTACTGTGGTTACCACTATTAGGGGCTTATGCAGATACAAGTATGTTTGCATATTGTTAAAAACACACAAATGGGATCATACTTCATCTACTGTTAGGCCCCATGCTTTTTTTCAACTAATCTTATCTCCTTTTTTTCAACTAACTTATCTCCTTGTTTTTCATAACTAGATCATAATTTATTTAATCAGTTTCCTAATAACAACTATTTAGGTTGGTTTCAGTTTTTTGTTATAAACAATGCTACACTGAAAATTGAGATGTTTTTAAAGAGAAAAAAATAATTCACAACCCTTCCATTTTTATTTTTATATTATTTCAACTTTTGTTATATATAGTTATAAATATGATTTGAATAAAAATTATAAAATTTTAAAGATTTTTTAAAAAATTGAGATAAAATTCACCATTTCAATCATTTAAAAATATACAATTCAGTGGTTATTAATATACTCACAGTATTGTACAGCCATCACCACTATCTAATTCCAAGACATTTCTTTCGCCTCCAAAAGAAATCCCGTACTCATTAGCACATAGTCCCAATTCTCTCCTGCCCCTATCACCTGGCAACCACTAATCTACTTTCTCTATGGATTTGCCTTTATGGATATTTCATATAAATGGACTCATATAATATGTGGCCTTTTGTGTTTGGCTTCTTTCACTTAGTGTAATGTTTTCAAGGTTCATCCACATTGTAGCATATAACAGTACTTCATTCCTTTCTAGGCTGAATAATATTCCATCGTGTGGGTATACAGTACCACATTTGTTTATCCGTTCATTAGCTGTTGGACATTTGGGTTGTTTCCATTTTTGGGCTGTTATGAATAATACTGCTATGAACATTCAGGTATAAGTTTTTATATGGATGTATATTTTTAATTCTCTTGGGTATACCCCTAGGAGTGGAATTGCTGGGTCATATGATAACTCTGTGTTTAACTTTTTGAGGAACTGCCAACATGTTTTCCAGAGTGGCTGCACCATTTTACATTTACACCAGCTATATATAAAAGTTCCAGTTTCTCCACATCCTTGTCCACACTTGGCATTGGCTGTCTTTTTTGGTTATAGCCATCCTACTGAGTATAAAGTGGTATCTCATTGTGGTTTGATTTGCATTTTCCCTAATGACTAATGGTGTTTAGCATCTTTATATGCTTATTGGCCATTTATATGTCTTCTTTGAAGAAACATCTATTCAAATCCTTTGTCCCTTTTAAAATTGTATTTATCTTTTTATTGTTGGGTTGTAAGAGTTCTTCCTATATTCTGGCTACTAGACCCTTATCAGATAGGTGATTTGCAAAAATGTTTTCCCGTTCTGTGAATTGTCTTTTTACTTGATGGTGTCCTTTGACACACAAAAGTTTTTAATTTTGATGAAGTTCAATTTATCTGGTTTTTCTTTGCTGTGTTTATGATGTCATATTTTAAAAACCATTGCCTAATTCAAGATCATGAAGATTTTCACCTATTTCCTCTTCAGGGTTTTAGAGTTTTAGTTCTTACATTTAGGTCTTTGATTCATTTTGACTTACTTTTTGTACAAATATGGTGTAAGATAGGAGTCCAAATTCATTCTTTTTTTTTTTTGAAAGAGATAGGGTCTTGCTGTTGTCCAGGCTGGACTTGAACTCCTGGGCTCAAGTAATCCTCTCTCCTCAGCCTTCTGAGTAGCTGGGACTACAGGTGCACACCACTGTGCCTGGCTCCCAAATTCATTCTTTTGCCTGTGGATATCCAGTTGTCCCAGCACCATTTGTTGAAAATACAATTGTTTGCTCATTGATTGGTCTTGGCACCTTGTCAAAAATGAATTGATCATAGATGTATGGGTTTATTTTTGGGTTCTCAATTCTATTCCATTGATATATATATCTATCTTTATGCTGTTTTAATTACTGTAGCCTTGTGGTAAGTTTTGAAATTGGGTAGTGAGAGTTCTCTCACTTTGTTGTTCTTTATGAAGATTGTTTAAGCCAGGCACGGTGGCGTGTGCCTATAGTCCCAGCTTACTTGGGAGGCTAAGGTGGGAGGTGGCTTGAGCCCAGGAGTTCGAGTCCAGCCAGGATAACATAGCAAGACTCCGTCTCTTAAAAAAAAGAAAAATCATTTAAGCTATTTGGGGTCTCTTGCAATTCCATACAAATTTTGGGATCAGATTGCCCATTTCTGTAAAAAGGGCAGTTGGACTTTTGGTAGAGATTGCATTGAATCTGTAGATTGCTTTGGGGAGTATTGCTGTCTTAACAATATTAAATATTCTAATCCATGAACATGGGATGGAATGTCTTTATTTAGCACTTCTTTAATTTCTTTCAATGATGTTTTGTAGTTTTTCAGTGTCCAAGTCTTGTACTTGCTTGGTTAAATTTATTCCTAAATATTTTATTTTTTTCATGCTGTTGTAAATGGTATTTTTACAATTTCATTTTCAGATTATTCATTGCTAGTATATATATAAAAACACAATTGATTTTTGTATATCGATTTTGTATCCTGCAGCTTTGCTGAACTTATTTGTTGGCTTTAATTGTTTGTTTCTTTGTGTGGATTCTTAAGGTTTTCTATGTTTAAGATCATGTCATCTGTGAATAGAGATAGTTTTCCTTTTTTTCCCAATCTGGATGCCATTTACTTCTTGCTTAATTGCCCTGGCTGGATCTCAAGTACAGTGTTGAATAGAAGTGGTGAAAGTGTGCATCCTTGTCTTTTTCCTGATCTTAGGGGAGAACTTTCATTCTGCTTCTGGATAGTTTTCTAGTATCTTGTTAAGGATTTTTGCATCTATATTCATAAGGGATATTGTTCTGTAGTTTTCTTTTCTTTTTGTGTCTTTGCCTGGCTTTAGTATCAGGGTAATTCTGGCTTCATAGGAGTTAGGAAATGTTCCCTCCTCTTCTGGATAAAATTTTGTAATAAAATTTTCTCATTTAACATATCATAAACCTTTTCATGATATTCATAATGAATGTTTTAATGGCTGTATAATATTCTTCCAATTAGATGTACTAGAACTTGTGAAATCATTCCCCTATTTACTAATCTGTTTCAAATTTTTTTCTATTATAGATAACACAACAGTGATCATTTTTGTGTGGGTATCGTTTTAGTCTTCAGTGTCTCATTTTTTTTAAGTTCACACTTTGTATTTAAAATCAGGCCAAGCACGGTGGCTCACGCCTGTAATCCTAGCACTTTGGGAGGCCAATGTGAGAGGATTGCTTGAGGCCACGAGTTTCAGATCAGCCTGGGCAACATAGTGAGACCCCCATCTCAACAAAAACTTAAAAAAAAAATTAGCGGGGTGTGGTGGCACACACCTGTAGTCCCAGCTACTTGGGAGGCTGAGGCAAGAAGATTGCTGGAGCCCTGGAGTTTGAGGTTACAGTGAGCTGTGATTGCACCACTGCACTCTGGCCTAGGCAACAGAGCAAGACACTGTCTCAAAAATAAAAAAAAAAAAAGAAAAAAAGGAAAATCAGACTACAAGATTCTTAATAAAGCATAATCAGATGGAGTGCTGATAATTTTGAGATTTTTTTTCTGCTTATTTAATGTGGTTTATTTAGTCTTATCCATAATGTTGCAAGGTGGCAGGCAATTTAAAATTTTAATTGATGGCTTCTTTACTCATTTCATGAGTAGTTAGGGTGAAAAACCATACCCATCCACTCACCATTAATGTACTTGAATGACTACAATGTTGGAACAAAAACCAGTCCTGCCTTAGTAATGTGTTTTCCCACTTCTGAAATTGGAGTACAGGTACTCTGTTACCATGGATATTTGCTATTTAAATATTCTGAAAGGTTTAAAATGCTGTCTTGTCTTTGTGGGACCTTATAATGACGAGCAATAAATTATCCAAGAAGATAATTACAAATTATATGTTAGGATTAATACAGACTAAAAATCATTTACTGTAGTTTAAAAATTTGTATTCTGTTGTGATTGAAAACTGCATCTGTTTAAATCTTTCTTTTTAACAGATGTTTCAGTTACTACTAAAGTAAATAAAAATGATTTATAGATTCTCTGGGAAGAGAAATACTAACTACTCCATAAGAAGAGATTTTAACCTTAGAATGAAGTAGTATCTTAGCATTTTGCTTTGCTGATAGTTTTCTTTCCTTGCATTCCTTTTGCTGTCTTGTCTTTGTCTTTATTATTAATGATATATTTGACTAGTCTTAGAGCTTGAGAAATTATTTCTATTGTTGAGCAGGAAAGCTTAGAAAATTTAAAGAGTGAGTAATTCTGCTGTCACACTTGAAACCTAGAGGTACAGTCTGAAATTACACATTAGCTGTTCCAGAAATGAGCTTACTCATAAAATTCTGCTGCATCCCGCAGAAAATGTGGCAGAGATTTGATTTAATTCTCCCTATGTGTCACAATTACTGATTATAATATAAATATGTCAGATATTATCTATAAAAATATGGAATAGGAGTTATTAAGCATTTTTATTCTGAAATATATTATCAGTTATAAAATGGAAAATTTCTGGTCTAATAAATATATAGGAGCCCATACAATTAATTCTGCTGTACAATTGCTACTCTAATCCCGTATCTCCAATTGACTACTTGACATTTCCACTTGGATGACCTTATTATTTAATACTAACCTATTATCTAATGCTGAGTCCTTGGTCAGTGATGCAACTTCCAATTACAATGTTTCCATGGAAAAAAATAGTCTCTGCTTTGTGACATGTCTTATAGCATAGTGAAAAATGACCATCTTCTGTCTAAAGGACACTTGTGCTTGCTTCTCCCATTATCACTACAAACTCTCTGTATCCCAACTTGCATTATTCTCTCATTCCAAACTGCCTCCAAGGCAAGACTGTCTGGCATAGTTGAAAGCACTGGACTTGTGTCCTACTTTGGATTCTGCCACTTAATTGTATGACCTTCCCTGGACATCATTTTCCCTTATTTGTAAAATGAGGGTGTTGGACTAGAAGATCTGTAACTTTGCTTCAGTTCTCTTGCTATAAAAATGAAGTGTTTAAGTGTATCACTCTGGATGGGTTGTATGACCTGTCGCCAGCTTTCTTCTGGTCTCAACACCTGACTCTTTATTATCTTTATCCATTCATTTATCAAACAGCTGTGTAAATTGTTTTCCATTTGAAATTTTTCATATCTGTTTTCATTTTTCTTTCCACTTTTGCTTATCTTAGTCCAGGCCTAGATTACAACAAAAGCTTCCTGTTTAATTCCAATCTTACCTCACTCTATTTTGTCCCCATAGTGCTTTTAAACTAATCTTCCCTAAAGACCATTTTTATCAAGTTACTTCAAACTTAGAAAATGTTATCAGCCCTTTTCTATATATCATATGACAGCTTCTGGGTCTTCTGTTGAACTTGCAAATCCCTAGCACTGATTTTCTGTTTTAATCATGTTGATATATGATTAAATGATACATGATATCTATGATATATGTCACCTCACCCTATGTTTTTTTCCATCTATGATTTTACGAAGTTATTCTCCTTACCTGAATGCCTTTTTCTTTTCCCCCTTCTATCGTTCTGAAACACTACCTTGTGAAACTTAACCCAGCCACTTTAGCAACATGTGGCATTCTCTGAGGATTTATGCTACCTTTTCTAAGACTCCAAAACGATGGCAAGGGATAGAAAAAGAAAAATACATCTGTCTATTGAGTTTCACCTATATGCCAGGCATGTTAATCTCATTAAACCTCTCAATAATCCTTTGAGATTGATAGTATTAACCACATTTTACTACCAACTCTGAGGCTCAAAGAAACAAACTAACCTACACAAGGTCACACTGCTAGTGAGCAATGGAGCTGGGACTGGATCTCTGGAGTCTTTTTACTTTTCCCTGAAAAAAATGGCCAAAGAACCATTAATTGCTTTTTTTACACTCCTTCCCTCAACAAACACATAAACAGAATTAAAGGTACAAATTTAAGTGCTTAGCATATAGTCTGCCACCAGCAGATACTCTCTAAAGATTTAGATGAAAATTTTTCTTAAGTTTTGAAAGTATAGGAATTCCTTTTTCTACCTTATTTATCAAAGGAGCTTGAAGTAGGGGAGGCTTTCATATTATGAGGAGTGTCTCAATTTGTTTTAGGGACCCCAAGGAGAGTTCTCATGTTGTGATTTGAAGTCAAAGAAAATAGCAAAGCATTTTCTTTTTTCCCATTAAAGTCTGAGAAAGAGAGAGCCTTCCCGTGTGTATTCAGCAATCATACTTTCATAACAATGACTAGATAACGTTAAGGCCAAGGGTGAACAACAAATCAAGCAATGCTAGTTAATGAGATTTTAAAAGAAGTCAAACAAATTGTTGGAAGTCACTTATGTACTTGGATTCATCAGTGACTGTCATTGTGAAAATGTGGTTTTTAAAAGTAGTGGTTACTCACAGGGGTAGAAAGAATGGTCTCTCTCAACTTAGTTTCATTCTGAATGTCCGTAGTCATCTTGCATGGTGATTGACCCCATCTTTGTGGCTCCACTCATCTCTTCTATGCGATTGAATCCCCTTGCCTGCCTGCAGTCCTTTGTAGCTCTCCCAAACTTTAATCCTGCAGCTTCAACTGACTGCTAGATACTTCCATTGATGACCTGTCATCTCAAACTTCGTATTCATCATGTGCTGTGTTGTATAATTGTATGTTTGTGTTATTGTATTACTTTCCCAAAGAGAGTATAAAGTTTTTGTGTGAGGACTTAAACTCCTTTGAATCCCCTGTACCTATTATAGTGCTGTGTGTACAATAAGAGTTCAAATACATGTGATCGCAATAGTTCATGCAATACTTCATGACTAAAGTGGCTCTTCTCTTTTGGTAAATTCAAGAGCCTAGGAATCATCCAGAGTTCAGATACAAATGCAAACTCTATAGAACCAAAAAACAACAAAAAGATGCTATTTTGTACCTTGTAAAAATGAAAGCAATATTTCTGAAAATTGTTATATTCTCTTTGTAGAAGAAAATACTTTTACATTATCAAAAAGTAGAAGTAGAATAATGACTTTTTATTCATCAAAAAGTCATTATCTTTGTGATGAATGACTTAAATACATTTATTTAAAATTAAATCCATTGTAACTTTTGAAGGTAACAGATATGTTTATTACCTTGATAATGGTGATGGTTATGTGGGTGGTATATGTGTATGTGTAAACTCATGAAATTGTATACATTATACATTATATATGTGCAGTTTTTTGTGTATCAAGTATACATCAATAAAGCTGTTAATAAATTAAATCTCTGTTTAATAGGCAATATAAAATCATAGAACATATTTTTGCTGTTTGTCTCACTTTAAATTGATTTGATTTTCTGTGTGTTCAGCTTGGTTTTATTTCTCCTTTGTCTACACTTGGTCTTCCATCATTTTTTTTCTATTTTTTTAAATAATATTTCTGGTCTTTAAAGTGTTAGCAGCATATTTTAAATTATTTTAATTGTCTTGAGGTTGTTAATACAGACTTGAGGACAAGGACCGTGATTTATTTGTCTTTATGTTAGAAGTATGTCTAGCACAGTCTCTGACAAAAAGCCAGTTAGTGGCAGATCACTCAGGTGTCCCAAGATTGGAGACCAGAGCTTCTTATTCATTAAGTTGTCTGGGCCCTAGTCACATTTGCGGTATAAATTAAAAACCCTTAATGATGATTGACTCTTAACTTACCATTTTAACAAGTCTTGATTATGGTTTTAAGCTTTTGGAAAACATCTTTCATTGAATAAGTAAATACACACAAAGAGTATATTGATGTTGCTGCTTTGTATAAAATAGGCATGGGTCAGAATTAATGTCCTCTGATTCTGTATTTGCCATGAGTCTTACATTAAAGTAACTTTTAATCAATGTGTGATTTAATCAGCATATGATATATTGTGATGTTTAAAATGTAGTTTTAAAAAATTTTACTTTCCCTACCCCCACCCTTCTTATTTTTATAAAGTTACCAGGCAGTGACATTGCCAGTGGGAGTGATGTACTTTCTGATGTCATACCCAGTATTCCAAGTTCACCTTGCCTGCTTCCTAAAAAGAAAAACAAGCACCGGAATTTAGATGAGCTTCCTTGGAGTGCAATGACAAATGATGAGCAGGTAAATATCTACACATTCTTAATTAAAAGCATATATGTGGAGAACATGTGAGGCTCAGTTTATTGCCTATTTAAAGCTACTGGGTAAATGTGGATTGCTTAGTAAATCTAAATTTGAGCTTTAACCGTTTTTCAGGGAACAAATACAATCTTAAGTGCTTCTAATATATAAAACACATTATAATTGACATACTAAAGGATCAGAGGTTTTAGTAATGATATTGTTTGTTGTAATTTTTTATCACATAGGTGGAATATATTGAGTATCTGAGTCGTAAAGTCAGTACTGAGATGGGTCTTCGGGAGCAACTTGATATTATTAAAATAATTGATCCTTCTGCTCAAATCTCCCCTACAGACAGTGAGTTTATTATTGAACTTAACTGTCTCACAGATGAAAAACTGAAGCAGGTATGTAAAGAAAATACAGATTGTTTACCTATTGAAAATAACCACCATCTTATAAAATGTAGACTTGAGTAATCATATGTAAATACATAGATAAATAGGTCAAAATCACTGCTGTGAAGTGTAATATTGGGAAAAATGATGGTAATACTTGAGAACACGTGGTTTTAAGAGGTTTTAGGCACACCTCACCTGGCAGTACCTTTCTGGGATCAGTGTGGATCTGGAACCTGTTCTTCAGTTGTATAGGCTTTGAAACTTAATGTCACCACTTAAGGGGTGGTTAGGCTAAGGTACGGACTTATTCTAATTCAATTTACAGGAGACTAATTGACAATCCGAATATCAATTACTAAGACCTATACTTTGGTAAACATCTGGGCTGAGGGATTTGAGTAGTTTTATGGCTTTGCTGCTCTTTTTCTCTAGTACATGGCTGAATATTTATGTTCTTAAGTTCTACTTTCGGTTTGTTTGTTTTGCATTTATCATTATTTATGAAAAATTCCTCTCATCTCAGTATTTCTCCCAACAGACATACTATAATTTTCTACTTTCCAGCTCATTTTTCATTAGTATGGTAAATTGATGTCTTGCATTTGAAGAGAGGTACTGTTGGCCCTTAGCTAAGATTTAGGAAACATCCTAATCATAGATAGAATCAGCAACTTACTTAAATCATCTTAAGTGGAAACCTTTAACAAATACCTAATCTCATCTATTTTATTTTGTTGTTAGTTTCTATTTCAGTGATAATTTCTTACAGTCTTCAATTCTGAAGGCCAGTAGCCTTCCATTTACTGATTATATTTTATATGCTTTTAAAATCTAGCTCATAACATGTTTTCTAGAATTTTGAACAATTGTCCATTTTTCTGTTACTTATTTCTAAATTTAGAGATTTCTTTTGCCCTTCTGTTCTACCTTATTTATGCATGTGCAACACTTTTGACAATCTTTTAGATTAAGTACAATGTGATTTTTTTTCCCCCCAGCATTTTGAGGGTAGAAGGTCAGGATACACCACTAACCAGTTTTTGTCTGTTTCCCCCAAGGTCAGAAACTATATCAAGGAGCATAGCCCTCGCCAACGGCCTGCAAGAGAGGCCTGGAAGAGAAGCAACTTTAGTTGTGCGAGCACCAGTGGAGTGAGCGGTGCCAGCGCCAGCAGCAGCAGTGCCAGCATGGTCAGTTCTGCAAGCAGCAGTGGGTCCAGTGTTGGAAACTCTGCTTCAAACTCCAGTGCCAACATGAGTCGAGCACACAGTGACAGCAACCTGTCTGCAAGTGCAGCAGAGCGGATTCGGGATTCAAAAGTAAAACGTCTAATCAATACAAAACTTTACCTTTCAATATTAACATTAGTACTCCTTCATATAAATTTCTTGAAGAGTTAAAATAATCCTGCTGTAGATGCCTGTGGGTTTTGGTTTTAATTGAACAAGCAGGATGCTCTGCTGTTGAACAGAGCACTCTAGGCTGAGTGCTTTGACATGCAGTTTTGACCCACAACCATATCACATTCAATTTTATCTGATTTTTGTGTCTGTTTTAAGTAAGATAAATTGATGGAAATAATGAGTTATTCTCAAGATTGCAATATTGACCGCAACTCACTACTGAGCGAATCTCACTATGTTGCTGATGTTGCTGTCTATTAGCTCCTAAGAATGTTGTGTATGTGTTTTGTGTGTGTGTTTAATGTTTTCTTAATGTTTTAATCTTGAATGTTTCTTCTTAGCTAATTTAAAAATGTAATAATGCTTTCTGTAATTTCCATCTATTCTTTCACAGTTGAAAAATTCTATATAATATTGTCGGGCACTTAAAAAAAAAGAAGATATAAGCGTATATATTAAATAGAATGGTGCTGTGGCTTAGCAGGGGAGTTTAGTTCCTTGCAGTGGCAAGAGTCTAGAGCCAGTTTAAGGATGATAAGAGAATCTATTTAATTCTTTTTAATTCCAGTGGTGACTTGAAGATACACAATGATTCCTTCCCTGGTTCTTAGTGAGGTAGCAGAAACATAGCCAGCTTTGTTGGTTGCCAAGGGATTTCTCTGGATATGTGGTCATTCCTTTTTGGCATCAGTTCACCAGTGAGAAGGGTTGGAGTACTGACAGGGTTTCTGATGGACTTTTAAGATGGTATTTGCCTAATATGAAAAAGGCATGATTTTTTTCCCAGCCGTTGTAAAATTGCTAGTATTTTTAGATGAAAGACACCTGAGAATGATAAGCATTAGAGACATGGGCAGTGTTCTTTACATTTGTTTTCAGTATTGTCCCCGAGTATTAATTGTATGTTTGCTGTGCACTGACACCAATGCACGTTAATTGGATTAAAAAAAGGAAGGCTTTGAAATGACCAGTTATTCATAACTAGCCAAAATGATCAAGTTTCAGCTCTTCCTAATCAGAAGGGTCACTGGTCAAATACCATAAAAATAGAATCTTGAAGAATTATTTTCAAGTCTAAGCCAATAGCACACTTAATTGGAACAAGGATCATACTGACAGCTCTTAAAATTTGGAAAATAGAGAATTTGATTCATAAAACATTTTGGGGTGGATATGCCAAGAGCTAAACCTTACTGATTTAGAAATTTTTATTTTGACAGAAGCGATCCAAGCAGCGGAAATTACAGCAGAAGGCCTTCCGCAAGAGGCAGCTGAAAGAGCAGAGGCAGGCCCGGAAGGAGAGGCTCAGCGGGCTCTTCCTTAACGAAGAGGTGCTGTCCTTGAAAGTGACTGAGGAAGACCATGAAGCAGATGTTGATGTTTTGATGTAATAAGGGTGAATTTGTCAGCGTTCTTTCTAAGCATTAAAGTATTCTATCCTTATTGGTTTACATGCATCTTGACCAAAATTTTGGTTAGGGCTGTGCTGATGTACCATTAATGATTTAGGCCAGTGGTTGTCAGTGGGTGGTCCAGGGACCTGAAGCTTTAGCGTTACCTGAGTTGTTGGGAATGCATACTATTGGGCCCCACCCCCAGACCTAGTAAAACTGAAGCCCAAGGGGAGGGGCCCAGCATTGTGTTTTAACAAGTGCCAGGTTATTCTGACACACATTCTAGTTTAAGAACCACTGACTTGGGTAAATGTTTTGACTATTTAAACATTATGGTGGTTAAGTGGGCTTTTTCAAAGACTAGTACTTTTACAGTTTAGAAGATTTCAAGGTACTGCTGACAAGTAGTTTATTATGTCAGTATACATACATGTGTGAAGATCATAATTCAATTCCCTTCTTAATGTTACAATTTCTTAGTTTACTTTTTCTAAAGGGCCATAGCATAGTTCTTGATTCCTGGTAGAAATCTTTTTTGAGGTGTGGGGGTGGGCAAGGTGTGGATTTTTGTTTACAATAGTGCCTTCATTAGGTTTAGTTCTATTTTCATTCATTATTAACTCAAAGATAAAAGAACAGGCCCTAATCTTTTTCCTGTTAGATTTATTTTTTGTTTTTCACTTTATGTAAATTCAGTATCCTCTCTGTAAGTGATGACTACTGAGGAAACAGTGTTACTAGTAGCTGAATTTTAGACTTGATGCTATATTGATTAATATTCAAATAGAGAAAGCAATTAGGCAAAAGAACCAGTTCTACTTTTCCATTGCTTTCTGAAATTTTAGGATGTAGAATTGTCTCAGAGGCAGAAAATCAGTCTCTCTATCTCTTTCTCAAGTTCTTTTTGTAGGTCATTTTTTTTTTCAGCACAGCTCTAATCTTTAAATATTTGGTATAACAGCTTCTGGCATGTGACCTGGTTAATGTTAAAAATTACCTGATGAAAACCCTTACAGTTCTGCTAAACTTCTCTATAAATTACTAGATATACAGAGCATTAAAAATATAGAAACCTTAGCTTGTTGGTTATTAATAGAACCCTAATTTTAAATGTGAAATCATAGAGTTTCTTTAAATGTTTTCATAGAGAGTTTGATATCATGAACATTGAAAATAGCGTGATTGCTTTTCTTCTACCACATGTTTTGAACATTCACATGGGTTAAAGAAGATGGAAACTGATACTACTGACAATCAAGCTGCTTTCTGACTTTCATAATTTTCTTTCTATTGTGGGTAACATTTGGGAGGTAATAATGATTCTGTAGGAAGAGTTTTAATCAATATTTTTTAAACTCTAGAGTCTAGAGGTTAATAGGATTTCTACTTTTTACTTTTTGTTATATCTAGTAGCTTGTTAAGAAAAAGATTAATGACTTAAATTCTTAATTCTCAGTTGATATAAAGGCTTAAACTTGGCTTACAATCATGTGTTTTAAATTTTTGATTTCATTTTTGTTTCTTGAACATTAAAGAATGGAAACAGGTTAAAAATTAATGCATTGCAGCTTTGCCTAAGGTCTGTGGTATGGTTGTAACCTTTTGTAGACTACTAAAGTCATAATTTAAAATTTTACTAAAATAAAAGTATATATGTATCTATTGTTTTCAATTGTAATAACCCTTCTGACTTTCCCCCTACCCTCTCTTTGGTACTCTTAACCAGCTTAGAGGGCCCAAAGAGAGCTTGGGGAGAGACTTCAGAATACTTTGCAGAAGGTAGAAAGAGTCAACCTTGTTGTTTTCCCTGCCAAGTATATGAAGAGCAAATGGAAAGAAAAGCAAATATATCTGAATTCTCTACCTGTTCTTAGCAAAAGCAAAATCCCACAGAATGATTGCCTACCCACTTTACCTATTCTTGAAGGAAAAGAGGCCCCTTTTAGAGACCATAGAGCAGTATTTATCTGTCAAATACTTGGAAACTATTCACTTGACAGTGACCAGTAAAAGAAAATCCTAAACAAAGTTGTGATGTAATTTAAGACCAATTCCTCTACTCTCACAACAATCAGATAGTCTTATTACTTTAGATTTAACTTAAGATACTCTTAAACAAGTTTACCAAAGTGCCACAATGCCAGTTTTTAAAGTTAGTAGAAGTGCATCATGAAATTTTGTGTAAATCTGGATGCACCATCATTACAGTATTATAAATTAGAGATAGCCCGTAATGTTGGTCTGGAGGAGATTGAAAATATTTCCTTTGATTGAAAGAAAAAAAGTAAACAACTTGGGCTTGCTTATGATCCAAGAGGGAGATTAAAAAGTCTTTATCCCCCCCCCAAAAGAAGCCAGCAGAAAAAAGACATAAACAAAAAGCTCTTTTGTCTTTGTTAATGTGCTATACTTTTTTTCTGTTTTAATGCCTCATGTAAGATAATTCAAGTTTGAATTATCTGTTTTTTGGAATACAATAATTTATTTTATCAGGTATATCTCTGAGTCCAATTTAAAATAAATCCAATTCAGTATTATTTCTTTTTAAATATAAACCCTAACTAATTAATAAAAAGGCAAGATTTATTTGCTCCGGTGTTGGTTCTCATCTGTAAGGGAACTGACATTGGAGCAAGTAAATCTCCCTTTTAAAAATAAACCTTGTTAACTGAGGGCATGATAAATTCCCCACAGATTTATCCAGATACATTTTATTAGAGATCTTGTAGTATGTCAGTCCGTACCATAGAGCTTTTTAAAGGATGAACCTTGAGTTAAACAAAATGGCATGTATTTTTCTACGGTCTTGCAAAAATTAAAGGAAGGCAGTATACTATAATATGTAGTGGGTATATAGGGCTAGTTCATTCTGTCCCAACAAGAACTTAGAATAAACTAACACTTTTTTTCCATGGGACTTGTCTCACTTTTTGTTAGGCTATGGCAGTTTTTTCCAGTTCCTCCGTCCTTTGCGCAAATTAGATATTGCTGAATTAATTCCAGAAATTGACTTCTAAAATAATGACTCCATAGATTGAGTGGATGTCTCATTTTATTTAGCTTTTAAAAGTGCTAAATCCCCTCATAAAGGAAAAATTACAAGAAACAGCTGTATAAAGGTATCTAGATTCTGATGAGCTTTAAAAATTGTAAAATTTATCAAATGTCTTCATATTTAAGCCAAAAATGTTAGTATACAACTAATATAGAAGTCTTGTTTGTTTCCAGGTTCTCTAGCAGATACTTTTTGTTCATGGGTTACTCCGTATAGCCTCATGTGCCTTAAAGGTGGTGAACTCTACTTTTTGTCAATATCAGGCTTTTCCAAACTCAAAAACAATCTGAATGTTGTAATTCATTTTATATAATGCCCATGGTGTCGGATATCAGTAAGCAAAGCCATTAAATTGAACCAATCAATGGTAATAGAGTGTAAAACAAAACAAAAACCTTCAGATCTTAAATTTCATTTGCATAACTTTATTTTGGCCCACCTAGATCATTGAAAAGCCTCAAAAATTATCTAAAGTGTGGCTTAATGTATTCTACTTCCTTTTTTCCTGAAAAAGGTCACAGGCCAGGATATTTTTAAAAACCAGATAACTTTTAGATCTGGAAAGTTAATTTTCAAGGTATAGGCAAAAACACTTCAACAGAGATTGTATAGCAAGTTGATTCTCATGTTAACTTTAGGGATTCTTTGGATTCATTTGTGTAATAGCTGGAACACACTCCCTTCCCCTTTCCTTTAACAAATGACCTTTTAGCACGTCTATCTTCGAGAAGAATGTTTGGAATTGGTAGGGGGGGTTACTTAAAGTCAGTGTATAGTTTGGGGCAGTTGATAGGAAAATCCCCAGTTGAATTCAAATAATAGTGTCGATGTTGAGTGCACTGACATTCAACATGTCTAAACTAGAAGTAATTTTAATCCTGAAAAGGACTATTAGTTAGAAAATAAGCGTTTGTATACACATGTACTATGGTAACTTTGGATTCGTTTTAAGTCTGCTAAAGTAAGATAAATTTTATCTTAAAAATGACATTACGTTAAGTGGGCGAGAACCATCTGAAGAGAGATTTTGAACAAGGCATCTCTGTCAGCATAGTATCTGGAACATAACTCCTTAGAATGCTTGAGTCTTACTTCTTTGGAAAATAATTTGCTTATTCCAAAAGGCTTAAAAGGAACTCTGAAAATTCTTCTAACTGGCTATTAAGAGTAAGGAAGTTGCATGGTATAACTGAAGATCTGAGTTGACTCACTAAAATTTTATTTTCATATTTTTCCTAATACTAAAATTATTTGTTTTCAGCTTTCCTTCCAATTATTTTTTTAAATTAAGATTATTATTATTAGTTTTTAACCTAGATCACATAATGGTAAATTAAATTTTAATTTGACGTTCATACTGAACTCAGAAAAACTGGTTTGGTCTTCTCTGAATTCAGTATGTAGTACTTTTTCTTTATTGTCAAGTTCCTTTGTTACATCTTTGTGGTCAGTGAAACCTGTGAAAATCTGTTCGTTTTTGTGGTGTGAGGGATGGAGGTGAAAAAAGGGGAAAATTGCTCTAATTATACACATACATTTTGACTATGTAAAGGTAGTTGTAGAATTAATATGTATAAATGACAAGTTAACACTATTCTGAATTGTTCTAAGGAACAGTGGCCTGAAGCCATGACTTATTTTGTGGAGCGGATTGCTCTTTCACAGTAGCTGACCTATCGGATTTAAATTAAGACTTGCGGTTAGGTTATCTAGCTGAGGCTTCTAGGAATGGAGCAGATAATGTCTGTTCCTGTAGTGGATCAATTTAATTTCCTATTTGAGTACTCTAATTTAGATATAAGTATTATTCACTCTAAATCTTTTTGTTGGAAATTTAATAGGACTGTTGTCAAAAGATATTAATGATAAACACAAGTATATGTAAAACGTTTCACAGATGGTTAAAAATTTCAAATTGTGGGGGCTCTGTTTTTGTTTTTGAGTTTCAAAGATTAGTTATGTAGCATCAATATCATAACCAAAGCAAGTAGGAAGTTGACTGGAGAATCTTCAAGTAGTCTTAAATACTATTATGTATCAGATTGTTAACCAGGATTTTTTTTCCTGTATTCCTGCTCAATGTATTACTATATTAATGCACTTTTGTATATATAACTGTCTTCTGTACATTCTGTACTTACTACAGTGTATATAAAAGCCTGTTTTTCCTGAAACTGTGAGGGAATAACAATAGCTGTAAAACAAGCCGTTTCTATTTTGAGTTCCTCCTTGTACTTGAAAGTAGTTCAGTAGTTAAATCTAAATGAGTATGTATGGTTGTAATTAAAACTGGCAATGTGGCAGAGCTGTCTTTTGAAACTGAATATCAGAATGAAAAGTGTTGTTTTGGTTATTAAGAACCCTTGTAATAATACCATTTTTATTGTTACCTTGAGTTTTTATAAACCCCACTGCTGCTTACTACTTTATACTTCTGAGTCAGCTCCTTTCATGTTCCATCCCAGAACATTTACCACCAGAGAAGAATTGCTTTCTTTTCTTTTGCTCACAGTTTGGTTAGGAATCTAAACTTTTGTTTTGTGAAAACTGCAGTTTCCCAAATGTCGTTGGCAAAATATTTTTTTCTGGAGAGATCAGATTTCTAGAGAGATTAGTATTAATAGTAAGTGAAAATTAGATCTATTTTTTGACCAGAAAATAAGATCTATTTTCCTTATATATTGATCTAGAATCTTTTTAAGTTATAATTTTGTGAAAGAAATACCTGTGAGCAATTTTATGTATAGAGGAGCAATTCAGCTTTTCAGCAGCAAATTTATCTCTTGCCACTAGAGGGAGGTCTGTGGTTGCGCTCTCCTTTGAAAAATAGCTGCTTTTGTTTTTAATTTCAGAGTTTGGAATAGACCTTATTCTCAAAATTCCTTTTGTGGTATTAAATACTTTCATTTATTAGTCGAAGGTAAGTTAATTAAGCTTGTTTAATGAAGCCGATCTTATGCTTTTCTGTAATCTTCAATTTTTAATAAATGTGAGTTAGATATTAAGTGAAACTTGTGTGTATGTTTTTTTCTTCTTAGGTACTCAAGAGCTGTACTGTCCATTATGGTAACCACTAGCCACATGTGACTACTTAAATGAGTTAAAATTAAATGAAATTTAAAATTTAGTTCTTTAGTCCCATTAGCAATACTTCAAGTGCCCAATAGCCACCATGTGGCCAGAGGCTACTTACTATATTGGAAAGCACAGGATACAGGACATTTCCATCATCACAGAAAGTTCTATTGGACAGTGCTGCTCTAGAGATTTGCTGGTTTATGTTGTAGCCATTATCATTATGTTGCCAGTGAACAGTAATCAGTGGATAAAAACTGCTGCCCACGGTTAACTGTTGTAGGTGATCGGTGTGAGTGGGAGAGCAAACCGTATTTCATATTCTACTTCATTAAAGCCATTACCAAAGTTGGGAATTTGGTGGTCTAATGAAGAAATTTCTCAAATAGTGACCATTTCATTTGACTATGAATAAGATCTAACACTTGACTAACGTGAGAAATTTGGTGCCAGTGTCTGTTTTTATTGTTGTAAAGAGTGCTGCCATGCAGCTCTGTCTGAGTTCATCCTTTGATGCAAAAACAGTTATAAGTGACAATACTGGAACACAGAACTGAACACATATATTTTTAAAGACTCTGGGTTTTAAAAACTATGCTTACAAATAAGTAGAAATGTGAATTTCAGAATCATCCCTCAGAGTGTTTCTTTATTCTTGTGAGAGCCTTCTTCATAGAGTCACTGTTACTTGGGTCTGACAATTCTCTACCTTCTCACTATCAGTTTAGATCTTATGGTAAGTGGGATGTTTATATTATATTATCCATGTTTCTTAGTAGTGTGGTAGATACTAGATTTTGGTACAACATCATTACTTGCCTTTGCCATGAGTAAATGTTTTTAACATTACAGTTTATTCATTTGGTCATGAGGATCCTGTTACATGCTTTTTTTTCCTCTTAAAAACGGCAGACAACTGGATTTTTGTATTTTCAACTTTATATTATAAAAAGTTTTAAGCAGAGAGAACGGTAAAATGAATGTCCACATACCCATATCTACTTCAAGTCTTCTCTCACAGCCAAGCTTTTTCTTATACCTGATCCCCCACCCCCACCCCACTTACCTTGCCTCAACTCCCGATGACACTGAAGCTAACCCTAGGTGACATATTTCACTTTTTAATATTTCAGTGTGTGATTTTTAAAAGATAAGGACACTCCTATTTTATATATAACTGTGATACCATCAGCATACCTCCATAAGTAAAAATCGTTCCTTGCTATCAAATATGTGGTCTACTCATTTGAAATCAGAATCAGAACTGTTAATCTTACTAATTTCAAAATCATTCTGTATTTTGTTAGCACCAAGGTAGAACAGTTATTTTTACTATTGCTTACTAAGTCCTGGTGGTGTCTTGAGCACATTTTCATTGAAAGTAAGATATCTGTTGCTTTTAGATAAAAACAAATTCCAGTTGTTTTTCTTACTCCTTTGTTGTTAAAGCCATGGAATAATTTAGGTAAAAGGCAGGAGGAAGGGAAGTAACTGTTAAAGATATGTTGAACCAGGTATTTTCTGTCCCATCTACCTCTGGGCCCAAGAATTTTATTTTTTAGCCAAAATTGGCCCACCTGATACAGATTTGAAGATTTAGTATTTATAAAGAATTTTGTGAGGATACTGTGGGGAATATAAGGAAAAATAGATTCCTATCCTTTTATCTCTTAAAAATTAAGAAATCTTTTTTAATAGAGGTAACTGAGACTATTGGTTTTTGTTTTGTATTTTAACTTACCAAAGTTTATACTTTCCAGCTAAATTGCAGAATTTGAGAGCCTACAGGGACTTTGGAGATCATCTGGCTTGGTGATTTTCAAACTTGAGTGTGCATCAGGATACCCAGGAAGGCTTGTTAAATCACTGATGGCAGAGCCCACCTGCAGAGTTTCTGATGGAGTAGTTCTGGAGTGGAGTCTGAGAATTTACATTTTTTAAGGAATTCCTATGTGATGCTGCTCATCCAGTGAACACATTCTGAGAACTATTGATGTAGCTCAATCCCTTTTTCTCCCTCCCTCCATTTTTGCAAATGAAGAAATTTATAATAGGAGGTTAGTGACTTCTTTGCCCAAAACTAGTTAGTGAAAACACAGCCAAAGCAAAATCCAAATCTTGAGGTGCCTTATTCAATCCAGTGCTTTTCCTATTATACATTTTTTTCCAGCAGAGTAGTTGGCTCCAAAAGCTTTCTTCCAAGTCTCCTTGGCATATTTGGATTTTCTTGGTAGTGGTAAATCCTTGTCTCCCTAGATCAGAAGTTTCTAACCTGGAGTCTAGGGATCAAAATTTTTGTTTGCTGATATGTTTTTCTAGGGAGGGTTTCATATCTTTTATCAGGTTCTCAAATGGGTTACCTTCCCCGTAATGATTAAGACTCTGTCTTTTAGAGCAATTTTGGTTTTTGGAAATAACCCAGGGTCATTTGGAGGCTGTGTGATGGTTAATGGGAGTGAGAAAACTGGAAATTGCTGGAATTGGTCAATGAGGTGTGCTTTCAAACTAATGAGACTGGGGTTTTTTTATGTGGCCTAAAAACTGGCTTTGATGTATATTAAAGAAAAGAGTTTCAGAAATATTTTGGGAAATGACAACATCATTGGACTAGGTATATTGGGATGACATGAAATGGGGATGATATTAATTTGGATGTATTAATAGCTCTGTCTTATTGATTAAAAATAGTCTTTATTGTTTCATAATCATAACATGTACTCTAGGGAAAAATCTTCCATAATGTTTTAGAAATACTGGGTTAATTTCACAGAATTGTTTATCAAATCTGAGATAACAGAACTAGTTGGTAATCTCAAAACTTGAAAGGTATAAGCTTTTTGATTTAATGGTCATTAAACCAGTCTTTTTATTTTGCAGATGAGAAGCCTGAGGCCAAGAGAGGTTAAGTGAAGTGCTTTATCCAGGTCATATGGCTGGATGATGACAAATTAAGGCCTAGAATCCAAGTCTCTGGAGCTGTAGACTAGTATCACACTGCTTTATGTCATGCTGCTACTTTTCATAGTGGTTTGCACACTTGTACAACTCACACCAATTGAGTCATCTTTGATTCATTCCTCTCCCTCCTTTACCCTTTATGTTCAATCTTTTCACCAAAGCTGTTTTCTCCTTCGCAGTATCTAGGGCAGCACTTCTTAAACTTTAATGTACATAGGCTCTGGTCAAAATGCAGATTCTGATTCAATAAGTCTGTGGTAGGACCCCAAGATTCTGTATTTCTGGCAAGTATCCAGGTGATATGAATGCTATTGATCCATGAACCACACTTTTGAGTGGCAGCAAGGATCAGAACAAAGTCCAGACAACTTAGGACCTTTCAAGAGCCTCCATGGTCCACCTGGCCCCAGTCTGCTTCTCAGCTTCGACATCTACGTATTTCTTCATTTACCCTGCACTCAAACCAACCAGTCTACTCACCATTTGTGGTATGCAGCTTCTGATGTGGCCCCCCATGATCGTGGTAATTCATGCCCTTTGTAATCTTCCCTTGGGTGTGGGCTGGACCTAGTAACATGCTTCTAATCAATAAAATACAGCAAAAATTACAGGTGTCACTTCCATGATTAGGTTATAGAAGACAATGACTATTGTCTTGCTTATGCTCTCATTTGCTGGTACTCTCATCTAGCCTCTCGGTTGCTCACTCTGGTGAAGCAAGCTGCCGTGCTATGAGATGCTCTGTGGAGAAGGCCACATGGCAAAGAACCGAGGGAGGCCTCTGGCCAGCAGCTCGGGAGGAAGTGGCCTTGCCACAACAGCCTGTGAGGAGCTGAATCCTGCCAACAATCATGTGAGTAAGCTAGGAAGTGGATCCTTCCCAATGGAGCCTCGAGAAGGCTGCAGCCTTGTGGGAGACTCAGAGCTGGAGCATGCATCTAAGTCATGCCTGGATTCCTGACCCACAGAAACTGCGAGATAATAAATGTGTTGTTTTAAACTGCTAAATTTGGGGGTAATTTGCTATGCAGCAGTACATAAGTAGTACATCATTTACTAAATATACGGTGAAATGACTTCCTGTTGCATCCTCATCTACAAAGGAAAACTCAGATGCTGCTTTCTCATTGATTTATTCAGCAATATTTGTTGAATGCCTACTGTATGCCAGGCACTATGTTAAGCACCAGGGGATAAGTGGTAAACAAAACATACAGTCTCTGCCCTCACACAGCTTACGTTCTTTTGCATAGATTTTCAGAGTTTCACAAAAGAGGATACTAAGATGCATTTCATTAAAGGAAAGCTAATTTTAATGCCAAGAAAGTAGGAAGGAATAATCTAAAGAAGCTGTATGAAAACTTTTCCACATTGTTGTTTTGGTCACTTTACTACAGACCAGTGAAAACTTAATTATGGACTGGCCTAGGCCACATACAGGCATTTCTGAAGTCCTGGTTCTAGTGCATTTTAAGGCAACCCTAATTCCTCTATTTCTTCTTCTAGGTACTACTAAAATGTTTATTGTACTTTTATTTGACTTGTATGCCATTCTGCCTTACAATTAGGAAGGTTTATTTGTCTGTCCTACTAGTTCTCACTTTCATTTTTATAGCCTCATGGTTCCTTGCACATGTATAAAGAACTTTGCTAATTCAATATTAATAGCTTTGATCTGAGATTAATGGAGATTTCAATTCAAATAGAGTTATTTTAAAAATCGTAGGACCATAACTCTTTATTGAAAGCATGATTACTGTTTGCTTTTTTGTAAATCCCTGTTCCTTTCAAAATTATTTAGATCATGATAATGATACTTATTAAGGTTATAAGTTCTAGTCATTGTAAAATAAAGCAAAGCTATTTAAAGGCTGATGAAATAAAGACAATTTATGATTCTTAAATATCTCATTGACATGTATTCAAACTCTAGACTAGTTCTCTTAGTATTACATTATCCAAAACTTATCTGTAATGTATGGTCGTTTTGTATATTTGCACAATACCCATATGATAAAAATGTGCCAAAGTATATATAAGGGGGTCATCTCTTTAGCTTAATTGCCCATAAATTTCTTGCACATTCTGATGCCTAAGTCTGCTTATAGCTAGAATAAACTCTTAGCTTATAAATTTAGAGCTTCTAACTGCCTTGTAAGGGAGGAATAGCCTGTCAGTGAGACTAGCAACATTGATTTGTGATTAATCACTTTACTTTGTGATTCATTTATGATCACAAGTACAACAAAAATGTCATGTATGCTTAGTGGTATTAACTCCATTTATCTCATGTACATTCAGAAAATTGCCTTGTCATCAGTATAATATAAGTATGTCTAAGACAGTTATTAGAAGATTTATTTCCACTGGGAGTATGACCATTTAAAAGCCTCCTAAGAAAATTCAGAATGAGTTAAGTACTTTATCATACCATTTAAAACACCACCATTTGTAGCAAAGGAATTTGACACTTTATCCCCCCTCCCTGCTACCCTTCCCAGCTTCTGGTAACCATTATTCGTCTTTTTAATCTCAAAGCTCAGTACAGTACCTAGCACAGGCATTTAAAAAACATTCGTTGGATGAAGGAGTTATAAGTGTGATTTTCCCCACTTTGCACATAAGGCAACTAGTACTCTAGAAAGGTACAGTATCCTGCCCAAGGTCACACAGCTACTAAATTGTTGAGCTAGGTTTGGATCCAAATCCACCTGATTCTAGAGCTGATGCTTCTGTCCTCTACAGTGGTAGATTATGTAATCTTCACTACATCTTCACCATCTCAGTACTAGTATCATCCCCATTTTATAGATGAGGCAGCTGAGGCTCAGAGAAGTTCAAGATCGCATTCCCAGAAACTAGTTGAGTTGTGATGCAAATTCAGGTTTACCTCATTTTTAAAGCCTTCACTCAACACTACATCACAGTGCCTCATAATGCACTTAGATTGCCTTCTGTCAAAGCAGAGTACAAATTCAGCATTTTCATTTCAGGCTTCTGTGTCCAGAAATCTATTATAATATTATATATTTTGCCTTTTTTAAAGTGGCATCTTCTCCCAGTAAGCTTACAAATGAACTTTGAAATTTACCTTTGAAACTTCCATGTTATAGATGGTAATTAATAGAACTCTAGACCAGATTTGGGTTTGAATTATGTGACCTCCTCCCCGAGACTCCATTTCTTGATCTCTGTAAAATGGTGCTAATAACAGTACCTACCCTACCTCTTATGAGGTTGTTGTATGGATTAGTGCCTGACAATAGAATTGTTATTGTATCATAATTGTTGATGATTTTGCTTCAGTTCCTATTTTATAGAAGGGGAAAGAGAAGCATGAGAAGGGTAAGGCATTTATCTGTTTTAAATTGCATTCTCCAAGGTTTTTCTCGAGCAACAAGTATTTACTCTTGTCTGTTCTTTTAGGATAAACTCTGTTAAATATTGTTTTCATCATTTCTTCCTATTTAATAACCAAATTATTTTTTCACTGCTTTTGGATCACGTACATCCTTATCCTAGCATCTGTGGTTTTCCATGCTACCTGCTCTTTCTAGTTCCCTCCATACTTTCCCGTCCCTCTAATGACAGCACCTACTGCTCTCTAACCCAGGCCCTGGGCTATGAGCTGGCTGCTCCCCGCAGGGCCCCGGAAAACTTAGGTCTTTAACTCTTCCACTCTACTCTCCTTATCTGGAAAGCCATTTCCTCTTCTGATCCATGTCTTTTAAGACCTGGCTGAAGATTGCTATCTTCCAAGTGTTTCACTCATTTATTCTACAAATATTTGTTGGTTGACTACTCACTGGGGATATAGAAATGAGCAAGGCAGACAAGACTAGCTTTCTTTCGTAGAGCTTATAGGGAGTGAGGGAGAGAGGGAGGCTGGGAAAGAGAAGGGGAGAGAGAAAGAAAACAAATAGGATAACTTCAGCTACTCAAAAGCACTATGAAGAAGATAAAATCAGGTAATATGACAGATAGTGATTGGTGAATGGGTCACTTAAGACTGGGGAATACTGAGGAGTGAAAATTTAAGCTTTGTCTTAAAAGACAAGATCAGGAGGCAGCCATCCATTCCTGGCAAAGGGACCTGCTAGGGCAAAGAGACAGAACAGAGCACGGTACTGCATACAAAATAGGTGCTTTGCAGATTCTTGTTGAACACATAAGGATGGCTTTCTATTACCATTGCTTTTCAAGTTAAAATGTGATTATTCTTCCTTAAGGCAAAACTGTAATTAAAAAGAAATCCTTCTCATCCAAATACTCTCATTGATCATACTAGATTTAACTTAATACCCAGAGAGACAAGAGAAGGGAGAACTGCTAAGGCCACCAAATAGATCTGGCCAGCCACCAGCTACTTCCATTGGATTTGCTAACCAAGGCTTGTGGCCTTGCCAAGGTCCAGCTGGACTCCTGGAGGCACAGTTATGTCCACAGAGCACTTTACAGGGGCACCCACTTCCCAGGAACAAGATGCTCTTTAGGCCAGGGGTTTCAGGCTAAACAAGAAATGCTACCCAGTAGCACCCAGTGATGTCTTAAGAAGGTTGTTTCCAGGGAACAACATAGAGATTGAGTCCCATTATGGGTTAGCTGCAAACAGGACACATCAGCAGAATTGTTACAATTTTCCTTTACCTCCTCTCTCGATGTCCCCATCTCTCAGTAGCTCCCTCTCCTTTCCGCCAGTCTGCCACAGGATTGAAATTCTATCATAGGTCATTCCTACATTTAGGATTTATCTCCTAGAATCTCTGTTTGAAAGCTTATAGCCTAAATTGGGGAACACACCATTCCATTACTTCTTCTTAACACAGTACTATAACATGATTAGTCAAATTGTCTTGAAATTATGCAATCTAGGCACAAGACCAGGCTTCCCAGTAACCTTTTGAATGCAGTGTCAGAACAACCAGCAACACTTCTGCCACTGCCTAGGCTTCGTCCATCATAGTTAAAGGGGAACAGCAGAGTAATAAGTAGAAAAGAGTGAGATGATCAAAGTTTTTCTTTGGTACTACCACCCTCTTTTTTGATAGATTCCTCCATGTTCTCATACATTTCCATCCCCAAGCAAACTTGCAGTTGAGAAAGAAAAAAAAAATCAAATCTCCAGGCTCCATATCTAGGGATTCTGATTCAATAGGTCTATGTAGGACCTAGGAATATGCATTTCAACATCCTCCTCCCAGTGACTCTGATGCTTGTCTTTCTCAGACCACACTGAGAATCACTGATGTAAGATCATGTAGATGACTGAGGGGCAGCTGGGACTGAGGTTTTGCAGCTGAGTTTGTGCGTTTGAGTTGAGGTTGCTACAAGGTCTGGAATCTGAATAAACCATCTACAACAAAATACACCAAACTGGGCACTCATTGGTCTGAGCAATGATTTCTAACAACTTAGCAACCATGGTTGAGGAAGAACTTTGAAAGTCATATCATGGCAGGGGACTGGAAGGAAAGAGACTGCCACTAGACAACTGCACATATACAGAAGAGGACTACATGAAAAGGGGGAATTGTTATCAATCTTATAGAGGCCTTTCCTTCCCTGAGATAAAGGAGTATAGGCACCTAACTGAGCAGGTGTAGCTCTTAAAGTAGGGTTATAAAGCAAAAAAAACTACAGGGGAGCTAGAGTGAGAGGAGTGGGGTCATGGATGGAGCTAAGAAGGGGGAGGACTAGAATGTGAACCTATGACCCTCTCATTCCAAAGCCCATGCATGCTTTGATCTTCGAAACAGTAAGGTACATCCTTGCTCAAACTGTTGCCTCTTTCTGCCCTTTCTACCTGAGGAAATCCTGCACTATCTCTCAAAGCCCACTTCAAATGCAGCCCCCCTCTGTGAAAGCCTTCCCTGATTTTGTGCTTCTCATCTATAACAGATGTCAGCCCTCCTTCTCCTATGGGGAGATATGGGAGAACCAGGCCTCTGATGGGTCAGAGCTGTGAATTCAAATTTCAACTACATAGCAACCATGTTTGGGAGAAGGGGGTTGAGTGGAGGTGGTAACACCCGCTGAGAAGGGAGTGGGCTATTTCTGTCCAGAAACCAAAAACAGTCGGCTACTCTTTAACTGAGTACATGCAGTTGGAAGAGCTGACATAGTAGTTCCATGACACAGTAGTTGGGGAGATATGTGTACAGGGAGGGATGGTAATGCCAGAAAGGCAAAATCATTTGAGAAACTTATTATAAAGGAAGACTCCTTGTAATTCACACTCCCAGATATTTTTGATTGACGCTTGCCATAGAAACCAGGAATCTGCCTTTCAAACAAATGCCTCAGATCATTCTGATGTGGGTAATTGATGGAACACTCTGAGAAACATGGCTGAAAGTGAGGTGATCTGGGCCAGTGGTTCATAGCCCTGGCTGCACATTAGAATCCCCTGGGGAAAATCTCATGCCACTAAGGACCTTAAAAACCTACGCCACTGCTGCCACTGCCACAAACTTCTGCAGCCTACCTCACTGAGATACCCACAGTTATCACTGATGTTGATTGCAGCTGAAGAAGTTGCACAAAGACTATACCACTGCATCTACTCAGAACCAGAGTCATCACACCCTTCCCAACTGGGACATTAAGACCCATCTGCAGGTGAAAGTCTTTCCTTACTAAAGCCACTCTATAAAGTTTGGAAGAGGTGATTGTTCCAATGGATGCACAGATAATGCAGGGACATAAGAAACATGAAACATCAAAGATATATGACACCACCAAAGGAACACAATAACTCTCCAGTAAAGACCCCAAAGAAAAGGAAATCTACAAATTTCTGGAAAAAAAATTCAAAACAATAATCATAAGAAAACTCAGTGAGATACAAGAGAATACATATAGACAATTCAATAAAATCAGGAAAACAATTCACAATATGAGCAAGAAATTTAACAAAAAGATAGATATAAAAAAGAAGCAAACAGAAGTCCTGCAACTGAAGAATTCAGTGAATGAAATAAAAATACCATACAGAGATTTAATAGCAGACTAGATCTAGCAGAAGAAAGAATCTCTGAAGTTGAAGATAGGCTGTTTGAAATTACCTAGCCAGAGGAAAAAAAGAAATAATAATAAAAAGAAGTGAAGAAAGCCTACAGGACTTATGGGACACCATTAAATGAACAAATATTTGCATTATTAGGATTCTAAAAGAAGAGGTGGTAAAAGGCATAGAAAACCTATGTAATGAAATAATAGCTGAAAACTTCCCAACTTTTGGGAAAGATATGAGCATCCAGATCCAGGAAGCTCAAATGTCCCCTAATAAGAGTCAAATTGTCAAAACTCAAAGACAAAGACAGAATTCTAAAAACAGCAAGAGAAAAGCATCAGGTCATATATAAGGGAATCTCCAATAGGCTAATAGCAAAGTAAAGGGGTGGGTAAAGATATTCCACACAAACAGAAACCAAAGGTGAGCAGGAGTTAATATATATACTTATATCAGATAAAACAGACTTTAAGTCAAAAACTGTAAAAAGAGACAAGGTTACTAAATAATGAAAAAAGGATCAATTCAGCAAAAGGATATAACAATTCTAAATATGTATGCACCCAACACCAGAGCATCCAGATATATAGAGCAAATATTAGATCTAAAGGGAGAGATGGATTCCAATATAATAATAGTTGGGGACTTCCAACACCATACTCTCAGCGTGGGAGAGATCATCTAGACAGAAAATCCAAAAAAAAAAAGGAACATTGGATTTAAACCACACGTTAGACCAAATAGACCTAACAGACATTTACAGAACATTTTATCCAACAGCTACAGGATAAACGTTCTTTTCATTTGCACATGGAACATTCTTCAGGATAGACCATATGTTAGGCCACAAAACAAGTCTCAACAAATTTTTTAAAACTAAAATCACATAAAGTACAGCATATCTCATTTTATTGCACTTCACTGTATTGTGCTTTGCAGATACTACATTTTTTACAAATTGAAGGTTTGTGGCAATTCTGAGTCAAGCAAGTATATCGGAGCCATAATTTAATTATTATTATATCTGTTACAGTGATCTGTGATCAGTAATCTTTGATATTACCATTGTAATTGTTTTGGGGTTCCACGAACCATGCCCATATAAGATGCTGAACTTAATTGATGAACACTGTGTGTGTTCTGACTGCTTCACTGACTGGTTGTTCCCCCATCTCTCTCCCTCTCCCTGGGCCTGCTTATTCCCTGAGACACAACACCATTGCAATTAGGCCAATTAATAACCCTACAATGACCTCTAAGTGTTCAAGTGAGAAGAAGAATGGAACATCTCTCACTTTAAATAAAAAGCTAGAAATGATTAAGTGTAGTGAGGAAAGCATGTTGAAAGCTGAGTTAGGCTGAAAGCTAAGCCTCTTGTGCCAAACAGTTAGCCAAGTTGTGAATGCAATGGAAAAGTTCTTGAAGAAAATCAAAAGTGCTACCCCAGTGAACATATAAATTATAAGAAAGTGAAACAGTATTATTGCCGATATGAGAAAGTTTTTAGTGGTCTGGATAGAAGATCACACCAGCCACAACATTCCCTTAAGCCAAAGCCTAATCTAGAGCAGGGCTCTAACTCTCTTTAATCCTATGAAGGCTGAGGGAGGTGAGGAAGCTGCAGAAGAAAAGTGGGAAGCTAGCAGAGGTTGGTTCATGAGGTTTAAGAGACATCTCCATAACATAAAAATGAAAGGTGCAGCAGCAAGTGGTGATATAGAAGCTACATCACATTATTCAGAAGACCTAGCTAAGATAATTGATGAAGGTGGCTGCACTAAACAGCAGGTTTTCAATGTAGATGAAACAGATTTATATTGGAAGAAGATGCCGTCTAGGACTTTCATAGCTAGAGAGGAGCAGTCAATGCCTGGCTTGAAAGCTTCAAAGGACAGGCTGACTCTCTTGTTAGGGACTAATGCAGCTGGTGACTTTCAGTTGAAGCCAATGCTCATTTAGCATTCTGAAAATCCTAAGGCCCTTAAGAATTATGCTAAATCTACTCTGCCTGTGCTCTATAAATGGAACAACAAAGCCTGGATGACAGTACATCTGTTCACAGCATAGTTTACTGGATATTTTAAGCCCACTGTTGAGACCTACTGCTCAGAAAAATATTCCTTTCAAAATACTGCTGGTCATTGACAATGCATCTAGTGACTCAAGAGCTCTGATGGAGATGTACAGGAGATTAATGGTGTTTTCATGTCTGCTAAAACAACATCCATTCTGCACATAGATCAAAGAGTAATTTTGACTTTCAAGTCTTATTTTTTAAAAGTACATTTTGTAAGGCTATAGCTGCCATAGAAAGTGATTCCTCTGATGGACCTGGCAAAGAAAATTAAAAACCTTCTGGAAAGGATTCACCAGTCTAGATGCTATTAGGAACATTCATGATTAATGAGAGAAGGTCAAAATATCAACATTAACAGGAGTTTTGAAGCAGTTGATGCTAACCCTCATGGATGACTTTAAGGGTTTCAAGACTTCAGTGGAGGAAGTCACTGTAGATGTGGTGGAAATAGCAAGAGAAGCAGAATTAGAAATGGAGTCTGAAGATGTGACTGAATTGTTACAATCTCATGATAAAACTTGAATGGATGAGGAGTTGCTTCGTTACTTCTTATGGATGAGCACAGAAAGTGGTTTCTTGAGATGGAATCTACTCCTGGTGAAGACACTGGGAACACTGTTGAAATAACAACAAAGAATTTAGAATATTATATAAACTTAGTTGAAAAAGTAGAGGCAGGGTTTGAGAGGATTGACTCCAATTTTGAAAGAAGTTCTACTCTGGGTAAAATCCTACCAAATGGCATCACATGCTACAAAGATATCTTTTGTGAAAGGAAGAGTCAATTGATGCTGCAAACTTCACTGTCGTCTTATTTTTTTAAATTGCTGCAGCCACCACCCTAAGTAAGCAGTCATCAACATCAAGGCAAGACCCTCCACCAGCAAAAACATACAACTCATTGAAGGCTCAGATGATTGTTAGCATTTTTCATCAATAAAGTATTTTTAATTAAGGTATATGCTTTTTAAAGACATAGTGCTATTGTATATGTAATAGACTATAGTATAGTGTAAACATAACTTTTATATGCACTGGGAAATTTAAAAATTCATGTGACTTTATTGAGATATTCACTTTATTGTAGTGGTTTGTAACTGAACCTGCAATATATCTGAGGTATGCCTGTATCTTTTCTGACTACAATGGAATAAAATTAGAAATCAATAACAAGGGGATCTTTTAAAACTGTAAAAATACATGGAAATTAAACAACATGTTCCTGAATGACCAATGGGACCAAAATTAAGAAGGAAATTAAAAAATTTCTTGAAACAAATGAAAATGAAACACAACATACCAAAACCTAAGGAATACAGCAAAAGCAGTGCTAAAAGGAAAACTTATAGCAATAAACTCCTAAATCAAAAAAGTAGAAAGATTTCAAATTAACAACCTAAAGATGCATTTCAAGGAACTAGAAAAGCAAGGACAAACCATACTCAAAATTAGTAGAAGGAAAAAATAATAAATATCAGAGCAGAAATGAATAAAATTGAGACTAAAAATACAATATAAAATATCAATGAAACAAGAAGTTGGCTTTTTGAATGGATAAACAAAACTGACAAACCATTAGCTAGACTAACCAAGAAAAAAAGAGAAAAGACCCAAATGAACAAAATCAGAAATGAAGAAGGAGACATTACAGTGGATACCACAGAAATACAAGGGATCATTAGAGACTATTATGAACAACTATATGTCAATAAATTGAAAAACCTAGAGGAAATGGATGAATTCCTGGATACATACAACCTACTAGGATTGAGTCAAGAAAAAGTAAAAAACCTAAACAGACCAATTGCAAGTGATGAGATTGAATCAGTAATAACAACTGTCTCATCAAAGAAAAGCCCAGGAATGAATGGCTTCACTGCTGAATTCTACCAGACCTTTAAAAAGAATCAATACCAATTCTTCTCAAACTCTTTTAGAAAATTAAAGAGGAAAAAATTATTTCAAACTCATTCTATGAGGCCATCATTACCTTAATACCAAAACCAGACAAGGACACAACAACAACAACAAAACTATAGACCAATATCCTTGATAAACATAGACATAAAAATCCTCAACAAAATACTAGCAAACTGAATCCTGCAGCACATTTAAAAAATCACTTATCATGATCAAGTGGGATTTCTCTCAGGGGTGCAAGGATGGTTCAACATATGAAAATCAATAAATGTGATACATCATATCAACAGAATGAAGGACAAAAACCATATGATTATTTTAATAGATGCAGAAAAAGCATTTGATAACATCCCTTCATGATAAAAATTCAACAATTTAGGTATAGAAGGAGCATACCTCAATACAATAAAGGGCATATGACAAACTCACAGCTAACATTACAAGCTTTCAGCTGTTCCTCTAAGAATTGGAACAACACAAAGATGCCCACTCTCACCACTCTTATTCAACATAGTACCAGAAGTCCTAGCCAGAGCAATTAGGCAAGAGAAAGAAATAAAGGGCATCCAAATTGGAAAGGAGGAAGTCATATTGTCCCAGTTTGCAGATGACATGATCTTACATAGACGGAACCCTAAAAGTTCCACCAAAACCACTCTTAGAACTGATAAATGAATTCAGTAAAGTTGTGGGATACAAAATCAGCATACAAAAATCAGTAGTGTTTCTATACACCAACAACGAACTAGCTGAAAAATAAATCAAGAAGGCAATCTCACCGGCATGGTGGCTCACACCTCTAATTCCAGCAATTTGGGAGACTACGGTGGGAGGATCACTTGAGGCCAGGAGGCCTGCCTGGGCAACACAATGCAACATTGTCTCAAAAAAAAACCCAAAAACCCCACATTAGCTGGGCATGTACCTGTAGTCCCAGCTAGCTACTTGAGAGGCTGAAGCAGGGGGATTGCTGGAGCCCAGGAGTCCATTGCACTCCAGCTTGGGTGACATAGTGAGACCCTGTAAGAAAGAAAGAAAGAAAGGAAGGAAGAAAGAAGGAAGGGAGGGAAGGAAGGAAAGGAAGGAAAGGAAGGAAAGAAAAGAAACAGAGAGAGAGAGAAAGAAAAGAGAGAAAGAAAGGAAGGAAGGAAGGAAGGAAGAAAGAATTCAAAAGCAATTTCATTTACATTAGGTACAAAAAATAAAAATACCTAAGAATAAATGTAACCAAGGACGTGAAAGATCTTTACAAGAAAAACTATAAAACACTGATGAAGGGTATTGAAGAGGACACACAAAAAAATGGAAAGACATCCCATGTTTATGGATTGGAAGAATTAATATCGTGTAAATGACCACACTCCCAAAAGCAATCTGCAGATATAATGCAATTCCTATAAAAATACTAATGACATTCTTCACAGAAATAGAAAACCAATCCTACAATTCATATGGAATCGCAAAAGACCCCAAATTGCCATAGCAACCCTGAGAAAAATGAACAAAGCTAGAAGTATCACACTACCTGACTTCAAAATATACTACAAAGCTATAGTAACCAAAACAGCATGATATTGGTATAAAAACAGACGATAGACCAATGGAACAGAATAGATTACCCAGAAATAAATCCATGTATTTACAGTCAGCTGATTTTTGACAAAGGTGCCAAAAACACTCATTGGGCGAAAGGACAGTCTCTTCAATAAATGGTGTTGGGAAAACTGTATATCCATATACAGAAGAGTGAAACTAGACCCCCATTTCTTACAATATACAAAAATCACACTTGAAATGGACTAAAGACTTAAATGTAAGGTCCAAAACTATGAAACTACTATAAGAAAACAGAGTAAATGCTTCAGGACATTGGTCTGGGCAAAAATTTTATGGATAAGACCTCAAAAGCACAGGCAACAAAAGCGAAAATAGACAAATGGGACTGTATCAAACTACAACGCTTCTGCACAGCAAATGAAGCAATCAACAGAGTGAAGAGACAACCTGCAGAATGGGAGAAAATATTTGCAAATTATTCATCTGACAGGGGATTAATATCCAGAATATACAACAAACTCAACTCAACAGCAAAAAAAAAAAAAAAAAAAAAACTGATTTAAAAATGGGCAAATGAGCTGAATAGACATCTCTCAAAAGAAGACATAGAAATGGCCAACAGGTATATGAGAAAATGTTCATCATCACTATTCATCAGGGAAATGGAAATCAAAACCACAGTGAGGTATCAACTCACCCCAGTTAGGATGGCTATTATCAAAAAGACAAAAAATGACAAATACTTGCAAGGATGCAGGAAAAGGGATATTCTTATACACTGTTGGTGAGAATATAAATTAGTACAGCCATTATAGAAAACAGTATGGAGCTTCCTCAAAAAACTGAAAATAGAACTACCATATGATCCAGAAATCCCACTGCTGTGTATACACTCAAAGGAAAGGAAATCAGTATGTCAAAGGGATATCTGCACTCCTGTGTTTATTGCAGCATTATTCACAACAGCCAAGATATGGAATTGACCCTAAGTGTCCATCAACAGATGCATGGATAGTGAAAATGTGGTATATACATGCAATGGAACACTATTCAGCCATAAAAGAATGAAATCCTGTCATTCATGGCAACATAAGCAAGATAAGTTAAGCAAAGTAAGTCAGAAACATAAAAATAAATACCACATGCTCTTGCTCGTATGTGGTAGCTAGAAAATTTGATCTCATAGAAGTAGAGAATAAAATAGTGGTTACTAGAGGCTGTGAAGTTGGGGAGATAGTGAGAGGTTGGTAAACAGACACAAAATTACAGCTAGATAGGAGAAACAAGTTCTAGCGTCCTATAGCAATGTAGTGTGACTATAATTAACAATTTATTATATATTTTCATATAGCTAGAAGAGTGGATTTTGAATGTTCCCAACACAAAGAAATGATAAACGGATATGCTATTTGATTATTACACATTGTATACATGTATTAAAATATCACACTGTACCCCATACGTTTGTACAATTATTATGAGTCAATTAAAAATAATAATAAAAGCCCCCCACCAAAAGAGAGAGAATCCTCGGGGGAGCTTTTAAAGTTAACAATGTCCAAGCCCCACTGGAGACCAACTAAATAGGAGTGGATGTGGAGTAGACCCAGGCAATGGTAGTTTTAAAAACTTCCAGGAGATTCCAATATTGAGCCAAGATTGAGAACCCGTGATCTGAGTAATAGCAGGTCCTTTCCCCTGGGGCCATGGAGACATGCAGAGAAACTGAGAGGCTGAAAAGTAAATACGGTACATTAAAAAGACAAGTATATTTCATTGTGATTTTGTACTTTAATACACCTCATACTTTTAGACTGATTTTTCGTAAACATTACTTTTTAATACCTCCACAATTAGAGGAATTCTAAGCAGAATTCAGTTCAATTCAATAAACATGCTGTAGTTTCCAACCATGGATGTTCTCTAGATCTTTCAGTAGCTGCAAGGAATACAATTTTAGGTTTTTTTGGGGGTGCTAAACTACATGCAAAGCTCTCTGTGCACATTTTCTCATTTAATTTTCACTGTAACCCTATGAGGTAGGTACTATTATTGTTCCCATTTTACAGATACACTGAGGCACAGAGGGGTTGAGCAATTAGTCCAGATCACACAGCTGTAATTTATAGAGTTGGGATTTAATCCCTGGAAGTAAGACTCCTGACCTTCACTGTCTAATGTGGTAGCCACTAGCCAGGTGGGGCCATTGAGCACTTGAAATGTGGCTACTCCGAACTGGTATGTGCTGTAAACTTAAAAAAATACACTTGATTTCAAAGACTTTGTATGAAAGAATACAAAATATCTCAATAATACTTTAATATTATTAAATATTGAATGATAATACTTTAATATGAGTTAAAATATAGTATTACATTTAATTTTACCTGAATCTTTTTATTTTTTTAATGTGGCTACTAGAAAATTTAAAATTACATATGCGGCTCACGTTATTTTCCCATTGCACAGCTCTGCTCCAGTGGCTGCATGCATGCTAAACCATGACTTTTGTGTGAATGAGAGATTAAGCAGATGGTTCATGCTGTCAAGAAGCTTACAGTTTGAGTAGAATTACTATAAGAATCAAATATTTCTTTCTAAAATTGTATCATAATTAAGTGCTAAGAGAGAGGAAAGAGAGAGAATATCTAGTGTGTTGTGTGGCAGGAGGAACATTTAAGCTGATTCTTAGATTAATTGTGAAGGTAAGGATAAGGAGAAATATGGAGTACATTTGCAAATAGGCTAGTAGTCTATTTTGGGGCATATGATACAGTAAGAAGAGTAGAAGAAGATGAGGCTGGATAAATAAGTGAGGACAAATTCCTAGCAGGCCTTGAATACCAGGTCTAGGAATTGGGACTTTATGTTGTACAGGTATAGGGAGTCATTGACAGGTTTCAAGCTAGAGAGTCATAAGGTGGCTTGGCTTTAGGAATGTTAGTCTTCCAGCTCTATGGGGGGTGGCAGTGGAGATGGGGTTGGGGACAAAGAAACTGGTGGTAGGGAAGAGTTAGGAGGCTGTGTCAATAATTCAGGAGAAAGGCAATGAGTGCCTGAACTTGACTGTCAGCAGTAGAAATTAGGAAGGCATGGATTGGTTTGGAAAATACTGCCACAGGAAAATCACTAGATTTGACAGTAGATTGGGCAGGCCCTGGAGAGTGAGTGAAGTGTGATTCAGTAAATGCGAACAGTGATGTTTCCCCAGATTTGGGGACTGACAAAGCAGGTCAAGAGGGTCAGGTTTTCCTGGGTTCTAGGCATAACATGACTTAAATGGCTAACCTTAGAGTCCACACTGGCCCCAAGGCAAGTGAAGGCTAGAGGGATGGAGGGTGAGAGGGAAGCAGGAAGGCAAACCTTCTGGGAGCTGGGGAAGTCACTTCCTTCTTTGGCCTCAATTTGCCCATCTGAAAAAAGGGAGAAGGCACTAAATAATCTTTAAGTGTCCTTCAGAGGCCAATATTCTGAAACAGTGGTGGGGAAACTTTTCATGTTGGAAGGCTGCATTCATTTAGCTGTAATCACTGTCTCTCCCCCACTCCCCGGCCGTCTCCAGGGGTTCAGATGATCTTTCACACTTTTCACCTGGAGAGTTCCCACGACTATTTGCTCATCACGGAGGACTGCAGCTTTTCCGAGCCGGTTGCCAGGCTCACCGGGTCGGTGTTGCCTCATACTATCAAGGCAGGTTTGTTTGGAAACTTCACCGCCCAGCTTCGATTTATATCAGACTTCTCCATTTCCTACGAGGGCTTCAATATCACGTTTTCAGGTATGTCGGTCTTTTTTGCCGTCCCCCCCCACCCCCCACCCCCGGGGCAGTGATGCTGCCATTTCTCTGGTGAGTGAGTGCGTGTGTGTGCAAGTGTGACCGCAGGCGTGTTTCCAGCCCCTGGGGGCATGGACCTATGCCCCCATGGTGCAGGGTGCAAGGACATTGGTGCAGCATCCGGAAAATGCCACTTTGCCAGTTCTCATCTTTGAAAACCTGTAAATATCACTATCTTTTTTTTTAAAATTTTTTTATTTCAGAATATTGTGGGAGTACCACACTTTGGCTATATATATTGCCCATGCACTGCCCGTGTCAGAGCTACAATCGTGGTCATCCCCCAAACTGTGCTCCCCGCATCCATTCAATGAGAGTTTTTCCCATCCCCTCCACCAGAGACAGAGACAGAGAAAGACAGAGAGACAGAGACAGAGACAGGCAGAGAAAGACAGAGAAAGAGACAAAGAGAGACAGAGAGATATAGACAGAGGGACAGACAGGGACAGAGACAGAGAGACAGAGACAGACAGAGAAAGACAGAAAGAGAGACAGAAGAGCAGAGACAAGAGATAGTGATGGACACAGAGACAGACAGAATAGAGACATGAGAGAGATAGAGACAGAGACAGAGATAGAGGGAGAGAGAGAGAGGTCAGTAGAATTAACAGTTGCTGAAAAATAATTTCTTCTGGGCTTAGAGACGTCAAAGTCTTGAATCAAAATATTAAAATATTGTCTTACTATTTAAACCCAACCTTGAGGTTTAAGAGGAAAATGGGTGGACAATCTTAGTTAGGAGGTCTATATAACTGAGGGAAAACTTCCTTGAAATTGTAGTTTTATTTGCTCCTAATGCCTACGTCCTCATAGTAACATACTCACAAAGTATTACTTCTGGATTTCTGGAGTGAAATGAATAAAATTAACTATGAATAGGTCACTTTTAATAAAAATACACATTGTATGATTACAAAAAAAATTTAGCTGTAATCAAATAAGGCCACATTAAAGAAACTTCAATTAGGTATTCTTTAAAATGTGCATTATTTTGTAAAAATCTAACTACTATGTACTTAATAATTTCAAAAAATGAAAACTATTTGTTAATTTTAAAGCAAATATTTGAATATTTGGTTGCAGCATGGAGGGCTTCAGTTTCAGTTGATCCTCTAGATGGGTATCAGTCATTTGTGACTGAAGGGCATCTTGATTTGGGTTAGGTAGGAGAATGTAGATTCGCAGCAGTAAGTGGTTGAAAAGTAAGAAAACATTTTTCGGGCATGTTGCCGAAGGCATGGGTATTCTACTGCATTTTTCCATATTTCAACTGGATCTTTCTTAGCATCAGTGACTTTAAAATGTCATCTACTGAGAGCTCAATCAATTCCATCTGTAGTTCTTTAGGTGCCTTGGTGATATCAACTAGGTGAGGCTGAAATGCTAATTTGAGTGTGATGTCGTGATTCTCAAAGTCAGTGAAACGTTCATTGTATTCTCCAATTAATAGGTCTCTAACAGCTGCATATTCTTCAAATGATTCACATATATCACCCTGCTCATCAATGACCTTTGCTAACTGGGGAAAACGTTCATCCAAAATTTCTTTTTGAAGAAGTGTTTTGAAAAAAGATGGCTTTTTTCGAAATGCTTGGATTTTTTGCCACCTATTATATCATATATAGACTTAGTTTTACCTTGTAAAGAAACATTCAAGTCATTTTGATTTGAAATGATATCACACAGAAACGCTGCATTCCTATAGAAATCTTCTTTCAATAATTCACATTGCTGATTCTGTTCATAAAATTTAACTATCTGTTCTCGTAGAGAGAAAATTTTGGCTAACACCGGTCCCTGTGATAGCCAGCGCACTTTAGAATGATACAGCAAATCCACACTGAATACCTCATTGTTCAACTTAAGCATGCTATGAAACTGAATGTAAATATAGTAGTAGATGTCAATAAGGCAATAAGACATCCAAAAGTTACCTTTTGAAATTAGGTACCAGCCCTATTTTGTTCTTAAGATCTGTCTTTATCAGCTGCTTTTCTTCTCCTTGTGCTTGTGATCAACTCTCCAAAGAAAGTTTTCTATTGCAACAAATTTAAAGATGCTAAATTTGGTGAAGGGGAGGGGGGAAGAGAACGTGTAAAATATTTAAAGATCATTTAAATATTTTGCTGTCCAAGATGCTACAATGACTAAGATACAAAGGAAAAAAAAAACATAACCACAAGGAGTTACTGAACCAAAAGTGATTAGCAACAGCTTAAAGTGTTCAGGCCTTTGCTTCTTGATTATAAACAGAATAAATCCGTAAACGATAATAGTGCTCAATTTAAATTACTTACAGCAACTGCTGCTTTTCAGGGCCTGTCAGACATCATGGTGCTCTTTCAACTGCACTTTGAATGTACAAAGCAAATTACTGTGGATGCGAACAGTTGTAATTGAGGCCAGTTTACTAGTGTATCTTTTCACTGTATACAATCGATTTTAAATTAAATGGTTTTAATTACACATATAACGTGTGCGAACAAAAGTTTTCTGAAAAGAAATTTGGAGGAAAGAGACTTTATTCCAGTAAACAGTTTGCAAGATGGAGCCTTTGGTGCATTCCAGAGGACAAAGGGAGGGTTGGGGTTTTACAGCAAAAGTTCTTCCCTGGGTTCCCAATAAGGTCCTTTGCTTTTGAGTCAGCAAAACCAGGATTCAAACTCACTTAGTTCTGATTGGTTGATACAGCTGAGCCCTGATTGGTAGAGACAGGTGAGCTCTGATTGGTTGGCTCAGGTGAGCTCTGATTGGTTGGTTAATGTGAGCTCTGGAAGTCCCAAAGTTGAACAGAGATGTAGGTTTTTGGGTGAATTCAGAGTACATGTGTGACCTCTAGTCAGCAAATGGCCACTTGGCTTTGTTTTAAATTTAGGCCAAGTTAGCCACTCAGGATCCTTCTTGAAGGATTAGCTCTTTCAGGTTCATATTTGTTCACATTTGATACATGGTTTTCTACATATACAGCCTTGTTGAAAAAGGAAGATGATCCCCACAGCAGGCACAGCTCTGTGGGACTGCTCCAGAGACTGAGCAGAGAAGGTACAGGCCAAGAAGGTGGAGAAGCTGAAGCAAGTATGATTTCAGCAGTGAGTGGGCCACAAAATGCCCCTTCCTCTGGCAATTTCGCATGTCTCAATACAGAGCTAGTCCACTGTCAAAACTGTCCAATAGGCAGCCAGAGAAAAGGGAGGAAGCTGAGAATCAAATTGTGTCATGAAGGTAGGGCAGAGAAAGAGTGAAGAAGAGTGTGTTTCTGTGGCCTATGATGATTTCAACAAATAACCTGGCAGCTTGAGCACTAGGGGACAGCACTGTCATACAATGCCCTTCCAGCAAAATTAGGTTGCTGTATTCCTGATGTCTTATAGTCCTTACTCCAGTATTTCTCTGAACAGGGTCTAGGAACCACCTACATCAGTAGCAAGGATTGAGGGAAGCTTTTTTGAAACATGGATTCCCTGATTCCCACGTTCCACTCCAGAATTAGAGTCTTGAATTAGAATCTTGGGGGTCGGGCTAGTTATATGCATTTTAAAAAGCTCCCAGGTGATTTGAATGCATACTAAAGTTTTATAATTACTGCTTCATGATAGCAGAAATCCTTGAGGTGTACCATCATATCATGTGTAGTGCTTGGCACCATGGTGCTTAGTGAATTCAAACAATTCTAACAAATGATTGGTTTTTGCATTATTTGCTCAAACCCAAGTGTTTCATTTTCTTTTCCTTCCTAGTTCTGCCATATCTATGAACAGTATCAGAGTGATAGCCTAAAAACTGGGCATAGGCAGAGGACATTACCTCCTTCACAGAGAAAATTGAAACTATAGCTTCAACTCCCTTAACTTCCTCCTTGCCTTGTGCCTGTACTTAGGGGGAAGACATTCAGTCTATTATTATTATCTGTGGTCCCCAACCCCCAGGACGAGGACCAGTACTGGTCTGTGGCCTGTTAGGAACTGGGCTGCACAGCAGGAAGTGAGCAGCGGGTGAGCAAGCGGAAGCTTCATCTGTATTTACAGCTGCTCCCCATTGCTCACATCACCCACCTGAGCTCCGCCTCCTGTCAGATCAGCGGTGGCATTAGATTCTCATAGGAACATGACCCCTACTGTAAACTGTGCATGCAAGGGATCCAGGTTGCGCGCTGCTTATGAGACTCTAATGCCTGATGATCTGAGGTGGACCTGAGGCAGTGATGCTAGTGCTGGGGAGTGGCTTCAAACATAGATTATCATTAGCAGAGAAGTTTGACTGCACAGAGACCATAATAAATCAATTGCTTGCAGATTCATATCAAAACCCTATCAGTGAGTGGCAAGTAACAATGTAATAATAGAAATGAAGCGCACAATAAATGTAATGCCCTTGAATCACCCGAAACCATCCCCCCCACCCCACAGTCCGTGGAAAAATTGTCTTCCGTGAAACTGGTCCCTGGTGCCAAAAAGGTTGGAGACCGCCGATCATTATGATGTTAACTGTAGGTTTTTCAGAGTTGTCCTTTAACAGATTAAAGAAATTTCCATCTATTCCTTGATTGCTGAGATTTTTTAAAAATCAGGAATAGAGGTTAGATTTTGTCAAATGCTTTTTCTGCATCTATTGAGATGATCAAATGGGTTTTCTTTTTTAGTCTGTTAATTTGGTAGTTACACTGATTTTTGAGTGCTTAACCTCTGTGCTTCAGCAACTCATGGAAGATTCCAAAAGTGTGCACCAGATTTTCTCAGCGAGAGGTAATGGCCTACCTTTGATCCTAACTTATTTGTTGAGATCATCTCAAAAGTTAAAGATTTTTTTGTTTTGTTGTTGAGTTTTTTAAAAGAATAACATTCCTTGTATTAATAGAGACTAAAAAGCTAATATGATTCAGGGCAGTATAAAAACAAAAATGCTTTGGGGAATTGTTTGCTATATACCTGTATCTTGTAATATGTGTCTATTGTATTTCTATTTTGTTAACTCTATTTAAAGAGTAATATTATCATGTCCCATTTTCTATTAGGCAGGTTTTTTTTAGACTCCCAGCCAGGCTCGGGAGGGTGCTGACAGTGGCCTTCTTCTTAATCTCTTCAGACATTTAGCTGGCCAGAACCTGAGCATCCTCTTCCATGCAAAACTTCCTGCTCCCTAGGCATGAGAAACTAAGATTTGTTTGTAATTTCAACAACTGTGACCTGAGATAAGTTAAAAATAATAATTTCTCTGGATCAGTTAACCTTCTCTTAAACAGGACAAAATATTATCCTTTCCCATCTGAAATAATCTTGTGAGGAAGAAGAATTTATTGTGCTGGGACATCCTAAGTCACTAAATGGGAGGATCTGGCCACCCTGCTTCATACAACCATGCGTTTATTTGTAAAAGTTGATATACTCCCACTTATAAGTGAAAACATCTGGTATTTGTCTTTCTGTGTCTGAGTTGTTTCACTTAAGATAATGACCTCCAGTTCCATCTGTTGTGCTGCAAAAGACATGATTTCATTCTTTTTTACAGCTGAATAGTATTTCATTGTGTATATATACCACATTTCCTTTATCCAATCCTCTGTTGATGGACACTTAGGTTGATCCTATATCTTTGTTATTGTGAATAGTACTGTGATAAAAATACGAGTACAGATATCTTTTTATATATTGATTTCTTTTCCTTTGGGGGGATACCAAGTGGGATTGCTGGATAGTATGGTAGTTCTATTTTTAGTTCTTTGAGAAATCTCCATAATGTTTTCTATAGAGGTTGCACTAATTTACATTCCTACCAGTGGTGTAAGTTCCCTTTTCTTCACATCTTTGCCAACATCTGTTATTTTTTGTCTTTTTAATAATAGCTATTCTGATTGGTATAAGATGATATCTCATTGCGGTTTTAATTTGCGTTTCTCTGATGATTGATGGTGTTGAACATTTTTTCATATGCTTCTTGGCCATTTGTTTGATTTTTCTGTTAGACAGTTTTATTTGTCTGGGCTACAGGAGGCAGGTGATCTTAGGACCAAATGAAATTATCCCTCAGTAAGTTACTTTTAACTCCCTTACTAAATTCTAAGTATCATTCTCATTCCATTCCACTACCTACGGAGATGACATTGCAATTTATTTCTTTGCTTTAACCTGTGCTCATAGGTGACATCCAGATCTTCTGGATGTGATAAATAGGTGATAAAGTGATAGACACACCAGACTGGCTGCTCTTGGAAAGTTTATTTTGATCATGTAGTCAGTGTCCTGCTGTACAGCAGCTGATGTAAGTTTGTTCACTCTATTTAATGTCTCTTCTTTTTTATGGCTTATTGGGCCTTAATTTTAGGCTAGTAAGTAAAGTTAGCAGTGTAGAGGGTTTTAGAGTAGCTCCTCCCACTGAAAGAGAATCCATTAGTGAACTTATTTTTTAAATTTCCTGGCTTGCTTGACTTACTATTTTTCATCCCTCTCCTTGGGTCTCCTGTTTACTCAATGTATGCACCAAGGGGAGGATATTTGGCAATGACTTGCTATAAATAGTCAGAATTATCTGACTATGAAAGTCACTTTCAAATTCTTTAATTGTCTGCATTTTTCTTGATTGGTGGAAACATCCCAGAACATTTAGTAGTAAAGAGAGAAGGAAGAGTTACACTTTTCTCCTTTAGGGTTTTTTTTTCCCTTTTTGGTGGGGTAGGAATGGTAAGTCATAAGGGTGGATGGGCAGAAGGAAGACATAATAAAATACTAATAGCGAAAGGATAATAAAAAGTACATTGGTATTGTATATTCATTCAGGTGACTTAAAATTCTCTCTTATAGAATTAATTTGTTCTTCAGGAAATTCTTAAAAGGAAATACTAGCAATGTAAGCTGGGCACAGTGGCACATGCCTATAGTCCCAGATACATAGGAGGCTGAGGTGGGAGAAGATCACTTGAGCTCAGGAGTTTGAGGCTGCAGTGTGCTATAACTGCACCTGTGAATAGCCACTGCACTCCAGCCTGTGCAACATAAAAAAAAATAAAAAGAAATAAAAGAAATACTAGCAATGTAGTAATAAATGTGAGATGAAACAATCAAAAGGTACCCAGGGAACTATCAGTGGTGTCCTAAGGGTGAAGAGTGTACCTGTTTTATTTTGATGGGGGGAGGCAGAGGGGAGGTATGAGGAAAAGAATTGCTGTCAGCAGTTCTATGTAGATGTTGTCACCTGTAATTAGTAATGTCACCTATTTTCCTTCCCTCTAGTCTCAGTCAGGTATGGCTGAGTAACAACCAAGCACAAAATCTCAGGGGACACAACAATAACCACTTATTTCTTATACATTAATTAGGGGTTGTCTGATCAAGGCAGCTACGCTTCAAGCTGTGGGTTGGCTCGTCACTGCTGGTTGGTTCTGATTTGCCCCAGGTGTGTTCATTCTAGGCCTCAGGATGAAGATGCACTGGCTACCCAGGGGAACCCCTCTCCTGGCCATGGCAGGGGCACAAGAGGTAAGTAGACAAAGGATTTGTTTAGACATTTCTCAAAAGACAATATACAAATTGTCAATAAGGACATGAAAAATTGCTCAACATTATTAGTCATTAGGGAAATGGAAATCAAAACCACAATGACAGACCACCTCACACACATTAGGATGACTATAATAGAAAAGTTAGATAATAGCAAGTGTTGGTGAGGATGTGGAGAAATCATACACTGCTGTGGGAATGTAAAATGGTACAGCCACTTTACATTTGGCAGTTCTTTCAATGGTTAAACTTAGAGTTTAACCATATGACCTAATAATTCCACTCCTAGATACATACTTAAGAGATGTGAAAACATAATCCACACAAAAACTTGTACACAAATATTTATAGTAGCATTATTCATGATAGCCATGAAAATATGGAAACAACCTGAATGTTCAACTGATGAATCGATAAATAAAATGTGGTATATCCATATAATGGAATATTATTTAGCTACAGAAAGGAATGAAGTACTGATTCATACTATAATATGGATGAAACTTGAGAACATCAGGCCAAGTGTAAGAAGCCCGTCACAAAGGATCATGTATTATATGATTCCATCTATATGAAGTGTCCAGAATAGGCAAATCCGTAGAGACAGAAAGTAGACACTACTGGCTGCCGGGGGTTGGGGAGAATGGGGAGTGACTGCTAATGAGCATGGAGGGGTTCTTTTTGGGGTGTTGAAAATATTCTAAAATTGATGGTGGGGATCATTGAACAATTCAGTTTTACTAAAAACCACTGAATTATATATGTTACATGGGTGAATTGCATGTTATGTGAATTGTATCTCAATAAAGTATATATGTGTTTATATACACACACACACACACAGAGAAACATGCACTGCCTCTTAAAGTCTAATCTTGAAACTAGCACACGGTCACTTCTGCCTATATTCCAATGTTCAACGCAAGTCACATGGCAGAGCTCAACGTCAAGGAGCGGGGAAGTACACTTCGCTTGTTCTAGGAGGACTGCAAAGTTGAGATAGGGAACCAGCAAGCCCTGCTCAATAAGAAGTCATAAGACCTGAACCAAGGTCTCCGATAAAACAGGAGGCTGTGGAGAAACCGGCCCAAACCAGCTAGAACCCAGATGGCCATGAAAAACAACCTCTGGTTACCCATGCTGCTCATTATACCTTGGTTTATAATGGATTAGCACACTAAAAGAAACTCCCATCAGTGCCATGACAATTTACAAATGCCACGGCAACTCCTGGAAGTTACCCTATATGGTTTAGAAAGGGGAGGGACCTTTAGTTCCGGGAACTCCCCACTCCTTTCCCAGAAATCTTACTAATAATTCTCCCTCTGCTTAACATAAAATTAAATAAAAGGTATAAAATATGACCCTGGAAACACACAAAATGCTACTCTCTGTTGCTCTGAGAGATAGCCACTACCCTGTCTATGGGGCAGCGTCTTTTTTTTTCTTTTCTTATTTTAATAAACTTAATTTTGCTTTACTCTGTCAGTTGGCTCTTGAATTCTTCCCTGTGTGATGCCAAGAACCTACTTGGACTTCATTCCAGACCCCAGTTTTGGGGCCCACTTTCCTGTATCAAAGTCACATGGCAAAGGACATGGATGCAAGGTAGGGTGAAGAATTTATGTCAATAATTTAATCTACCATGCCACACTAATCTTTTCTCTTTTTCTCCCTATTCATATTCTAGGCCTCATTCAAAGACCTTAGAACAACTGGCCATTACTGCTACTGTATTGTAATATTTAATGCAGATATCTGAAAACAACACTTAGATAACTACGATTTTTTCCTTTCCTTTTAAAGATTTCGTCAAGAATTAGGCTCCTTTAGAAATTTTTTATTTGGACGGTTTTTCCCCCATACTTGGATTTTCTCTGCAATGTCTGGTTAAAATGGGCTGAAATTTTCATTTTGAAAAAGGATCATGTTCTCAAGACACATCCTTCAGTACAATAAAAACTTTCAAGAAATGAAAACAAGTGGAAATTACCTGCTACACAATATTTAAGATAACTTGGTTAACTCCAGTGTTGCTTACTGTAATAGTTCAACTGGGACTTTCTCTGATACTTCAAATAAAGAACGTAAATGCCCTTGCTAGATCCCACTGCTGGGCATATAGCCAAAAGAAAGGAAATCAGTATATCAAAGAGATATCTGCAGTTCCATATTTATCGCAGCACTATTCACAATAGGGAAGATATAGAATCAGTCTAAGTGTCCATCAATAAGTCAATAGATAAAGAAAATGTGGTATATATACAAAGTGGAATATTATACAGCCATAAAAAGAATGAATTCCTGTCATTTGCAACAACATGGATGTAACTGGAGGACATTATGTTAAGTGAAATAAGCCAGGCACGGAAAGACAAATATTGCATGTTCTCATGCATATGTGGGAGGTAAAAATAAAATCGAACTCATGGAGATAGAGAGCAGAATGATGGTTACCAGAGGCTGGGAAGAGTATCGGGGAGAGGGGGATAAAGAGAGGAAGAGGGTATGATTGGTTAATGGGTACAAAAATACAGTTAGATGGAAGGAATAAGATCTAGTGTTCAGTAGCACAATAGGGTGACTATAGTTAACAATAACGTATATTTCAAAATAATTAGAAGAGTGGAATTGGAATGTTCCTAACCCAAAGAAATGATAAATACTTGAGGCTATGGATATCCCAATAACCCTGATTTAATCATTACACATTGTATGCTTGTATTGAAATATCACATGTAGCCTATAAATATACACAACTATTATGTATTCATAATAACTAAAAATTTTTAAAAATGAAATGAAAAGTAAATCTAAGTAAGCATCTTAAAAAAAAAATAAAGTAGATTCCAGGGCAACCCAAACTCTTTGGATGCAGGGAGATTTTGTTGAAAATGGAATTTTTCTTTAAATAAGTGTATAAGACTTAAACGCTTTGTGAGCATTTATTTTTACTATATAAGCTATATAAAATATAAACACTTTGTTTTTGGCATAGTAAGCAATTGCCCAAATATCAGATGAATACATCTAACACTTGCTAATCTGTATTTCTCGCTACAATATCATGAGGAACCCCAGCGATAAAGAAGAGATACTTCAGTAATAAAAAGCAATAAAGATCAATTCTGAATCTGGCAATATGTTTCAAGCTTTTGAAATGTGCATACCTTCTTATGCAGTAATTCTAATTCTAGAAATTTATCCTAATGCAATAATCAGAATTTGGCATAGAGATGTATATGTTAAGTTGAATAATATGAAATTGCTGATATTTGACCATTTTTTAATCTACAATAGTGACAATTATATATGATTTAATCTAATACAAAGATGTTCATCACGTGGTGTTAGTTATGATGTTGATAACAGGAGATAAGTGAAATGTCCAACAATAAGGTATTGGTTAAATAAATTATAGAAACCCATACACTAGAATTCTATGGAGCCACTAAAAATTATAATGATTGAAATGTATTTTTATTGTTACAGAATGAGGATGTTCATGATATATTATTAAGAGAAAATGATATTACCTAACAGAACGTTATATGATGCAATTTTTATTTAAAACTATATAAGTATATATTTAGATTACAAGACTAGAATAATATATACCAAAATATTCACAGTCATTATCTCTTGGTTGTAGGATTGCATGTCATTTTTACAGTCTACATTTGGGTTTCCATATTTCCTAATTTTTGACAAGAGTATAATTTTGTTATATAAAAACCAATTCTGTAACATAATACTAAGTTATGATTGTCTGTGCCAGGAATTTTGGAATCTATTTGGTTGAACCCAGTATTATTTTAAAGCATAATGCACAATGAAAAACTTGCATTTAGGAAAACTTGTTTTCAGCTTGTAGTACTTACAACAGGTTAGATGGTACACATATAGATTTTATGGTGTATTCCTGGGCTACTTGGTTTGAACAGGTGAAAATATATTTGCCATTTTTTGCAACAACTTTTGCATTATGGCATAAATATTAGAGAATAATTCATTCAGGGTGTATTCCATTTGGGGGAAATATAGGCTATAGAAAACTGATCATATACATAACCTGCCTAACACCTTCTGAACACAGCCCCTCCACTTACATACCCATGCATTCACTCACATTTTTATTTTTTCTGTATTTAAAGACAGCGACCCACTTTTTTACCAGGAACTATTATATTTTTATATTTAAATCAATTCATACATTTGGGTGTGAATGGGAAAGGTGTTTTCTTTTTAAACTGGATTTAACATTATGTCAGATAATGTCACAATAGAAAAAATATTTTAAAACATATTAATTAGCCTTTGACTTATATACTTCAATTCCAAGAAAGAAATATTGTAAACCTACTCAAACATAGATATTAATAGATTTTGTCCTGAATTTGACTTGTGAAATTCAAGAAGATCTGAAAAACTCAAAATGGATTCATTAAAAAAAAAATGGATTCATTATTATCACCAATGTAACAAATTCTTAATCACAGAGAGAAGATTTATTTGTCAGTATAAATAAGAAAATGAATGAATTTGCTAATTCTTTCTTCCTGTACAATCAACGTTCCTCACGGTATTGGTTTTAGGTGCATATGTCTGTGAGTGTATGTGTGTATATGTATCTGTATGTTTATATTTCTATCTGCCTGTATGTCCATATAGGTGTGTGTGCATGGTATATATATGCATGTAAATAAGTGTATGATTGCATGTAGATGTGTGTTCATGCTTGTGTATTTGTATACATATATGAATATGTTATGTATATGTGTATATGTTATATACATATGCATATCAGTCCAAGGCAGAGAATAATTTAGCACCATTCAAAACCAATTGAAATGTCAATATACTTGGAAAAAGTCCTATTAGTAATGTAAACATCACTTCTGATTTTTGATAAGCAGAATAAACAAAATAATGAGCCCATTATAGTTATAGTGTACTTGTGAAGCATTTAAGCTTTATAAACTTTGCTTTGATCACCTTGCTAGACAGAGAAAGGCAGAATTAGTTCCTGTTTAGGCTGGAGTGTGTTTAGTATTCACATCTCACATTAGAACCACTAACTCTAATAGATTTAAGGGCCCTAAATCCTTTCCTACTTCCCTTGGGCAGAACCAAACTAGCCATTTCCAGATGGACATGTCCTTTACAAATGAGCATATGGGTTTCATGTATTAAGGCTTCAACATAACATGAATGAAAATAATAATCTAATGCTAAGTAGGTGCGTGTCGGCTGGATATCTGCCAGTATCAACAAGAAATTGCCAAAAAAGAAGGCTGCAAGTGACTTCCCAGAATCCTAGGGCTAACAGGAACCTGGGGATGATGCAATGCATGTTTGTGGGGATCCAGGTGAGAGGTGAGACTACACTGCCCTCCAGGTTACTTTCCTCTGCCAGCTTCTTACATGGAAGATGGTAGAGCATGGTCCTGGAGGAACACCCATTCTTCTATCCTCATCTTTGACTTACTGTAGGAGTCAACAATTGCTCCATTGGAAGGACTGTTGTTGTCTCTAAAGAAAGGAGAAAATTGGTGGGGATTTTCAAAACTAGACCTCTAACTCATAGGTGAGCTTAATGTGGTTAGGCAAATACTTGGGGACAGTCAAGTTCTGTGCTACAGGGCGCCAGCTTTGAGAGGAAGACTCTGTGGCTGTCTTGTGCTTGACTAATCTGGGGAGCTAGGAGGACACTGGTGTGTCCCCGGTGGGATGAGCCCTACACCTCCCTTGGTCAGGTCTGCTGGCCACATGTGAGCCTGTGGGTTCCCCTCAGGTGTGCTGGGCAGGATGCCTCCATCTTTCATACTTTAGGAGTTGGTTTCCTCACTACCAATCTCTCCTCCCTCCTCCAGAAGGACTGTGTTGGCTCAATTGTTGGAAGAGCCTGGCTTCAGTTCCCCTGTATTTTTTTTTCCTGGCATTTGCTCTACTCTGATATTACTGGTCTCACTGCCCACTTCACATTCTGAGAATCCTGGAGTTGGGGGAGGCCCCTCTGAGATCATCTAACCCCATCTCCCAGCCAGGACAGATATCTGTGTGAAAAAAGTCAGGCAGATTATTCCTTTTTGTGACATGGGATTAAAATCAGATTCTTATTTTCTCTCTCGTCTCTCTGACCCCTCCCCACTCCATCCCAAAATGTCACTTCTACAGAATAGGCTACATTCCTTTCACTATATTTCATTTAGAACACCCCTCCTTTACTGTCCCAAACTGGCCCATCACAAACAGTCATGAAAAGTATCCTCTTTCCCCAAGGTGTCATTAGATCTAGACCTCATTTTGGCAGTTCTTGTTCCCTATTGCCGGCCATGTCTAGGAGCTGCTACATTGCTAGAAAAGCCCTGACACTATGGCCTCCCTTCCTGTCCGTATTGCTGCCAGAGAGATTTTCATAAAACATAGGCTTCCTCTGCTCAAAAGCCTTCAGTAACTGCCCATCACCAACAGAATGAAGATAAAACTTCTTAGCTAGGCATTCAGGCCACCCCAGAGTTGTCTTACATGACAGTGTCATTTCCCAAATGCTGTTTCCACCCCAAGTTTGCTCTTCTTTTCCCCCAAACATGCTCTGAACTGCCTTGCCTCTTTGAGCAGGCTGCTCCTGCTGCCAGAAATTCTCTGCCCATCTTCTCTGTCACTTGAAATCCCATTTATCCTTCAAGGTTCAAGTAACTGTCACTTCTTTTCTGAAGCCTCCTCCAATCCCTCCATTCAAAAAGTAAGCACTTTTCCTCCTCAATACCTTCTAATGACATTCTTTAGCAATCCTGGTGGTACCTGCCTAATATCCTGATGGTTATTGTCTGCCGCAGGAGGGCAGAGACTAGGTCTGAGCTGTGTCTGTAGCTCCAGGGTCTCCGGCACAGTGTCTTGGAACCACAGGGCTCTCCACCTTGTGTCTGGCAAGGCCCTACATGATGCGGCTCTTGCCGGCTACCTTAACCTCTTTCCTATCCACCCTCCTCCTTTCTGTAGTGACACTGGCCTTCTGTGGATTCTTCAAAGGTGCCAAGTGCTTTCTTACCTTGGGGCTGTTGCCCACGCTGTCCTCTTGGCCTGAAATGCTTTCGCGTCCATTCTTCATCTGGTTAACTCCTGCTCATCCGTCTTGTCACAGCTTAAAACATCACTTCTCAAGGAAGCCTGCCCTGACCTCTCAGAGAAAAACTGCACAGTTATCACCCAGCCACATATCTCATGAGCTTGTAGACCAGGAAACACACATGAAATGCCTGCCCCGCGGGCTGTTGGTCAGGATGATAACGCAAGCTCTGCTCCTTCTCTAGGATGCCCTGCCCTTCCCAGCCTATTCCCTGGCTCCTTGGGGCTTAATGCTTTTTAAGACTCTCCCAAGATACCTTCTTATCATTCAGAAGAGCAGCAAAATGTGCCGGAAAGAAGGGTCAGGTCACGTGGGGCCTAAAACTTGATTTGTTATTGTGAGGCCTCCTGTCTTGAAACCTTGTGATGTCTTGGTCCTCAGTGGTCAGGGATTTGAGATCAGAACTAGGTAGTACGAGTAGAAAGATAAAGTTACAGGAACTCAAAGGTAGGGGTGGAGGGCAGAGAACAAAGCATATATGGAAGCAGGACTGGTATATCAAGGAAGATCAGGGCAGAACGATGGCGTTCCAGTTTTGTTGGTTTTGGAAGGACATTTCATTACACTTGACTGCTTCAGAGTTGTGAAAATTGCCTAAAATTAGTCTTTTGGGCAGAGGTTACGAATTGGCAGTTGCAGGCAGAATCTGGTCCTCAGACTTGTTTTAGTTGGCCAGCACAGTGTTGATAAAACATATTTGAGTTAGTCGCCAACATTTAAAGATTGGAAGATTTCATATAAAATTTTTCATTTCTGGCTTCTCTTGGAAAAACCAGAAAACCTGGCATCCCAGCCCCACGTTTCCGTCCAGCAAGACAGTCAGCTGGGGCTGAGTACGGGCTGTCCGTCCCCTTCCAATAAGACGTATTCTTCCCAGTTCCCAGTTCCCCACAGTCCTCACCCGCTTAGCTTCCCTCGTTCACGTCACCTGCCTGGCTCTGTGGGCATTTGAATTTGAGACCCTTGCTATTTTTTCAAGTTTTATTGTGGGAAATATCAAACATATACAAAAGTCAAGAGAGTGGCAAGACGAGCCCCCATGCACGCATCACCCAATTTCAACAAGTGTCATTCACAGCCGATCTTATTCCATCAATCCCCTCACCCATTCGCCACCTCCCCTGCCCCACCCCTGGATTATTGTGAAGCAAATCCAGACAGCATATCATTTTATTGGTAAATATTTCAATATGTATCTCCAAAAGATAGACGCTTTTATATAACAGAGCCACGGTCTCATTGTCAAAGTTAAAACACGGCCAATTCTTTACTATCACCAAATAGCCACTCTGCTCACTTTTTAATTCTTCTCCACACTAGTTGCTTCATTTGATTTCCTTTTTCTCTGAGGAAAAGAAGCATGGGAAAGCGTTCTCTGAGAAAGGGGGATGGGAGTAGAAATGGGAGTAGGACACTTTGATCTCCAGAAAGTCATGGATGGAATGATTCCTTATGTCTGTGTAACACCTTTATAGCTTTATACTTTGTGGTTTTTTGAAATAGGACTGATTTCACTTGATCCTTAGGACAACTTTGTATACTTGGGGCAGGGTATTGCTCTCATGGTTTTATGACACAAAATAGATACAGCAGGTTGAGTGGTTTTTCAAACTGCAGAGATAGTAACAGAACTGTGACAAGAACCCCATGAATCCAGACCTCCTGATTTCTAATTATGCCTCTTTCTTTCACGCCATATGTGAAAGATGGCAGGACAGGTTATAATGTGGTGACAGAATATAGTATGGAGTGATAGTACTGAGCAGTTCTTGAGTGCCTACTCTGTGGCTAGGCATTGTGCGAGGTATATTACATATGCTATATCATTTATTCCTCTCATCAGCTCTCTATTATTCCACTTTTGTAGAGATGGGCACTGAAGACATAGGAGTTAAATAACGTTCCTGGGAACAAATAGCTAGGGGGTGGCAGAGCTAGAATTGGAAGCCAGCTTGCTGTAACAATAGCATCCTGGTGCATGACCACTGTATTAAACTTGCCAAAGGATGGGCTCTGCAGTCAGGCAGACTTGACTTCAAATCCAGCTTTTATTCACTTTGTGACCACGGGCAATAGCTTCCTCATCTTTAAATGGGAATCATGGTACCTAACTCTTAATGTGAGGATCCAATAAGATCATCTATGTAAATTATTTAGTATATCACTTGGCACAGAGTAAAGCTTCAATAAATGTAAGCTACCAAAAAAGGAGGGGTCACAACAGTATGATCTCCACCAATGTGTCCCAGCAAAAGGAAATTGTATCCCTTCTCTCACCAGCCCCTTAAACTAACCCCATCTTATGTTATTCCTGCAATATGTGGTTCGTGATCAGCGTTTCTATACATTTTTATACATGAAATAAAATAAATGTGTGCTTTATACTTTGAAATGAAAGAGCATTTTAATTCTAAAGATTTTGATTGTCAAAAGCACAATAGATTTGCTGTGAAAATTCCAAATCCAGTCTGCCACAAGCTGCATGGCCTCTTGGCTTTTCATCCTAACAGCTAACTTATCACACATATGGAAACTATTGCCGAGTGATTTTAAGAAATCTTTTCTGGAATTTAAGGGAAAAATGTATGGTTGAGAAAGTCCTTGGATGGTGTGAAAATTGTACAAATCTCATCAATACCGTGGGGAGATAAAGGGAGTAAAATTTCCAGCTCTGCCCATTTCTCCCCGTCTCTGAACACCTACAGATTCCCAAGTGTTTTAGGGAGGAAGGTAGAAGTACAAAAGTGGGTGGGCAGGACTGAATAAGGTGGTACAAAGTACCAAGCAGAAGCAACTAATTTCCACAAAGATGTCTCCTATGTTCAGAGAGCTAGAATAGGCAGGGGCCATGACCAGGCCTGCTAACTTTTATTGGCCTCAGGGAAAGAAGGTTAAGGGCAGAGAGCAACAAAGTCAGTGGAAGGGGAATCCTTTGCACAGCTTTTACTCAGCTAATGTATTAGTTTCCTGTAGCTGCTATAACACGTTATCATAAATGTAGTGGCTTAAAACAGAAATTTATTCATCATATAGTTGTGTAGGTTAGAAGTCCAATATGGGTCTTCCTGGGTAAAAATCAAGGTGTCAGCAGGGCTGTATTCTCTTCTGGACGCTCTGGGGGATAACCTGTGTCCAGCCCACATTCCTCGGCTCCTGTTCCGCTGAGTTCATCTTTGAAGCCAGCAATTGTGAGTGAGTTTGAGTCCTTCCCACATCTCCTCAATCTGACCTGTCCTTCTGCCTCCTTCTTTTACTTTTAAGGACCCTTGTGCTTACATTGGGCCCAACCAGAGAATCTCCCTATGTTAAAGTTTTCTGATTAACAACCTTAATTCTATCTTCTACCTTAATTCTCCTTTGCCATATAACTTAGCATATTCACAGATTCTCAGGGGATTAGGAGATGGACATCTTTGGGGCACTGGGGTTATTATTCTGCTTACCACAGCAGCTGAGTGTTGCAAAGAGAATTGGTCCCTGTTACTAAAGAGAGAATAGATTAGAGGCAGTTGTGGGACTTCAGCAATACTGACAGAATATTTACAATTTATATATTATTTGTAAAATGGCCCACTATAGACCTGCTCTTGAATGGGAAGACAGCATATTTGTAAATATGATAATTTGCTCCAAACAATTTTCTAATTTTAACACAATTTTGATTAAAGTGGAAAAATAATCAAGAAAGCAAAAAAAAATATTTAAAGCGTAATAAGATTCATCTCGCCACACATTAGAACAAGCTACAAAGCAGGAATCTTTAAGACTGTGATGCTGGCTCAAAAGTGAAGTATTTATCAATGAAACAGAGGCAAGAGGTTGGAAATAGCTTTTAGCATATGTGACATTAACAGGTGTCAAATATGCACCATAAAACAATGAATGTAGTATTTAATATTAAGTGAGCACTTTGGAGCAACTGGATACCAATTTGGAAAAATTAATCTAGAAATACCCATCTCCTATTATAGGGCACAACAGATCTCAGCTGGGATTTTAACTGGGTTAAAATCAAGTAAAATTAAATCTAAAGAATAGAACAGACAACTCTTCCTAAACACAATTGTTTGATAAAGTATAATCCCAACTGTGGGAGAAGGATAATTTTTAACGGATGGAAGCAATAAAAAACTCAGAAAGGAAAATGTGGGCCACAAAACTAAGAAAAAGGGGGAAACAATAGAATGTGGGAACTAGTGTGATAAACGACAGATAAGTATTAGTTATTTTAAACATATAAAAAACTTACTGAACTCTGGAAGAATATCACAAGATCTCTGAAGGTAAAATGTTCAAAAAATAAAAGAACAGACAATTCACAGAGTAAAAAGTACACAGAGTAAATCAATACTTGAAAAATATATAAACCTTATTATGCAACAAGGAAGGACAAATACAACAAAGTACCATTTTTATACCTATTTAATCAACAAAAACCAATTTTGAATGATAAAACCCAATGTTCATGAGGCTGTGGGGAAATATATCTGTCGGAAATGGTGACCATGATAACAAGAGTAACCAACACTTACTGTGCCCACCTTCCTCCTAACATTTTTGTGCAAAGGGACTACTGTTTCTCCGATTTCACAAATGAGGCAACTGTGACTCAGAGAGGTGGCATAACTAATCCACTGTCACACAGCTAGTATGTGCAGACCAGCCTAAAAAAGCTTTGTTGAAGTCCAAACCCTGTGTTCTTAACCAGGGTTCTTAACCAAAGCTCTACACGGCTTTCTGTGGCAATACGTAATAAGAGCAATGAAGAGATTTGTATCCTTTGACTAATGTATGCCAGGCCCAGAAATTTAGCCTAGGAAAATAATTTCAAAGAATAAACCTCTCTCTCTGTCTGTGTGTGTATATATATTATATGTATGTGTATATTTATATATGTATGTATATATTTATATATTTATACATATACAAAGATATTTATTAATTTAACAAATATCTGTTAATTGCTCATTATCTACCAGGAAATAACTATAAACAAATTATAATCTATGAATGCAGAATTAAAAGGATCAATGTGAAGAATATGACAAAATATGCAAAAATATTTATGAAATAATGTAAAATGAAGAAAAAATAGACCACACTATTGGATATCCTGTGTGTAAAAACAATCAGTCATACGGTGATATCCAAGAGCTAAATTTAGCCGGAGAAGTTATGTGATTTGGGATGAGGATTGGGGAAATTTCTAATAACATTTTCAATGGAGACCCCTACTGCCTGACATTCGTGATACCAGGGTGTAGCCCTTCGCATCAATTGCCTATAAAAGCCATCTTTTGCAACAGTGGTTGGTCTGTGCACTCCGCGGTTGGTGGGTAGGCGCTTTAGTTCCTGAGAGAAACCCCGCCCCCACGCCCCCGGCCCCTCCCACGAGCAAGCGGCAAGACGCTCCTCTCCTCGGAGCAGCCTATGCTCCTTGAATGGGAAGTGAGCCGAGGCGAGAGCCCAAGGGCAGGCGGGCGCAGGCGACCAGTGGAGTCGGGCTTGCGGAGAAGCGGCTCCTTTGGAAGTTCAGCCTAGACCAGACGAAAGACTCATTTTCATTTATAGTCACTACGCTGATCCCTTCGCTGGAATTAAATAGTGTGTGTGTTATGAGCTACGGGGGCATTCGGCTTCCATTCACTACCCCTCTTCACAATCCGAGACCCTCCAAAGGGCAGGTGCATGGCTGTCACCCAGAGCACCGAGGCAGGGTTCTGGAAGTGGGATTGGGGGAGTTGGGGGTGGGAATCCTTTCATACTCTGTGCCCATTTGAATTTGTAGGCCCTTTCCAATTATGCCACTAATTGTTTAAAAGGATTGCAAGACTAAAAAAAAAGATTTTAATCACTAATCTGTTATTGAAAGGACTTTTTAAAGTTAATTTTCTTCTTGAATACTTCTTAGTCAATACACACTTGTGAGTCCCGACACCCTACTGGGGCGCTGGCTTTGTCGGTCCTTCTAACACCTGGCTCACTAGGCTTTCTTCTCTGATGACGAATTGTTCTTGCTTTTTATAGGAAGGGGTTTGATGATATGAGGCCACTAGATTTACGAAATATTTCCTGAACTCCTGGGTTAGCCAATTGGAATTTCACATTGGAAAAACCCTGTCATAAACAGACGGTTGTCTCTCATTTGCTCTCACTGGCAGCAGCTTGACAGCTGCATCTGCCACCAGGTAGAAATGTGGCGGTAGCTTGCTGGGGGCATTCTGATGACCAAAAGAATGACAGAATGAAATGAACTGATGTGATCACTCCAGGATATTTTCAAGCAAAAGATCTTGTGTGTGTGTGTGTGTGAAAAAGAAAGAGGGAGAGAGAACACCCCAAAATGCAGAGCCCAGCCCATGACTTGGAGGGAGTATCTGAGTGCCCTGCTGCACACCAGGTCCCTAGGGGAAGAGGTTGTTGGTTGAGCACCCTAGAGGCTAACGCTGAGTGTGGGGAAGCTCACCCTCACTATCTCAAAAGGGTGGAGATTGAGGTAGTTCCAAAATTTGGCCAATAACCCAGATTCCAAAGCACAGCCAATGGATGGTGGTGTCACAGATTCCAAATACACTTGAACTACAGATTCACATCTGCTGTATGAAAGGGGAGAAAATGCAAACAGTGGATAGACATAAGTAAGATACAGCCCTCTGTCCCTGCATTGCTTAATTCCAGTTTATGACGTTTTTTATTTGCATGATTTAGGGTTCATAACTTTTGTCGTGCATATATTTAATGATAAACGTGTTACTCATTTGCTGTTTCTTTAAGGGCAATGCAGACATTGAATGTGTGTGGCATTTGATACGCTCAGGATTTTTTTCCTTTAAAAATGAAAAAACAGGACTTCCTTTGAATACAGGACTGTGAAATTGCAAGAAACATCTCATGAACTACTTTTTAAAAAAAATTGTGGTGAATACGCATAACATAAAAGTTACCATCTTAACCATTGCAGTTCAGTAGTGTTAATTATATTCAAACTGATGTGCAACAAATCTCCAGAACTTTTTCATCTTGCAAAACTGAAACTCTGTACCCGTTAAGCAACGACTCCCCATTCCCTCCTCCCCACAGCCCCTGGCACTACTTTCTGTCTCTATGAATTTGACTACTTTAGATACTTCATATAAGTGGAATCATACTTATGTCTTTCTGCGACTGGCTTATTTCACTTAGCATAATGTCCTCAAGGTTCATCCTTGTTGTAGCATGTGTCAGAATTTCCTTCCTTTTTAAGGCTCAATAATATTCCATTGTATGTATATACCACATTTTGTTTATCCATTCATCCACTGATGGACGTTAAAGTTGCTTCCACCTTTTGACTATTGGGAATAATGCTAGTATAAAGGTGTACAAATATCTCTTCCAGACCCTACTTTCAATTATTTTGAATATATATCCAGAAGCAAAATTGCTAGATCATATAGTGACTCGTTTTTAATTTTTTTAGGAACTGCCATATTGTTTTCCATAGTGGCTGCACCATTTTACATTCCTACCAACAGGGCACAAAGGTCCCAATTTTTCCACATCCTACTAACACTTGTTATTTTCTTTTTTTTTTTTATAGTAGCCATCCTCATGGGTGTAAGGTGGTATCTCATTGTGGTTTTGATTTGTGTTTCTCTAATGATTAGTGATGTCAAATATATTTTTATATGCTTGTTGGCCATTTGTATATCTTCATTGGAAATCTGTTGAAGTCCTTTGCCCATTTTTCAATTGAGTTATTTGGTGGTTTTTTGTTGTTGTTGTAGGAGTTCTTTTTATTTTCTAGATATTAACCCCTTATCAGATGTATGATTTGCAAATATATTTTCCCATTTTGTAGGTTGCCTTTGCCCTCTGTTGATTGTGTCCTTTGATGAATAGGTGGTTTTAATTTTGATGTAGTCTATCTATTTTTACTTTTGTTGCCTGTGTTTTTGGTGTCATATCCAAGAAATCATTGCCAAATCCAATGTCATGAAGATTTCCCCTTATGTTTTCTTCTAAAAATTTTATGGTTTTGGGTCTTTGATCCACTTTGATGTAATTTTTATAGATGGTGTAAGGTGACATTACAACTTCATTTTTTTTTTCATGTGGCTATCCGGTTGTCCCAACACCATTTATTGAAGTTCAGTCCTTTCCTCATTGAATGTTCTTGACACCCTTGTTAAAAATCATTTGACCACATATACAATCCATGCACTACTTTTGTAACTATTGTCAGATATACTATACAAATAAACGGAAAAAAAATCACCAAAATAGGCACACTTTGAAAACATTGGATTCAAACTTGCAGAGTTGGCCATATTCATGCTCTCATTTTGCCTTGCTTTTTAAAGTATGACACTTCCAGATTCCAATGATATGGTGTGTTCACAGACTGTCCCCTGTTTACCCAGAAAAAGGGAGATTGCTTTCTCTTTTTAAAAAAGGACAACTGAAAGCACAGAAAAAGGAATCCATTTAAATGGTTCAGGTAGAACAAATGAGAAAAAAAAGAATCTCAAGTTGATACCCAATGATATTATCTGCTTAATTTTTATCTAGAAATATTGCATGGTGATATATTAAAATAAATTGTTAACAGATCAGAATACTCAAGAAATGGGGATTATTCCTTTTAGTGGAACTTTCTGATGAACTGAAAATTAACAAGAAACCCATGTTTTTGTGAATTTCCACCTTTTCTGTTGAAAAAGTTGTGAAAACATTCATTAGTTGATTTTCCTCTCAAATTTAAAGAGTCTAACTAACTGAATTAAACATTTGACTCAAAGATTATGTATAAACCAAAGTGACGAAGATTGGGTTTGAATTCTATCTTAGCCCATTATCAGCTGTGTGATTTGGGGCAGGTTATTTAACCTCTTTGTGTCTTGGTTTCCTCATCTAGAAAATAGCGATAATTGTAATTCATGAATATTGCATAGCACAATGTTTGGAATGTTGTAAGACCTCCGAAAAGTTTAGCTGTTACCATTATCACTGTTTATTATAGTTAAATGTAAAGTACCAGCCTAGATGCAATGGGGGAATAAGAAAAGTAGCAGACCCAGTTGAAAATTCCAGGTGCTTACTGTGCAGGTAAGGGATACAAGAATTACATCCATGAAACAGTTAGGTTTCAGTGGGATGCTGTAAGTTATGAAGGTGATTGCCAAATGAGTGATCATCGATACTTCAGGCCTACAGGGGTTCAGGGAGGGAGGACAAGAGCTGGCAGGCGAGGGTGAGAAAGGGAAGGAAGAGGAGAGAGGAGAGGTGAGAGGAGGGAAAGACATGACAGGAGCAGGCAAGCCCTGAACGATTCAGCTAGATGAGGAAGGGAGACGGAAAAGCACGAGCAAAGGTGTAGGTCAGAAATGAACATGGCATGTTCTGGGGAACCACTGTGAGGTTGTAGTGTCTCCGAGTCATCATTTTGGAGATCAAACTTCCTTGCTAGGACTGAAGCTGAAAAAGATGTAGGCAATTAGACTGAATGTATGCTGACCCCTGGGACTTTCTCCAAATGGTTATACAATGTGTGACACAATGAAAACAACAGCAAAAGAATAAAAATTATTTTAAAAGACTTAAAAAGGAAAAGAGGTTGAAAAAAAGACTTTCCTGGTGATTTGCCTTTCCCTGCAATAAATACACAATCCTGATGAACCAATGTTCCCTGCAAGTGTGATTCTATTTAACTGAGACATTGGTGTGTAATATTACAAGGCTTATCAGTTATGTGGGAGAACAAGGCACACTTGTGCAAAGGTCCCTGAAATGTCAGGGAGGGGGGCTATTAATAGTTATTCAAAATGCCATTTGAATTTTGCCTGTGGATTGAGGCTACCTCACGGTTTCCAGGGGAGGAGATGAGGAGTACTGACAGACAGATGAACAGACTTTGATTTCTGGCCTTGGTTTTGCCTGTTACTCTTGGACAGTGCCCTTATACTTGTGAAAATGGCTCGTTATCTCCTCATGTGCCATATGTTGACCAGGATCACTGCGGTGACCAGCCCTCTTACTTTATGTTTCAAATGAATGGATTGAACGCCCTCTGAAATGGATTATTAAGCAGAGTTTTGAGACCATAGATGTTCACCTAATGGAAGAACAGGTTTGGCTACAGAGATGCCCCAAAGTCTAAGCCTCTATGTTAAATAAACAGAGGAGAACCAATTTAGCACTTTGCAATATTTCTGTCTGACTCCTTGTTGGAGTTGAGGTTTTGACACGGTGGTGGGCCCACAGAATTCACTGGACATGCTTGGAAATTCCTTCTGGTTAAAATGAAGAAATAGAACCATCCTGGGTATTTCTTGAAGTACCGGGGCAAGCTGGGGACCTTGGCCAGGGACAATCACACTGTAGGACCCCCTCTCTATCCTGACTTTCCCTTTCTTCATGGATATTTCAATCCTGATGAGGTCCCTTTGGGTGGTCAGTTGAGCTAAGGAGGGTGGGGGTGAGCAGAAGGGCAGACCCATTGCTTTACCTTGTGCTGGGGACTGGGGAAGGAGATCTTAGGAACAGATTTGCACATGAACCTGAGTTCTGTTTTTCCTGTCTTCCCTTTTGTAAAGCCCAGCTGGCCAGAGTCGCCTCCTTAAGCCCCACTGGCCACCTCCCAGAGATGCTACTCAGTGGCCAGTGCCCACTCACCACCCGACTCCCCATGCCCCAGCAACAGCTCGGGGCCCAGCCATGAACTTGGATTTCTTTCTCCCCTGGGTCGCCACGGCCTGATTTTCCACACCTGACTTCAAAACATCTTCTGCTTCATCTCTTCGTCTCCCTTGTTCAAGGGGAACTACTCAGAGACTCTTCCTTAGTCTTTACCCTGCCTCTTGTTTACTCCCTAAACCAAGATTCTTGGGCCTGGAATAGGAAATTGTGTTCCAGCTCTGCAGTTCTCATAGAGGCCCTAGTTTTGTCTGGAGGCTATGTTTCAGAAGGGTCCAGGTGTATCAATTATGCTGCCCATGCCTGTGTGCCACCTCTTCAATCACTTGTGTCCTTTTGTTTGTGAAGCACAACAGAGTGTGCTTTCAGAAAGAGTCTTTTGTACTCCTAGAGTCTAAAAATATTTGCATGTAAATGTTGGGAATCCAGACAGTCTCCTTAAGATCTACACTTCACATGGGGAGGCATACAGACCATTGGGGTGCATTTGAAAATTAAATTTACACCAATTGCACCTTGGGTCCCTGCCGCATAGCACTGTGCTAACATCTGAGAAGGAGAGAGTGTGACATTGATCAAGGCAAAGCATAAATAACCACATTTCAAAATGAATACAAATTGCATGATGACAGTTTCCAAACTATTAGCCTACTTTACAAAAAAAGTTAATTCAACACAAGCCCAGAGCTGGCTGTTGCTTATGTGTTGTGCTGCCAGTTGGCAAGAACAGCTTTGCAAGGGGATTGGGGGAAATGAGGGTTATTGTAGTGGAAGCACACTCGGCCTTTTGTGAGGAGGGTACAAATTGCATCACTCTCTCAAGCCCCTGCTGTTCAGTGTTCAAGAGTGGACACTGGGATACTGCATGCCTTCAGGGGAAGTTGCTTACTTTTCCTAGAGGTAAAATGGCCCAGTGCCAAGGCTTGGGGAGGAGCTCTGAGTTTACAGCCCCTTGAAGGAAAGATGGGCAGCTGGAGGTGATAGACACTGAGGAGCTATGCCTGGGCTGCTGTGTGCTGCCCCTAGCTGGGCAATCCGGGGCACCAGGGGAGGGCATGGCCTTCTCTGGGATGAACTCTGCATGCTACCTCAGGCAGGCCATGCCACTGCTCCGAGCCTGTGTCCTCTCATCTGTAAAATGCAGGGAGTCACTTAGATGACTGTGAAAGTACCGTTCAGTTCAGAAAGAATACCATGATCTCTTCCTTTAAATTCTTCCCCCAGAAGAAGAAAGGCCCAATGCTTGGAAGAGTGGCATAAAACAATGGGACTGGTTTTCTGTGGTTGCCATCCCTTTACTACAGGACTCATGAATGCTTGTTTCACTTGCCAAATTTAAGGTGATCTTGTGTGAAGGTACCTCAAAGTGGCTGCTGGGAAAGGGGGGAGCTGTCTAAGGCAAGGGTTCATTCTCTTTGGGTCACCCTACTGCCTTGACTAATTGGGAGGGGGCATTAGGAAATTCTTAGATGAATCCCCCCAAAAATAGTTTCATGAAGCACCCTCAAGAAGAGGGTGATGAGGGTACATGATGAGGGTTATGTTATTGCCTCCAGAGTGTCCACTCAAGGTCTGAGAACCCCAATCCAAGCTTTATGCACCACTTTGTACTAACTCCTCCACTTCCATTAATAGGAGGCCCTGGGCTACACGAATTCAAATTAGACAAAGTTGGATTTACCAATCATAAAATGTAGTAAAGGACTCTATTTAAGCACCATATTTTACCTTCAGGTTTCCAACAATTCCTAGAGTAGTTTGGAAAAACAATACATCCATATATGTTTGGAGCATGCCCAATTTTAAGTATAATACACCCTGATCAGAATTCAGGCAAATGCCTGTTCGAGAACACCTCAGATCAAACTCTGTTCTCCTATTTTGTATATATTTACAGTAACTCTTCTCTTTGTTTAAAAAGTCACCTTTCAAATCTATCTCAAGGTAGACACTTGTATTCTCAGCTAAAGAATTATTTCTAGTCCCTTCCTTCCTTGCCCATTTTTTCTAAAGTACTTGTAGTCTAAATGATTGCTTGGGATTTTGATTCTCAGGTACTTCCAAGTTAGATCTCCAAGGTTCTGATTACATCTATTTGAAACAAAATCCAGGTTATATGAATCTAGTTTTAATCAAAAAGACTTTTTTGTCCCCCAAAATAGCTCATACCTTCTTCCTGCTTAATTTGACCATGAAAGTTACTATTGTGAAAGCTCCCTGACATGCGCTCTTTAATGTGCAACAACTTTAGAAAGCATGAGCAAACCCAGAATGATTATATTACTGTAAAATGCTGACACTCCTGCACTCCTCCTGAGATTGTGTTTATAACTTTCCAGCCAAAACTAACATCTGCAAAGACCACCTATCACAGGTAAACAGATTTGCTGATAGCCAGTTCTAAAGACTTTTCAGAAATTAATTTCCTTGTATTAGAATAATTAATTTCTCATCCATGTCTTAGGGAATTTGAACTGCACATTAAGAGAAATGCTATTTGTGGGATTATTTTAGAAGACCTCTCCCTTTTAAAACCAAGACTGAGAGGGAACTTTTTCTCTGCAGGAATGTTTTGCATATTTCCTCTGTCCCCAGCCCACCACCCTTCCTTAAATCATCTGGCACCTGGATGAAGTAGACACAACTTAAAAAAATAGTATAAATGTCTCTTGAAGACCCCATCCACTTATGGAAAAAGATATTCACATTTTTGCTTCTTCCAGGCAGCCTGAGATGGAAAAAATGTTGTTTGTCTGTGTCAGACTTGATGTCAGAGGTAACCGTGGGATTTGCATGCTGGATACTGTTTGGCTTTGAGTCTCTGGGTGGCAAGGCTGGATAGGATCCTGGAGCCTTTATTTGTACAGACGCTGTACCCCCAAGAAGACTTAAAGCATTTAGAAACCCGATGCTTAACAAAAAGGGGTCAACAAGGGAAATAAGCATGGCTGGGTTTAGAGATCACCCAATGAGGTGGCAGTGGGCATGCCTAGGTGCACTCCTGGATGTTCTTCTCCTGTCAGGGACTGGGGCCTCTGGAGTAGTGATTACCTCCTTGATGCAGAATTCTCACATTAGATACAACTGCTTTGCTATGCTTGACATCCACATGTGTGAAGGCAGGGAAGAAAGGGATGAAAAGTATCAGACAACACTGCAAAAAATGTATGCTTTCCGCAGAAAACAGAGCCTCCCTTCAAACTGGGAGCATATAACTGTTGTGAAGCTTGTCTTTGATACGCCCCCATCCAGCTCACCTCCTGTGAGAGGAAATTCTGGTGTAACCATAAGACTCTTATCTGAAGCCACTGCGATCATTTCATAGCATGACTGTGTTCATAAAATTACCATAAATTGCTAGAAATCGCTCAAAAGCAAAGGTTCTACTAAAAAGTTAAATGTTTTAAAAATAGTGGGCCTGGCCTCCCCCCGATCCCCTTGTCTCCTACCCAGGCAGATTTGCATGAAGAAGACTACATGAACATGGCAAAGGTCTGGCTGCTTCTTTTCAATGAGAGATTATTCTGGAACATTGCTCAGGGGACCATCTCTTGCTTTGAGCAGCACTAAACCAAAAGTTTCCCCTTCCATGTTTAATCAGCAGGAACTAGGATTCTCTCAAAGATGCTGAAGGCAAAAAAAACACACTTGAAGGGGTGATAGTCTGCTTCCTAGCTAGGGAGGCTACAGTATTAGGTTCTCCTGGGCTAGAGGTGGAGAAAAGAGAGAAGAGCCGCTTTCTGGTTTTGATGGAGTCCCCTCTTGTATCTCTCTTGAAGTTGCAGAACCTCTGGACCAGAATGGCTCCTATTCCCCCATCTCCTCCACAAAATGGAGGGCAGTGAACAGAATGAATAGAATTTGGAGAGTACTGGATGGGTGTCTTACTGCCACCTTCCCTCAAGGCCCTGTGAGTAGCCTCTTAGGAAGTTTCCCTTAGAGCCCAGGGGTTAGCCTGCTCCTTAGCATAAATGGAACATGGCCCTGCCTGGAAATGGACTGTTCTCTCACAAGAGACTCACCCTTTCCCATCCTGCACATACATGTATGTGCCTTCCAGAGGGCAGGGTGGGGTTGAGGATGCCGGGGGGAGGTGTGGATGAAGAAATGTGTGGGTCAGTGTAAACCTGCCATGGGTACTTGGTGAACTGGTGATGTGCACGGCCTATCGATGGTGACTTAGGGATATTACTTGATGAAAAGAGGCCTCTTCACCATTCTATTCAAATCACATTCCCTTAGCAATTCCCATCCATACCCCACTAACCCCATTTGACACCCAAAACCAATACACTGCTAATTCACATCTTTATTGAAAACGCAATTATGTGGCCTACAGAAACAACAGAGAACTAATTTTGTTCATTTATTCAATTCATTTAACAGGTATCTGATGAATTCTTTTGATGTTGTGCTGTGCACAATTTATATCTGGCAGAAAAATACTTTGGAAAAAACTGTCATGAAGATACTTTAGAAAATGGGACCTGCATAATGACCGTTGATGACAGGGGCCCATGCCACGCCTATAGGAGCCAGGCCAATGGGAGGCCCAGGTGGCCCGGGTGGCATAGGTACCATGGGTGGCCCAGGCGGCCCAGGCATAATGGGTGGCCCATGTGGCATAGGTGGCCCAGGTAGCACAGGTGGCCCGAGAGGCCTTGGCATCAGATGAACACATCTCCAAGCAGGCTCCAGAACAGGGACGGCATTATAGGGCCCATCCAAGATTACCCCCACAGGGGGGCCCATGGCAACAGGGGCCATATTTCTGAACATTAGTGCCCTCTGATGTCGTCTCCACTTGGCCCTTCTGTTCTGAAACCAAACCTTCAATCAGAGGGGGGAAAGGGATGAGTTTAGTATACTAGACAGTCAATGTCATAATAGAAAAGAAAAAAACACAACATGCAATTCTACATGCCATTGAGATTTTACACTGCAACAGGTTAAGATATTTTCTATTATTGAAATATCTTAGGGAAGTAAATGGCTCATCTCCTCCCTTCAGCTAACACTTAGTGAGTTAAGCCTAGTCCAGAGCGTGGCACATTGCTTTGTCTCCCTCCTCCCACTTTTAATAGTCCTTAATGGTTTTTTCTAGATCTTGGATGCAGCTGATGAATTGCACCAGGTCCCCGCTGTTGATGTCCAAGCCTGGCAACCGGGTAAAGAAATGTTGGATCACCAGCTGTCTGGCTGCCTCTGCCCCCTTCTCATTAGGAATAGTGTCACCCTGGTTGTGTGGGAAGGTGAACACTGTAAAAAGGGGGGCCTAATTAAAGTCATATTAAGAGAACCACTCCCTGTTCGAAAAGCCCATCTTTAGTCTGAAGTAACTAATAAAGAGAAGCATGTTAGATTTTTAGACAGAAGGTTTCCTTCAAGGGTGTTTAAGGACTCACTCCTCCTCTGAAACTTCTTGAGAATTAAACAGATGGTGGTATGTCAAGTGAGACCTCATCATGGGGTCCCAGGGACTTTGTGGTTTGTATTGCTGGGACACAAGAGTTGCTGAATCCCCCGACACTGCCTTGATATTTTAGCCTTTAGTGTTAAGGGAAGTTTAGCCTGACTGCATCCAAATTCACTAGACTCTCAAAATCCTTTTCCCAGACAAGAGTTTGGGCACCCTATTGTCAATTTTGCATGCTCCAAACTGCCTTCCCCACCAAACCTCCCTGGCCAGAGGACAAGGTCAGCTCATTCTATTCTAGCTACATTTTCAGGATTCTGGACCAAAGCTACTGCTTCCCAGCCTGGCAGGGCACCCTAGGCACAGCCAGCCCCACTCCTTAACCAGGAGACCCCAATCTCATCACTCATTTCTAAGGCAGGAAGGTCCAACTCCACATTTTAGGAAGATGTTCAGTAACAATGTGGATGATGGGGTCACAAAAAAGGTTCCTCCCCAAGTGTTTGCTAACTATTAACAAACCAACAAACAAGCTGTCAATTAGACTTTACTGCCTTCTTAGCATACTAACTAATGAGGTGTACATTGTATTTAATCCTTTTAGAAGCTTCCAAACTGCAAATTTTAATTTACAGAAAGGACCTCTTTTCCCTGCCTCAAGGTATGTTTTCTCTCTCCCATCTTAGGAGATTTGGGGTCCTTCTGCTGCATGAATATATAGTCTGAAGGAGGCCAGTGCAACAGAGTTCATCTTGGAGGGATTCCAATGTGCCAGTGGTCAAATCTCCTTAAACATAATCAACCAACAGATGGCAAATTTTGGTATGTGCCCATATTAGGTCTATATTCCCAGTACTGATTTCATAAATCAGGTCTACTATATTTGCAAAAGAAAGGGAGGGAGTGTCTATTGAAAGTTCCTTAAGGGAAATTCATGCTGTAAAGTTTGGAAATAGATGAGAACATGTCTTTTTCCTTCTTTGTGTTTTCTGGCTCTTTTTCCCTTCTAGAAATCCGTTGACAAGCCTATGTAAACCCAGGGAGAAGAAAAGCAACACAGCAAACCTTAAGTTTTTCTTTTCCTCTGAGTCTGCCTCGCTTGCCTGAGAAAATGGAGGCTCATCATTCCAACCTGAGCCTTGGCCTGACTACGAGTCCAGCCTGTGGCATGAGGACACCAGCATTCAGTGGCCTGCTTTGTTAGGCTGCTTTTCTGGACACCACCAACAGATACACAGTGCGTTTCCATCACTGCACTCATACATACATTCTGGAGCAAAGCTAATATGCCCATCCTATTTTTTTTGGCGGGGGGGGGGAATACTTCTTTGATGCAGCTATGGTTTTCTATAGTCTCAAATACTCACCTTTTGATACCATGACCTATAAAATTAGTCATCATTGCCTGAATAAATGAAAGAGCATTTTAAATTGACACAGGTAAGAATCTAGCCTAAATTGAGAGCAACCCCCAACCAATCAAATTACAGAAAACCCACCTTTTCAAAATAATAGCACCAAAAAGGAAAAAAAAATCTTTGATGTTAGAAATTCTTGAAGAGAATATTCACATTAAAAAAAGAGAGAGAGAATATTCACTTACATGTTTGGTAGTTTCATAAAGTTGAATTTGTGTGTCATCTGTAATGCATGTTTGACTGTATACATTTCTTCTCTAACCTTTCCATACTTTTTAGGTCAGTGGGACTTTATTCAAAATTGTTCTTTTTTTCTTTTTTTGTTTCATTTTTAAAAGACAATTTTCCAAAGTTTACAAACCTTCCCCCCATTACCACCAAAATTGCAACATGTTAGACACGTTTACAGGCTGACATCAAAGTATTCCAAAAAAATTAAAATTTAGGGCTGCCACTCGACACTGTTTTACGAAACACTTAAAAATAACAGCAAGAGGTCCAGGCACTTGGATTATAAACTATCTCCCCCTACTCTCATCAGTTTCAGTTTAACAAACACACATTAGTTACTTGTGTACTGTGTTCTGTATGTGAATTGCTCCTTTACCCCCAATGTCTAAATATTTGTAAATTCACTCGTTTAACTAAGAACTTATGCCCGGTTTTAAATATTTTAAATAATTTAGTACAGTTGAACCTTCTTAGAAAACCCAGCTCTTCTGTGTATTAATTTAAATACTTTCCAGGTCAGATTTAGCCCCGAACACGAATCCATATAGAAGTAATCCTTTAGGAAGAACTAACATCCTTCTTAAGGGATACTAATGTTAGAAGGGAATGAATGTTATTTGTTGGAATACATATGTATATGTGTATATATATGTGCATATACATATGCACACACACTATATTAGAGAGACAGAGAGAGCAAATGACAGATGTGGAAGGAGGGAGAGAAGTTCTAATTTTTTTCCCTTTAGGAAATCATGTTTCCTCTGCCCATGGGCAATTTCCATAATCTGGAGTCTACTTATACCGTGTTCCACTACCAAGACCCCCAATGTTCAAAACTTATTTGCCAAACATGGGAAAGACAACAGAACACACCAACTGAGAATGTCCAGGATAAAACCTAAAGCATGCTTTAGAATGGCTGCCCAGCCAAATTGCTTTTTCAAGATTCACTGACCTGCACTCTGGCTTCAGTCAAATTCAGGCGTCTTGCAAGCTCCTCTCTGAGGGGGAAAATTGCAAATGCTCAGTATTTGGAGTTGTAGATAAAATGAAATACATAGATGTACATTATTTCTATCCCCCACCTCCCAGTGCAGTTTTCTGTAATACAGTTGAGGCTCACTTTAGGGAGGGTTTTCCCATGGACAACTTAGCTGTTAAAATAAAATAGAAAAATGGAATATATGTGAAAGTACCTGGTAGTATGTTTGTTAGCTGAATATGACTTAATCAATCTTTCAGTTTGTGAAACAGAAGAGAACCACCCTGGAAATCTTTTCTTGGGCGGTCCCTCCATGAAAATAAAACGCCAAAACACCTTTAAAGCACTATTTTGAACCGGAGTATTTCTGTTTATTGTAAAAGGGAGAGGTGAACTTTCAAGGAGGGAACTCCAAACCGCTCTGGCCAAGCGCGCCCTAAGGAAATTCTTTTTTCCGCTCTTTGGCGGGCGAAAGCTGAATACAGCGAAGCCAGAAAGAACGCTCCGAAACTCACCGACCTGTCCTGGTCCCCCATTCCAAGCCGGGCCAGAATAGGCCTGCCCCTTCGTATACTACGGGGATCGGGATCACAAGGGCTCCAGGGCAGGCTAGCGAAAGGAAGGGGTCGCTGGTTTCGGAAAGCTCAAAACTCTGCCGCCTGGTTGTAAAAGCGCGCTCCACGTGGCAGTACTGTTACTAGCGTGAGGCGAGTGAGGCGCTCGCCTAGCGCGCAAAATTTAAAGGGAGCTAAGAAACTCAATAATCAAGAAAAATAATATTTTAACGCAATATTCAAAAATATCAAAATTAATGCAAAAAAATCCATGATGAACAAACTACCAAAGTTTTAAATAAAAGCAGGATCCGACCCTGCCGCAGTCGCTTAAGTCCTAGTCCCGCCCCTATCTTACAGCACCGCCCCCCGCCCCCCCCCCCCCCGCCACGCCGCCCCTACAGAGAGCAAGGGCGGGCTTGGCGCCTTTGAGCCTCGTGCGTGGCTTTTGGCTCCAGAATGGAGGGAAGAGGTCCCGGAAGAGAGTTGAAGGCGTCCCGGGATGAGCCCAAGCCCCCGGAACAAGCCACTTACCGTGCAAACACGTCGGGGTATTGAACGCGATGGAAAAAGCTCTCCAGCTCCTGCAGCTGGAACTGGGTGAACGCGGTGCGGTAGCGACGCTGCTTCCTCTCCGGGGGCTGTGGCCCCTCCGCGGCCGGGGGATCCGGCTCCACCTGCTGTTGCTCGGGCTCGTGGAGGCTGCCACCCTCACGGTCTTCATGGTCTAAGGGGCCGGCCCCCTCGGTGCCAGGGTAGTCTCCTGCTCCCGCTTCTGCTCCTGCTGCCGCTTCTGCTCCTGCTCCGTGCTCAGGTTCGGACCGTGTCTCCTCATCTTCTCCCATTACAATCAACGAGGCCACGGAAGGCTTCTCATCTGGGAAGGGAGGAAAGCAAAAGAGAGAGGCCAAGGCGTTTGCGCGTGGGAAGGGGGCGAGGGGCAGCTATGGAAAAGCAGCGGCTGCGACCGCGCAGCGTCCGGTCCACTCGCGTCTCCCAGGGAAAGTTCCTCTCCTGGAGTTCGCGGAAGCACCTGCCCCTGTCCAGGCACTAACCATGCAATTCTTCCCTGTCCGGGCCGACTCCCAGGCTGCGGCAGCTAATGCCACAGTAGCTGAATCCGTGAGGCGACTCCATGCCTTTAAGTGCTGTCGATGAAGCTGCGCGCTTCTGCAGACTCTGCGCTGGGGTCCGCAGCGACGGCGATCCCGGGGCGGGAGCTAGAGCTGGGACCAACCGGGAGGTCGTGCGCTCTCCAGGCGCCGGGACCTCTTTCTGGCGGCGGCTGGGACTTGGGCTCCTTATATACGGGTACGGTGCCCTCCGCAGGTTCAAAGCGTACGCGCTCGCGGCCGTTACACGCCCTCTATTAGCATTCACAGTACATCTAATTGATGTCGGTGGGAACTGATGGGGGCGCAGTCGCGGCCAGGGCGTGTAAAGAAAATAGGGCGCGTGTGTGCGAGAGTGGTGCTCGTAATGGGCATACTGTGCGGGGAATGGTGGCTCCAATTTTCAGCTTAACCAACTACTGTCAACTCGGGCGAAGTCCTTGATTGAAGGAAGGAGCTGTGCTGGAGTGTGAACGCAGACTTGGAGGCGGAGGGGGGGCGAGACCTCACAGCCGGTGGGGAAGTGTTTGGGCAGTGTTCCTCCGCCCAATCCTCGATGTTCCCGCAGCCCGCGCGTGGCACGGTTTTCTTTGCTTCACCAAAGAAAAATACCGAGAAATAGGGCTGGGGAAAACGCGGAGCGCTCAGTAGCCTAAGCATGCTAAAGCGAAGTTCTGGGTCTCCCCAGCATTGGGCTCTGAGCATGATCCTCCTCTCCTAGAATGTAATGGATAGGACTGTCTGGGTCTGTACAGTTCGCGCCCAAAGTCCGCATATCGGGCTAGTGATAAGGTGCAATGATTGGCTAGGAAGCTGTTCGCTCTGGTTTTTAAAAATCAGAGCCCACCGTGCATCCCGGGAGCTGGAGTTTGGGGCTGGGTTTGCAGAGCAGTCCGGGCGCTCAGATGCACGCTGCAAGAAACCCCACGTGCCTCTTGAGAACGCTCCAAGGACTTCGGATTTTTAGTAATGAATCCATGTCAGAGTGCAAGTATAGAAACCTAGGGGGGGTGTCCCTTCCTTGGGTTCATGGCACTTGCAACATTTGCTGCGCTTCTTACAGTAGCGCGCTTTGCAGAAGCCGGCTTTGCAGGCGCCTAATGCGCGCGCATGTGTTCCCGGGTGTGTACTGTAGACCTGGGAGAGTTCCCGCCTTCCCTACTACCACTTTCTTCTCCTCCCCCTCCCTTTTCTTAGAACTATTTTCGTAAGTCTTTGCTCCCTACTAATGTGTCAAATAAAAAAGCCCCAGGCTATGGTTGAAGGCTCTATGGTTCTCCCTTCAAGAAGTTTTTGCAGGTGCTCCAGGACATGTTAATATTCTTAATATTATAAGAATAACTCGAATAACTTCTAATAATGGGACCTATGCTTAGCACCGTACATGATTTATCCTACTTTTTTTTCTTTCTTTCCTGTTTTTTTTTTTTTTTTTTTTTTGAGACAGGGTCTTGCTCTGTCACCCAGGCTGGAGTGCAGTGGTGTGATCATAGTTCACTGCACTCTCCAACTCCTGGGCTCAAGCGATCCTCCTGCCTCAGCCTCCGGAGTAGCTGGGACTACAGGCGAGCCACCATGCCCGGCTAATTTTTTTATTTTTTAATTTTTTTTGCTGTAGACGGGCTCTCTTGCTATGTTGCTCAGGCTGGTTTTGAACTTCTGGGCTCAAGCAATCCTCCCGCCTCAGCCTCCCAAAGTGCTAGGATTACAGGCATGAACCACTGCACCGAGCAGATTTATCTTACTTTTACCTTCATAACCACCAGTATTAGCAAGTTTTACTCAGTCTTCTGTAAAAAAGACTGAGCCCCAGGGAGACCAGGCAATTTGCCAATGGTCATACAAATGAGTTTGACAACAAAGTGTGTGCACTTTTCACCATGTTACTGCTGTCTTATTTCAAAGGAGTAAATAATGGGATTCCAGGCAGGGGTGGAGGAGGTGGAAGGTATTTGGGGGAAGAAGTCCACTGGGCAGAGTCTTTACAAATCCTGGGTGTGAGAGGGGTCTCCTCTTCCTCTTGCATTAGTTCAGGCCACTTCCCTTAGCATCAGGGCCTCAGCTGAGTATCCCTCAGCCAGAAGTTTGGGATCTAGCAGTGCTGGGTTTCCCAGTCCACCTTTTAATATTTGTTCAATACTGAGAGGATATTAACAGAACAGGGTGCTTCACGCACTAGTTGCTGAGCTGCTTTCTGGAAGACCCAGTCAGGACGGAGAAGTCATGAGGCCGACCCTCATGTCAGGGCCACATTACGACTTTTGTGGGCTCTACGCATTTTTGCCTTCTTAGGCCTGTTCCTCCAAAAAATATATATTTAAAATTAGATTTTACAACTGTGTTGGTATAAAGAGGAATATCATCCGGGAAGAATTATATTAACTTTTTCTTCCTATTTCAAAAGAAATTAAGACATTTTCATAAGCCCCTGAAAGTACTGTGGGCACTGGGTGCTGTGACTGCTGTGTGCTTAGAGGATAAGTCCTCCCGCCTTGTGTTCCCAGAGTAGGGTGGGTAGGAAATCAGCTAACAGACAGTTGGTTCACTTTCTTTTCTTTTCTTTTCTTTTTCAGAGAGGGAGTCTCGCTCTGTAGCCTAGGCTGGAGGAGTGCAGTGGCACCATCGTAGCTCACAGTAACCTCAGACTGGGCTCAAGTGATCCTCCCACCTCAGCCTTCTGAGTAGCTAGGAACACAGGCATGTACCTCCACGCCCGGCTTGCTTGCTTGTTTGTTTGTTTGTTTGTTTATTATTTATTTATTTATTTATGTATTTATTTAGAGATGGGGTCTCATTCTATCATCCAGGCTGGAGAGCAGTGGCACAATCATAGCTCGCTGTAACCTCGAACTCCTGGCCTCAAGCAATCCTCCTGCCTTGGCCTCCCAAATGCTGGGATTACAGGCATGAGCCATACCACTTGGCCTGACCAATTCATTTTCAAAAAGGTGTCAAGGGATAGCAACCCCACAGCCTCTGATTTTAATCAAGATATTTCCTCCTCAGGCTGGCTCTTGTTGGGTTCTTCAGGCTTTCCTCTCTTTAGGCTAGATACCCGGTGAACAATTTTGGCCTGGGATGAGTTATTGCACAAGAGATCCATACCAGTTTTAATCAAGGTGTGCAGTAGCCTACCTAGTACATTGGTAACAGTACAAGTGTGTTCTCTCACATCTCAGATTTCCACAGTTTACCAATGTTTCCTAAACCTCAGTCATTCATGTGCCTCTTTGCAAGTTTTGCCATATCTGGGTACCAGACATGATAGTATTTACTTAACATGATTATTTAAGTTGATTCACATTTTGAAAACCTTAAATGCCTAATCAAACCTCATCCTAGGCAAAAATAGCTATAAATTCAAGAATTTTATATACCAGATTTATGTGAGGTAGAGCACGGCAATAGTTGAGAGCAGGGACATCTGAATCCTGGCTTTGCTTGCCACTTGCTAACTAGCTAACTTGGTGGATTACTTCTTCTCCTTGTGCCTTAGTTTTCTCATCTGTAAAATGGTGAATAACCAATAATACCTAATTCACGGGATTATTGTGAGGATTAATTGAAATGATAATAGCTAACACTTAGCTTATTCTTACTGTTCAATGTACACTGTTAATATATACAAAGCATTGTTCAAAGTTAAGTTGAAATGTTAACACATTTAATCCTCATAACAATCCTATGAAGGTAGATACTATTATTATTCTCATTTTATAGATGATGTTATTGAGTCACAGAGAGGTTAAGTAACTTGCCTAAAGGCATGTAGCTTGTAAGCGTTGGACCTCAGATTGGAACACAGCTTCTTAGAATGATGCTTTGTAGAGAGAACATGCTGTGTAATGGTAGCTATTATGATTTTTAAAAAAAATTTAAGTACACTATTCAGTAATTTCTAGTATATTCACTGTGTTGTGCAACCATCACCATTATCTAATTTCAGAATGTTTTCATCACCCTATAAAGAAAGCCTGTACCCATTAGCAGTCATTCCCTGTTCCCCCATCTCTGCAGCTCCTGGTACCCACTAATGTACTTTCTATCTCTATGGATTTTCCTATTCTGGATATTTCATGTAAATTGAATCATACAATATGTGACCATTTGTGTTTGGCTTCTTTCACTTAGCATCATGGTTTTGAGGTCCATCCATGTTGTAGCATGTATCAGTACTTCACTCCTTTTTATGGCTTTGGCACTACCACACCAAGATGGCACACCTGCCTGCTTTTCCCTGGCTGAAGGCCAGCTGGATGGTGCAGGTTCCGCATGCTTTACACAAGGGACGGGTTCTTGAAAATAAAATTTTGTGTTAAACCACTTCACCCATGAGAAGTCCTTCTGCCATGAAAATAACTCCTTTGTAAAGGAACTAATGATAGACCGGAGGTCTTTATTGTGGTTTGTAAACGAGGCAATCTCTAGATGGTGTTTAGAGACCCTTGCACTCAAGAGAGCTGTAATATTATGGAAGTTTTGTGCTCATAGATTATGTTTCTGCTGCAAGTGAGGGTCACCTGTCCCAGGTGTGGTCAGCAGTAGGAGTGGGGTGGAGGGGCTTTCTGTTCCTTAAGGCCAGTGGCAGCCCATTCACAGCCCTGTGTGCTTTGTAATTCTTTCTTCTCCCTATAAGGGCACTCTGTAGCAAGAGATTTAAAACTTTTTCAGTCCTTGACCAAAAGGCCCTACAGACCACCCCTGATTATCCACCACAAAGACTGATAAGAAGAGTGGGGTGGCTTTTGATGAAACATCAGTGAGGTGATATATGTTTTTATAAAATATCATAAATAAATTATTCCTTCATGTCAGATGCCAAAACTATGGGTTTTTTTTAAACCATTACTTTTTTTTTTTTTTTGAGACAGTGTCTAGCTCTGTTGACCAGGCAGTGGCATCATCACAGCTCAACTCACAGCATCCTCAAACTCCTGGGATCAAGGGGTCCTCCTGCCTCAGCCTCCAGAGGAGCTGGGACTACAGGTACGTGCCACCACACCCGGCTAGTTTTTCTATTTTTTGTAGAGATGGGGTCTTGCTCTTGCTCAGAATGGTCTCGAACTCCTGGCCTCAAGCAGTCCTCCTGCTTTGGCCTCCTAGAGTGCTAGGATTACAAGTGTAAGCCACCGCACCTGGCTCTGACATTACTTCTTAAGGATGTAATGGGCATACAGAGGCTTCTCATACCCACCTTTGGGAGAACCATACTTCTCTGTGTTTCCTTCAGACTCTTGAGACTCTGTCTACACTGATGAAGGGAGAGGAAAACTCACCGAGGCTACTTGCATATCTATTCCTAGCTTTAGAGAAGGAAAGAGGGATGGAAGGACAGATAACTGGAGATACCTGTTACTGCTGGTGATTTTATGTGGCAATAAATGATTGAGTTTTGCATTTCTTACCGTGTCTTGGAACACTACAGACCCTTCAGGTTTGTCCCATGAAACCAAATCACTGGCACGCTAAATCCCAGTCCAGAGGCTGGGGCAGCGGGCCTCTTTGCTGTAACCAGGAGTCGAGGGTAAAATTTCATGATTTTTCTTTAAACTTTGCCTGATTTCTTTGGCCATTGGGTCCATAAAGCTTGTAGAATGACTGCTGTTCATGGCTATAGGCATTATTTCATGAATTGGACACCGCCCATAAGGATTTCTTTACCTAGGGTGCCCTGGACTCAAGCCTCAAGAGGCCAGCTTCCTCCAGCTGCATTCTCTGTACAGATCCTCTGGAGGGGGGACCTTTCATGACCTTCTTGATCCTCACTATGACCTGGGAGAGTAATTTGCTTTTAGTCTACTTTATGGTGAAAGAAAAATGCAGTGTGTTACTTCTTCATTGGCTTTCAGATATTCATGTTCTAGCTTAATTCCCACCTCTTGTAGGAAGTCTTCCCAGCCCACCCCAGCCCACAGTAGTCTTACTGTCTTCTGAGCTCTTATAGCACTTGCAATTGGAACTATATTCGTTTGATTCGTATCACACGTTGCCTCAGGGGTGAGTTGCCTTTAAACACATGCAGACATGAATGCATAATGTCTTGGTATGTATGTATATGGATGTGTGTTTTGATTCCTTAATTAGATTATAAACGCCTTACATTTTGTACGTTTCTTAGTATTTCCTAAAGCAGTGCTGAATACATAGTAGGCATTCAGGATTTGTTGATTGATTGGCAGATATGGGGAGTATGGTAGGAGCGGCTGGCCTTAGCCAAGGCCAAGGCTCCTGCAGAACTTTACTAGCTGAGTTTGTCCAGTATTGCCTCTGTCCTCTCCTTTTCCTCCCCGCTCTCCTGGCAGTCGCAAGAGACAGACTGTGAGGTGGCAAAGTTCTTCGCAGGATGAGTCTGGGGTTTACTTGGTGGTCTTAGATGGGGTTTGAGAAACAGTCAGCATCACACTCTCCTCTCTGTCCGAAGCAGTGTCTGTGGAGGCCTTTGGAACGCCCATGTGCTTGGAGAAGCCTCTTCTAATCCAGTCCCTTTGTCCTTCTTCACTGTTATCCTTTTCCTCCCTACTGTGTGTGTGTGTGTGTGTGTGTGTGTGTGTGTGTACTCCAACTCAGTATCTAAGTACGGTATCACAAAGGCCACAGAGATGAGCAAGACATGGAGAGAAAGGAAATACATAAGAGATTTTAATATTAGGTGGAACAAGGCAAATGCAGGAGAGGAACAAAACAGTCTTATGGGAGTTCAAAGGAGGAAGAGGTCATATTCAGTACGAATCTGGAAACATATATGGAAGAGGTAAAATTTAACATGAATCAAAGTATAGTTGAGAGTTCTTTTTTACTTTTTAAAAATAAGTCCTTTTTTGCTCCTAATCACAAAAGTGATGAACGATTGTTGTGATAAATTTGGAAAGTATAAAGAAGCCAAAAATAACATAAAATAAACTCACCCATAACCTTGTTTATCATCTAAAGGCGCTAATGACAATTTTTTTCTATAATTTTTTACAAGTACTATATTCCATATAACTATGCAATATTCTGTCTTTGTTGTCTTACATTATATCACAAGCATTTCTTATACTTTAGAAATTTGTTAAGCTTTAAGTAAATGATTGTATATAGTCTCTTATTTATTCATACTTCCTCTTATTCGATCATTCAACCAGTATTTATTGCCCACCATACCCATTATTGTATTTCAGTGTTTAGCACAGTGCCTGACACTTAGTGAGTGCTCCATAAATGTTTTTTGACTCAATGAATGAATGAATAGGTGCCAGGCGCTATACTAGATCTGTAACATAGTTTTATTAACCATTTTCTCCAATGTTGAACTTTTAGAATTTCCCCTATTTCTATAACCAGTGCTTTTTGGGTGTGAATAATTTATGGGAAGAATTTCAATGGGTAGAGTTCAGGGTTGGGGAATAGAGGCTAGCAGACAGCTCAACATGAAGAGCATATTTATGGGCCAGAGAATAGTTCAGTTTGGCTGGAGAGGACTAGGGGAGACGTGGGAGCGCCAGGGCTAGAAAGTGACAATAGGTCTTCCCATTAGCTCCTAATTTTCAAATTGCCTCCATGAACATTATTTTACATAATTCTTGCAGCATTATTATTTCCACTTTAAAAATGAGAAAACTGAGAATCAGAGAGTTTGATTTGCCCAAGGTTGCACAGCTAGTAAGTGGTGGAGATGGAATCAGGTCTTGAAACACATATTTAGAAGTTTGGGTTTTATTTTGAGAGCAATGAGGAGTCATTACTAGTAGTAGTAGTAGTATTTAGTGTAACTTTTTATTCTGAAATAGTTTAAGACTCATCAGAAGTTACAAAAATAGTCGTATACTTGCAGTGGTCCCTAACCTTTTTGGCCCCAGAGACTGGTTTCATAGAAGACAATTTTTCCACGGACGGTGGGTGGCAGGGGTGGGAAGGCAGAGCTCAGGTGGTGATGCAAGCAATGGGGAGCAGCTGCGGCCCGGTTCATAACAGGACACGGACCAGTACCTGTCCACAGCCTGGGGGTTGGGGACTGCAGATCAGAGAGTTCCTGTGTACGTTTTACCCAGCTTTTCCCAGTGATAATAACTTACATAACCATAGTACTTTGTCAAAACCAGAAAACTGATATTGGTACAATACTATTAACTCAGGACTCAATCTCAGCACTATTGTCATTTTGGACCAAATAATTCTTTGCTGTGGGGGACTGTCCTGTGCATTGTAGGATGTTTAGCAGCATCCCTGACCTCTGCCCACTAGATGCCAGTAGCACCCTCCTTCCTCACGTGTAACAACAAAAAATATTTCCAGACATTGCCAAATATTTCCCGGGGATGGGGGCTACTGCTGCCCATGGTTAAGAACCACTACACTAGCTCAAGTACATAACTTAATTGGATTTCACTCTGTGTGTGTGTGTTCATGTGTGTGTAGTTCTATGAAATTTTATTGCATGTATAGATCCATGTTACCATCATGACAATCAGGATACAGAATTGTTCTATCACCTCAAAGAAACTCCCTGGCACTACCCCTTCATAGTCTTCTGGCACCATTGATCTATTATCCATTTCTGTTTAGACTCTTATATGAACGGAATCATACAGATAAAATTTGAGGCTAGCTTTTTTTAAATTCTCACTTGGCATAATTCCCTTGAGATTCATTTCAAGTCGTTGCTTCTATCAATGGTTCATTCCTTTTTATTCCTGAGTAGTGTTGCTTAATCGTACACCTGTTATGGACATTTGGGTTGTTTCTAGTTTCTGGTTATTATGAATAAAGTTGCTATGAGCATCTGTGTACAGGTTTTTGTGTGCACATCAGTTTTGTTTCTTTGGTACAAATTTACAAGTGTGAGATTTCTGAGTCATATGGCAGTAGCATTTTTAGTTTTTTGATAAACTGCCAAACAGTTTTCTGGGGTGGCTGTACCATTTTATATTCCTATCAAGATCATTGATAGAGTTTCTTTGTATCATCACAAACATTTGATGTTTTTGCCATTTTTTTATTTTAAGCCATTCTGATAGGTGTGTAGTGATATCTTGTTGTAGATATCTTATTAAGAAAATTTGCATTTTCCTAATGGCTGATGATGTTGAACATCTTTTCATATGTTTATTTGCCATCTGTATATCCTCTCTGGTGCATTTCTGTTCATGTCTTTTGCTGATTTCCTAAATGGATGGTTTGTTTTTTTGCTATTGAGTTTTCACAGTATTTTATATATATATATTCTAGATTCTTTGACAGTTATGTGGTTTGCAAATATTTTCTCCTAGTCTGTAACTTGTCATTTCATTCCCTTAGCAGGGTCTCTCGAAGAGCAAAAGTTTTTAATTTCAATAAGGCCCAATTCATCAATTTTTCTTTTTATGGATTATGTCATGCCTAAGAACTCTTTGCTTAGCCCTAGATCCTGAAGATTTTCTCTTATTTTTTTCTAAAAGTTTTATAGTTTTATGTTATACATTTAAGTCTGTGATCAACTTTGAGTTAATTTTTGTATAAGGTGTGAGGTCTAAGTCAAGGTTAATTTTTGCCATTTTTTTCCATTGCTCCAGTACCATTTGAATTCATTTGTGCCTTTGTCAAAAATCATTGAACATATTTGTGTGGGTCTATTTCTGGGTTATCTATTCTGTTCCTCTTATCTGTATGTTTGTCCTTCCACATAGTCTTGATTACTGTCGTTATGTAATAAGTCTTGCAATCAAGCAGATTAATTCCTCCCACTTTGTTCTTCTTTTGCAAAATGTCTTAGCTATTCTAGTTCCTTTGCTTTTCCATATAAACTTTGGAATAATCTTGTCTATACTTACAAAATGTCTTGTGAGGATCTTGATAGGAATGCATTAAACCTCTATATCAATTTGGGGAGAATTGGAATCTTTACTATGCTAAGTCTTCCAATCCATGAGCAAGATATATCTTTCACTGGAAGGTTTGAAGCAGGATAGTAACATGATCTGATTTGTGTTTTTTGAAAATCACGCTGGCTGATGTATGGAGAAAGAATTCTTGGAGGTGGAACCAGTAGAGGCAAGGAGATGAACTAGGAGGCTATTGCAGTCAGCTAGGTGAGAGATAATGATGGCTTGGACCAGGTGATGGAGGTGGAGAGAAGAAACTCATTTTGGGGTTTGTATATGAGGTGGAAGCAATAGGGCTTACTGATGGACTGAATGTGAAGCCTGAGGAAGAGGAGAGTGTCAAGGATGTATTCCTGGGTTTCTGGCTTGAGCCGGAAGATGAAGATGACACCATTTACTGAGCGGAATATGGGAAAGACCAAGTTTTAGGGAAAAAGGATGCATTCGACTGTGGTTGTTGTGAGTTTGGGTGCTGGTGGGCCTTCTGGATGTCTGTTCTATCTAATAGGCAGTTGGAGATGGATTCAGAAGCTAAGGGGAAAATTAGTGCTCTAAATAATGATATCTGTACTCACACACTTGCCCTTTGCATCATTTCAATTAAAACTGGATAACCTTGACACTCAAAGGTAGAATCTTAACTTCCACGGCCCCAATAATTTGCAAAGGGTTACTCTTCCCATCACTTAGCTCATAGGTGGGGGTGTGAGTGGAAAGGGATTTGTAACCTGGTTTCTCGAGGCTTGGGCAGTAATTATATGATTGCTAATGCAAATGGACGTGAAGAAGGCATACAATGAACTCAAAATGTCTGTGCACTCCTTTTTAGATCTAGTGCTGAGGTGTTTACATCTTATGTGCTACATGGACAGATAGAGCTAGTTCTCATTTCTGGTGAGAACAATTAGAAACGCCTGAACAAGAGTTCTGTTTATACTTTTGGCGGTGGTGGTGTTTTGGGGGAGGCAGGGTGGAAATAAAACTGTAACTCATTTAGCTGTGCTCTTATTTACTCAAAGGGGCAAGATCCAGAAACTATTCTCCTATTCCAATGAGTTGGGTAGAGGGTCCTGCTGAGGAGGAACCAGAGCCATGAGCCGAGGCCTATGCATGGTTTGTCATAGATAAGGTGAATTACAGGTTTAGGCTTTTAAAATATGTTCTCTGGTATATTCCAAGTCCACATTTGTTCTTCTGGGAGCATTTTAGAATTCTGCCAACTCTGGGGGACTTCTGTATTGGTGAAAGGCTACCTGCTGGAGGCTAAGGCACACTAAGATAAAATGGAGGTGTCATGTGTCACAGCCCTGTTTCTTGTGGCATGTCCATTATACCTGTGGTGCTATTGGGAGGGGTTACCCTCTATCTCAGGGCTGCAGTTCCTGTACTTGTTGTCTGCTTTGACCACTCCAAGTCTGTTACACATGGTAGTCTTATGGGAAAGTCATCAAAAAGCATCTCCTCTTCCCATTCACCAATGTTTTGCCCATCCTATTAAAGAAAACATTTCCTAAGCTAACTAGGCAATTCGGTTAATTTAAGCATTTGTGCTGTGCAATCCAGGAATCCCCTATTGCTAATTCAAATAAATTATCTGGTTAGCTTAACAAGATATGAAGGTTTTATGACACAGATAAAATGAGGGAAATGAAAAAGAAAAAAATAAAGGTTTCCTTCAGTGCCTTAGTGAAACCCATTACCCTACCTTTCTGGGCTGGGTGGGAGACCCAGCCCAGAAGCCCTGCTCAGGTTTCTACAGGGAAGGGAGGGAATTTGGCCCTAGTTCCCCAGTAAGCAGGGAGCCATCACCCCTTTTCCTGGCTTTGGAGTAAATGTGCACAGTTATCCTTCATTACAGGCAGGCTAGGCTGTCTCCTAGGAAGGGAAAAGTGCATGGTCTACCCCCAGAGATCCCCCTCTCCCCAAAACGGGCTTGCCACAGTGGCTGGGATTTTCGCCATTGCAGTACTCCTCTGGGAGTGTGGGGTTCCCAAATATAGGTCACATGAGGGCCTCCTTCATGGACTTTTGTCATTTTAAATACCATCGATATCATTATTTACTAAATTCATTTCAAATACAATCAGCTTTTAGCTGCAACCTTGTACTAACCAATAATATGCATGTGATCACAGATTTGATGTGCTAGTTTTACTCTTGCTGAGTGTCTCAGTTCTCCTTAGAACTGAGCCTTCCGGGCTGGTTTCCCAAGCAGTAGCAATGAGCTTGGCCTGTGGCCTCATTAAGGGTCCAAAGGTCAAGCTCCCTCCATTTTCACCAACAGTAATGGGCACAGGGGTCCCTGGAACATGCAAGGTTTGCTGTGGAGACTTTATCCCAGGCTCCATTCAAGAAGAGTGCATTTGGCAGGGATTTGTGTCCCTGTGACACAATCTCCAGTCACTCTGAGACAGAAGGTTATACCATCCACATAAACAGTTGTGACCCCAGTTGGGTTGGCAAATGCTTCTACTGGCAACTTTCTACTCTGCTGGGTTGCCACATGTCTGCTGGAGTGGGTGTGCAAAGCTCAAAAGCTGCCTTCGTGGGGGCTCTGCTTGGGCGCATATGGGGTCCTTCTTATTGGCTTTTCCCCCCATAAGGAGTTGGTTGCAAATGTGATCCAGACTTCTTTGGGGGTGAGATATATAGCAATATAGCTATCGTTAGAGACCAACCAGATGACCAGCATATTAAGGCGTTGGTGGAATACAAGCATCCAAGCCCTAAGGGTTACACTTAGGCAGTCACACGTGCAACGCTTTTCCCTCCTGGTGAGCTGAGCTTGGGGACCTCTGAGAAGAATCAAATATCAGGAGATTGGAGCCTGCATCTAGCCTCTGAGCAGCACAAGAATTTTGTCACAAAACTTTCCAGTTCACTCAGGGTCCTTCACACATGAGGGCACTTTTCCCCCAGGGCAGCTTAAAGGCTCCCCTTGGTCTTTGACACTTGCCCTGTGTCCTGTACTTTCAAAGCTCCATTCATAAAAGCCAATTAGTCCAATAAACACTCAGCATTACCATAGTTAAGGGTGCCAGGTTCATATATTTGCAGTTGAGCTAGGGGCCTTCTGGAGACAATGCTTTTTTTTTTTCTTTTCTAATTCAATGTTTTCCAAAGAGTGCTAAGAGAGATAATTTTAGATGATGCATTGAATAACTTTCTTTTTTTATTTCAGAATATTATAGGGGTACAACACTTTGGTTATATATATTGCCTATGCATTGCCCAAGTCAGAGCTACAATCGTGGACATCCCCCAAACTGTGCACCTCACACGCATTAGGTGAGAGTTTTCCCATCCCCTCCACCCTCCTCCCACCTGCCCGCCCCCTGATGAATATTATTTCCATGTGTGACATAAGTATTGCTCAGTTAGTTACCAATTTGATGGTGAGTACCAGTGGTGCTTGTTTTTCCATTCTTGTGAAACTTCGCTTTGAAGAATGGGCTCTAGCTCCATCCAGGATAATATCAGACGTGTTAATTTACCGTTGATTTTTATTGCTGAGTAATACTCCATGGTATACATATACCACATTTTATTAATCCACTCGTGTATTGATGGAAACCTGAGTTGTTTCCACATCTTTGCAATTGTGAATTGTGTTGCTATAAACATTCGAGTGCAGGTGTCTTTATTATAGAATGTCTTTTTTTCCTTTGGGTAAATAGCCAGTAGTGGGATTGCTGGATGAAATGGTAGTTCTACTTTTAGTTCTTTGAGGTATCTCCATATTACTTTCCATAGAGATTGTACTAGTTTTCAGTCCCACCAGCAGTGTATAAGTGTTCCTATCTGTCCGCATCCCCTCCAACATTTGTTGTTTTGGGACTTTTTGATATAAGCCAATCTCACTGGAGGAGAGTGATACATCATTGTGATTTTGATTTGCATTTCAATGATGATTAGAGAAGTTGAGCAATTTTTAGTATGTTAGTATGTTTGCTGGCCATTATTCTGTCTTCTTTTGAAAAGTTTCTGTTCATGTCCTTTGCCTACTTTTTAATGTGGTTGTTTGATTTTTCTTGTTGATTTTCCTAAGTTCTGTATAGATTCGGGTTATCAGCCCTTTATCAGATGTGTAGCATGCAAATATTTTCTCCCATTCTGTAGGTCGTCTGTTCACTCTAGTGATAGTTTCCTTGGCTGTGCAGAAGCTCTTTAATTTGATCAGGTCCTATTTATTTATTTTTGTGGCTGCTGTGATTGCTTTGGGGGTCTTCTTCATAAATTCTTTGCCTAGGCCCATGTCCATAAGAGTTTTTCCAATGTTTTCTTCTAGAATTCTTATGGTTTCACATCTTAGGTTTAAGTGTGTTCCATCGTGAGTTGATTTTTGTGAGAGGTGAGAGGTGTGGATCTAGTTTCAGTCTTCTACATGTGGCTATCCAATTTTCCCAGCACCATTCATTGAATAGGGATTCTTTTCCCCAGTGTATATTTTTGTCTACTTTGTCAAAGATCAGATGACAGTATGAGGATGGTTTTATATCTGGGTTCTCAGTCCTGTTCCATTGGTCTATGTCTCTGTTCTTGTGCCAGTACCATGCTGTTTTGGTTACTATAGCCTTGTTGTATAGTTTGAAGTCTGGTAGATTGATGCCTCCCAATTTGTTCTTTTTGCTTAAGATTGCTTTGGCTAGATGGGGTCTTCTCTGGTTCCACACAAAGCATAGAATTACTTTTTCTAGATCTGCAAAAAATGATGTTGGTAGTTTGATAGGGACTGCATTGATTCTGTAAATCATTTTAGGTAGTATATACATTTTAAAAATGTTTATTCTACCTATCCAAGAGTATGGTAGGGTTTTCCATCTGTTTATATCCTCTGCAATTTCTTTTCTCAGTGTCTCCTAGTTCTCTCTATATAGGTCTCTCACCTCCTTAGTTAGATATGTTCCTAAATATTTAATTTTCTTTGGTGTTATTGTGAAAGGTATTGCGTCTTTGATTTGTTTCTCGGCTTGATTGTTATTGGCGTATATGAAGGCTACTGATTTGTGTGCACTGATTTTGTATTCTGAGACTTTGCTGAATTCATTTATTAATTCCAGTAGTATCTTGGTTGAATCTTTGGGGTTTTCTAGATATAATATCATACTGTCTGCAAAGAGTGAAAGTTTGATCTCTTCTGCCCCCATTTGGACACCCCTGATTCCTCTCTCTTGTCTGATTGCTCTTGCAAGGACTTTCAGCACTATGTTGAATAGAAGTGGGGATAGTGGGCACCCTTGTCTGGTTCCAGTTTTAAGGGGGAATGCTTTCCATTTTTCCCCGTTCAGTATGATATTGGCTGTGGGCTTATCGTATATGGCCTTAATAATTTTGAGGTATAAGCCATCTATGCCTATATTGTTAAGAGTTCTTATCATAAAAGGGTGCTGAATTTTGTCAAAAGCCTTTTCTGCATCTATTGAAAGGATCATATAGTCTTTGTTCTTGCTTTTGTTTATGTGGTGAATTACATTTATAGATTTGCCTATGTTGAACCATCCCTGCATCTCAGGGATGAAGCCCACCTGATCGTGATGAATTAATTTTTTGATGTACATTTGAATTCAGTTTGCAAGGATTTTATTGAGAATTTTTGAGCCTATATTCATAAGGGATATTGGTCTGTAGTTTCCTTTTCTTGTTGTGTCCTTCCCTGGCTTTGATATCAAGGTGATATTGGCTTCGTAGAATGAGTTTGGGAGGATTCCATCCTTCTGGATGTTTTCAAATAATTTCTGCAGTATGGGCACTACTTCTTCTTTGTACATTTGGTAGAATTCAGGTGTGAACCCATCTGGTCCAGGACCTTTTCTTGTTGGAAGATTTTTTATTACTACTTCAATTTCGGTGCTTGATATTGGTCTGTTTAGAAATTCCACTTCTTCCTGGTTGAGCCTAGGGAGGTAGTATGTTTCTAAGAATTTGTCCATTCCCTCCATGTTTTCGTGTTTTTGGGCATAGAGATTTTTGTAGTATTCGAAGATGATATTTTGTATTCCCATGATATCAGTTGTGGCCTTTCCTTTTTCATTTCTAATTGAGCTTATTAGAGTCCTTTCCTTTCTGCTTCTGGTCAACTTGGCAAGTGGCCTGTCTATTCCGTTTATCTTTTCAAAGAACCAACTTTTCGTTTTATTAATCTTCTGTATTGTTCTTTTGTTCTCAATTTCATTTAATTCTGCTCTGATCTTGGTTATTTCTTTTCTTCTGCTGGGTTTAGGATTGCTTTGCTCTTCCTTTTCCATTTCATTGAGATGATTCATTAGTTTACTGATTTGTGACCTTTCTGTCTTTTGGATGTCGGCATTTAAGACGATAAGTTTTCCTCTCAGGACTGCTTTTGCTGTATCCCACAGATTTTGATAACTTGTGTCCCCATTATCGTTTAGTTCGAAGAATCTTTTGATTTCCATCTGAATCTCCTCCTTGACCCAATAGTCATTCAGCAACAGATTGTTTAATTTCCATGTTTTTGGATGAAGATGTGAGTTTCTGTTGGAATTGATTTCTAATTTTATTCCACTGTGGTCTGAAAAGATACATGGTATGATTTCTATTTTGTTGAATTTGTTTAGATCTGTTTTGTGGCCTAGGATGTGGTCAATTTTAGTGAAAGTTCCACGAGCTGATGAGAGGAATGTATATTCAGTGTTATTTGGGTGGAGTGTCCTGTAGATATCTGTTAGGCCCAAATGTTCTAGAGTCCTGTTTAGGTCCTTTGTTTCTTTGCTTATTTTCTGTTTGGAGGATCTGTCCTGTTCCGTGAGTGGGGTGTTGAAGTTCCCTGCTATTATGGCATTGCTATTTATTATGTTGTCTAGATCAAGCAGTATTTGCTTTATGTATCTGGGCGCTCCTGTGTTGGGTGCATAAATATTTTGGATTGTTAAATCCTCTTGTAAGATTTTTCCCTTCACCACTATATAGTGTCCATTTTTGTTCTTCTTTACTTTTGTTGCTGTAAAGTTTATATCATCTGAAATAAGGATGGCTACTCCAGATTCCTTTTGGTTTCCATTAGCCTGGAAAATTGTATTCCATCCTTTCACCTTGAGTCTGAATGCGTCCTTGTGTGTAAGGTGTGTTTCCTGGAGACAACAGATACTTGGCTTTTACTTTTTAATCCATTCAGCCAGCCTATCTCTCTTCAATGGGCAATTCAAGCCATTCACATTTATTGAGAGAATTGGTATTTGGGGTAGATTTCTGTTTATTCTACTGGGTAGTGTCTTCTGTTTTACCTCTTGCATCATTGTGAAATCTGGGTTCTGGAGTTTTAGCTTTTGCATAGTTTTACATTGGTGGGTGTCTGTTGTGCTGGTTAGTGTACAATGCGGGTCTAAGCACTTCTTGCAAGGCTGGGTCTGGACTTCATAAATTCTATCAGTGATTGCTTGTCTGGAAAATCTTTATTTCTCCCTTATATAAGAAGCTTAGTTTGGCAGGATACAGAATTCTGTGTTGGCCTTTATTTTGTTTTAGGAGACTGATGATGGCTCCCCATTCCTTTCTGGCTTATAAGGTTTCAGGCGAAAAATCTGCTGTTAATCTGATAGGTTTCCCTTTGTAGGTCACCTGCTCTTTTCGCCATACAGCTCTGAGGAGTGCCTCTTTTGTGTTTACTTTGGTCAGTCTAATAATTATGTGGTGTGGTGAATGCCTTTTGACGTTGAGTCTCCCAGGAGTCCTGTGTGCTTCTTGTACTCGGATATCAAGATTTCTGGCTAGGCCATGGAAATTTTTCTCTATTATTCCTTCAAATAGATTTTCCAGCCCACGCAAATTTTCTTCCTCTCCCTCAGGGATGCCTATGATCCTTATGTTTGGCCTCTTTACATAATCCCACATTTCTTGTATGCTTTGTTCATGCCTCTTGTTTTTGTGTTCTTTCTGTTCGACAGATTTATTTAGCGCATAGGAGTTGTCTTGTAGCTCTGAAATTCTTTCCTCTGCATGGTCCAGTCTATTCTTAAGGCTTTCCACTGTGTTTTGTAGATCCTTGAATGCTTCTTTCATTTCTAGAATTTCTATTCGATTTTTCAGTAATACTTCTATTTCTTTGGAAAATTTTTCATTCATTTCTTGCATTTTTCTTGTGGTTTCTTTGTGCTGGGATTCAATTTTCTCTTGAATTTCATTGAGCTTTCTTATAATCCATAAACGAAATTCCTCTTCTGTCATTCTACCCATTTCATTTGAGTTGGTATCGATTGCTGAGGAACTGATGATTTCTTTTGGGGGTGACTTTTCACTCTGATTTTTCATGTTCCCTGAGTTCTTTCTCTGGTTTTTTCTCATCTGGCCTCTTGGTCGAGAGCTTGGGGTGTTAGGGCTAGTTTATGGCCCTGTCTCCTAGCCCTCGAGGCTTGTTCCTTGGCAGAGGCAGGGAGAGGAGTAGTTGCCTGTATTGCCTTAGGTGTATTTTAGCAAGTTTAGTGGATCTTGGGTTACCTCTGACCTGTTGTCTTCTCCTCTTCCTGGTGGAGTGTAGTGAGATTGTCCTCCCAGCTTGAGCTCCAAGCTGGTGGATTGTACTTGAGGGTATGAATCCACAGCTGCCTAATAGCTAGGTATTCTGCTATGTCCGTGGCAGACTCTGATCCCCCAGTTGGGGTATGCAAAAGCCCTGAGCTTTGGGAGGGGCCTTGTAGCTCCTAGGGGTTACTTTGACCCTGCTCCTTCTGAGGTGCAGGTAGAAACACAATTTCTTTTGGCTGCAGCGTGAGAGCTGAATTGGAAAACTTCTATACAGCTCAGAGGTTGCTTATCTAGCCGCGTGTGTCTGTCCTGATGTGCGCCTCTGTGTGATACTGGCTGATGGGGGATCTCCAATTGTGCACCCCTTTTCCACTACTAGACCCCAAGGCAAGGTGGGTGGGAGTCTCTACCCCCAGAAGTCTCCGCCAGGAGGATGTTCCCACGGAGGGGGGGGAATAGTAGCCACTGGAAGCACTCTTGGATGGCGCTAAATTCCCTATTGAAGTGGGCAGGGTTATGGGGAGCTGCTCTGGTTCAGCCTGTGGCTCTTGAGGCATTTGGTTGCCATGAGAACCGGCAGTTATACAAAATGAGTCACTATAACCAGCAACCTTCAAAATGACCGATCTCTGGGGTACAGGAGGGCTGGGACCTGAAGTGTGGACACTAGGACCAGCACGTAGCGGACTCGTCGGAGGCCAGAGCCGGGGTAGCAGGACCAGATGGACGAGAGGCAAATTGTTTCCAATACACAAAGGTGCTGCCACTACAGTTCCAGGATGTCGTCCCACCTGGAACTCATGGATGCAGCTGTCCCTGGCCATCAAGGGCAAAGCCTGTATTGCCCCAGCGGATGAGCCCCCGGGCTGGGCTGGGGCGGAGCTAGAGACGCGGCTCACAGCTCCGGGCAGGCGGCTTTAAAGATGGGGGCCGCTGCCAGCCTGGCGCACAGCAGGGCTCCGATTACGCCCGGGAACGCAGCTTTTCTCCACCTGCCTGTGGCCCGCGGAGGCAATTGCCAGCAGTCCCTAACGGCGTGACCTGCTCTCCGTTAAACTCCTGGGCCCAGTCCCACTGACTTCCAGTGGCGCACTGCCGGCCTGCGTGTTCCCGGGAAGCTGTATCTCCGCCCAGTCCCTACCCGGCCCTGAGCGGTCTCTGTATATTGCAGCTGAGAGTTCCGTTTGGCTCTTGCAATTGCTTCCTCTCCACAGAGCCTGCTGTCTCCAGCAACAGCTTTGCCTCAACTCTGGGCTTCTCCCTGACTTAATGGATGGGAAGTCTGTGGGGAAGGTGCGTAACCGCTTGGGGGTCAGGTCGTGCTGTGCTGACCTGGCAAGCGCATCCTTCCTGCGCTCTGGGCTCTATTGCACTCCCTGCACTCTCTGATCTTTGTGAAAGATTTTGTCACCTGTTTTCTTGGGCTGAGCCTCCCACGAAGTTTCTCTGTAATTCACAGTGCTGTTTTCGGGAGCGGTTTGCGCGCGCAGGCAGCCCATGGGGTAGCCATTCTTGTATGAGATATTATAAACTTTAAAGCAACACAAGTAAAGAAAGGCAAAGATGGTGACTATACAGTAGTGAAGGGAAAAATCTTACAAGAAGACTTAACAATCCTAAATATTTATGCACCCAACACAGGAGCTCCCAGATACATAAAGCAAATACTGCTTGATCTAGACAACATAATAAATAGCAATGCCATAATAGCCAGGGACTTCAACACCCCACTGACAGAACAGAACAGATCCTCCAAGCAGAAAATAAGCAAAGGAAGAAAGGACCTAAACAGGACTCTAGAACATTTGGGTCTAACAGACATCTACAGAGTGCTCCACCCAGATAACACTGAATATACGTTCTTCTCATCAGCTCATGGAACTTTCTCTAAAATTGATCACATCCTAGGCCACAAAACAAATCTCAACAAATTTAAAAAAATAGAAATCATACCATGTATCTTTTCAGATCACAGTGGAATAAAATTAGAAATCAATTCCAAATGAAACACACATCTCTATCCAAAAACATGGAAATTAAACAATCTATTGCTTAATGTCTATTGGGTCAAGGAGGAGATTCAGATGGAAATCAAAAGATTCTTCTAACTAAATGATAATGGGGACACAAGTTATCAAAATCTGCGGGATACAGGAAAAGCAGCTCTGAGAGGAAAACTTACTGCCTTAAATGCCCACATCCAAAAGACATAAAGTTCACAAATCAGTAAACTAATGAATCATCTCAATAAAATGGAAAAGGAAGAGCAAAGCAATCCTAAACCCAGCAGAAGAAAGAAATAACCAAGATCAGAGCAGAATTAAATGAAATTGAGAACAAAAGAACAATACAGAAGATTAATAAAATGAAAAGTTGGTTCTTTGAAAAGATAAACAAAATAGACAGGCCACTTGCCAGGTTGACCAGAAGCAGAAAGGAAAGGACTCTAATAAGCTCAATTAGAAATGAAAAAAGAGAGGTCACAACTGATATCATGGAAATACAAAACATCATCTTCGAATACTACAAAAATCTCTATGCCCAAAAACATGCAAACATGGAGGAAATGGACAAATTCTTAGAAACACACTACCTCCCTAGGCTCAACCAGGAAGAAATAGAATTCCTAAACAGACCAATATCAAGCACCGAAATTGAAGCAGTAATAAAAAATCTTCCAACCAAAAAAAGTCCTGGACCAGATGGGTTCACACCTGAATTCTACCAAACCTACAAAGAAGAATTGGTGCCTGTACTGCAGACATTATTCCGTAACATCGAGAAGGATGGAATCCTCCCAAACTCATTCTACGAAGCCAATATCACCTTGATACCAAAGCCAGGAAAGGACACAACAAGAAAAGGAAACTACAGACCAATATCCCTTATGAATATAGGTGCAAAAATTCTCAATAAAATCCTTGCAAACTGAATTCAAATGTACATCAAAAAAAATAATTCATCATGATCAGGTGGGTTTCATCCCTGAGATGCAGGGATGGTTCAGTTTATGGCCCTGTCACCAAGCCCCTGAGGATCGTTACTTGGCAGAGTCAGGGAGAAGAATACTGGTCTGTATTGCCTTAAGGGTATTTTAGCAAGTTTGGTGCACCTCTTGGGTTACCTCTGACCTGTTGTCTTCATCTCTTCCCAGTGGAGTATAGTGAGTTTGTTCTCCCAGCTTGAGCTCCAAGGTGGTGGATTGTACTTGAGGGTACGAATCCACTGCTCCCTAATAGCTGGAGATGGAAGGCAATATTTTTAGCTGTGGGGTTGTTCCCGCTGTCGTTGATTGTAGTTTGTGTGGAGTAGGCAGTTACCTAGGTATTCTGTTGTGTTCGTGGCAGGCTCTGGTCCCCGAGGTGGGGTATACGAAAGCCCCAGGCTTTGTGAGGGGCCTTGTAGTTCCCAGGGGCTACTTTGACCCTGCTCTCCTGAGGTGGGGGGAGAAACAAAATAGCTTGCGGCTGCAGTGCGAAAGCTCGATTGGGAAAATTCTACACAGCTCAGAGGTTGCTTATCCAGCCACTGGGGGGACTGCTGCTATAGAGTTCAGAGCTCTCTCTCTCTGGGGTTGGAGGGCTGCTTCTGATGGGAGGGGCCCGCTGGTAGGATCGGTGAGGTCTCTAGCCAGGTTTTTTTCTTCCCTGTCCACAAGCTTGGACTCTTTCCCCTCCGGACCACTTGTGGGCTCTCGAGTTTTCCCACAGTTCGTGTGTCTGGCCCTCTGACATGTGTCTCTGTGTATCACAGGCTGATGGGGGATCTCCAATTGTGCACCCTTTTTCCACCACTAGACCCCAAGGTGAGGTGGGTGGGAGTCTCTATCCCTGAAAGCCTCTGACAGGAGGATGTTCCCACCGGGGGGAATAGTGGCAGCTGGAGGCACTCTTGGATTGAGCAAAATTCCCTAATAAAGTGGGCAGGGTTAGGGGGAGCTTCTCTGGTTCAGCCTGTGGCACTTGAGGCATTCAGTTGCCATGAGAACCGGTACTTATACAAAACAAGTCATTATGGCAAGTAACCTTCAGAATGACTGATCTCTGGGGTACAGGAGGGCTGGGACCTGAAGAGCGGGCACTGGGACCAGCACATAGCGGGCATGTAGGAGGCCAGAGCCAGGGAGGCAGGACTGTATGGATGGGCTGCAAACTGTTTCCAATACACAAAGGTCCCATGGGTACAGATCTGGGACTTCGTTCCACCCGGAACCCATGGAGGCGGCTGTCTGTGGCCACCATGGGCGTAGCCTGTCTTCCCCAGGCCAGGGGTGGGGTGAAGCTAGAGACCTATCTAACAGTCAGCTCCTGGCAGGAGACCTTAAAGATGGCTGCCGACTGCCAGTCGGGCATACAGCAGGCCTCAGATCACGCCATGAATGCAGCTCCTCTCAACCAGCCTGGGTCCTGCGGAGCCAATTGCCGGCAGCCCTTAAGGGCGTGTCCTGTTGTTCTCCATTTATCTCCTGTGCCCTGGTCCCCCTGAGTTTCAGTGGTGAGGTGCCTGCCCCCAGATTCCCACGTATTGTCCCGGGAAGCTGTATCTCAGCCCAGTCCCTACCCGGCCCTGAGCAGTCCCTGTACAGTGCACCCGAGAGTTCCATATGGCTCCCACAATTTCTTCCTTTCCACAGAGCCTGCTGTCTCGAGCAACAGCTTTGCACCAACTCTGGACTTGCCTCTGACTGAGTGGATGGGAAGTCTGTGGGGAAGGTGCGTGACCACCTGTATGTCAGGTCGCACTGTGCTGACCTGGTGAGTGCATCCTTCCCACGCTCTAGTCTCTATTGTATTCCCTGTACTCTCCGATATTTGTGAATGTATCTCCCAGTCACCTGTTTTCTTGGGCTGAGTGTCCCATGATGTTTCTCTGTAAATTCACAGTGCTGTTTTCGGAGTGAGCGATCCACGTGCAGGCAGCCGATGGTGTTTTGCACCTCCTTTCCTGGGAGTGGTGAGGTGGGAGGTCACTATCAGGCTGCCATTTTTTTCCGATGCTCGAATAACTTTCTTAAAAATGAACTGTCCAGTGATATGATCACGGTCTTGTTTTCTGTTCGACCACACTTCCTGGTCTCAATTTCTTCCCTGAATTATGGCTTTTGGTATCTCCCTATAGAAGACAGTACAGCACACTGGACATGTATGGGGACTCTGCATCAAACGAACTGGATTTTTTTATTTTATTTTTTTTGAGACAGAATCTTGCTCTGTCACCCTGGGTAGAGTGCAGTGGTGTCATCACAGCTTACTGCAACCTCAAACTCCTGGGCTCAAGTGATCCTCTTGCCTCAGCCTCCCGAGTAGCTGGGACCACAGGTGCATGCCACCACGCCTGGCTAATTTTTCTATTTTTAGTAGAGATGGAGTCTTGCTCTTGCTCAGGCTGGTCTCCAACTCCTGGCCTCAAGCGATCCTCCCTCTTCGGCCTCCCAGAGTGCTAGGATTACAAGCGTGAGCCACTGCACCCAGCCAACAAATCGGGTTTTGAATCCTGGCTCCACCACTTACTAGCTATACTTACTAACAAGCAAGTTCCATTGACCTCTTTGAGCCTCAGGTTCCTTGTCTGTGAAGTGGGGATAACAATGGCTTCTATCTACTAGGATTGTTTTGAAGATTAAATCATAGGCAAATCACTTAGCATAGTGCCTGGCACGCAGCGCTCATATCATGTTACCTATAGCAACAACAAAAGCAACAAGAATTTTTATTCTTGGGATTTGGGTATCTCACTTAGTGCTTATTACTGAGGCTACTATTCACCTGCTATTAATATTTCAGCTTCTTAAATTACCAACTGAGTGTATCTCTTGTTGGAAGAACCCCTGTAGCTGGCCTTGTGTTTCTGGCTTCCATCTATGTCCAGACATTGAGTTGTGCTGGGCTTGACGAAGGACCGGTTTTCCTGAGCAAGGCCAGGGGTGTTGGGCAAGGTTGAAGCAGAGACTGATTTGGAGAGGTCATCAGCTAGGCCTGCACGGCACTGACTGGGGTTTTGGGGTTCCCTCTGCTGGACAATCACACTTCGGGTACCAAGAGCTGAGCTAGGAAGAGGAACTACGAAGACAAGTACAGCTTGATCTTTGGCAGAGGAGACAGATGCGGAAACAGACAAAAGTGATGGAGGGTCCTAGGGATTTGCCTGAAATCTGTAGCAGCACAGCAGGGGTGTGAGCAAGGGAAATACTGGTCAAAGCTACTGGGCAGCAGGGAAAGGTCTGTAAAGGGAAAGGCTTCACAGAGGGTGGTGGCCCTGGAGCCGAGTCCTGAAAGACAAGACGGTGTCCTCCTGGCAGACAGGAGGGAAAGGGGGAGGAAAAGCACAGGGACCTTGACACCCTGGCATAGCCATAAACACCACTGCGATAATTTCTGGCAACATGCAGGTGTTTTTGTTTGCTACATTACACTGCATTTAGGCATGAAAGAATGTTCACGCTGTGGACCTTAAGGATGCACTTGTTTCAAGTTAATTGTAAGCTAATTGAAGGTATAAAGTGCAAAAATACAGAGACTTTTAGTACAGAAGCAAGTACATTCCCAGTGGTTGACTTGGGCAGTGTTTTAGTTATTTGTCTTCTTGTGTTTTAAGAAAAGTAATTTTAACTGGGATTTAAATAATAATTTGATGTTACAGAGCTGAGTGTGTGACAGGCATTTGCCAGCTTCAGATGGCGTGTTACTTCATAAATCCTTTTTGAAAACACCACAAACTCATAATTTTGTACTCATTTACTCATTCAAAATACATGGTACCAGAAATGTACAAAGTGCAGGGAATCCAGTGACAACAGGGTACAGGCTCCTTAATGAAAGAGGCACACCTCCTGCCTTCCAAGTGTTGGTGGTATAGATCTGTGGTCCCCAACCCCCCAGGCCTCAGACTAGTACCAGTCCATGGCCTGTTAGGAATCTGGCCACACAGCAGGAGGTGAGTGGCAGGCAAGGGAGCGAAGCTTCATCTGTATTAATAGCCGCTCCCCATCTCTCACATCACTGCTGAGCTCTGCCTCCTGTCAGATCAGCAGGTGCATTAGATTCTCATAGGAGCATGAACCCTACTGTAAACTGCGCATGTGAGGGATCTAGGTTGCATGTTCCTTATGAGAATCTAATGCCTGATGATCTGAGGTGGAGCTGAGGTGGTGATGCTAGCTCTGGGGAGTGGCTGCAAATACAGATTATCATTAGCAGAGAGGTTTGACTGCACAATAAATGTAATGTGCTTGAATCATCCCAAAACCATATCCTCCACCCTCCTGTCCGTGGAAAAATTGTCTTCCATGAATCCAGTCCCTGGTGCCAAAAAGTTTGGGGATCGCTGGTCTAGAACATTTCATCATACAGCTTCACCATTTGGGGTAAACAAAGACATTGGTTTTCCTCACTGGAGGGCAACCTCAACAGGTTGTAGTTGAGTGGCAACTCAATCTGAGCTGGGTAGTGGGAGTTGGAGGAGAGGCAGACCAGCCTAGGCCTCAGAATTTGATGGATAATTCCTGAAGTTTATTCCTAGAGACAGTTGGGGTAAAACGGACTGGGCTAAATTGAACTTCTTAAAAGGTGTCTAAAATCGGGGTAAGTCTAAAAATTTTTTAATTGGTGATTTTGGATCTGTATGGATAGGCAACTTCTCTTAAAATAGATGGCAGACATTGGATGTTTTAAAAGAACACTATTCTAGGATATGAATGTTCCCTTTGATAGACTTTAATCTCATGACATCTCCATTTTCCCAGAACTCATAGCCCCCAGAATTGCCCAACCACATGACGCTTTCTGCTTTAAAATAAAGGAAATTCTTAGAGAGTAGAATGGTGGTGGTTACCAGAGGCTGGGAAGGGAAGAGGGGAGGGAGGTATGAAGAGAAATTGGTTAATGGGTACAAAAATACAGTTAAATAGAAAGAATAAGTTCTAGTATTTGATTGTACAGCAGGGAAAGCACAGTTAACAATACTTTATTATCTATTTCAAAATAGCTAGAAGAACTGGAATATTCCCAACACAAAGAAAAGGTAAATGTTTAAGGTGGTAGATATCCCAATTACCCTGATGTGTTCATTACACATTGTATACAAGTATGAAAATATCACATGTACCCCCAAAATATGTACAACTATTATCTATCAAGAAAAATAAAATAAAATAAAATAAAATAGATTCTGCGTTTAGGAGGTGGGGGAAGGGTGACTACAAAAGGGTCAGCGATCTGTGCTTTGTAGTTGTATTACTCAACCTTTTCTGAGGTTGTGATAACCCTGAGGATTTGCCAGATCCTCTAGTGGTGACTGTTCTTCACTCCATCTGCCTTTCTACCGTTCAGCCAGAGCTCTTCTATAGTTCAGTTGTCAGCACCCTGTTTCCTTGCCCACTTGAATGGCGACCAGGCTGGAGTCAGGCAGTCAGGGCGTGATTTCAGGAGCATAATAAAGGCTTCTGTGGCCCCCTACATTCTCCTTCACCAGCTTTGAGGCTGTAAGGCATAGATTCCTGTCAACATTCAAGACTCCCTTGAGAGGGGGTGGGTTGGGGTGGTTTAAAAAAAAAAAAAAGAAAAGTTATTAAAAAAAAATAAAAAAACCCCACAAATCTCCCGTGAGAGGGCCGCATTCTGCTGTGGTGATTGTCATCATTATCAGCTTACACATGACTGGGAACGAGTGCTTTGGGCAAAAGTGCTAGAGGAAGTGGGAAAGAGGCCAAGAAGCAAAAGGGGTGTAGGGGAATCAAAAGCACTCCCGCAATAAGGCAGAAGGCACTGAAGCTGGATTTTGAAGACATCGCAGTTTTGCTAAGGTTGGAACTACCCTTCCTCTTTCCTGCCCCATCAGGAATCCGCAAAGGGACCTTAAGATACGTGGGACTCAGCTCCACACACCTCGCTCCTCAGTTGCTGGAAATCCCCGAGTTAGAAAAAGTAATTTTAGCACGCCCTCCGGTGGCCAAATGGAATACTGCGGCGATGGCTTTTGATGGAAGTTGGCACTCCGGACAAACATCTCAGAATAGACACTGGTGCTTGGCAAGTTGCTAGGCACCCAGCAGGGCGACTTGTGTGGAGCTGGCACTCTTCCCTTTAGGGCACTAATTCTCAAGCTGGAATAATCTTGCCGGGTTTATTTTGGACACCCTGCATCTTCTCCTCCTTCTCACAGCGCTGCTTGGCATGGGTCTGTTTTTGAAATTAAAGTGAACTTATTTCTTAGATTTAGAATGTTACTAATTAAATTAGTGATTATTTTTAATTAGATGATTATATGTTCTTTAAACTAACTGGAACTACCTCTAGAGGCACCAAAGATTATTTGTGTGTGGGTTTCCCATCTAAAACAGACTAGAGGGACAAAGATGGACTACTATGGATATTTTAAACTTTTTAATTTTGGAATATATCAGATTTGCAGAAAAGTTGCAAAGATAGTACAAAGAATTCCCATTATACTCTTTACCCAGATTCTCCCAAAGTTAACATTTTACCACATTTGCTTTATCATTCTCTCTCTAATTATAAATGTGTATATTTTTTCTGATTTGTTTGAATAAAATTACAGTCATGATGCTCCTTTACCCTTGAATATTTCAAGCATGTGTCCTTTCTAAAAAGAAGGGAATATGCCTATAAAACCACAATGCACTTATCAAAACCAGGACGTTAACATTGACACAATACCATTTTCTAATCTGTTGACTTTATTCAAATTTGCAAATTGAATAAAAGACTAAGGTCCTTTATAGAAAATATATATGCAAGATCCAGTATCACTCATCGCATTGCATTTAGTTGTTGGGTCTCTTCAAGTCTCCTTTAATCTGAAATATTTCCTCAGTCTTTGTTATTAATGACTTTAACATTTTTAGAAAGTACAGGCCAATTATTTTGTATAACATCCCTGAATTTGAATTTGTCTGAAGTTTTCTCATGATTAAGTTCAGGCTATGCATTTTGGGCGGAAATATCACAGAAGTGGTGTTGTATGCTTCTCAATGCACATGATGTCTCTTTGCTTTGACCACAGGTTTTGACACGCAGATGTCAGAATAATTAATGTTGAAAACCGCACATGCAAAGAAGGTCGATAGTTGACCTATAGACTCACAGGAATTTCAGTTGTGGGGTGGGACAAAAGAAAGGAACCTGGAGAAAGCATCCACTCTCCTTTGATCAATCTAGGAATGCTTTATGGAGGAGGTGAGATTTCAGGAATTTGGGGCTGAGACAAGTTGGAATTTTTTAAGGGAATATTTTGATATGTGAGTACCTTGGTTAACAAGTCCCCAGTTTTTTTTTTCCCCTAATCTTCTCTTGAGAACCAGAAGCCAAGGCTCCTAGGTTTTAGTTTCATTGTGACACTGGGGAACAGCCAGGTGGTTGGATGGTCACTCACATGGGAGGGGAGTGCTTTGAAAGCTTTGGCTGGAGAAAGAGGGAGGGGACATGAGTATTCATGAGCCAGATTGGACTTGCTCCTCTAGGGTCTTCGTGTCTACTACCATCAGACTTAACGTGTTTCCATAGAGTTCTTAACTTTAGGTGTGGGACCCACAAGTACTGGAGAACCCAAGGCCACTTATAAATACTCATTTATAAGTAGAAATGTTCTGAAACCAATCACCTAATGTCAGCCACTGATAACTGAGCTTGAATCTTCTACGGGGTAACTGGACAAGTTCTATAGTGCTAGATAGTTTAGTTAGAAATGTGGAGAGGTGGTTTATAAAGTGACAACAACAGTCATCACTTTTGAGATTTCAGTGTTTGACTGCATGTGGAATTTTTTTTCTTTCTTTCATGTTGAATTTTTTTGGCTGTTTGGGGATCCCATAAGTTTTGATCCCATTAAAATTTATTTCTAAAGTATTTTCTGAGCTGTGACTGGTGCTATAGAACTGCACCGACCATTACCTAAAGATATGGAGTGTTTCTGGCCATTGACCTTTTAAATGGCATAACAGCATGATTGAATATTTGATTGCTTATAAATATCTCTCTGCCACTACATTTATAATCTTGAACTTCTAATTTTCTGACATTGTGCAATGTTTAATCAGGTGCCACCATCATAACGAGGTAATGTAATTTTCCAGTCTTTGCACAAATGTTTTCATATTTTTAAATAGAGGCTCTTATCATATCAATCTAGAAGGTAACTTTTTTGCATCAATCAAAGACCAGAATAAAACCACAACAGATTAAAAGAAAAAGATTTTCACTAGATGAGTGATGAATACTACCTTGATAAAGGACACGGTTTATATATTTAGTAAATTTATCTAATAATAAATATTATTACTATTAAATAATAATAATAAATAAGTTTATTTAGTAAATGTATTGAGTACTTGTTCTGTGCCAAGCTTTGTGCCATGAGTTTTGATAGCATGTGCTAAAGATACAGGTAACACAGAGAAGTGAATGAATATTTACAATACAAGGCGTGTAGCAATGGGGTAAACGTGAGGTGCTGTGGTATCTAATCTAATATTGGGGAGCTGCAGGGAAAACTTTGTGAAAGAAGTGATGTCTAATCTATCCTATCCATCACCAAGTTCTAACTACTCCACCTCCCCCCAAAACACATCCCAAACCCATCCACTTCTCTCCACCTCCACTGCCTCAGCCTGCGCACAAGCTTCCATTTTCTTCCACAGTAGCTACACAACTGGTCCCCACTGGACTGCAAGCTCCAAGAGGACAAAAATTTTTGTCTTTTTTGTTCACTGAGAGATCCCAAATGGTGCCTGATACGTAGTGGGTTTTTAATACATATTTTTGAATGAATAAATAGTTTCTTATCTTACACTGTTGGCCCCCTGAAATTCAGGGGCCAAAGTAATATTATTAAAAATGCAATTGTGTCGTCTCCCACCACTGCCCATCTCCCTCACCTCACCCTCTTACTGTACACTCCAACAGTCCAGAAGTGGTTAGTTTTTCAGTGCTTGGAACGTGCTCACTTTTCATGCATCCATTGGGCAAATTCCTTTTCATCCTGACAGTTCAGTTCAAATACTTCTGCCCTCGCGGAGCTTACAATCAGGTGAGGAAGACAGACATCAATCAACCAAAGGGATTAACAAAAAGAAATTCAAAAGTGATGAGTGTCATTAAAAACTAACACAGGGTTAAGTGAAAGAAGAACTGGCTGGACAGTAGTTAGAGCAGACTGATACCTAAATAGTTTGAAGGAGCCAGGCAGGCAGAGATGTGGGGAAAGAACATTCCGTGAGAGAGGAAACAGAAAATGCACAGACTCTGAAGGAGGAACAGCTTTACTTATTGAAAATAGCAAGTGAGGATGGAACAAAGAAAGTGAGAAGAATAGTGTTTGTCTTTTAGTTCATAGCAAAGAGTTTGGATTTCATTCTGCATGTCATGACAAGCCTGAAACCATCCTATCACGTGTAGAACAAACTTCAGATTCTTTACGGTGACCCACCGACCCCGTGTGATCTTCCTCCGCATCAACTTCTCTTCCCCTCTCCCTTTTTGTCCAGCCAAACTGGTCTTATTTCTGTTCCTTGATCACGTCAAGTGTGTCCCTGCCTCAGGACCTTTGCACTTGCTGTTCTCAGTCTGGACTGCACTTTCCCCAAATCTTCACATTGCTGACTACTTCTCATTATTTAAGGTTCAGCTTAAAAATAATCTCCTCAGGGAGACCTTCCCTGGATATATTTGTTTCCTAAGGCTGCCATAACAAATTTTCACAATTGGGTGGTTTGAAACAACAGAAAATTATTCTCACAGTTCTGGAGACCTGAAGTCCAAAATCTAGGTATCAGCAGGGCTGCACTCTCTCTCTCTGAAAACTCTAGGGGAGAAGCCTTCTTTGCCTCTTCCAGCTTCTGGTGACTCCAGGTGTTCCATGGCTTGTGGCAGCATCACTCCAATCTCTGCCTCGGTCTTCATAAGGCCTTGCTCTGTGTCTGTGTGTTTGTGTCTTCTCCCTTTCTGTCTCTTGGAAAGATGCTTGTCATTGGATTTAGGGACCACCTTATCCAGGGTAATCTCATCTTGAGGTATTTACCTAAATTACATCTGCAAAGTCTCTTGTTCCAAATAAGGCCACATTCTGAGATTCCAGGTGGACATATCTTTTGGAGGGTCACCATTCAGTTCACTACATTCGCCTTTCAATTTAAGTCAACCATCTAGTCACTTCCTAGCATATCATCCTCCTTGATTCAGTATCTGAAAGTACCTTGTTATTTTTCTTATTTATTGTCTTTCTTACATAGACTATAAGCTCTATGAGAACAGGAACCTCCTTTGTCTTGCTCACCATTATATCTCCAGTGTCCAGCACAGTGCTTGGCACATGGCAGTAAATATTTGTGGAATGGATGAATAAAGGAATTAAAAAATTGGGATCTAAAGGATGAATGGAGTTGGTCACACAGAGAAGGATGGGGAACAGGGAAGCGTATTTCCAGGCAGAAAGACTAATGGGTGATAGAGAGCGTGGCTGTAACATAAGATTTCCTGGGGAAGGAGGTGCAGGACAATCAGATCCCAAAGGGCTTTGTAAGCAGTGTTGAGGGGTCTCTCTGAAGTCCTCCAAACTAGGTGATAACAAGGTCTCTGCCCTGTGCATATATAGGAGTCATTCTCTCTGGGCACATCCCTTCTCACATGGATCCTCACCTTTCCTGTGGCTCCTGAGCAGACTATTTACTACCCATACAAGCTGGAAGTGAGAAAGTTCTTTTATGCAGCCTCTGAAGGTGCTAGTCTCACTTGGCTTCCTTGTCATTTCCCCACAGAGGCTATTTCAAAACTTCAGTGGTTTCCTCAAGTGCCTACCCCACGACCTCTCCCATTGTTCTCAGTGCGTGATCTCATAACCAAAGAGAAAGTATTACAGAGGACAGCAAGAGAGAATTTATTATCCGGAGCTGTGGGGCAACTCAGCTAGCTGTGGCAGCAGTCCCCAACCTTTGTGGCACCAGGGACCAGTTTCACGGAAGACAATTTTTGCATGGACCAGGGTGGGGGGATGGTTTCAGGATGATTCAAGTGCATTACATTTATTGTGCACTTTATTTCTACTATTATTACATTGTTAACCTCTCTGCTAATGATAATCTGTATTTGCAGCTGCTCCCCAGCACTGGCATCACTGCCTCAGCTCCACCTCAGATCATCAGGCATTAGATTCTCATAAGGAGTGCGCAACCTAGATCCCTCGCATGAGCAATTTACAGTAGGATTTGCGTTCCTATGAGAATCTAATGCCACTGCTGATCTGACAGGAGGTGGAGCTCAGGCAGTGATGCGAGTGATGGGGAGCGGCTGTAAATACAGATGAAGCTTCACTTGCTGGCCCACTGCTCACCTCCTGCTGTGTGGCTGGGTTCCTAACAGGCCACGGACCGGTACTGGTCTGAGGCCTGGGGGTTGGGGACTGCAGAGCTACAGGATATACAACATTCTGTAATTCCTGGGGCTTAGAGTTTGACGGCTGTGAAGTGGCAGAGATGAGATTGGAGAGGTGGGCAGGGACCAGATCATGTAGGCACTTGTAAAAGATGTTCACCCTTCTTATCAAAAGTATGTAAGTCGTATGCAAAGTTAGGCAGATGTGGTACCTCCCTTCTGACAGATTATCCGGGATTTATCACCTGGGAAGTTTTCAGTTGTAAAACTAAGACCGCTCTTGGTTAATACATTGCTCTTTTCTGTTTTTATTTGACCAAAAGATATGTGAGACTCAATAGTGCAGTTTAATGACTATTTATTTTGTAGCTGGTAGGAACCAGGTGCTTTGTCAATGTGCTACCTTAAATCAGCACAAATTTACTTTGAAGGCTCATGCTTGATCTTTAAGAAAATCATGAGAATTTTGCATTCTACTCTATAATATTTCAGGGTTTATTTTGCTACACAAATAATTTTGTCTCCTTCCATCTCTCTCTTTGAGTAAAATGGATGCTCCAGGGAGATTCGTATGCATCGTGTGGCTCCTTGCATCCCAAGTTTGCTTCCTCCAGTCCTAAAAGCACTTTCTGGGCCTCCTAAAAGCATCTCTCTTACACAGATTAGCCACCTCAAGTCCAGGGATGTCCTGAAACTGAGTCAACATCATAGACCTACTACATGCAGAGCCAAAATTTGAATTCAACTTTCCCGAGGACTGTTTCCAATACATCACGGCCATGCAGTTCTAGGAGCTTCTGTTGAAAGCACAAGACACTACCTCAGACTTCCATGGTCTTATTGCATAATTGAAGAGGGGAGGTGTGATGCTCAAAAACATAACTACTAGTACAGGATCATTTATAATTCAGTGCATGAGAGTAGTCCAGCTAATCCATAATAAATTGGTCTGAGAAAATTGTTTTAATAGTCATCATAAACTGTTTGTTTGGGGGAGACAGCCCCCAATTTTCAGAAATCACTGTGAGATAATGGGAAAACATGGCCACTATCTTGTATTTTACGAGTTGCCAAAGCAGCCCTTCATTTCAGGCAGTGGGTTTTAAATGGCCCCTTTAAATGCTCGAACCCTTCCCCAAGCCTAAGGCAGTATTGAGTCACTGCCCTTTCCGATTGCAGATTGTATTTCTCACTCTTCCTTCTCCTCTCTGTGCCAGGACATGCCCCAGCACTTTATGGTTTCTTGACTGTTCCTTCGTGACGGAGAAAGATACCAGGTGAAAGTAAGCAAGTGCTCAACAACGCCATCTGGGCAGCGGCCAAGAGATGCCACTGAGCTAGGAGAAAGAGGCGTTTACCTTGCTGCCTTTCTTTGTGTGCCAAGCTCAGCTGCCACCCCGGCGGGCTATTTGAGGGGCTCTTCAGAGCACTATGGAAAGGTGGCATGAAGCGGCCCAGGGTTTGGAGGAGGGAAGTGGGCATTTCCGGCCTCTCACAGCTTCGGTCTTGTTTTTGCCAAGCCCGTGTGCCCCCTTTCATCACGGCTGGGATACTTGAGAAGTCATTTAGCTCTGACTGGCAAGGGCTTGCCATTTCTGGATTTAAACAGATTTAAATAGAGTCTAACAGGGGCAGTTGCATCTTTTCACTTTCTAGAGCTATATTTTTCTCTCGCGGGTTAAAAAAAAAATGCACACGGAAAAAGCCCCAACTTCATTATGCTTCGGTCACAGCAGGGAATTTATAGCAAGAGCCCAGCTGTTTGCAGCTCATGCCAGAGTTTTTTGATCCTAATGTAATTGAGCTCACATTTTGGAATCGTAAAATAATATTCAGAGGAGCCGACTCCAGAGTTTTCAGGTTTCCAGGCCAAGCAACGGGTTCCTGAATCTATTTTGGGCTGTTCTTCCCTCATAACTTTTCCTCTTCAACCTCAGAGCTCTTTGCTCCTTTCCTGGAAGTAGGCCTATGGCTGTGCAAGTCTCTTTCTGTGCGAACACTGTTCTAACTGTCCTTTTGAAGGAAAAAAAAAATCCCCACTCTCTTACTCCTTAACTCTTGCTTTCACTAGTTAAAACTCCTTACTTCGTACATTCAGCAGTAATACATTCAAGCAAGAACAGTAAGCATAACTTATTTCTTGGGCTTGGAGCCAGACACTCAGGGCATAATGTGCGTAACTTTTTTTGATCTTCTCAACAATCCTCTGAGGAAAGTACTGTTATTGCTCCCATTATACAGACGGGGTGTCTGAGGCTTAGAGAAGTGAACTGACTTCTCAAGGTCACACAGTGGTAGAGTTGGGATTCAAGTATAACTTGGACCAGGTCGTTTGGTTCCAGAGCCAGTAGTTTTAACCTCATTGCTGCACTGGATTCACCACCTGGGACTGCCTGCTGAGTGCTAGGTTCTGTGGGGGATGCTAAGGGCAAAAAATATATAGTTCTTTTCCCTATAGAGCCTGGGCTGGAGTTGGAGAAAGCACTAAGCGTAGTGATGTGAAGAGCCAGCACCTCATTTCTGTCACCCTTATGGAGTTCTTATGAGGGTCAAATGAAATGACATGTAAAAGCACTTGGTTTAAGGTGCAGTGGTATATGGGTGCTAGCTATCGGTGTTATACCAGCAACAGCCCAATTCTGAGCCAATCACCTGTGTGTCTGGAAGGGCAGGTATAGGAGGGTGGCATGGTAAAAACTGTTAAAATCACAGACTTATAGAATGTCATGTTGAATGCGGAATTTCTTCTGCCACATCCTGGCTAGCTAGCCTGGCATTGCACACTTCCAGTTCGGCTGGGAAGATAATAATGTTCATAGCAAGCACCTTTATAGCTCTTATTATATGGCAGGCACTATTCTAAGTGCTTTACAAATATTAACTCATTGAATTTGCATTATTCATTTATTTTTGTTGAAACTTTTTTAGAGACAGGGTCTTGCCATGTTGCCCAGGCTGGAGCACAGTGGCTATTCGCAGGCGTGATCAGAGCACACTACAGCCTCGAACTCCTGGGCTCAAGTGATCCTCCTGCCTCAGCCTCTTGAGTAGCTGGGACCACAGGCATTGAAGGATTGATTGTGTGTTAGCATCGCATACATAGATTCCTCACTTAGTGGACCCTTCTCCATTAGTAAGTCCTGTTGATTCTACTTCCTAAATATCTATGTCCATGCCCCCCTTCTCCTTCTGCACTGCCTTCACCACTGCTTTAGTTCAGATTAACATCATCTATCACCTGGAGGATTGTAGCAGCAACCTTCCTGGGCTTTGCTGGTACTACCCTCAACCGCCCCCACCTCCCCAAGATAAGAGAAGTCTTCTTGTTGTTGCTATTCTTGCTGTTTTGGTTCTTAGTCTCTCTGTTTTTTTATTGCATGTAATAAAGCCATTTCTCATTCTTCTAAACTCTAGTCCAGTTCAATCGTGAAGACTTGGCTCTCTGCTGTTACTGATCATATGGAAGGGGGTTATTAACATCTAGAATGTGGGTTGGAACTCCCAGTGTGCCCTGAATTATTTTCCCTCTGATTACTCAGCAGTGATTCCTGGGTTCCCCATGCCTTTTCCAAGTCCTCTCCTCCCAAATGAAACTCAGGACTGCATTCAGACACCCACTGATGGGGGCTGGGGCAGTTGCCATTTCTGTCTGCATGTTAGCTTATTCCAGCTGCTCTGCAAAGGGGAGATGGGGCCTGAGGAAATGATACTTTCTTTGGATGATGCTCAACTTTTTCTCCAGAAGAGCCCAGTGAGTAATGAATCAGGCCATGAATATCCTGGAAAACTAAACTCAATGCCACTGTCAGCTCCCTCCAAATCATAGTCATTTCCAGGTTATGGCTCAGTCTAGGCCTGGTTCCCCAAACCATCCAGGCAGAGAGGGGGAAAACCATCCCCACCACCCAGAGTGCAATTTTACCAGGGATATTTATTTTTACGCTGATTTGGAACATAAATACTGTAAATATCTTCCACCCTGTTGGCTTTTTTTTCCCAGAGCTAAAGTTAGTGGGCTAACTTTCTGGCTTGGCATTTTATCAAGTTGATAGAACTGTTTAATGAAACCCATGGAGATTGGACAATTTAGTCTAGCGGTCAGTTGCAACCCTTGATGTAAGTAATTTCCAGCAATACCGTATGCATCAAATGTCCAACCTGCCAGTGGTTATCAATATCCATTATGCTTTTGGTTGACTTGAACCATTAATAACCTGTCAGATTAAGCAATTAGGCTGTTTCTACTTGCCAGAGGAAATTGTTTTCCCCTAACTGATGATATTGGTTTTGTGGTTGTGCAGATAAGTACTTGGTCAAAATGTTTGGTGCATTCCTAGCTGGGGAGTGAATCTTTTTGACAGATAAGGAGCAGGAACTGAAATTCAAGAGACTGAGAGGAACCTGCAGGGAATCTCTGAGTAAAAGCATCTCAGCCATTCCAGTGCACTTTATAAAAGTAGCTTAATTATCACTGGTGCTCTCTAGTGAGGGACTACGTTTGATGTGTCACCCACATGGGACTACACTTCTCCATGGAGCCCCAGCTAAGTCAGAGCATTCAAGTTTCGATTAGAAATGTGAACTATCTTGAATTATTTAGAAAACATATCAGGGGCATTCTTGGGGCTTTGCTGTTTTGCACACTTTCGAAAACAAGATGGAGAAAGGAAGAGAGGGGGGAAAATTCAATGGAAACCCATTATTAACCCTCCTCTATGCTGTTTGTTTCTGGTCTCTCCTGAAATTTTTGGTTTTGTGATTTTTCATTTCCGTTTTCATGTAACAGTACAGGAGCACGTTACTTCCTACCTTCATGTCTTTGCACATCCTAGTCATCTCGCCTGCTCTGCCCTTCTTTCCCCGTCTACCAGTTCATGTATATCCATCACTTTGAAGACCTGGCTTGAAAACCACTTCCAAGGAGACCTCCCAGAGAAACTCCAGCCATGCATTTACTCAAAGTTTTCTTATTCCTCTTACTTTATTTTTTTGTTTGTTTGTTTTGCGACAGGGTCTTGCTCTGTTGCCCAGGCTGGAGTGTAATGGCGTCATCACAGCTCACTGCAACCTCAAACTCCCCGGCTCAAGCGCTCCTCCCAGTTCAGCCTCCTGAGTAGCTGGGACTACAGGTGTACACCACCACTCCCAGCTAATTTTTATAAATTTTGTAGAAACAAGGTCTTGCTATGTTGCCCAGGCTGGTCTTGAACTCCTGGCCTCAAGTGATCCTTCTGCCTCAGCCTCCCAAAGTGCTAGGATTACAGGCATGAGCCACTGCACCCTGTCAAAAGTAAATTTTTAAAACAGTATAAAAGCCATGCATCAGCCATCTCTACAAAAAAAATTTTTTTAAAAATTAGCCGAGCATGGTGGCACGTGCCTATAGTCCCAGCTACTCAGGAGGCTGAGCCAGGAGGACTGCTTGAGCCTGGGAGTTTGAGGCTGCAGTGAGCTGTGATGAAGCCACTGCACTCCAGCCTGGGCTACAGAGAGAGACCCTATCTCAAAAAAAATAATTAATTACCCCCCCCAACTACAAAAGCAATATGAACGCAATGGAGAAAACAGAAAACACATTCAAGCACAATGGAGAAAACCAAATATCACCCATAATCCTATGACCCAAAGATAGCCATTTAATGTCATTCATTCATTCAGCAAGGATTCATTGGGCCCTCTTGTAAGCTTTGGAGATATACTAGTAAACAAAACAGTCACTGTCCTCGTATCCATGGAGCTCAGAGTCTAATGAGGATTTTTCCATCATCACAGAATTAAATATGCAGTGAAAATTGTGTTAAATGCTATGAAGAAAAGGCACGCTGTACTGTGAGAGTGCATGAGAGGGGTACTGATCCTGGTCTAGAAATTAAGGAAGGTTTTCCTGAGGAAGTGCCATTTGAGTTGAAATCTGAAAGATGAGTAGAAAGTAGCCAGGTAAAGGAGGTTTGAGTGATGGGGGAGAAGGGAATGGGGGGGGAGGGAGGGATGAGGAGGGAAGATCCTTTTAAGCAAAGGTGACAGCACATAGGAAAGCAAAAGTCCAGTGCCTGGAGGGAATATGGGATGTTTTAGAACAGGGATGTGCAAACTATGACCTGCTGGAGCATTTCTGGTTTTTGTAAATAAAATTTTATCTGAAGACAGCCATGCCCATTCATTTACCTATTGTCTGTGGTTGCTTATGTACTACAACTGTAGAGTTGAATAGTTGTAGAGTTGAAGAGTTCTGACAGAGACCAACCATATGGCCCCTTTGCAAAGCCTGAAATATTTGCTATAGAAAAAGTTTGCTGACCCCTGTTCTGGGGCCTAAAACAACGCTAAGGTGACAGGAAAAGAGCAATGTGGGGGATGAAGAGGCGGAATCTGAAACAGGGACCAAACAGACCATGGAGGTTAAGAGTTTTCAACTTTATTCTAACTTTTTTCCATCTAAGAATGATGGAAAATAACTGAATGGTTTTAAGCAGGGGACTGAAAAGGGTTGTCCTTCTAATACATACTGGTTTTTGATCTTTTTGTTTTGAATTTGACAGTTCATCTTGTATATATTTCCATTCTTCAACCATATAATCTTTAATGGTGTGTCTACTCTTTCATCATATGGCTGTATTGTGATTTAGAACTGCCATCCCCAATCCCCAGGCTGTGGACCAGTACCAGTCTGTGGCCTGTTAAGGACTGGGCTGCAGAGCTCCTGGGCCACCCCCCTCCCTGCCGCCGGTCCGTGGAGAAATTGTCTTCCATGAAACTTGGGGGGGGCAGTGCACAGCAAGAGGTGAGCGGCAGGCAAGCAAGCGAAGCTTCCTCTGTATTTATAGCCACTCTCCATCACTCCCATTACCACCTGAGCTCCGCCTCCCCCTCAACCCCCTCCCCCATCCATGGAAAAACTGGTCCCTGGTGCCAAAAAGGTTGGGGCCACTAAGTTAGAACATTTCCCATTATTTGTACTCAGCTGTGAACATTCTCGTGCACATTCTTGCTAATTCCCTTATAGTTTCTTAGAAGTGGAATTGTTGGGTCAACAGGTGTATACATTTTAAAGGCTTTTGCTTCTCTTGTATTTCTAGTCCCTCAGAAGTGATGTTAACTGCCACCAGCAAGGTGTAAGTGTATCTGATTCCCACACTCTCACAAAAAATTTAAATGTTTGCCAATTTTATATTGATACAAGAAAAGCTATACTTTATCATTGCTTTAATGTGCACTTCTGTGATTATTGAAGAGGGTAACATTACTTTCCCATATATGTTTCTTCTTTTGTGAAATGCTTATTCATATCCTTTGCTTATTTTTCTATGAGCTATTTATCTTTCATTATTTATTTTTTATGAGCTCATTATATATTAAGGATATGAACTCTTTGTCATCCATATTATGAATATTTTTTCCAAGCTTGTCTTTTAGCTTTACATTTTATTTATGGTAATTTTTACAGAATTTATAAATATTTATTTAGTTTATAAATCAATTTTTCCTTTGGGTTTTCTGCCCTTGGGGTTATGCTTGGGAAGACTTTCACTACACTGAGATTATATAACATGTGCATATATTTTCTACTAGTTTTAAACCAGTTTTTCTTTATATTTTAATCTTTAATCCATCTGGTATTTATTTTGGTAGTGGCACAAGATAGAGATCTAACAGATTTTTTTCAAGAGGGGAAAACTCTTTTTTAGGGGAGAGGAAGAAATATCTTTTGGAAAAACTCTTTGATCAGAAACCCCAAACACTGTAGCTGGAAGAAGAATGGTTCTTTGGGTGATGTAATATTGTGAAACATTTGGTCTTCAACCCAGTTTCCTGGCATTCAATTCCTAGAATCCTTAGAATCTTCAAAGTGATGTCTTTTTGCATGCTAATGATTGACTGATGTCTGGCAGCCTCTAGGTAGCTTCTGGATGGGGGCTGGTCACTGGAAAGGCCAAGGCAGATTAGAGGGTTGGAATTTTTAGCTCCAGCCCTCAATTTCTGGGGAGGGGGGAGAGGATGAAGGTTAAGTTGACTGGCCAATGGTTTAGTCAATCATGCCTATGTAATAAAGCTTCCATAAAAATCCAAAAGGACTAGGTTCAGAGAGCTTCTGGATAGCTGAACATGTCGAAGTTCCTGGAGGGTGGCATGCCCAAGGAGGGCAGGGAAGCTCCATGCTCTTTCCTCTAAACCATGCCCTATGCATCCCTTCATCTGTATTCTTTGTACTATCCTTCATAATAAACTACCAAATGTAAATAACTGTTTCCCTGAGTTCTGTGAGCTGCTCTAGCAAATTAATCAAACCCAAAGAAGGGGTTGTGGCAACCCCAATTTGAAGCTGGTGGTCAGAAGCTCTAGAAGCCTGGACTTGTGGCTGGTGTCTGGAGGGGGGCAGTATTGGGGATATAGCCTTTGAAAAAAGAGTATCACAGCCTCAGGCACCTATGAAGAACTGGCCCCACAGATCGTTCAGTAAGGAAATTTCTTGCTAAACTCCCATAAGCAAGGACGTGCAAATTGTACCTATGTCTAGCACCTAAACTAAAGCTTATCCAATTCCACACTAATAATGAATTACAAGTTTATTTCACAGGTAACAACTGGAGACAAGACAGAATTAGACATTCTTCCACCTACCCAGGGACATCTACATAATTGATGCTCCCTTCACTCCATTATTTTATGTAAAATGTAGATTTCCTGGGCCTCATTGTTACTGAAAGTTCGGTACTTGTCCCTGAGGCTGAAGGAAGAGCGAGGGCAAGTGGTTTGAGGAAAAGGAGAGAGAAGTTTATTAATTTGCCGGCAAATGAGGAGGATGGCAGACTCTCATCTTAAAGAACCATCGTCTCCCCCCCATCCCCCGTTAAACAGAAATACAGAGCTTTTAAAGGAGGTTTTCAGCTTCAGGCTATTGCTGTTTTAACTATAACATCTCCGGTGAAGATGATCTTATGACCTCTGCCCGGACAATTCCATTGAGCCATCTCCTATGGTTTAAGATACTAGAAAATAAAGAACAAAGAACACTTCTCTGCCCCTCTGATTACTGGCCTCAGGCAGGAATGCAGGTTTTAATTCCTCAAAAAGGGTGATGGGTTTTAAAGAGACAGCTCATAAAACAATTTGCCCCTCTCCAGATCCTTACTTCTGTTAATATTCCCTACTGTCCATTGTACCCTTGCATATCTATGGGAGGAGGGGGTGACATAGTCATTGAGCTACTTCCTGCTGAATGGGGGCAGTGTTTTAGATGGAAGGCTTGTACTTATTTATGCCATTGCTCTTTCTGGTTTGTACAAAAATACAACAGATTACCAGGTGAAAAAGGGCATAAGCAACAGCTACAACCGTGAGGATTGACAAGGCGAAATGGAGGACACCTGATAAGAGAGCTTTTACCCCACTTGGTATCTAAGACACCAGTAGGACTGTGGGTCCTTACTGTCACCTTGTATATAATGTCTGATACAGGGCGGGGCAAGAAAGAAACATGGGACTTTTGAGTATGGAGCTATTAGTCACAACTTATAGGTGATCCGAGAAACCAGCTTCTGTAAATTCAGAGTGTAAGAAATTATTTACAGGAATACTTGCACTGAAAAAGTTTAGGATGACAAACCCAGCAGCGAGACAGATCAGCAGAAGTGGTGATAGTTTGGGAAATTCTTACTATGGAGTTGTCTCTCCATCCTATAGACAGAAAAAATAAGCAAAGAAAGGTTAGCAAGAATATCAACATTTTCATTTTTCCTTCTTCTTAAACAGGTACTTTATATCACCTAGAGGCTGGCTCATCCTCTGGGGGCTTGGGTCCTCTTCTTCCATGGGATATCTCTTTACTCTGGTATGACGGACCCAAGGTTTTACTCCTGACAATTTCAACGAGGTGTGGGTTGTTAGAGGCATTTCACAGGGTCCCTTCCACTTCTCTGCCAGTTGTTGTTCGAGTCCTTGTTCTTTACAAGCTTTAAGCAACACCTGGTCTCCTGGTTTGAAGGAATGGAGGGGTGCTTCCAACTGGGGCGTGGACTTGAAAGAAGCGAACTCATGCATAGTGGTTAGAATTTGGCAGCTCTGAGTTATTTGTCAAATGGGGTCCTCTTAAATGAAGTCCCACCAACATTAAGGCATCATGCCCATAATGTGTGCATTCATGTAGTGCCTCATAAAGGGGCCAAACCAAGGCTTTGGGTAGAAGAATGAGTCCATGATAATTCTGTCTCCACTTAGCTGTGTCATCCCAAGTATCAGAGTCCCAGTCTTTAGTTTTAAAGGGGGTTTATATTGTCTAAATCTAGCTGGAGTATCCATGCCCTGAGGAACAGATCACCTTTAGTGGCCTCCTTATCAGCTCTGCCAGTGGCCTGATTTCTTTTTGCAATGTAAGTGTCTCCTTTTTTGGTGACCAGGAGAGGGCATGATGGCCACCTGCTTGGGCTCAGCCATAACCTGTATCAGGGCCATTATTTCAGTGGCATACTTAATATAATTTCCTGCCATCAGGAGCTCCCTTTCCTTCCAAATGGTATGCACAGATCCATCCTGCTAGAATAGACAGCCCCCAGTATCTCTAAACAGTCATTCTGTAAAGGCTCATTCTCTTTGGTTAGTAACAGGATGGCAGGATTGAGAGTAGACACAGTCTTTAATTTAACATTTGGATTATCCAAAAGGATGGCCTGATATTTTCCTAGCCTTCCTGAAGTCAGCCAATAACCCTCCCTTCTGTTCTAGTAAAATCATAACCTAGTGGGAGGGCATATACTACGACAGTTGTCCTAAGGTGAATATTTCAGCCTCTCGTAACAAGTCACAAGTATCTGCTACTTCCCAGAGGCAAGGAGGCCATCCTCTCACAGTATTGTCCAGTTGCTTTGACAAGTATGTCACTGGCTGTGGGATGTCTCCTAGCATCTGTACTAAGACACCAAGGCTCACTTCTTGTTTTTCCTGAACGTATAATTTAAATTCTTTCTGTAAGTCAGGCAACCCCAAAGTGGGGGCAGTCTTAAGACTCTGCTTTAGTTTTTCAAAGGCATTTTGCCAGATCAGGGGCTCCACATTTGTCCCTTTAAGGGCCTCCTACAAGGGCTTTGCTATTAGTAACAGGTAGGAGAGTTTTTAAACCCCTGAGGCAACACAGTCCAGCAGTGCTGTGAGGTCATGCTAGTCTCAGGATCCTGCCATTCAAATGCGACTGAGTACCATTCATAGCCACTTGTATAATATCATTAATGGCACATAGATCCTGCACGAATCTATACTCATTGGTATGGGGAACTTAAATTCTTTCTGCACATCCTGGGGTCCTGTCAGCCCATATGGCCTTACTCACTTTTTGGTAGACCTTGGGAGGAATAGAACTTATTTCTTCTTGCATGGCAGCATCCCATGTGCTTTACCAGGCGCTGGTATTCAAAGCCAGCAGGAGCTTGGCAGCACCCTTCTAGGTGAGCTTCTGCCACTTCTGGAACACCTCCTGGATCTCCCATTGCTTGCCCAGGTCTAACGTGGCCACCGAGGATGTTGGGGTCACTGGAGTCAGTGGCAGAGCAGCGCCAGCTCCAGCGGTATCTCCCCAGGGCCCGCCTCCTGGGCCCACGGCAACGAGTTCCTCAGCCGCTGCTGCCCGGCCCCTGCCCCCTGCCTGGCTCATGGAGTGCCATGCGTGGCTGGTGCTGAGGGCTGGGGCAGTGGCCACGGGGGGCCCTGGACCGCTTCTGCCCATGCAGCTTTGTCAATTAAAAGTCCACTAATCCAGTCCCCACTGTCACTCGTACCCAGGGCTCCTGTGGGGATATTTGGATTGGAGCCACTAGTGAGGCATGGAGCCCTGGGCCCGCTCATTCGTCATCTGAATCCTGGACTAGAAGAAACATTTGCTTTCCTGGGGGTTTCTTGTTACCTGGAGCCCTCTGCAATTTTGGGCAGTGTTCTTTGCAGTGTCCTTCCTCTTTACAAAAAGCACACTGACTGTGCTTCAGCCTGGGGCGACCTTTTCTGCCCTTTCCTTTTGACTGTCTCAAAGGACCCTTGGTTTGCACAGCTAACAGAACACACATAGGTTTCACAGCTGCAGTGTGTTCCCCAGCGTTATATACTTTAAAGGCGATATCAACAAGCTGTGAGAGATTCACGCCAATTGCCCCTTCCACACGCTGCAGCTCCCTCCTTATATCTGAAGCACTCTGTCCTATAAAAGTCATGTTAACTATGCGCAAATTTTCAGGGGCCTCTGGATTCGCATCTATATATTTCTGATATGCCTGATAGATGTGTTCCAGAAATTCAGAGGGATCTTCATTAGCTTTTTGTTGTAATTCTTGGACCTTGTTTAAATCTTCTGTCTAGGCACTCCCTTCCAGAGGCCTGCCAGAATACACTTTCGGTAATGATTTATTCTCACACCATCTGCGTCCACATTAGGATCCCAATTTGTGTAAGTCCAATAATACCCTGCCGGCTGTCCTTGCGCATTCAAGCTCCCTGTATGATATTGCCATAATCGAAATGCCCCACCCCGGTTATGGGTGCCCTCTGGCCAAATGGAGTTCCCTGCTGGGTCTTGGAAGCAGAGACCATTCCCCCACTCTTGAGTCATAACCCAGTGGGCATGGGACTGAAGAATTAATTCCAGTCGCGCCCTCCCTGACCCCCACCCCATGGAGCCAAGATGGCCGTGGCGGCAGGCAGCAGCAGTTGCCCCGGGCCTGGCTCCATGCAGGGCCACTTCCTGGGCTGGCCGCAGGGCTCCAGCGGGGGCAGGGGCCGCGGCTGATGGGACAACAGGGCCCCAGCAGCATGAGCTGAAGCACGACCGAGCCCGTGGCGCCTTCCCCATTAACTTTGTCTCAGGCCTTTCAGCCTCTTTATTATGCAATTGCATGAAAGATTGTACAAATGGGATCTTGTCCCACTTACCTGACCTTGACAAAATAATTCCAGTTTGTAAGATAGTGTAATAATTTAAGGTTCCATTCAGTGGCCACTTCCCCTCACATTCCAGCATGTACATTGACCAAGCAGTATTACAATAAAACATTATTCTCTTTTAGACATAGACTTATAAGTTGACCCTTCAGCCAAGATTCTCCCCAAGGGACTTTCAGATGGGATAGAAATGGAACCTCCCATGTTGAAACAAAACTCACAAACAATAACAAACATAAGTTAACAAGTAGACAATACAGGGAATTCCCAATGCAAACAATCTCAAATGCCAAGGCCTTACCAAATGAATGGGAACCATACAAACGAGAACCAAATTCTCAAACGAGAACCAACATCTCCTAATCCAAAAGGGAATGAATTCCCCAGGTTCCCTAGTTTCACTCAACGATGACTTCCATCCCCAAATGGTGCCACAAACAAATGCCCTACCACAAGTCTGGAAGGTTCAAAAACCTACCCCAACTGGGTGGAATCAAGGATCTTGGTGTGCACACTGGGGACCTTACCAAAATGGCCAGGATGTGAAGACTTTTCCCAAATCCATTTCCTTTTCATCAGCAAGGTTTATGTTTTGAGGAATGGCATCTAATTCAGGGCGGGAGAGATGGGAGTTCCCCAGAGCTAAACAGGCTCTTGCAGCTGCTGGGGCAGTCCCTACTCTCTCATCCCAAAAAGATGTTGCTCCTACCAATGAAGACCCACGGCTTGACCCGGGGCTGCTCCCTGCATCTTCCAGCCATGGCAGCAGTTGTACCATTCCACTGGAGCGTGGACGGGCTCACCCCGGGATGCCAAATTCTGTTACTGAAAGTTCGGTACTTGTTCCCAAGGCTGAATGAAGAACGAGGACAAGTGGTTTGAAGAAAAGGAAAGGGAATTTTATTAACTTGCTGGCAAATGAGGAGGATGGTAGACTCTCATCTTAAAGAATGATCATCCCCCCTTTAAATAGGAATACAGAGCTTTTAAAGGGGATTTTAAGCTTCAGGTTATTGCTGTTTAACTATAACATCTCCAGTGAAAATGATCTCATGACCTCTGTCTGGACAATTCCATCGAGCCATCTCCTGTGGTTTAAGATACTAGACAACAAAGAACAAAGAACACTCCTTTGCCCCTCTGATTACTGGCCTTGGGCAGGAATGCAGGTTTTAATTCCTCAAAAAGGGTTTTGAAGGCACAACTTGTAAGACATTTTGCCCTTTTTCAGACCCTGACTTCTTTTACATCACAAGAATACCATCACAACCTCATCAACCCCACCCTCCTCCTGCCTTTATCCTTCTCTCTGTATGCCTTTAAAATGCTGAAGATTCCAACTTCCCCCTTGGAATTAACAGCCACAGCTTATAGGGTTTTTCCCAGGCATGTCCTCAGAATCTCCATTGATCAAGATTTTTGCCTCACTAATTTATTTGGGTTGACACCCTCAACCTGTGGGATCTGATGCTATCTCTCGGTAGATAGTGTCAGAATTGAATTGGATTAAAGGACACCCAGCTAGTGTCTGCTGCAGAATTGGTTGTTTGCTTGGTATGTGGGAAAAAGCCCTCACATGTTTGGTCACATAAGTCTTCTGTGTTGGTAGCTGTTGAGTGAGAGGATAGGAAAAGCACTTTGTGTTTGTTTTTTCCACACAGATTTGGTGGCGGAGAAGTAGGATTTGCTAGAATGGCCCTGGATCATGGAAACACGTGGTTTGGGGAAAGAAAGGATTTAAGGGTGGGGGATGAGGAACCTTTGATTCCTAGGTAGCCACATGGTCATGCATGATATGCAGCTGCAGCTTGAGACAACAGGGATCCCTCTTAGGGGCCTGCAGGGCCCCCTAAGCATGGAAATAAAGGAAAATCTTGAGTCTATTCAGGGGAAGCTCTGAGCGCCTAGCTAGCCTTGAAAAGTGAATGGGCAACTTGAGGAACAGGAAGAGAATAATTGTTACCAAAAGTGCGGTACTTGTCCCCAAGGCCGAATCAGTGAGAACGAAGAACAAGGACAAGTGGTTTGAGGAAAGGGAAAGAGAAGTTTATTAATTTGCCAGCAAATGAGGAGGGCAGTGGACTAGCATCTCAAAGACTGCCACCCTGGCTTCAAACAGAAAAACGGGGCTTTTTAAAAGGGGAGTTTTCGGTGGTTGGGCTGGGGTCTATGACACCAGTGTCACATGTCATGACTTCAGGCTATTGTTGTTTAAGTATAATTTGTGGTTTCAGTTGACCTTATATCTAGTGACAATGATCTCATGATCCTTCCCGGGACAATTCTGTTGAGCCATCTCCTGTGGTTTAAGATACTAGGAAACAAACTGCAAAGAACATTTTTCTGTCCCTGTGATTACTGGCCTGGGGCAGGAATACAGGTTTTAATTCCCCAAAAGGTGGGGGGGTTTTAAAGAGACAACTTGTAAAACATTTCCTTGCCCTTTTTCAGACCTTCACCTGTGTTACATAATAAAATCATCCTCCCAGGTTCTCTATGGAAACTAAAGGATGGCATCTTAATGTATATTCTTGAGTTGTTTTTCAGAACCCCCACCGGATGGAAAATGCAGATAAGGGGGAACTGAGGAATTAAACTCTGACCACCTCTTTGTTCTAAATTTCTCTCTGAGGGGCCTCGAGAGAGTCATGCCCATCTTAATGTTCATTTCTGCTAATCCAAGAATCCCTGAATCCACCTATGACCCATAGGCCCCCATTTCAGGATATCCCACCTTTTTGGGCCAGGCCAATATATAGCCTCCATGTATTGATTTACAATTTTGCCTGCAACTTCTGCTTTCCTGAAATGTACCCCTGCATTTAAAAACCCTTGCTTGTAAGCCATCAGGGAGTTCGGGTCATAAGTGTTAGCTGCCTGTTCTCATTGCATGGTGCCATAATATAAAAATGGCTCTTTCTCCTGCTGCACCTCTCGGTGTCAGTGCCTGGCTTTGTTGTGCTAGACCAGCAGACCCCAGTTTACTTCGGTAAAAAGCTGTGCTACACTCCATTACTAGTGGAATTTAGAGATGGGTCCAACTCTTGGGGAGTTGGCTCACTGAGTACATAAAGAAATGCAAACTAATAAGAATAAAAGCAAAATATTCAATCCTTTGGTTATTGTTGTGTATAATAGCTAAAATGAAATTAAAAGAGAGTGCTAGGTTGGACCATGATGCTAGACCAAGCTCAGATTTTAGTGAGTCTGAACTTCAGCCACTATTCCTCAAAGCCACCCACAAAGGGAAAAATTCTGCAGAGACAACAGAAAGTATCTCTAAGACCTTTGGTCACCGAGAAGGTAGCCAATGTGGGGGGAGAGCAAAACCACATAGCTACTGAAACCAGAGGGTATAGTGTGAAGGAATTTTTATTTTGTAGATCAGTATCAGTTTCCTTAGTAGTGTGTGTTAAAATTGTGAGAGTAAGTAGTTTAGGGGCAATGTCCTCGGTTTTGAATGCTGCAGAGTGGAAGGACATGTTTGGGTTGATGCAGGATCCACAGCTCACTATGGAACAGTCACAGATGGCTGTACCTGATCCAGACACAGGAGGTTATTCTGGAAAGAACATCCAGCCTGTTGGATTGGATAAAAGCCACTGTAAAGTGTTACCCTGAGAATGGGGACTGCCCGACTCCCCCTGTAAATGCCAAGTGGAACACCCCAGATGAAGCAGCTGACATGCTTTATACGCAAGCCAGGTGGGACTGGCTTTATGATGACCGAAATATTCACCTGCTGAATATGCCCATTACCCAGGTCTTGAAAAACGCTGTGGTTAAGGGGGTGTTACCGAAAGCTCAGCATCTGCAGAACAAGTGGTTTGGGGAGGAGGAAAGAGAAGTTTTATTACTTTGCCGGCACAGGATGAAGATGGAGACTCCTGTCTGAAATGCCATCATCTTATTAATAAGCAGAAATACAGAGCTTTTAAAGGATGGGTTCTCAGCTTCAGGCAATTGCTGTTCAACTACAGCTGGTGATTCTGATGGTCCCATCTCCACCCAGGACCTCCCTTTACCAGGTCCTAGGGCTGGGCCATCTCCTTTAGCACAAATAACAAAAGACTTACCCTGTCCCTCCCAACCACTGGCCTGAGGCAGGGATGCAGTTTTTAGTTCTCAAAAAGGAGTGGAGGATGGTTTAAAGAGACAGAAAACATTTTTGCCATTTTTTCAGGCCATTCCCTCTGTTACATATTCCCCACTCTCAATATTTCCCTTCCATATCTGTGGGAGGAGGGGTGACTACTCTGTTACAGGGGCCCCATTTTCATGGGCACTCCAACTAACCTTACTGCAAAATCAAACTACAGTTGGAGAAGCCTTATTGAATTTGCTCTCTCAGCTTCCCCTCATGGGTCTTACAGATGCTAATAAAAACAATAGGTTGAATAACAAAAGAATGGGAATAATAAAAGCTTCATCCCAGGAAGGTGGAAATTTTTAAATGGTTATTAAGAAATATAGTGAGTGAAGATAATGGCGATAAAGGGGAAACTGGGAAGAAAAAAAAAAAGGAGAATCATGGGATTCGTCCCGGCAGGGCGAAAATCTTTAGGTGGTTATTAAAAACGGGATGGATAAAATGGCCACTGATGGGGTTAAAAGAAAGGTCTTGATACAACACTATTGAAAATTGTGACCAAAGGGAGCCCTGCTGGTCCTTCAGTATTAAGGGGTTCTAAACAGGTTTGCTCTGTTTACTCCATTTTGGAGAAATTTTAAAAAGTCAGAAGGCAGATTACAATGGGAAAGCTGATCTAAAATTGCCTGGGGCAATAGGCAAATTAATCAATATAAGGATTGACAAAAGGTCCTGAGTCTCTTGGCTCAAACCCTTGCTAAGGACCCAAAGCCTTCTGCATAAAGCAGCTTAAAATGGTCTGGGGTGGAGAAGAGAAGTTCCTGGGACTAGAACAAAAAAATGTAAGGATTGATAACATTATGAAAGTTGGAATGTTTATGTGAAGTAATTTTGTCTCATTTCCCTAAATGTTTTATGGGAATGGACATTGTATGTGACTGGGGGATGTTCCCCCTACCTAGTACCGTAAAACAGAAGGCTTGTAAACCCGCCCTTCAAGCAATATTAATTGGACGTGCTAAATGGTAACCAGTAAGATTGCCCAAGCCCACAGAGTGTATGTAGAATAGAAGCCGGCGGGCTGGTGGGGACAAATTCTCCATTTGCTAGCCCTCTGTGGAGTATTTACTGGGGCTTATGGCAAAGGCCTGTGAGCACCTCCCAGCTATGACTACTGGGAGTTTGGACTAGAGAATTTCCACTTGAAGCGCATTTACTTCCTTGTTATGGCACATTAATTGAAGCTACCCCTATGACTGAAGGACACCTGAAGTACCCATGTTGTCTCAGGGGATGTCAGAGAAATGCTCTAATGGGGATAGCAGTGCCCAGAAGAGTTTCCTAATAAAATGAAAATGGTTTATACAGGATCACACTACTTGGGGAGTGCAAGGAGGAGATACTCATGAGCAGGAAACCTCTTTTTCCCCTAGGACTGAACTCTGGGACTGTGTGAGGACCTGCTGGATTCCACAGTGCCCTATAAATAGCTTTCAGTTGACTGACAAAGAGCTGCTTGGTTTTTGGATGGCAGTTCTAAGGTTAATTGGCAACATTCTATTTGGAAGGATGCCACTCTGATCAAAGAAGGTAAAAATAAATCAGCTTGATGGGCTGAATTTCATACTGCTTTCCTAGCAGTGACGGAAGAATTGTACAGTGGTAAAAGCCCCTATGTTTGGGTTTTTTTCTAACTTGTAGGCCGTGGCCAGTGGCCTGGCCACATGGTCAGACAGAGTGCATTGGAAACCTGGCCTTGTAAATGGATGCTGATGTGGGGCATGGCCCTATGGAAATTTTCAGGCTTCATTAAGGTAGGACATGTGATGACCATCAGTAGAGCCCCCTTCCAGTTTCAGAAGGTGACTGAAATTGACAAGCAGATATCCCTGTGTGCTCCGTCAAGGTGGCCACCTGGGTCCATGAAATGAGTGGATTTGGGGACCCTGCAGTAGTGCAGAGATAGGCTGAATCTAGACATGTTCCTCTTGCACCTTCTTGGGCACATAATGCCAATGAGAACTGTTGTGTCTGCCAGCAAGAGACAGGGACTACAGATGGCTACGGGATAGATTTCCCTGGTGGGAAGGCCCTGAACACAGCTGGCAAGTGAGACTGATGCTGGTAGCTCTGGGGGAGCAACAAATGGGTCTTGACAGAAATAGACACTGACTCCAGACTTGGCTTTGCTTACCCATTGGAAGATGCAAATGCTCAGAGTGCCATAAAAAAACCAAAATGGAAGATACTGCATGGATTTGGATGGCCAACTGTCATTTCTTCAGACCAAGGAACATACAGTACAGCCTATGATGTCCAACAATGGGCAAAGAGATATTTTTCTCAGAGTAATAGTTTGATAGAGCAATGGAATGGGCAATTAAATTATTGGTTGTCTAAAACAGCTCCCTGTTTAAAATCGTGAAGGGCTGCCTTGCATGCCTTCACGTGTGTGTGTTCACACTCAACATGAGTGTAACAGAAGGAATGGCCTGAGGGGGGGAAAAGGCAAAAATGTTTTCTGTCTCTTTAAAACATCCCCCACTCTTTATTGGGAACTGAAACGTACATCCCTGCCTCAGGCCAGTGGTCAGGAGGGGCAGGGTAATGTCTTTTGTTCTTTGTGCTACGGGAGTTGGCTCGGCCCCACCTGCTGGGACCAGGCAGGCAGAGGTCCTGGAGGTCCAGGTGGGCCTCCCAGGTGGGCAGAGGTCTTCCCCGAAGATGGCATGGACTACAATTGTATAGCAATTGCCTGAAGCTAAATGGCACCCCTTTAAAAGCTCTGTATTTCTGCTTATTAGTAAGACATTGACATTATAGATGATAGTCTCCATCCTCCTCATTTGCCGGCAAATTAGTAAACTCCTCTTTCCTTCTCCTCAAACCACCTGTCCTTGTTCTTGGCTTCGGGGACAAGTGCTGAGCTTTTGGTAACATGAGTGGGACTAAAGGAGTGTCCCCACTAGGTTTTCCTTCGTTTTTCTGATTGATCTGGGGAAGAGGTGGTGGGGAAGGATGCTTAGTATGATTATGCAATTCTTGCCAAGGGAGGAATATGCCCAGTATAATGACTATACTTTTTTTCTTCCCCACATAACCTAAATTATTTTTTCATTACCTGATGCAGTGATCACAGGACCAGGACTGCAACTAAAAGTGCTGAAGTAGGAATGATTCCTAAGAAACCGTATGTCAGAATTCCTAAGGACCTGATGGAGGTGAGTTGTGCAAAATTGGGGCTAACAGTACATGCTTCTATATCACCTGGTGTTACATAGGTTCTGTACCCATGTAACCTTACCCTATCTGAATGGGAGTGGACTACGAGGAGGTACTTAGTAGAGGTATTAAAATGCAAGTAGCAATATTAAACTAGTATTGCTGCTTGCATTTTAGACCAGCACAGTGGAGATTCTTATATCTCTTCCAAAGGTAAAAAAAAAAAAGTTTTGGTATTAATGGAGAGAAGGGGAAATAGCTGAGGGTACAGGAATGAATAACTGGGTTATAAATTGAGGGAAATCCAATATTACATTAACACCTTGAAAGAGGCTCAGCGCAAGAGATGACATTGTCTCTTAGCTGAATTATAGCAGATTCCTGAAAGGGTGAAACTATATGTTTGCCGAGACCACTCCTGCTTTTGGAACCTGACCAGCTAGAACAGAAGCCTGCCAACCTGAGTGGCCTCACCCTGGGAGACATTCATACAAAATGATGGACTGGGCTAATTATTAATGATTGAATAGGATTCTAGCAATGTGGCATATCTTTCAAGTTGTATATCCTTTTGATGTAAGGGATCCAGGTTCAAAGGGGTGGATTGGGGGGATGTGATACTGTGGAATATATATTTGGTCTTTAACCAAGTTTCTTGGCATATAACTCCTAAAATCCTTAGGACCTCCAAAGTGATGTCTTTTTGCGTGCTAATGATTGACTAATGGCTGGCAACCCCTAGGCAGCTTCAGGGTGGGGGCTGGTCTCCAGAAAGACCAAGACCAGATTAAAGCAGAGGAAAAAGAATACTTTGTGTTTTTTACCCTCAGGTGAGGTGCAGGCATTTGAGACATTCCAAAACCAAATAAGTTTACTTATTTTAGAAAAGACTTAATATCTATCTATCTATCTATATATGTTTTTAAACAATCAGTCCCTCATCCCATGCCTTTTTTGGTGTGGAGAGTGTTTATATCATCCTTCACTCTTATCTTGTGTCCATATAAGGCAAACATTTCCCAACAGAACTGTATTCGTGACTCTAAATGTGTTTTCCTCACTTCTCTTGATTCTTTGTCTTGTATATGTAGAGGATTCATTGTTTTATTTATTTCACAAACACTTATATAGTGTTTACTAGTTTATTTATTTCTCATAACAGCCCTGTGTTATACGTAAAGCTATTAAATATTATCCTCATCATACAGCTGGGGAAACTGAGGAACACCAAGGTTCAGTAACCTGTTTGAGGTCACACAGGTAGCAGGTCATGACCATATTCTGTTGCTTTAAATGACAGAGTAGGAAAGGATTTTTTTTTTGGTATGGAAAGTTCCCTTTGTGGGCAGAAACAAATACCACCACAGGAAGAAACTGAAGTCTAAACTCATAGACATAATTATCCCTTCTTAGAACACGAATCATGTGGTTTAGAGTCTATTGCCCTCACATAAGCTTTTTAAGTTCTGTTTTCATCTATACTTCAATTACCCCATTGGTGTCCATGCCCAATAGTGCCTTGTAATGTATATGTACTCTTATTATAAGCCATCTAGAATCTCTTTAGAGATAGGCAGGAATAAATTATCCTGAAAAACCTGAAGTGTGCTCAAAGCATTTAAATTGAAATAATCTTAAGACAAAAGAAATTAATGTGCAACCTTAAAACAAAGGCAAGTAATTTGTACAAATGTTAATGAGAGCTCTATCATTACAGTTAAAAGCTGGAAACAAGTAAATATTCGGCAAGAGGTGAGTGGCTAAACAAAACTGTGGCACATCAATGAGTTGGAATGTCCCATGGCTATTAAAAATCACAAATATGGGGACTATACTGACATACGGACATTCTTATATGAAGTAATATTAAATGAAAAAAGCAGATTAAACATAATAGGTACACACTTATAAATATGTGATAATGTGTGAAGATATATGACACTAATGGGAATATATTAAAGACTGGTATCAGTAGCTAAATTTAATGTTCTCATGGCTTTTGGTATGGAGAATTTAAAATCATAATTAAAAATAATAAACTTTAAAAACATTTTTTCAGGCATAAAAGAATTGCCTCCCTGATAGTCACTTTTGTACTTCACGCCTAGGAAGGGGTCTCAAGGCTATTTCTGGGTGGGCTGGGAGGGGATCTGCTCTCTGACATTTTCCCACGGGGGCTTGCAGTTTTTCCTGTGTGTTCAGGATGTGCATACTGGGCTTTCATTTGGAAAGCATCTAGTTCAGCATTCTTGTCATCATCAGCTGGGAATGAAGAGGTCAAATTAATGGGAAGCTTGGCAAGAATGCTGGGGGAAAGGCAGGGCAGCAAAAGTGGCTCCCAGGGGAGCTGTGCAGTTAGAAAGGAAGTCAAACCGAGGCCTGGCCAATCCCATCCAGTTCTGGCAGGTACAGGGAATCTGATCTGGGAGTCTTCCTGCTGTACTAGTGCAGATATAGCAAAACCTCAGATGTGGATCAGGTAAATCCAGGGGACTCTCAGACTAAGCAGGGAGAGATAGAAGCAAGGCCTAGCCTATTGGAAGTGGTGCTGACAGCAAGTAAGGCAGGTAGCTGGAACCCACAAATAGGCTGAAATACAAGGAAAGACTTTCCCTACAACTGGGTACCAAAGCTTGGAGGAGATAGAGATGCCTTGAGTGCCTGACAGATGCTGGTAGAAGGCCAGAGAAAGGCTTGTCCTTCCTTCTGGATGTGTTTGGTGGTCATAGTAGTTTTCATATGTGCCCAAATTCTTTAATACCCCTCCCTTTAAGAAGTGGAGCTAATTCCCTTCCCCTTGAATGTGGGCTGGTCTTAGTGACTTGCTTCTAATGAACAGAAGTGATGGAATATCATTCCCAAAATTAGGTTATGAAAAGATTGTGGCTTCCATCTTGAGGACTTTCTCTCAGACCACTCACTCCAGGGGAATACAGCTGCCATGTCATGTGAGCCACCCTATGATGTAAGTGGCCCACGTGGTGAGGAACTCAAGCCTCCTTCCCAGCAGCCACAAGTGTGAGCTTTTCCAGCCCCCTCAGATGACTGCTGCCTTGGCCTACAACTGCAGTCTCCTGAGAGACCCTGGACCAGAACCATCTGGTTAAGCTGCTCCCAGATTCCTGACCCTCGGAAACTCTGGTATGTTTGTTGTGTAAGCTGCTAAGTGTTTGGATCATTTGTTATGCAACAGTAGATAATTATTAATACAGTAGTGGCCTGGTGCCTGATTATATTGTGAAACTGTCTGGCACTTTGGCCTAATGCTGGGGAACAGCCAAAATGGGATGAGGCAATCTATAGATAGCTGACTGCTTATTCCAGACAGCTGGGATAGGGTGGAGATGGGGCAGCCAATGACGATCATGGATGGTAAGTGCTCAATGAGATGTTATTCCCTGCATACTGATGAGAGGTGTCCAATTCCCTTCTCTGTGTTGGGGAAATGGTACTGGCAACATCCCAGACAGTTGGTCCCGCAGTACCAGGGCTAGTAACCCCAAAGTGCGGTGCATGATTTTCGAAGCCAAGTGATGGATTGTCGTTGGGGCTGGAGGGAACAGAGAGAGTGCCACTGAGCCAGCACAGCAGGTCCAGAACAGGTTGTTAATCGAGGGGAGCCTGAAGAAGTCGAATCTGGAGGCAAAGCTGAGCTAAAGGACCAGGGGCGCTAGTGTGAGGGTCGAAGTAGTCCAGCAAGAGGTGGAATAATCCAGGAATGCCTGGGTTCCTTCCGCAGATGTGGGAGCAGATGACAGTGGCACACACCAGGAGCAAGGCTGTTACATTGCTGACTCAAGCTTCTGTGGACGAGCTGGATCCACTCAAGCAAGGACAGGCTGGGAAACAGAACTTGGCTTTTTTTCTTTCAATGACTCGAAGAGGGTCGGAAGTGGTTGTTGAGTCTGTGTGGATGATCCATTTCTATCTCTTCCCTTTCCTTCAAACATTTTTCATTCACTGGACTTAGGAGGGATAAGGATCTATGATAAGGTCTCCATTGGTTGCATTATTTCCTGCAAATTTAGAAATAGATCACTTGTCACTGGGCCAGCTTTGGCTCCGGCTGCTGTGGAGGGTCTGATGGTCCTTCCTGGAAAGCTTACATCTGGATATGGTGAGCATCTCTAGAGGGCCTAGCAGCTGGTGCTAAAATACGTGTTCAAGTGTCTGCTAATTCTATCGACTGAATGTTGCATGGCCCTCTCACAGCAGAATGACATTTCACAGCTTTCAGCTGCCATAAATCATTGACCTCAAGAGCCTCAGGGTTCAGTGCCTAATCCATCAGGCCAGCCAGGCACTTGAAGCACTTTAAGACTTTGAATAGAAATAGACCCAAAGACATGCTGTCCCCAAAAGCCATTCCATTCGAGTATGATTAAATGTCTGTGCTCCCAGAGGTTTCCTATGATAGTTTAGAAGATTGGCAAGAATATACCCAAACAATTTTTTATGTGTGCCTGTGTGTGTTCAGGTAGCAAAATCCTGATGAAGATGAATTTATGCCACAGCAATTTTCTGGGGATATCTTTCAGATGCAAACTCTTTGTCTTAGCTGAGCTGCCATTTGGGCATTAGATCTCCCAGAGGAAGGATTTGGAGCTCTGAGGTCAAAAGCTCACATTTGAAAATAACTGTACTTTGTGTTTTAATCTAGTTTGCCAGCAAGGTGATGCAGAGCAAACTAGGAGAGGTGAGCCAATTGGCACCTTTAGCTCATCTGGCTCTTGGTTCCATTCTTAGCTAAGCTCCTCAGGGACATTCTCTGCTAGAAAACAACCCCTGTTCCTTCTGGTACAGTTGAACAGTGCAGCCAATCTCTGAAATGAAAATTATTTTGTAAGGTGTCTCTAAGGTTAAAGTTCAATTAACTATACTGGCTAAATGGATTTGCAGAGTCAGCTTACCAGTTTATATGGTGTGGCAAAGGTGGCTGATTATCACCAAGAAATTAATATTTCCCATCTCTGTGACGTTGTCACTGAGATTACATTCCTGAGCTCCCCTTACATCTAGGTGGTACCATGTGACTTATGCTTGCTGATGGAACATGAGCAGAAATGATTTGTGTCACTTTTAGAAGCAGGTGTTCATTCTGCACCCTCCTTTTTGATTTCTTGATGCAGACAACCATAGTGACCTTGGAATTAAGTGTGTTGAAGATGGAAGAGTCACAAGATGTAAGGAACCAGGGTCCCTGTATTTACATCTGAAAATTCATCTGCTGACCAGGACCACCCACAGTGGACTGTTAGGTGAGCAAGAGGTACATTTCTATTGTGTTAAGTCACTGGGTTTATTTGTTGCAACAGCTAGCATTACCCTAACCAACATACATGGAATTTTGAGATTCTTGGGTAAAATGTGCTTTGAAGGGGTATGATTAGATAAGCTGTATCCTAGCTAAACTGAAGTTTGAACTGAATGGCAATAAGGTGTGCAAAACTTCATCTTGAATATTTCACTGCCACCTCCTCACCCTGGTTCATTTATTCACCCCACAAAAATGTGTGGAAGGCTTACCATGTGCCAGGTACTATGCTAGGTAGGTGTGGGGATACACTAGTGAGCAAAACAGACATGGTCCCTGCTCTCATGAACCTTAAACTCTATAGGGGAGAGATGATAAGTTCCTGAGATCAGACAATGGAAGGGGGACTTGGAGAGGAGAGGATGGATTGGAACAGTGATTCTCTAAGCTTGGTCCTTGGGCTATAAGCCTTCTGAACACCTGGGGAGCTTATAAAAAATAGATTTCAGATCCTGTCCCTACAAAACCTGAGTCAGGAGGACTGGGGTGGAGTCCAAACAACCATTATACATTTTTAACAATATCCTCCCAGGTGATTCTGGTGCACAATTATGTTTGAGGACCATTGGATGAGAGAGAGAGAGAGAGAGAGAGAGAGAGAGAGAGAGAGATTTAGAAGTTAGAGTTGCGAGGATGTTAATCACTACTTGGAAATGGTAGGCAAAGCAGAGGAAATACTCACTATTAGAAGATGACTTTCAGATTTCTGGCATGAACCACTGGTTTGGAGGTGGTGGTTTGTGCTTGAGATAGGCAACACAGGAAGAGAAGCAAGTTTCTCTTGAGGTGGAGAGAATACATTGAGCTTTGGACATAATGACCTTGAAGTGTCCATGGCACTGTCTGGGTGGACATGCAGTGTATTTGGCCATGTATGGTGGGACTAGAGAGTGAGACTGTTGGGAGGATAGGACACCAGCAGGATTGAGCCTGGCAGCTGGTAAGGTATAAAATGAAATGAAGTCCTTGCTCTCAAGGAGCTCACAGTCCAGTGATACTGCATCAGGCTGATCTGAAGGAGTACAGGGTGATGCAGTGCCATTCCATGTCTCTACCACATACACAACATTTTGGGACACTGAATACAACTGAAAGAGTGGGGAGTATTTAACAAACAATATTTGGCCCTGGCACTTTTGCTATTCATTTATTTAGGTCCATTTGTCCAGGTCCAGTCCTCCATCCACATTGTTGTCCCTGTCACCTCACTGTTATTATGACTGGCCCTCCAATTCCTGGCACTGCTCCCCTTTCTAAACATATCTGTATTCATCCTCATAGGTTTTGATTATCTCTTCTGGATTCTTTTCTTAGCTTATTAGACCCAGCTTCCAACCTGATTCTCAGCTCTGCTTTATCCTTGGAGCATGGCATCTTCTGATGTTTTGGGTAAGAAGGTCTACCAGCACAGCTTTCCCTGGACCCCTGCAAAGAAGATGGAGTGGGACAGAGCTGATGCATGTGACAGCACTACTGACATGTAAACGATTCCAACTTGTTTCATGAGCAAATCAAGGCTCCTAATGATGCTGCAAAGAGACTTATAAGGCCCAAAGTAGGCAGAATTCTATCCTTTCAGGTCATCATATCTTTCTGTCATTTGTGGGAAAATTTTCCTGAAAAGCAAATCGCTTTTATCTTGTATTAGTGAACTCACAAAGCTGTGAAAAAAGTTTGATGAAAATTAACAGAGAAATCTCCAAAGAGAAGGGCAATTCACTGACTTACTATTCAGAGCCAAGTTCAAATTGGAAAATTTCTTCTGTCTGGCCTCACCTTTAGTTAAAATCACTTCATACCTAACATATCTCAGTGTGGGCATAATTATCTGGACAGATCTAAATTTGCTGTACCCAGCACTTTAAGCCTTGAGGCTGTCAGCTTGAAAGCACGTAGTTAGAGTTCTGGGTGCTTTCTGTTTGCGGTCAACTTTGGGATCTGATGGCTGATTTAGGTGAAAGGAGTACTATTAGGCTGAGGGAGAAGGAAAATAACTTTTCTTAAACTCTTATTATGTGCTAGGTACTATATTATGGGCTGCATACTGTATATGTGTTATTTTATTTAATACAATAATCTTGTTATCCTCAACCTATAGATGACAAAACTGAGGCTCAGAGAGGTGAAGAAATATGTGCAAAGGCACACAGCTTACAATAGCAAACTAGATATTAAAACCCCAGTCTATCAGCTTCAGAGTCTATGGGTACTTTACATTAGATTAGTGCCTCCAAAATTCAGTCATTTGTAATTTAGATACTACCTCTACCATCCTACCAGATTTTTTTTCTTTTAATCATCTGTTAAATTTTTTTAAATGTTTTAGTTTTTCCTTAAGCAAAGATATCTTGAAAATCATGGGTTTGGGGGGGGTGTGTGCATGCGTGTATATATACATTGTTCATCTGGCTGCCATTTCAAATCAACTCATGTACTACTAATGGAACACATGCCATTCTTTGGAAACATTGCAGTTTACCATCAGTGAAGGGGGAAAGGGAAGGCAGGTAGGTTCTTGAATCACTCTGCAGCTCTATTGGCCTTCCTCAAAGCAAGCACAAATTGTAAAAAATCAATACATACAAAGAAAATATCAGCTAGGTATGTGTGTATAAAACCATCAGGCTGATGGTAACATAACTTAATTTGTAGGAAAAAAGAAAATGAATACATATCATAGTCCAATGCTTCCCACGTTTTTAAATGTCATGGGACACAAAGAACATATTTGTAGGGCACAGTGAGGTCAGTGGGCAAGGCTGCTCCCAGCCCCGCCTTCCATCCAGCTGCTCTGAGGAAAGATGGGATCAATATCTCAGCGTAACTAACACTCCTTTGGTACCCCAAATCTGCACAGCTCACAGGGTTGGGAAACTCTGCTATAACCTACCATTGCAATTGCTTTTAGGCAGGAAAACAATCCACTTTGATAAAATCCATTTAAGTACTACACGCGTGTATTTGTGTGTGTTGCTAATTACGTCCTTGTTTTCGTTTCATTTCTGGTGATCAGTCCTTGTCAGTTTCTCACATCACTCAGCACTCAGGGAAATGCAACTTACAGACACATCTCAGAGTCCCTATTTTTTACTCATATTCTTTTATTGTAGATATCATGGAGCTGCCATGCTATCCCAATCAGAGTCTTAAGGTTATTCATGTAAGTGTATGTATGATAATGTAATATGAAACAGTTTCAATAGTCAAAATAAGTTACTAGCAAAAGGTGCTTGAGACTAGCATACATTGATGCCTGAGGCATTATTCCTTAACTAGTCTCCGCTCTCATCCCATTCCCTAGGTGTTCCTGTTGAAGCCCAAATGCTACCAGCAGCGTATATGCTCATTCACATTCTGCCTGTGCCTTCCTCCTGGCTTCGGATCTCTGGAGATCAGCTTTAGCCTCAGAATTCAAGGTATGTAGGCATATACTTCCCATTCTGGGCTGCCAGTTGACTTCTGTTTGGAATCTCTGTCCTGTATAGCACATTAACCACCATGACCTGCTGCCCTAACCCACCTCGCTCTGTCTTGTAGACATCCTATGATCTGGACATACCTAATGGGTGTAGTGTCACAACTCAGGCACAACTGGCCACGGATCAGTTAACTGTTGCTGCAGTGCCAGCCTGGAAAGGGCCAAGATCTGGAACTATTATAGATCTGAATGCTGGTTGCTATAGGCACTAGAAGGCTATAGTTGAGAGTAGGAAGCAAATATAGTCAGCAGGACCAGGTTATGGTTCAGGCAAACAGTTGGTGGTGGGAATGAATGTATCCCAAGCATATACCTTTAGTTCAGCCCTCTCTTCTAAGCTTCAGCCCTATATATCCACCTATCTACTTGGAGTCCCACACTCTCCTCAAATTCAACATATTTCAAATTGTGCTTGTGACGTACATCTCTCCTAACCCACTTCCCTTCTAGTGTCCTCTATATCAGTGAAAGGCCTGATGATCTGTCCAGTTACTCCAGCTGTAAACCTGGTGCTGCTGGTGGGGTTATTCTTGGTTCCTCGCCCCTTCCACCTACATTAAATCCCTCCTCAAGTCCTTTCTATTTTACCTTCTATATGACTTCTCAAATCTTTCCCTTTCTCTCCATCCTCACTGTTCTCAGTCTAGACCAAAACACCAACAGTGTCACCTGGATCACTGCAGTAGCCACCTAAAGGGTCCCTCTACCTCCACTCTTGCCTCCCTTCAATCCATCTTCCTCATAGCAGCTAGAGTCAATCAAATCATTTCTTCACCATCCCCACCTGCCCTTCAGATTAAGACCCTGCAATAGCTTCCATTACCCTTAGGACAGTGGTCCCCAACCTTTTTGGCACCAGGGACCAGTTTCATGGAAGACAATTTTTCCATGGACCGAGGGGGGGTGGGAGGCGGAGCTCAGGCAGTGATGTGAGTGATGGGGAGCAGCTGTAAATGCAGACAAAGCTTTGCTCACTCGCCCACCACTTACCTCCTGCTGTGTGGCCCCCCAGTTCCTAAGTTTCACGGAAGACAATTTTTCCACAGACTGGGGAAGGGTGGGGGGCTGCGGAGCTCTGCAGCCTGGTCCTTAACAGGGCACAAACTGGTACCAGTCTTTGACCTGGGGGTTGGGGACCGCAGCCTTAGAATAAAGACAGTCATTCCTATGGTCTGCTCTGGCTCCTGCCTACATATTCAGCCTCATTTTATAGCACTTTTCCCCCTACTCAGGGGTGCTACAAAGTTTCCTGCCCAGTCCTTGGTAAATGAAACGGGAGTTCTAGCTTAATTAGCTTTTTAATTAAGAATTCTGTGAAAGGCAGCATAGGCTGACTTGCAAGTCAACACAGAAACCTGTCATCTTAAGATGATTGATGGAGATAAGGGGGGATGGTACTGACTGATGCTTGGTTGACTGTTTTATTAAATTATTTGTCATGAGAATAATGATTGCTAGAAGCCAAGTAACAATACCACTTACTACCTGACATTTAGATTGGGCTTTTATCTTTTTTTCCCAAAGCATATGCACAGTTAGTTTTGTTCTCACCACATCCTGGTGAGGTGTGCAGTGCAGATATTTGTATTCCTTGCTTACAGATAGAGCAACTGAAACCCAAAGTAGTATTAATAATATGAATATCACATTGCAAGTCAGGGGCCCATCTCAGTCTGAAAACACTGAGAAATAATAATAATAATAATAAATAGGGCCAGGTGCAGTGGCTCATGCCTGTAATCCTAGCACTCTGGAAGGCCAAGGCAGGAGGATTGCTTGAGGCCAGGAGTTCAAGACCAGCCTGAGCAAGGGTGAGACCTTGTTTCAACAAAAAATAGAAAAATTAGCTGGCACGGTGGTGCACACCTGTAGTCCCAGCTACTCAGGAGGCTGAGGAGGGAGGATCGCTTGAGCCCAGGAGTTTGAGGTCACAGTGAGCTATGATGATGCCACTGCACTCTAGCCTGGACGACAGAGTGAGACTCTGTCTCAAAAATAGTAATAATAATAAATAATAGTAGTAGTAGATACTACTTATAAAGCCCTTACTATGTGCTAGACACTGTGCTCAGCTAAGTACTTCTCATGTATTATCTTATTTAATTCTCACAACAGCTCTGTGATGTAGGGAATATTATTACATTCTATTTTAAAATGAGGAAACTGAAGCTTAGGGATGTCACTCAGGTAGTCAGTGCTATTTTCACAATATGTCTTCAATCCATCTGGTTTTCAAATCACTTCCAGTCTCCTACTGCTTTTGTTCTGCTAGGGCCCTAACTGATAGAAAGCACAGAGGGGACACTGCAGGCAAATGCACGACCTTCATTAATGGCTGAACTTTTGGTTCCCAAACCCCTGTACTACATGACTCCGGGAGAGCTGGCCTCAGTCACCCATTTGCCTTGAGAATTCTTCTCTCACTTCAGCATAGAGCCCCCAGCAGAGACAGGCTGCTCTAGGCCTCTTTTCCCTTCCATTATCCTCCTGGTCCCATTCATTTAACCTCTGGTTCCTACCATTCCAAAATGGAGGAAGGGAAGAAAGAGAATGGATGTGTATGCATAAGAGAGAGAGAGAGAGAGATTCTCCTGAAGATTTAGAGAAGTGTAAGTCACTCATGCTTTGCCTCCTTTCCCTTAGACCCTACCCTCTTTCTCTTGGCCTTCCAAAGGCCTCCAGCAGCAGGATTGTCTAGGCCCAGTCTTCCTATACCAACCACTTGGGGATCTTGTTAACATAGGAAACAGGATCTAGCAGGCTGGGGAAAGGCTGACGAAGCCTTGATCAATATGAGGAATTCTTCTCCTTGGTGGGGAAAAAAGTAGCCTTGAGTGATCCTAGAAGTTAGAGTGTTTGACCCACAGCACGGGACATGCCAGACAGAAGACAGAACACTCGTCCTTGGGTGGGTCTGACATCAGCCAAACATGACTTCCTTTATAGATGGTGAGGATATTGGATTCCAAGAAACAGGAATTGAGACTAAGACAGAAACTGATTTCTCAGTGCAGCTGGTTGCAAATGCCCAGGCTGTTTATGAGGGACTCTCTTTAATTAAGTCCTTCTTGCTTACAGTCAGGATTGGTCCTTTAAATAAGAGTAGGACTGAGCCTGCAGTAGGGTCAAATATGTGATGTCAGATAAACTGTCAGCTGGCTTTGCCTCCTACCCACAATCTCCTGTGTGATTCCTAAAGTAATCTTCTATGTATGGTCCCAGCACCTTCAGCATCAGCATCACCTGGAAACTGGTTAGAAATGCAAATTCTCTGGTGCTACCTGAGACCTAGTAAATCAGAAACTCTGGAGCAGGGACACAGCAACCTGTGCTGTGACACGCCCTTCAGTGGATTCTGAGGCCCATTTGAGTTCGAGAACCACTGGTCTATGGTGCTCTGATGGCCAGGGCGTGCCTGCACACTACCATCAGTCCATCTGGGCCAGAAGTTTTATGTGCTGCAAGTTCTTGATTTTTAGTGACTACATAGCTCTTGTCTCTTTTGGTCCCTGGCTCTGCAGCTGTCAAGAGTGACAAAATCATACTCCGACTCCCTTGCCAGATGCTAGTACAACCAGTTTAGAGTGAAAACACGAACTGAAATGTTCTATGCCTACACAAGGATGGCATAGTACTTAAGAGCCCTTTGGGGGCTTTGGGGACAGGCATAGCTGGGTTAATATTCAGGTTCCACCTCTTAACTAGCTCTGTGTCTCAGACTCTGTATGCCTCCATTTCTTCATCTGAAAAATGAGGGTAATAACATCAACCTCACAGGGTTGTTGTAAGGACTAAAGGAGACGAGGCACATAAAGTACACAGTATCGAACATTTAACAAGTGCTCCACGATGGCAGCCATTATTATTGGACTGCTTTGGTTTTCTTCCCCTTTCAGTTATCATGGAATTGTGTAGTTGTACTGTAACTTTGGGGAGTTGGTTTTTCTCATTTGTTTTACCACTGAAAATATTTTGTCTTCCCCTTTGGAGAAGACAGATGGTGCACACACCACTAAGGGTCAGTGGAGGTGGAGAGGTGCCACAGAAGAGCATTTGAAAGCACAGCTCTGGGGCCAGGTTGCATGGGTTTGAATCTTGATTCTGTCACTTACTGACTGTGTGATCCTGCACAACTTACTTACCACTCTGAGCCCATTTTCTCATTTGTAAAATGGGGATAATAGTTGTACCTACCTTCATGTAGGGATTCAATGAATTAATATAGGCAGAATGCTTGGAACAGTGCCTGGCACATTTTATTTGAAACTGTTGAAGAGCTTTGCATGGGTAGTTTACAGAAGAAGGGAATTTTGTGGGAGTGGGGGGAACTTTTATAAACACTGCCTAAAACCCAGCCCCAATATCTAAGGACCATCCTAGATGAGCACCTAAATGAACCACATGTGTATTTCGGCATTGTGTTCATTCAGCTTTCTGTCTAACATGGCCCACGTATACTTTGCTTTGATAAAATGCATATAAAAGCCAGTAAAGAAATAATGTCTATCAATAGACACTCAGTTTAATGCTAAGGTCTGTGGTACTACAGATGAAGAAATCCTTGGGGAACCTACATTCTGCTGGACAGATAAGATTAACAGCATGAAACATTACAAAAGAATACAAGAGAGTATTAAGTATTAAATGATGTGGCAGAGATGACAAGTGCTGCAGGAATTCAGAGAAGGGGAGGGGAGTGAGGCTGGAGAGAGGAAAGTCTTCTTAGAGGTGATATTTTGAGTGGGGCTTTTAAAGACGGGGACGATCTGGCTGGGTAGAGAAAAGGGTGAGAGGTGCTTATCATATTCCAAAAGGACTCATGAAGGATTCTTTTAAGTAGTTGGCACCCTTAGGACGTTTAATACTGGACTCACTTTTAAAAGTTTTGTTTATATGCCAACATTTTTAGTCACAATAGACTGGGAGAGAAAAATCTGGAGTTTTGCTTCATCCTACCACTAAGTAGTAGTGTCCCCTTGTTCAAATTTCCTTCTATTTTCTTCATCTATAAAGTGAGAGGCCTGAACTCAATGACCTCTAAGATCCTTTTCTACTCTGAATTCCACCATACTAATCGCTAATGTTTATTGAGCGCTTACTCTGGGCCAGGCACTGTAAGTTCTGTATACAGTTGACCCTTGAACAACATGGGTTTGAATTGCACAGGTTGACGTGGATTTTCTTCCACCTCTGCTACCCCTGAGACAGCAAGACCAACCCCTCCTCTTCCTCCTCCTCCTCCTCCTCCTCCTCCACCTACTCAGTGTGACTATGTTGAGGATGAAGACCTTTATGATGATACACTTCCACTTAATGAATAGTAAATATATTTTCTCTTCCTTATGATTTTCTTAATAACATTTTCTTTTCTCTAGCTTACTTCATTGTAAGAATACAGTATATAACATACACAATATGTGTTAACCGACTGTTTATGCTATTGATAAGGCTTCAGTCAATAGTAGGCTATTAGTAGTTAAGTTTTTGGGGAGTCAAAAATTATGCATGGATATTTGACTGCAAAGGATGGTTGGTGCACATAACTCCAGTGTTGTTCAAGGTTCAACTATCATGTATTCAAGGTTCATCATGCAAGGGGGCCATGGACACATACCACTACTGCCACACTGTACAAATATAGCATCTGGTTTCTGTGTGGGTGGTGTTTACAAACAAAGAAGTAGCAGTGTGCATGCAGTTCCTAGAACTCTCGTAATGCTACAGTACAGGCTAGGCAGAGATGTTCTGTATGCACTGTGGCCAAGGTTCCAGCAGGGGCAGGGTGTGCCTGGGCCAGCACACTAGACTTGGGACAGCACTCCACGAGTGAGAGTGAACCCTATTCCCCAACTTGTATTACATATTTATAGGTTAGCCTAAGAGGGGCGGGGGTGCACATAGTTTTTTTAAGTGATGGGAACTATATCAAGGAATCTCCCATCCCAGGGACACACTAGGGAACAGGCACATGGAGGGCCAGGATCTGCATACCGAAGGCCCTAGGAACAGCCTTGCCTACCAGGAACAGTGACATTAGCCAAAGGCCTTTTCTCTCTAAAGACAGGATCAGTGCACTTGAGCCAGCTCTCTGCTAGACTACTGAAAAGAGGAGGAAATGAGCCAACAGGGTCATCTGGATATGTCTCCTGTCAAGGACACCCAGCAGAGCTGGAATCAAACTCAAGCAGTGTGGCGCCAGAGGCTGTACTCTTAACTGATGACCTAGGCGGTGGCAATTCTCACACTGCTGCTAAGCGTATTGGTGGTAATACAACATAAAGAAAGGTTAACTGTCGAGCCAGTAAAGCCTGAATTTGAATCCTGGCTCTTCCACTTATTAGATGTGAGACTTTGGGTAAGTTATTTAATCTCTCTGAGCCTCATTTTCTCTATCTGTGTAATGAGAGAATGTAACCCCTACTTCCAAGGTTTACTTTGAGGATTAAGGGAGATAATCAATATAAAGTGCTTAGTATTGTGCCTGGCATATAGAAAATGCTTAAAAAAGGGTGGCTGCTGTCATCATTGGTGGTGTTTTTCCTATTATTGGCCTGCCTTCCAGAAATGCTCAATTCTGAGATAATCCACAAGATGTCCCCCTCTCAATAGCAAGTTCTGTAGCACTGCTGTGTGTATAAATATGTATATCTGAGGATCGGAGTTCTTGAAAAATGACTTTCACGTCCACACCTGCCTGTGCAAAAACATATATTGAACCATGTGCCCAGGAGGAAATCATAGTTGGCTTTGCAACCGATGCACATATGGCTTGCGAGGCAGTTCTAAGGCGAGCCGGTCGCTTTCCAGGCTGTGTGTGGGTGGCGACTACATCCCTACAGTACAGCCAAAGCATGATGCAGTAGAAGGAGTTTGAGGATCTGTAATTATGTTCCTTTCTCAAGTCCTGAGGGAAGCGTATAGCTCTTGAGGAGTGTGTGTGCGTGTGTGTGTGTGTGTGTGTGTGTGTGAGAGAGAGAGAGAGAAAGAAAGTGTGTGTGCTCATGGGTGCGTGTGTCCATGCGCATAGTGGGGGCAGAGCCTTCCTCCGCCTCCAACATTTTGCACTAGACATGGAAGCATTTTTTTACTTCCTGCTATTCTGTGGATTTTATTTTTGGTAGGTCCTTGTGGTATAGGACAAAAGTTCAGAAAGATACTGTGCTGTTTGCGTAGAACAGATAATACCAGACCTAGAATAATTACATATATTCAGGATGATGGAACAATAAGAAATCTAAGTGTGGGGGATGCCTTTGCAGCAGGAGCAATATAGCTGTAGAGTCATTTATTTATTTTTTTTAACCACTTGAAAAATCGTTTTCTCCTGGTCAACACAGGGAGAAAGAAAACAGAACAGCTGTTTTTGATTCTTTTTTCCATTCGATTAAACTCATTTGCATACCGAGTAAAGGGCCCACTGCCTGGCAAATATTTTGCCCATTAGTCTATTGTACACAGGTTTGTGTCTCCTAAGGATAATTTCCTTTGTTGTTTCTGAATGAAGGACGAGAGTGTCTCAGTTGCTATTGCTGCATTGCTTTGCTTTGTTCAGGGAAGAGAAAATGGCCCTTTTTGTTGCAAACCCCCTAGTATTCTAGATATTTTAGGCAAAGCTCTTGCCCCTGTTTGGGGCAGAGCAGGTTTGGGGTGGGAATGCTGAAAGAGCTTTCTGCCCCAGAGAAACTCAGAAACTGGAACTGACAAAAGAAAGGTCTTTAGCAGCCTCAAACCCTCCTCTCGTCTCAGGGGCCCAGTGCCCTTACACCGGCTCCACCCTGCCCTAATTGTTTTATCTAGACTAGATCTTTCTGGACAAAACTCCAAGATCTAGATTTTTCTCAGATTACCTTCCTTTGCCTGATTTCTGTTTCTCAGTATCTTTCGCTCTGTTTCCAAAGGTTGTCCTTGGCTTCATGCTTTTCAAACTGGACTCTGCAAATCCTGGGTGTACATGGAAGTGTGGCAGAGGGCATGTATAGCCTCTTCCTGGAGTGTCCCTTTTTCTTGGTAGCAACTAATTTGAATATATTCTGGAATAGAATGCAAAACTTCCCCAAATCTTTAAGAAAAATTAATAACTAATGTCCATCAAATGCTTACTATGTACGAGGTTCTATTCTAAGTGCTTGCTACATGGTAATTAGTTTAATCTTCACAACAACCCTAAAAGGTGGGTTACTATTTTTAATCCCCATTTTATGGATGGGAAAACTGAGGCACAGGGAGGTTAAATGACTTGTCCAAGGTCAAAGAGCTGAGTACCTGGCAGTCCATGCTGTTAGCTACAACACTCTTATTTCTTGTCCATGACGAATTGGATTGTACCCTCCAGGCCTCTGAGGGAGTTTCTTCTGCCATTAGCGTAAAGTGTAGTTATTCTACTCAATGAATGTACAATTTGACCTAGACCTTTGAGCTTGGTAACCTTCACTTAAAGGAATAGTTCTGATGTTGGGTTTGGGGGCCAGTGGCAGGTCAGGGGGAGATAACATGAGATATGGGTTCCTCTTTGTCCTCACATCAAATCAGACCAGAAGTTAGTCGTCATCTTCTGTGTACTCATTAGATCAGGGATATAAAAGGGTACAGCAGGTATGAGTTTTAGTTCACATCAGTAAGGGCAATGAAATTGTTTCCCCCTCTAAATCCGTACGTTGAAACCCTATCCTCTAATGTTACTGTATTTGGAGATAAGGCCTTTAAGGAAGTAATTAAGGTTAAATGTGGGATTAATGTCTTTATAAGAAGAGGCACCAGAGAGCATGGGAGCTCCTTCCGCTTCCTCTCTCCCTCTTCCTCCCCCTCTTCCTCTTTTTTCCTTTCTCCCCTTTCTCCCTCTCTATCTCTCCCTCCCTCTCTTTACCTCTCTCCCTCTCTCTGGTTGTGCACAAAGAAGAGGTCACTTGAGCACACAGTGAGATGGCAGCCTCCTATAAGCCAAGAGAAGAGACTTTGGAATAAAACCTACCTTGCCAGTACCTTGATCTTGGATTTCTCAGCCCCTCGAACTGTGAGAAATAAACTGATGTTGTTTAAGCCACCCAGTCTGTGGTATTTTGTTATAGCAGCCCTAGAAAACAAATACAGGCAAGACATGTCCTGTTCCTTTATTTCTATAAATTAAGTGGAATCTTCTCAGAGCCCACAATATGTTGGATGCAGGAAATTAAATCTTGGTTATTTTGAGGGTATTCTACGGTCCTCCATGAGATCATTGAAGAGTCCTGGGATTTCATGGTGCCAGAAAATCAGAGGGCCAGGTCCTTAGTTGTTAGCAGTTTCATCTTTTCTGTTGCTTCTTGGACTCCAAGAGACTGCCATCACATGCAGATTTTTGTTGGCTGTGGTCAGACGTACGTCTCATCCAGGTCTTCCCTTTTGACTGCTGACCTGTCTTGGATGCTGTGCCTACACAGCATGCACTGGCTTTACCACTCAATTCTCTGCCCCTTTCTAGTCTCAGCAGGAGGAAGGGCAATCTGTCTCAGGGCTCAGTGGCTTCCAGAACTCTTCCCAACTCAAAGCCCTTCTCTCCGTATAATGATACAGCATAATCCCCTTCATTAAACTTTCATACCAGGGGTTGATGAACTTTTTCTGGAAAAGTCTCCACCTAGTTTAGGTCTGTGGGCTGTATGGTCTCTGTTGCAAATACTCACCTCAGCTAGAAAGCAGCCATAGACTATGTGTAAATGAATGGGCATGTCTATGTGCCAATACAACTTCATTTGTGGACAGTGAAATTTGAATTTAATTTTCACGTGTCATGAAATATTATTCTTTTGATCTTTTCCCCCAACCATTTAAAACATCTAATAACCATTCTTAGCTTGCAGGCCATATAAAAACAGGCAGAGGTTGCTGACCCCTGCTTTAGACTATTGCCACTCAGAGTGTGGGTGCAGGGACCAGCAGGGCTGGCAGCATCTGGGAGCTTGTTAGAAATGCAGAACCTCAGGTCTCACTGCAGACCTATTCAGTAGGAATCTGAATTTTAATAAGATCCCCAGGTGATTTGTATGCACATTAAAGTTTGAGAAGTACTGATTTAGAAATGCAGTGCTAACTTCTCTTTTCTGGATACTGTGGAGGGGAGAGCAGATGCTCACATTAGTTATCCGTTTTTTCTTCTGAATACCATCCATTGCTAGCTCAACATCGACCATCCAACCTGATTTTGGCCGTTACCCTTTCCTGGATGGGGCAGCACTTAATACATGTGAGTTACAGCCAGCTTTCCATTAGTCATGCTAATCCACAGATCGTTAGCACTTGACCTCAGAATGAATCATTTAATGTTTTTGGCAGATCTACTTTTCAGTTCTAGTTTGCTTCTTTCTCACTTGCTGAATTGAGCACCAGCTGAGTGAGTATTAGGGAAGAGGTGGATTTGGGGCATTCTAGGAAGCAAGATCAAAACAGCCTGGACTTAAAATGTTTCTGGGGCTAATTCCCATGGCGCACGCTAATTCAGTAATACAATGCATAGACCACTACTATGGGACATCTCAGCAAAATTGGCAGAATTTTTTTTAGAATTGCACATGGTTTTAGATACCATATTAGTTTTTGTTTTATAGGCTTTTTCTTATTGTATTTTTCCTAGGATAATATTAAAATGAGTTCGTATGCCATAAACACATCCGAGGAAATAAGGGATTCAGAGGTATGGGCAGAGGTGTGTGGAAAAGTCTCTTTGAGATTAAAACTTTCCTTTAGATAATCTGTGAGATGATGTGCAACAGCCTCGTGAGGTGAGAGTGTATAGAAAATAAAGACGTGAGTTTTACCTGCCTTGGGGTCTTTATGATCATACTGTCCCCCAGGTTTCCTTGGTGAATTGGATACCAGCCCTCTCATCATGAATTACCAGTGATTCTTGCCCTGGATTCTGAGGAGCCCAGTATTGGGGAAATAGGAGGCAGACTCCTGTTTTTCTCTTCTCTGCCAGTCTTGTAGTTGTTAAAGTTTGATTTCCATTAATACATGAACGTCACTACCCCCTCCTCCCGAAAATGCAACTCATCTGCGTGTGTTTTGATTACCTTGTCAGAGGCCAGGCAGGGAGAGGTTGCACTGCAGTGCTGCTCCTGCACTCTGTTATTTCTGCTTCTGTCACTTGTCACATCTGCCAGTTTCAGGAACATTCATATCTATGGAGCCATTATTTTTAGTATTTGAATTATCTTGGATGTCTAAGGATACAATGTATCATGTTGGTCACATCCATGGGCTGCAAAGACTGTAGGTAGCCCTGCAAGGGATTTGGATTTACAGAGTGGGTTCCCAAAGCACTTGGGCGCGTGGCGGATTAAATGGGTAAGTTCCCTTGGCTCTAAAGACACGGCCTCTGGAGCAAATCCCTAATGTTTACTTTGGTCTTCAAAAGTGCCTTCAAACTTTCTTATTGTCTCCTGTTCCTCTTAGTCATTTTAGTCTGTTCACCAACCAACCTGAACCCTTGGTTTGAGCTCCCTCACTGGTGTCTTGTATGCTTCCTGATAGGAATCACAATAGTAGGTGACTTCTACTGAGTGTTTACTCTGTGCCAGGCATCTAACAAACGCTATCTTATTTAGTCCTCTCACAACTCTACAACATAGATATTATTGCTGTCCTCATTTTACAAGGAAACTGAAGAATAGCAAGTAACTTGCTCGAGGCTACACTAGTACTTCCTAGAGCTGGGATTTTGGCCCTGACTTTTGTGCACATGCTTTTTCTTTTTTGATGGGTTTCTTTTGATTTTTTGATTTTTTTTACAAATCATAATCATGTATAATTATGGGGTACACAGTGATGTTATGATATATGTATACAGTGTGGAATGAGTGAATCAATCTAATTAACCTTAAATACTTATTATTTATTCCTCTGTCTTACTGCAACTTTGTCCCCTTGGACCAATGTCTCCCCATTCCTCCCATCCTCAACCTCTGGTAACCACCATTCTACTCTCTGCTTGTTTTCGATTCCACATATAAGCAAGAACATGCGGTTTTTGTCTTTCTGCCAGTGTAAGTGCTCTTAACAACTGTGTTATGCTGCACTTAACTCAAATCACAATACCTAACATTGACTGAGTGCCTACCTTTTTGCCAAGCACTGTGCTAAGCCTTCATATGTATTAGCTCACTTACTTAATCATCTTAAATGATTCTGTGAAGTAGGTTTTATTATTACTACTGATTTTCAGAAAAAGAGACTGGGGCACAGAGACGTAAAATAACTTACCCCAGTCACACCATTAAACAGTGACAGAAGCAACCTTTGGACACAAAGCAGTCTGGCTCTACAGTCTACACTCTTAACTGCTCTCTTATACTGCCTTCCAGATGTCTGCTGGGGCAAGGCAGAGGATGTCAAAGAGTGAGGTGTGTCCCTTTGGGGAGACAATGGGGAGGTAACCACTATTCACTTCCTGCCAATTGTTACCATGTGAGAATCAGAGCTACCAATTTTTAAGAGAGAAGTCTCAATTCTGGATCTTTATATGAAATTTTCTTATTTTAAATATTGGCAACAAATTTCAAGTTTTAAAAAGCAGTATGCCAGATTTTAAAAATCTATTGATAGGAAGCATTAAATTATAGGTAAGGATATTTAATTCACATACTTCTGGAATATTTGTTGAGTGCTTTTTATGAATACTGTGCTAATTCTAGATATTGTTCAGTGTAAGCCTACGGACTTCCATTTTCTATGTAATTCTCAGTGTTGTTAATAAGAAACTGCCTCCCTCCCTGATTTCTTTGGTAGCAAATAAGTTTAAAATGATGGATTACATATATTTTAGAGTTTAATTCCTCAGTGAAGTTATAAGACTGTTGGAAGAAAAATGTAGACTTTCAGAATTTAGCATACCAAGGATGCATGTTAAATTATCTTATCTTTATTCCAAATGTGAATAATTTGTATGTAGAAATATTCATTTATGTAAACTTTGATTGCAATGAACAACACACATATGCTACGCAGACATACACATGCACACACACACGTGCATGTAACACATCTGTGAGCCACATCTGACCCGTAGGCTGCCAATTTGCAACCTCTGTCTCAGGGACATATCTTTTATTTCTTTCTTGCGCTTACAGTTCCTAACCCATTACCAGGCTGATAGCAGGCAGTGACCGAACACGTATTGACATTGTGTGCTCTTGTTCTGGCCTAGATATGTTGCAAACCTGATGCCCTCTCTCAGGCCACCTCTGTCAGCTTCTACTAAGAGACTTCCCCTGCTGTTTTTCAAACCTGGCATCCAATTTTTTCTCCTTCATGGGGCATTCCCAGATCAGGTGGAAGAGACTTCCAACCTATCCTAAGCAGAAGCTGCTTCCATATAACAGTTCTCAAAAAAGGCAAATGAGGGTGGAAGAATGGGCCAGCCCAGGGGTTTTCATACCTACTGTATGTTAGAATCACCTACAGATCTTTTGAAAAGGCTGGTTCTGTAAGAAATTAAAAAACAAAAACAAACAAAAATAATTCTTTAAAAATGCTGCATCTATTGCTCTAGCCTCAGAAATCCTGATTTAAATGGTCTGTGGTGGGACCCTGGGCATCAGTATTTTTTTTTAAAAAGCTCCCCAGGTATTCTAATCTGCAGCAGGGTTGAAAACTGGCTCAGCTGATGAATATGCGTTTGTCAGAAAGTCCCAAATACCCACTTTGGACCTTGATCAATTGCTTTTTCCTTCACTAAAATCTGACTTTTGTAAGGGAAGGAGTCGCACTAGGGTAATCATACCTTTATCTATTGTTTTCTTGTGAACCAGACTGCTGTTGTTTCTAATTCTTCTGTAGTGGCTGGGTAAACAGGCAAGAACATGGGCTAAAGCACGTGCATTTGATGTTGAAGAACGTGTGGCAGGGGCTGTCAGTGATCCCCACCTCCTGGTGTTCATATCCTTGTGTAATCCCTTCCCTCCCCTTGTATGTGGGCTGGACCTAATGACTTCCTTCTAACAAATTGAATACAGCAAAAGCGATGGTGTCATTTCCATTATTAGGTTACAAAAGACTGTGACTTCTGTCTTGCTGCTACTCATTCTCTCTGACTCTATTTGTTTGGTTGCTCTGATGAAACATGAAATAAGTTGCTGTATGGTGAACTGAGCAATGGAGAGTTCCATATGGGAGGGAAATGAGGGCAGCTACTGGTCAACAGCCAGTGAGGAACTGAAGCCCTCAGTCCAACAGCCTGTGGGGAACTGAATCCTGCCAAAGGCCATGTGAATGAACCTGGAAGCAGATCTTCTCCTAGTTGAGCCCTGAGATGACTGCAGGCCAGACCAACACCTTGATTTCAGCCTTTCAGAGACCCTGAGCCAAAGGACACACTTAAGCTATGCCTGGGTTTCTGACCCACAGAAAACGTGAGATAATAAATGGGTGTTCAGCCTGGGCAATATAGCGAGACCCCATCTCTACAAAAAAAACATAAAGTAAAAATTAAAAATTAGCCAGGCGTGGTGGTGTGCACCTGTAGTCCTAGTTACGTGGGAGGCTGAGGCGGGAGGATCACTTGAGCCTAGGAGTTGGAGGTTGTAGCACTCCAGCCTGGGCAACAGAGTGAGACCCTGTCTCAAAAAAAAAAAGTGTGTGTTGTTTTAAGCCACTAAATTTGGGGGTAATTGGTTACAGCAATAGATAACATACAGAATGATGGATTTTGCTTACAGCAGGAAACTAGAGAAGTGGTTCCTCAACTTTAGTATGCAATGAATTTCCTTGGGCAGCTTGGTAAAAATGCAGATTCCTGGGCTCTGCCCTCAGAGGTTTTGGTTGGGTAGGCCTGAGGTGGAGCTCAGGAATGTGCATGTTTATCACAGGCCGCAGCTGTTACTGATGCAGATATTCATTGGGATCACATGTGGAGAACCATCAGGTAGCAGGCAGAGTCAGGCTTTGGAGAGGTGGAGAAGATGTTGGAGCAGGATTTATGGAAGGCTTTCAGATTAATGAGGTAACACGTTGAAAGGAGCACTGAACTTTGAACTGGAAGAAGCCGTGGAGATGAGAAGTCTCGCCCAGTGGTGGTGTGCCCGATGGGTTGGAAGGGAGACAGACTGGAGCCAGGGGCTAGGCTGGTGTGAGATGATACAGCCTGGACCAGAATGTTGGAATTGGCATGGAGGAAAGGCATGAGGAATTTTAAAGGAAGTTTTGAAAGGACTTCATGGCTGACTATATAGGCAGAAACTGAATAAGAGAGGGAGAGATTTCAAGCCCCAGTGATTAGAATCCTGTGGTGCCATTGGCAGAGCTGAGAAGTTGGGATGGGAGCTGTTTTCAGGCAATTGAGTGCTCAGTTACTTTCAATTAATAAGGTCTGGGCTGAGATGATTAGCAAAGAGTGCAAATAGAGGCAAAGTTCTAATGCAGACTGATGGTCCTGAAAGTGTGGTCCCAGAGCATCAGTATCATCTGAGAACTTGTTAGATGTGCTAATACTGCTAAGGATTATAGCCTGGTTGGACTTGCAGATATATATGCCTAGAGACCTTGCAATGATCCATCCCAGAGGTTAGGAAGAAACCAACATAGGTAGAGGTAGAGGTGACTCTGCCCACTGGTAAAGTAAATGTCATCAGCTATTGGAGATGAGTGACTGACCTAGATGTAGCCCTGTTCTCCCCTGCTTGGAGTCCAGTCCTAAGCTGGGGCAGCATTCTAGCTGCCCATTGAAATTCAGGGACTCGGCATCAATCCATGCGTGGATTAAGAAAATGTGGTATATGTATACCATGGAGTGCTACTCAGCCACAAAAAACAATGGTGAACTAACACCTCTTGTATTATCCTGGATAGAGCTGGGACCCGTTCTCCTAAGTGAAGTATCACAAGAATGGAAAAACAAGCACCACATATACTCACCATCAAATTGGTGCTAACTGATCAACACCTATGTGCACATATGGAAGTAACATTCATCAGGTGTCAGGCAGGTGGGAGGGGAGTGGAAGGGATGGGTATATTCACACCTAATGGGTGTGGTGCACACTGTCTGGGGGAGGGGGCATGCTTGTAGCTCTGGCTCGGGTGGTGCAAAGGCAATATATGAACCCAAACGTTTGTACCCCTGTAATATTCTGAAATTTAAAAACAAAACTCTACATAAACAAATAAATAAATTGTTTAAAAAAATAATAAAGAAGAAATTCAGGGACCTGGGACTCATCTATCTGTCAGCTAGGCCACAGAGCTGCCCCAAGCTGGTGTAATCTGAATGGACAACGTTGACAAAGTCCAACGACTCAGGGAGGGAAGCACAATGCTGAGCTCCCCTTGCTGTAAGAACTTCCCTTTGCAGATGAGGCCGGAGGTCACGTGGAGCAAATTATCTTCCTCTTCTCCCACTGTGCGTATTTCCCGCTTGTCCCCGTCCTTACAAAGCTTGCCTAGTGAGTGAGAGGGAGCCGAAATTGAGAAAGGGTCCATACCAGTATTCCTGACAGGTGTGTTATGGACAGAAAAAATCTGGTTCAAGTCACACTGTAAGAGTAAACAAAGGCATAAGCTTCTGCTGCCCCCAGACATTTCACTGGGTGAGGTCCTAGGAGCTGCACTCTGCAGGTCACCAATACTATCCCACTGTGCCAGCCTCAAGGGAACTGCTGCCCCAGGTGCCCTTTCACCACAGGAATCCTTATTGAGTGGCCCTCACGCTGCCTGATATAGGCCAAAAATGTGGCCAATGCAGAGGTGAAGACTATCATTGAATGAAATATTCTGGGCTTCAATCCTAAAGCAAACTGATCACCCTCCTCTAAGAGACCGTCAGAAGAAATCAGATTGTACCTCACCCCCCAAGCCTTCCTGGCTACTGTTCACCATCCTGACTGCTCTACTCATTTTCCAATCAGACATAAACCACTTCCTCCCAAGTCCTTACTGTGCCCTCCATAAATGCCTGTCTGTGATGGCCAAAGCTTCCATATCCTTATATCCTCTACCTCCTGCCATAACTGAAACCTTGGCCACCTCTTAAATATGTTGCCCAGAGGTGAGGTTAGGGCTTTCATTGCTCCCCCAAATCTGTTTGGGATCATTGTTTTCTCTCCTTCTTACAAAAGCCCCACCCCTGCACCCTCCTCATTGCTGTCACCTACCAACCTCCTGGCTACTTCCCCTCATTTATTGAAGACCTAGTTCATGGTTTACTCTCTCCCCCTCCATTGCTCTTGTCCTCCTTGAGGACTTCAACATCTTTGTGTCAAGGATGTCAGAACTTTACTTGCCCCAGGAGGCCTTTGTTTTAAAAAGTTCTCAGTTACAGGAAATTTAGAGAGGAGTTGACCGAGAATGGAGGATTTTGAGGGTGGGAGGAGAGGAGAGTGGACCAGCTGTGGGGTGTACTGTATCCCCTGAACCTGGACACACGACAGGGAGGGAGGCAGGGCCCCAGAATGGCTGGGATCTGTGCCCTGGTTCCCCTAATCACCCCCAGCATTCTGAGGGATTTGTAGAAATTTTTAGAAATTCCCCTGGGGGGAGCCTTTCCCTCTAGGCTTTGTTATCCTTTCCACCCTGACTCTGGTCGTCATTCTTGGTGATTTCAACATTCACACAGATGACCCATTCCTTATCATGGCTTTTCACTTCCTTGAACCTTTTGCTTTGATGATCTTTTCCTCCACCCGCCTCCACTACCCACTCACTTGGTCATACACTAGCCCTTTTCATCACCAGAAACTGCATTATTTTGGAAATCTTGACCTCCGCTGCTGAAGTTTTGCAACTTTATCAGGTTGGACCTCCACTCCACTGACTCTCACCATGGTATCTGTTAATATTTGCTTTTTCCCCACCTTAGAGTCCATTGTATCATCAGAGTCACTCTTGCTTTCCCTCTCTATCTTTCAGACCCACTGAGCTGTCACACCTTGACCCCTAGCTATCCTGTCCTTCCCTCTCACCTCCTTTTCCTTGCAGCTGAAACTTTCACAACTTGGCTGACTGTCTTCACTCATCACTGACTTCAAATGGACACCTGATGCTGTCCATCACTTCCCTGACCCTTCCTTAGTGAAGGTTTTCTGAAGACAGTTCTCTGAAATGACCTCTTCCTCCTCTCTCCTCAGACCTGCCTCTGCCACCCCTCCTTCCTTCTCACGCTCACTGATGGCCTCACTCCACATGGCACTGAGTAAACAGAATCCAGAAAATGGGAACGTTGTCATCTTCCCACCACTAAATCCACCTTCCTAACTATGCCTGCAGCCATTGTCTTTCCCCTGTTTGCAGTGGAGAATATGTCCATTCTCTTGATAGGAGAATGTGTTCTTATAACAGGCCAGTCCCTCCTGGATTCTGTCCAATCTTGCCTCCATAGGGGTTTAGGTTCTTTAGCTAGTTCCTCTCTCTCCTGCATTATCAGTATCTCCCTCTCTTCTGGGTGTTTTACCTAAACAATTACCATGTTATATGACTTCTATTAAAAAAAAATAAAACAAAACAACCTCCTCTTCCTTGGTTCTACATCCTCCTCTAGCTACCATCCCATTTCCTTTCTATTCCTATTTACAGCCAACCTTAAAAAATTTGTCTGCACAGTCTCTTCTTGCTCACATCTTATTCCTCCATGAATCCTTTTCAATCTGGCTTCAGTCCCCAGCTGACTATATTTTGCCTTTGTGGAAGTTTCAGAATCAAGCCTACAGGTAGCTTACACTACAGCTTCAGAGTCTATTATGTGAGAACACACAAGGAAACTGAGGCTCAGAGAGGTTAAGTGATTTGCCTGAGGTCATGCAGCTAGTAAGTAGCTAAACTGGAGTTGAATCCAGTGATTTGCCTAAGGGCAGATAGCTACTAAGTAGCTAAATTGGGGTTGAATCCAGGTGCATCTAATTGTAAGAGCCGGTGCATCAGCATTCTTGTCATTAGTCATGCCTCTTCTGTGCTTCCTCTATCTATCGTAGGGATTATCACATTGAATTGAAATTTTTTGTTGGCATGTTCCTTTCCTTCACTGGACTGTTATTTCAAGGACAAGAAAAAAGCCTAGAACAAATAGTAGGTGTTCAGTGAATGCTTGTTGAGTGAATGAAGGAACACTATTATCTGAGCTCATTTGTTCTTTTTTTGGTCCTCAGCAGTGATAGATCACTGCTGGTCACCATCTTCCCTTTAATATAATCATAGAATCATGCAATTTTCAAGCTGCAAAGGGACCATAGAGACAGGAAATTAAGATCTGTAGAGGTTAAGTAACATGCCCAAGGTCACCTGGCTAGTTAGTTGCAGTCCAGTGCTCTTCCCACGCCATCTTCAGTAGGTGTTAATGCTCCCTCTTCCCACATTCTTTTTTCCAACCTAAATAACTCCGATGCCAAGCAGCGTGTAGACAGCAGAAAGTCAGGAGAAGGACGCATTGTGAGTGTGATGGGCAGCCAATGCCGTGCTTTCACTGTTAATCAACACTTTCCTCCTTGGTCTAAGTAGGTGCCTGCTAGCTACTTTGGTTCCAGTTTAAAATACCCTTCTTCATGAGCTCCTGCCTTATATTCCTCTTAGTGCTTTGGTTATTTTCATGAGTTCTCCTTATCTCCCATTTATAAAACCAGACCTACTTTCTAATGTTTTGTTGTTGTTGTGTCTTTTTAAAAAAGAAATAATTCAAATTCCAAGTCTTGTTCCATTTCCGTTGCTCTTTCTCCTTCGTACTCTGTATGTTTGTGTGTTTAGACTTGTGCGGTGCATTCTTAGCTGCAATCTTGTTGGTTACTAATATAGTGTTAGAGCAATCATTTCTTCTATAGGGAAGAATCAGCTAACTGGAACCTTCAACTAACCAGAACCCACAGGCTGGAGTTGTGCAGGTAGCACAATCTCTGAAATCAGACATAGTTGGGTTTAAATCCTGGCTTTACCTCTTATTAACTGCATGACCTTAGGCAGATTGCTTAACCCACACGTGCATGTTTCCCTCATCTTTAAAATAGAGAGTAATGATAGTATGCCTATTTCATACAGTAGATTGAAAGATTAAATGAAGTAATAAGTAGACCTAGGTTTAAAATTCTTATCCTGCCACATACAACAGGACAAAATGAGATCACATATAGGATGATCTCAGCAATGTTAACTTCTTTGAGCCTCAGGCTCCTTCTTTGTACAATGGACATTGTTATCAGTTAGCATTTGTTGCGTAACATACCACTTCAAAATGTAGTGGTTTAAAACAAGAACTATTTATGTGCACATGATTTTGTGGGTGGAACTTTGGGTAGACTCAGCTGGAACTGTCTGCTTCATGTGTGCTCACCTGGGTTTACTCATCCATTTACATCAACTGGTAGTATATGGCCTCACTCGTATGTCTGGTGGTTGGCTAGTTGTCAGCAGGGGCAATGGAAGTAACGGGGCCCTGTGTCATTCATCATCCAGTGAGCTGGCCTGGGCTCATGTATGCAGTGGTGGTTGCAGGGTTACTAAGGGCATCAAGAGAGTGCAAGACCTTATGTATAAGCACTTTTCATGTCTCTGCTCGCTCATATTTGCTATTGTCCCATTGGCCAAAGCAAGTTATATGGCTAAGCCCAGAGTAGGTGTGGGAAGGGACTACCAAAGCACATGGATGTAGGGAAGGTAATTATTGCAGTCAGTTTTTCCAGCTAGTTTATCACATACTTGCTAATACCTATATTCCAGGATCATTGTGAGAATTGGAGATAATGCATATCAAGCACTGAGTGAAGTGACTTGTATATAGTAGATGCTCAGCAAGTGACAGCTAGAGCATATTATATTGTACCTGACATACAGTAGGTGTTTGGTTAAGGAAAGTTCTCTTCTCTAACCATTCTTTCTTTCTGCCCAGTCTGCTTCCCTCCTTACTTGACTATTAGAAGAAAACTGTGACTCCAAAAAAAAAACCCAAAAGCCAAAAAAGAAACCCAAAACAAAATCAAAACTAAAATAAAAAACAAAAAAACAAGCAAGAGAACCCACATCAGTGATTTTTTAATTTTATAAATTAAACAAACATCTGCAACAAAACACCAAGCAAAATAATTCCCAGAGGAAAACTAACAGAGGATTTTGAAAATGAGCATGCTTTATTATTACACTTTCTTCATCCCTGGTCATAGAGTCTGATGACTCTGAGGTCATACAGGATGCTGGGTCTTCAAAGAAAAATTCCATTATTGTGATCAAGGCAGTGAAGAGGATATGGACATTTAACAAAGAATTGTCACACCTGGGAGTTTGGGATTAACTCTGCTTTCCAAACAATTCCATTGAAATCCTTGAATCTTTGAGTTGGAAGGGACTTCAGAGGCCTTTGAATTTCAGATCCCCTATTCCTGTTCAATATTGGTTCTCAAACTTTTTTTTTTTTTTTGCTTTGTCGCCCAGGCTAGAGTGCAGTGGCATCATCACAGCTCGTTGCAACCTCAAACTCCAGGGCTCAGGCGATCCTCCCGCATTATCCTCCCGAGCAGCTGGGACTACAGGCACACACCACCACGCCTGGCTAATTTTTCTATTTTTTTGTAGAGACGGAGTCTCGCTCTTGGCTCAGGCTAGTCTCGAACTCCTGGCGTCAAGCAATCCTCCCGCCTCAGCCTCCCAAAGTGCTAGGATTACAGGCGTGAGCCACCACGCCCTGCCGGTTCTCAAACTTTTTGATCTTAGGCCACTTAACACCCTTAAAAATTATTGAGGACCCCAAAGTGCATTTGTTTCTGTGATTTATATGTATCAATATTTACTGTATAAAAAACTTAACCTGAGAAATATTAGAAACAAAAGAATATACAAGCACACATTCTGTTATCTGTCAGAACAATGACTCATCATATATCATACACGTTCTAGAAAACTCCACCGTACATTCATGAGAAAATGAGAGTGAAAAAGCAAATAATGTCTTAGTAGTATAAAAATAGTTTTAACCTCATTGAACACCTGAAAGAGTTTTGGGGACTTCCAGGGGTCTGTGGACCACATTTTGCAAATTGCTACTATACAACCTCCCGGTCAGAAAAGATTCGCTATAAGGAAGCATTTGGAAGCAGTATGGTACATTGAAAAGTCTCCACTTTGGACATGTGAGATTAATTTCTGCATCTATAAAATGGGGATGATAATAATCACATCTACCTGATATAGTTGTGAACTTTAAACAAACGAGGCAATGTATCTAACCTATGTTGAGGGCCTTGTATTAATACAAAACCTAGTATATAGCAGGCTACCAATCAATAAACATTGGTCCTCTCATCACTGAACTAAATACCTGAGCACTCCATGCCTCTTGAGGCAACTTATTTGAGTTCTGGTTTTTAGAAATTTCCTCCTGCCTGTATGTAACTTTAGCCCCTTAGCTTTAGTGCTTATTCCTTTGCTTCGAATAAGGCACTACTCTTTGAGATTGAGATAAAAGCAGTTGTGGCACCTTTGGGGTCTTCTTTCCTATAAGCTGTGCTCTGGTTTCCAGATTATCCTGGTTGTTGTTTCTCTGGATGCAGCCACTCACTCAACAAGTATTTATTGAGTACTCAAATACTATGTACCAGTAGTGAAAAAAAATAGACAACGTCCCTGCTCTTGTGGACTTCACATTCTAAATGTAGGAGCCAGACCAAAAGCAAGGACTCAAATGAATAATAACAGATGTGATAGGTCCTACAGTGGAAAATGAAGCAAGGCAAGGAAACAGAGAGTGATGGGGGGTGGTGCTATTTGAGGTAAGGTGATCACATAGATGACTCTGAGGAAGTGACGTGTGAGTGCAGACCCGAGTAAAGTAAGAGGGTAAGCCAGACTATGGGAAAAGTCAGTGCAAAATTTGAATTTTATTCTAATCATGATTGGAATCCATCGTAAGGTTTTGGTAGGATAATGAAGTGCCATAAATTATGTTTTGAAAAGATCACTCTTGCCATTTTGTGGCAAATAGACTAGGGGACAAGAATAGAAGCAGGGAGGACAGTTAAGCAGCACTTGAATCACACAAGAGGTGATGGTGCCTTGGAGGTGGTGAGAGGTTAGACTGGGACAGAAGGCAGAGCCAACAGGATTTACAGATGGATTAATGTGTTGTGTGAGGAATCAGGAGGAAGCAGGGATGATACTCTAGGGTTTGGGCCTGAACACTTGAATGGGAGGTGGAGCCATTTTCTAAAATGGGGACGATTGGGTGAGGAACAGGGTGGAGTGACAGGATCAAGATTTCTGTTTGGGGATATGTGTTAAATTTAAGGTTCTTATTAGAAATCCGCATGGAGATGTGGAGTGAACAATCTGGAGCTCAGAGCAGAGTCAGGGCTAGAGACTGCCATTTAGGAGTCCTCAGTAGATAAAGTTCAAGAATTGAGCCCTGAAGCACTCCTTTGGTTAGAGGTTAAGACGACAAGAAAGAACCAGAAAGGGACACTGAGAAAAAGTGGCCGAGAGGTAGGAGAACAAACAGGAGCGTGTGCGGTTGTAGGATCCAAGGTAGGCTTCAAAATGGAGGAGTAAGCAACTAAGCAAATGTCACTGGGAAGTTTAATGGGATGAGAAATGAGTTAGCCTTTGAATTTGGCATGGTGGAGGTTGTTGGCGACTTTTCTAAGAGTGCTGTCAGGAGCATGGAGGCAAAAGCCTGTTTTGGGTGGGTTGAGGAGAGAATGAGGAAATGGAGACAGCACTACAGACGCCTATTTTGAGGAGTTTTGCTGTAATAAGGAGAAAAGAAATTGTAAGGGAATGGGGAGTGGATATGTGGTCAAAGAAGGGTGTTTTTGTTTGTTTAACAAGAAAGACTTTTGTGGCATGTTTATGTGCTGATGTGAACGATTCATCAGCACATCAATGGAAAGAAAAATTGGTGATATCAGAGAGAGAGGAGTTAACTTCTGGAGCAAAATGCTTGAATAGGTGAGAGTGGAAGGGATCCCGTGCACAAGGGGAAGCACTGGTCTTAGCTGGGAACGTGGAAGGCTTCTCCTTAGTAACAGGAGAGAAGGCAGGATATATGGGTAGAGATGCAGATGAGTTGACAGACTTGTTGATTTGAAGATGAGGTAGGTCTCTTCTGATTATTTCTATTTTTTTCGTGAAATAAGTGAAGTCATCAGATGTGAATTGTAAGGGGGGAGTGTTTGAGGTTTCATGATGGAGGAGAGGTGTGAAATAGTTGTCTGTGTTACTGAAAGTTCGGTACTTGTCCCCACGGCCAAATGAAGAAAAACATTTTATCCTTTTTCAGGCCATTACCTCTGTTACATCTGGAGAGAAGGACAGTGAACCAACTAGGAATATTTAAGACTGTCAGGCATTGCTGAAGGCCCACTTGAGATTTCTGGTCAAATATTTAGGTAAGGCCTGGTGTGGTAGCTCCCGGCACTTTGGGAGGCCGAGGCAAGAGGATCATTTGAGCCCAGGAGTTTGAGGCTGCAGTGAGCCACTGCACTCCAGCCTAGGTGACAGAGTGAGACCCTGTCTCTAAAAAAATAAAAAAAAAAATTAAAAATAACGTGAGATCATTCCACTTTGTATGTGGATTTATAATGCTGGACCATGGAGTTTAAGTTGGGTAGTGTGCAAGGTGAAGGCATGTAAGGACAGATGGACAGTGAGGGTAGTAGTTTCCATGGGTCGTAGGTTGAAATTATGTGGAAGAGAGAGAGACTTGAAGTTGACATTATGGAGGTAATGCAGTTATTGGTGATGACAACATCCAGAATATGACCATGGGAGTGTGTGGCTGAGCTAGGATGGTGGGAAACAAAAAGTTGTTAGATGTGACTTCAGGGAATGGTGAGGTGAAGGGATTGGCTATATCCTCAAGTGGATATTGAAGTCACAGGGGAAGTAGTAGGGGAAGAAGACTGTGAGCCAGGTGCTAACATTTCCAGTGAATGAATGAATGAGAGGAAGTGCCTGGGAGGTTGGCAGAGGGCAGCCATAAGGAGGGCTGGCAATTGGCATAGTCTGATGCTGTGCACTTTAAGTGGGCTGGGATGTTTGAGGAAAGAGGAGCGGGAAGGACCCTCGTCCACCTCCAGGTCCAGTGAGTGATATAAAGGGTGTGGGAAAGAAAACATTCACCATTTGAAAGGGCCACATGGAAGCAGGGACCTCAGGGAAGATCCGGGCTTCCTTTAGAATAAGAAATGTTGAAGATGTAGAGAAATTTGCTAATAATAGGCTTTGAGCTTCAGAGGGCATGGCAGGAGGGCTGGGTGTTCATTGGAGATTGGGGAATATATATATAGCCTTAAGGGGGCAGGAATTCAGGTAATGATGCAGGCTGGGAGGCTGGAACTTGTGGAGGTGGCTGGGATAAACAGTGATGTAAAATATATCAGGATTAGTTCTCTTGGGCTCTTAGGATGAGGGGAATGATCAGTGCTAATTAGAGCCTCCTGGGGCTGGTCTCTTGGCCACTTTGTATTGGCGAAGCTGGCGGAGGCTAGGCTGGGGGAGAGGAGCTTTCACCAGCAGCACTTGATACTTCCTGGCCTCCCTCAAAATTTTCTGTGGCCTTTTTTAAGCCTGGGGTAAGGAACTTATTAGGACTTTTCAGCAATGATAGGACCTTGGCAGACTTGAACTTATACCCTCCAAATCTCCAATAGTCCCCACCGAAGCCACTTCAAATAAATACATGATCTGAGTAAAAAACACGTGCTTGCTATGTAAATGCAGTTTCAGGACAAGTCCCCAGCTGCCCCAGCCACCTTCCAACCAGATTGCTTCACTGAGGCCCCTCTCTTTTATCATTTATTGTGAAAAATTTCAAACATACATAAAAATAGATTTTGCATAATGAGCTCCAATATACCCCATCACCTAGATTTAACAGTTGTTAACATTTTGCCATACTTGCTTCATCTATTTTTTTCTTTTGCTGAAATATCCTCAAGGAAATTATAGACATTATGACATCTCATTCCTAAATACGTCAGTATCCTAAGCCCTTTCTATATAGAAATTCTGAAGCTTCCACTGCCTTTCAAAATGTGCTGCCAAGAACTGGACAAGAGTGTTCCAGATGTGGACTGACCAACCAAGTGCACAGAAATAATGACTAGACTCTATTTTGGTGAATGCAGATTACAATCTCTAAAATTAGTCATTTTAGAGGCCACAGCACACTATTGACTCAAGTGCATTTGTGGTCAACTAAAGACCCCAAGTTCTTTGCACATGACCTGCTCTGTCAAGTCAGGTCTTCCCCATCTTGTATTTGTGTAATTGAATTTTTGTTGGTTTTAACCTATTGAAAATATTTTGAATTGGAAGTCTGCCCTCCAGTGAATTAGTTAATCCTTTTTCGCTTTGGTTCATCAGCAAAGTTGATAAGTAAACCTTTTATATATTCATGCAAGTATATAGTAGCTACTTTCTAAAATTGAAGCTTATGCTGCCTCAAAATTGTGGATACTGCAGTACGACCATCTCAAGCATTAACAGGGGACTTTTTGTAGGAGAAATGATTTATGTTGAATGTCTCTGATTAATGATTGAAATCCATTCTTCCTGACTACCTTGTGGCTTAACGGACTGGTGTCTAAGTACAGTTTTCTAAGACATTCCAAATCATTACAGAATACAAGCAATCACCAACCAGTTTATTAGTACAGCCTTGAAAACACCCACATTACTCAAGATAGCTAAATTCAGGAGTAGGTTGACTTTCTGAGAACTCCATGGGTTCGCTTGGGTGGTTTCTCAGTTGACTGTTCTTGCAATTACACAGGGATCATTTTTTAAACTCAAATGTGAGAGTGAGATGAATGGACACCCTCTGGCTCTGCTCATACTTAGAAAATGGGACCACACCAGGAGCATATCAATGGCTAGACAAGTGGTATTTTTATAAATTTTCAAACTGGATGTATAATGACTCAGCAGAAGGCATAATCCTGGTAATAATGTACAAGACTCAAAATAGAAAATCAGTATTACAGAATTCCACATTCCTCAATATGGTTCCCAATTCTTAGGTATCTCAGAATGAGAGCTCTATCACACTAGGCTTCATGGGGAGATACCATAGTATAGAAGTTAAGACCATGGTATTGGACCTTGATTGTCTATGTCTGAAGCCTGTCTCTAGCATTTATTGGCTGTGGGACTTGGGCTATTTATTTAACCTCAGTGGAGAGCAGTTTCCTCATCTGTCAGTGATGAGGATGGCACTAGCACCATCACACAGCAGCTATGTGGATTATGGTAAGCCATGTGCCAATCATTTAGTGTTAGCTATTACTATCTATCATGGTTCTCACAGTTCTCTTTGAAACCTAAGATATTAAATACCATTTGGTGTCATATTCATGAAGTCCTTAATCTAGATTTAAATATATCTTGTCTGGGGATGCTCTAGGCTGCCATATCGTCTCCCATATTTACCTTATCCTAATTTCCACTCTAGTGCTTCCAGAAGCCTGGTAAGAACACTTTAAAGACACACGAAGAGTGCTTACACACCTTCTTTGAGCAAGTCAAGGTAGTTTCTGGCCTGTTGGTTGCTTGTTCTAAGTCTTCAGATTAGCTCCCATGGTGGCTCACAACCACACTAACTTTCCAGGGGAGGAAATTTAGGAAATCCTATTTTTCTTCATACATGAATCTACAGATGTCTTGCCTTTAGCTTCCCATTATTCACCTAGGCAGCAATAGTGATCTCCTCTGTAGGTCCACCTAAATGGTAAGAAAACTAATTAGAAACGTGGACAAAAAAATGACAGAAGTAACTTTGATAGGTATTGGCCAGAGAAAGAGTTGTTGTATATGCCTTTTCTGGTTCTTCACTCTAAGTTGTGATGTTCCTTTGTGTTGATTATGTATGAAGGGCAACTGTTCTCTTAGCCAATAGGAGTGTACATCTGGTACTTGCCATTAATATACTTTCTATTTTTGTTTTCCTGGAAAAGATAATTCATTACAACTTCACCAGTTTTTCTACCTATGTTCTTTTTCTGTTCCAGAATCCAGTTCAGGGCCTCACGTTGCAGTTAGTTGTCATGTCGTAGTCTCCTTCAACCTGTGACGGTTCTTCAGTCTTTCTTTGTCTTTTGTGACCTTAACACTTCTGAAGAGTACTGGCCAGTTTTTCTAGACTATCCTTCCATTAGGGTTTTTTCCAATGATTTCTCATGATTAGATTGAGGTTATGCATTATTAGAAAGGATAGCACAGTGATGGTCAGTGGTGATGTGCCCTTCTTTGTGCATTCTATCAAGGGGTTCATGATGTCACTATGTATAATGGATAACCTTGATCACTTGGTTCAGGTGGTGTCTGTCAGGATTCTCTACCGTAAACTTATTATTTTTCCCTTTGTAATTACTACATATTCGGGGCCAGATACTTAGCAAGTATGCAAATATCCTCTTTCTGCTTAAGATTTGTCCACTAATATTAGCATCCATCAGTTAATCTTGCCTGCAGCAATTATTACTATGATGTTGTAATGGTGATTTTCTATGTCCTTCTTTCTTTCTACATCTACTAATTGTAATTCGTCTGTAAGGGAGAGCTGTCTTTACTCCCCCATTTATTTATTTATTCACTTATTTGTTCATACCAGCATAGACTAATGGATATTTATTTTATTCTTTGGGTTATAATTCTGTATTATTTTTGCTTAGTTTGTTGCTCAAATTGTTCCAACTTTGGCTACTGGAATTTCTTTCGGGTTGGCTCCTGTGCCCTTTCAACATGCCCTCCAATCTTTTCTTTGTTAGCACTTCCTTATTTTCCTCACCACAAGATGTGTCAGGCTCATTGTCTATTTTTCCTTCAAAACCATGATCTGTGCCTTAGATTTGCTTGCTATTGGGGTATCACTGCTTTTGGCCTCTCTTCAGTGGGTATAGCTAGGAAGTGTATGTATGTACTGACTTATGCATACATACATCTGTATTTATTTCTGTATCTATCTGGATTACATTAAGAAAAAACCCATGAGTCCATGTTGGTACCTACAAGTCCACCCTAGCACCATAGGGTTCATTTTAGTTTTTACCTCTCCTTATTTGTACCTTTTTTCTCCAACACCAAGAAACCTGGTTCTCATTATTTACAAATATATTTACTTAATTTTTCAGTACTAAGATACTAATAAAGTAGTTTCAAAATCCCTAAACCATTCCTCTATGAGAAACAAACTTATGAAGTAGAGTACAGTGCTTGTGTACAGATTTTTTTAGTCTTTAGCTTTATAATACCCAGTTGTAACCCTGTTTTTCAAAGTTATTTAGGTCAGTTCCTTTCTTCTCCATTCCCTTCATCATGTGACTTATTTGTTATATAGTCAGATTCATTTGTCATAGTCAGTAGTCTATCCCCCCACCATTCTGGTTGTAGTTCTTAAAATTTAAATACAGTAAAACTCACTCTGTGGTGAAGTTCTGTGGGTTGTAATAAATGCATATAGTTGTGTATCCACCAATACTGTACAGGATGGTTCCATCACCCCTAAAATCCCTCATGCTGTCCCATTAGAGCCAAACTTTATCCCCACACCTAACCCTTGGCAACCACTGACCTATTTTCTACCCATGTGGTTTTCTTTTTCCAAGAGTATCATATAAATGGAATCATACAATGTGTAGCCTTCTGAGTTTGGCTCCTTTAACTTAGCAAGATGCATTTAAGATTCAAGTTGTGTGTATTGATAGTTTGTACATTTTTATAGTTGAATAGTACAGTATTCAATTATAGTTGAGTAGTAGGATATACCATGGTTTGTTTAATCATTAGCCCATTGAAAGGCATTTGAATTGCCTCCATTTTTGACTATTATGAATAAAGCTGCTGTAAGCATTCACATATAGGTTTGTGTTTGAACATAAGTTTTCATTTCTCTAAGGTAGACACCTAACAGTGTGATAAGTAATTTTTTAAAGTAATTATTTAAATATCCAGAAAAGAAAAAGGAAAACATATGTATTTAGTAATATATTTCAGTAACTACCACCATTAATACTGTACCATTTCAGTGTAGTTTCATAACTCCCAACTTTACGTCTCCATCACCATTTACTCTCAGGATCTTCTGATTTTGGTCAAACTGAGTACATTTGTGTTCTCCCAGAATTTCTGTCTTATAATCTTTATAATGATCTAATATGATATATTCTGGCTTATTGTTACATGGATTAGGATAGGCCCTGGGTCATACCTCCCCTGAAATAAGTGTTTATGGGTACAATATGGGTAGTCTTGAAGCCAGGTACTGGCCCTGTTTACTAGCCCCTAAAAAACATTGCCTTCATAATGACCATTCTTTGAGGAGACGCCCTTTGTGTAGTCAGAATGAGCAATGACCTACCTGATGTTAATTGAGGGTCTTCTTAAAGAACCCCTGTCCTAATAGATCAAACTCATCAGCTTGCTACAGAATCTGGAGTTTTTGCCAAAAGCATTACTCTTCTGGGCCAAGGCTAAGTCATTTTTTCCAAAAGGTTTCTGTTAAAAATGCACATTTTCAGTCTGTGAGGGAAGATGTTTCACACATTATCTAGCTGTCACCTCAGAGAGATCACGGTTCTGATCTTTGAGATCCCTCTCTAGTAGCACCTTCTATCAGCCTGCATTCATCTCTGTTTCACTAAACTGTGAGCTCTTGGTCTGAGAGCAGAGTTCATCCTTATTCCCAGTGCCTGGCATATAGTATGTAGTCCATATATTCATCCATTCATCCATGCATCCATGCCCATCACCAATGCATGATGGGTACTTGGTGATTGAGGATAGAGTGTGGGGGGTGGAGGGTAGAGACAGGCTCCTCCAATGTGGCACAGGCAGGAAAAGGCAAGCCCAGGTGGAAGGGCACAGCAGGGTTCTGGAGTAACAGAGAGCAGCAGGATGGTACAAGTCTGTCATGGGGACAGCAGACAAGTAAAGACAGGAACTAATTCAATGCCAACTTCCAAGTTCAAAGCTTTTTGGGAAGCTGTTGCTAAGGGAGCAAGCTGTGGAAACAAATAGAATGAGTTGAAACCCTAGTCTTGCAACTTCCTACTGGTGTTTGGCTTTTACTCCAAGTGAGATGGAGAACAACTTGGGATGGGGTGGTTGAGTAAAAGAATGACTTGATCTAACTTTTATTTCAAGAGGATCACTTTGGTTACAGTGTTGAGAGTAGACTGAGATGAGAGGGGAGGGCAAGGACAGCACCAGAGGCATCAGTAAGGAGGCATTTCAGCCATCCCACCTAGAGATGAGAATGCCTTGAACCAGGGTGGATGCAGTGGGGGTAGTGGGAAGTGGTCAGATTTAGCATATGTGCGGGAGGTAAAGCTTTCAGGATTTAATGATAGATAATACTGGATCTCTTTTCTTTTGCCTAACAAAAAATGCTTTGTAATGAATATAAATTATAAAATAGAAGTTGATGTTAGTGATTTAAGCAGAGCTTATTTCCCAGTAAAGCAAAACTTCCTTGTTGTGGAGGTAACCTTGGGTTCAGTAAGTTTCCACCCCCTGACATGAGGCTTTCAAGTCCATGTTTTCCAGCTGCCTCCTATAAGGAGCTTCAGCAGAGCAGTATTTACGTTACCTCTTTTCCTGTGGATTGAACCTGTGGCAAACAGAGCAGTGTGTATAATTTTATCTCACTTGAGAGCATTTCTGACCGTGGATCTGTCACTCCTTACATAGGGAATAGAGTTCTTTCAGGATGTACATCTTGCAGGGAAAGCTTTTACCCAGTGAGGTAAATATGCTATGAAAACAATTTGATCAGATAAGGGTTCAAGAACCTCTCCCTAGTCACGCATGTAAATACGCTCAGCTTCATTTATTTTAAGCGCAATTCTCTGGCCCTGACATGAGAAGACAGTGTTGATTAGCATAACAATTGATGTTCCATTCCCTGGGTAAGATTTTTATTGTTGAACTTCTATTGATTTTATAGGATGATTATATAGGATTGTGTAACAACTGCTCTGAAAGGATATTTGAGTAGGGAAGCCTCTGAACAATGTTTCTTTGTGCCATTCCGATGAGAATTAAACTTCTTAATTCATTAGCGCCTCTAAAAATATTGCCTCCTCCACCGCTCACTCTGACATAACTAGGCACACAAGCAGTAAGGAAGTGTTGGCCAGAGGACTTGAGTCCCTCAGAAGATGTGTAGTTTTATGATTGAGCCTAACTGTGATTGAAAAACATAATCAACCTTTAACCCTGGGTTAGTGGCAACATCTGATAGCAATCTCTGTTCAGTGTGTCTGGGGAGAAACACTGACAGATGCAAATGGCTTTGGGCAATTTGGTTAAAATCCCTCCTTTGCAGCGATGACATTTGATCCATTGGCCATTTCTTTGAGGCTAGAGAGAGTCAGAGAAGTCCTTGTGGTTTCTGTTAATGTGTCTACCCACAGGGTAGTAGCCATAGGCTGAAGCTGGCAGGCAAGAGTACCTGTCACCAATATATTAATAGTTATATCTCAGTTTGTCTGAAAACTTAAGGGAAATTCCATTTTGATTTGCTCTTCTTTAGACAGAAGTAAAATTTCCAAGGCATAAGTGTTGAAGATTTAAGGGATATTTCTGATCTTTATGTCTTTTGTTGTGCTTCAGTGTATTGTGAAAAGTATAACATAGAAAGTTTTCTCTTCCATCATTATTCAAATAGATTAGAAGTCTAAGTACATTGATAGAGCATATTACTAATTCCTGGAAAATCTATTTTTACAGAGTGCATTTTATGTATTTTACTGGGTGAATGTATATATATTCAGAGCCAGTTTATGAACCAAATGAGAAAATCAGTCTCATGACTTTGTGATCTCATGATACACACATGGAGAATAACACAACACAATCCAGAACCAGGCAATGAGAAACAAAAAGGCCTCTGAATAATAAAAATACTTTCATTCATTCCACTTTTAACAAATACTTGCTGAGTACTTCTTAGGTACTAAAGATGTAAATACAAATGTAAGCAAAACAGATAAAATCCCTGTCTTCTTTGTTTGTTGTGTGTTGTTGGCGGGGGTGGGGGGGGTGAGATGTGAAACAGACAATTAACAATAAATGAAACAGTCTACAAGATGATTTTCATAAAGAAACAAATGTTATATAGAAAATAAGATGAGGGTTTTGTGACAGAGTGAGTTGTGGGCCTGTGTGATGAGGCCAGGCTGGAACTGTCAAGGCAGTCAAGGAAGGCCTTTCTAAGAATATGATATTTGAGTTGAGACCTAAACAACAAGAATGAACCGTGTACAGATTAAGGGAAAGTTACTTCCAGACAGAGGGACTAGCAAGTTCACGTGCCCTGAAGTGGGAACCACCTTGGTTTGTTTGGGCAAGAGTAGAGATAGGGAGGCCAGTTAGGCTGTTCTCGCAGTGGTCTGGGTCTGTGGTGATGGTGGCTTGGACTAGGGTGTGAGCAGTGGAAATGGAGAGAAGTGAATTGACTCGGGATATATTTTGGAGGTGGAGTTGACAAGACTTGCAGGTGAATTGGATATGGAAGGTAAGGGAGGGAGAGTCTTAAAGAACAACTTCTAGGCTTTTGGATTGAGCAGTTGGGTGGGCGGTGGTGTGCCATTAGCTGCAGTGGAGAAGACTGGAAGAGAAATACGTTGGGGTATGAGTGGAAATCAAAAGTCCTGTTTTGTACATGTTAAGTTTGAGATCGATGCTGATTAGGCACAGAAAAGTGGTTGCCAAAACGTCCTCACCAACAAAGCTCACATTTACATAAAAGCTCCTCAGGTCCTCTGTCAGAGCTATTTTTCTTATTTTATGCACAGATTAAATGAATTTGCTTCTCTGGTTTTTTTAACCCACAACAGATTAAAAGCTTGGCATCTCTTTCTCTCTTGTGCACCAGATTCCATATATCAAATTGCCTACTGAAAATATCCACCCAAACCTAACACGTTCAAAGCTAAAGCTGTTATCTTGTTCTTCACACTTGTTCCTTCTGTATTTTTTATCCTGCTCAATGATTTCACCCTATGACCCAAGCTTGTACCTAGACTCTACCCCTCCCTCATCCCAACACTCAATGAATTACTAAATTGAGTTGAATAATACCTCCTAAATGTCTCTCTAATCTCTCTCCTACCCTCCATCTGAGCTGCTACTACCATCTAAGAGCACATTACCTCTTGCCTGGATTACCATGTAAGTATATGCTGCTGCACCATCTTATTAAATCACCCTTAACCCTCTTACATTTTGGGTAACTTCTGCTTTTCCCTTAAAACTCAGTTCAGTAATAACTTCCACCAAGAAGACTTCACTGACATTGTGTCAGAGACTGTATCGCTCTTTTTTTAAAATTTTTTTCAATATTTTATTATCTAGGAAAATATTTAAACTTCCTTAACTTGGTAAGGAGTAGCTTCCAAAACCCACAGTAAACAAGATAAAGTAGAAGCATTAGAAATCTTCAGTTGGGCCAGATACAAGATGACTAGCGTCTTGACCATCTAACATTATTCTAAGAGTCCTGGAAAACCCAAGAAAATGAAAATAAGAAATGAGTATTCATATTCAAAAAGAAGATATAAAACTTATTTTAATTTAATAATGACATGATCGCTCATATAGAAAATAATCAGCTAAAAATTGTTAGAATCTATAAGAGTTCAGTAAAGTGGCCAAATAAAAGGACAACATTCCAAAACCAACAGGTTTGCTGTACACCAACAAGAACCAATTAGAAAAAGATGAGTTTGGGTAATTTATAGTTTTCAAGGAATTGATCTATTTCTTCTAAGTTGTTGAAGTTATGAATATAATATCATCCTTTTAATAACTGAAGCATCTGTAGAGATATTTCATGTTTCATTCCTGATATTGGTGATCTGTGTCTTTTCTTATGTCAGTCCTCAGAAAGATAAAAAGAAATTGATCAAGAGGTTGGTCAGTTTTATTGCTTCTCGACTGATTCTCCTCCTACCCTCCTTCCCCTACCATCCTGCTCAACCTCCTTTGCTGGATCTTCTTCTCCAGACCTGAAAATACTGCAGCAATTGCATGTCATCATCTCATTCAACCCCATGCTTTAAAGAGCATACATGCAGACAAGCACTGTACTTACAGCCCCAGGGCAGACCCAGATATCCACACCTGGGAGGTAACCACACACCTACGTGAGCTCCAGTTAGATGTTTCAGAGACATTGCAAGCTTCTACCTGAAGAACCTAGAAAAAGAAGAGTGAAATAAACCCAAAGTAAGCAGGAAAAAAACAAAGATAAGAGCAGAAACCAATGACATTGAAAATAGGTAAATAATAGAGAAAATCAATGAAATAAAAAAGCCAGTTCTTTAAAAAAAAAAAAAAAGAGACCGTATCCCCCTATCTCTTATTGTCACATCTCCAATGCCCAACATGGTGTCTGACACATGATTGGCACCCAATATATGTTTTTGAACAACTGAATGCTTAAAGAAAATTAGAAGAAAATCCTGCTTAAAGGCAAAATGACCACAGCAAGAAATGATAGCTTGTATTTCTCTATGTAAGGAAGGAAATAGCAAAATAAGCCATAGAATCTCAAAAAGTTCCATAGTCTGGGGCACTTAGCATAGGAACGATTAGTATTGCACTGTATTCTAATTTTGTATTATAGATTATATAGCATAATGTAATCATTCTCATTCATTGTAAAGACATTGGAGCATCCAGAAAAGACTAAATTATATTTAGTAGCCTCTGATTAAGAAAGTGTGGGAGTATGGACTACATAGTAAGACTTATGACTTAAGACTGATCCAGGATCTACATCAAACCTGATTGGGGATAAATGATTATAGATCAATAGTTTTAATACAACCAGTTCTAGAATTACATGTTTTCCTCCAAATTGGTCTATAGTTTTGTATATAGATAAAGAATATCAGAACCGAAGCCCAAACCATCATTTTATTTGTGCAGAAAGGTGATATTGAGTTCACTTTCTGAAAGCATCCTAAAAATCTCTCATATACTAGACACTTAAAGACAATGTTTCTCTAAATAGACATGTCTTCAAAGTGTTCATAACCTATATAAAGAACATTTATTATCAATGCTTTGTAAAGTAGCATGGAATTGATGACTTGTGCCTAGATCCTTCGAATAATTTCCCTGTACCACTATACTCTTTGGCCTCATTTTCCTAACCCTGATGATTGCCCTAAAACTATTCTCTCCAGTTGGCTAGCTCAGTAAATTGCCAGAGCATACAGAATATAGGTAATAAAGATCTGGGCAACTCTGAATCCATATTAAGTGGTCAGCAACCTCATAAACATTTGTTTTAGAATGATTGATGACCGTTTCCAAGAGGCAGCAGAACCAGGATGGATTGTTTGGATACAGTCCACTCACTGCTGACATCTTCATAGGATGATCTTTTATGGGGACAGGTGTTTGGAGTTGGGGTAGGGAAGGAGAGTAGGTTGAGGGAAGGGGGAGTATTGCAAACCAATAAAAGAAGAGAGAGCAAAGTCTATTCACAAATCATTTCTATACATGCAATATCAATTATTTTTTTTTCTTTCTGAGAAGATAAAGCTCTCATTAGGGTAGAAGAGAACTGTAGGATTTCAGAGTGGGTGATTGGCATGAGACTTCTGTTGTTCTGCTTTCAAGCTGGCCTAGAAGAGTGACGGCGGGTAACAGTGGGGAGGATTGAGAGCAAAATCCTTCTAATGGGAGACCAAGATTCATCCTATCTTTTTAAGGTAAAAAACAAAAATAAACACACACAGGTATGCAAAAAAAAAAAATCATTCCCTATTTTATAGCGCCTAGTACTTGAGGGGCTACATGGAGGGAGTGGCCAGGTAAGTATTGTTGTTTGACCTAGAAACCTACAAATCATGAAGAGAAACTAATATTTATTCAGTGCCTACTATGTACTATTCTTTGTGGAGTTTTTTTCTCTTTTTAATTTACTCCTCACGACAAGCTTATGAGGTCATTACTATTATCCCATTTCCTGGAAGAGAAAATTAAGGGCTCCAGGAGATGAGGTTAATTGCCCAAGATAAATGATTGTTGCAAGTAAGCGATAGAGTTGTCATTCAGACCCAGGTATCTGTAGTTCCAAAGGCCATGTACTTTCTATTAAAATATGTTGTCTTGTTCACTGGCAAAGCACCATTTTCCTTTCCCTTCACTACCTCTCCACCTGTGTTTCTAGGTAGGGAAATAAATGTGGCATATCGCCTTTGCAAAAGCCAACGTGTGAATATGGAAACACCTGGTCACAATTCTGTAACCCTAGAAATGCCTGGAGTGTTTGCACAAGTGATTCATGGCAGGACTGGTTCTAATATGATTTGACGACTGCATAACTTGAGGGGCTTGGAGGGCTCTGTCACCAGCATGCCATGTGGGCCAAATGGGGCCCTATTCTTGAGTGCTAGGTGGAAATGAAAGTTCCATAAGAGTGAGGGAATAGTACTGCCGAGTCCCCAGCGGTACTCAGACACCTGTAAGATGCTCTCCTGGAATGGGCTTTGAGGATGAAGTTATATTAAGGATCCAGCATGGAGTTCTGTGGTTTAGGAATACATTTGTTTTAGCCAAGTGGGGCACCTCTGATGGTTTCTAATGGATGTGCTAATTGTAATCAAAACAGGATTTTTAAAAGAACTATCAGAATGCATTTAATGTTTTGCACTGGAAAGACGACAATATTTCTTTCAACTGAGATAGAAACCAAAATATTTCAGTCGCTCCTGTGACACTAATGAATCACAGACATGGTGAGCTTGCCAAAGACACAGAAGCAAAATAGATTCTTTGTTCTGCCTGAAGCATGTCAAGATAGAAGTAGATTTTTGTTCAGCCTTCAACTTTGAGTGAATGAATAAGAGGTGTTTCAGAAGTTCTTTTATAAGATGTCCTCTGCTCCCTCCTGAAATTCTGAAAACATTTTCTCATAGAAACAGTGTTAGAAATGGTGTTGTTTCTGCCAGTCTGAAAAATCCACTAAAATCTTTCTGTATATAAATCATAACAGCAACAACTATTTATTGAGCACTCGCTATGTTCTAAGCACTTTCTCAGGTAGTACCCACAAGAACTATATGATATTGGGTAGTATTATTGATAGCACTTTACAGATGAGTAAGTAGGCTCAGAGAGGTTACATTTCTTGACTCCAGTCACAAACTAGAGACTGGTGATTTTATTTGACTCCATAACTCACTCCCTTAACCACTACATTGTACAATTTAAGGAATGTATGTATAGAGCAGACTTAAGTAACTAGTCCAAGATAAAGAACACAGGTAGTGGTGGGGATAAAGAATTAAACTCAGGAAGTCATAGTTGTGGAACTGAAAATGTAACCACTACCTTAAAATATCTCAGAAGTGCCTAGCTAACGTTAGTAAGTAACTGGCCAAAAGTTTGCTTGTATAAATAGACACAACCCATGTAATGTAACTGCTGTCATTGATTATTACAAGGTGACTGTGAAAGGGCACAGCAATTAGTGTGTCCATGAGTCCCGGATTTGCCCAGGACAGTTGTGGTTTATGTCTGTTGTCATGATGTAATTATTACTAGCGTACCCTTTCACTCTCAAAAGTGTCCAGGTTTGAAAAATAAATTATACGTTCACCCTAACCACAACAGAAGAGAAAACATGTATTTAATAGGCTCCGAAGAGGCTGAAACCATATCCATTTCATAGTAGAGGGTAATGTGAAAAGGCTGCATAAACAGGTGGCATTTGAGACGAGCACTGAAAGATGAATATAATTTCGACAGGTGGAAATTGTCAGGGGGAGCAGGGCGCAGAAGGGAAATCGCCTCCAAAGGTCAGCAGGGAGTGGGGACAACTTAAGCAAAAACACAAGGCCTGCAGGGGTATGCACACAGCATATTCAGAGAGTAAGTAATGCAGCTGGTCTGGGGCAAATGTGAATAGCCTAAGATCAAACCGCCAAGTTAGCTTGTGGCTATCATGTGGCAGGCCGTGAATACCGAGATAAGCAATCAAAACTTGATTCTTCAGGCAATAGGGAGGCACTAAAGGTTTTTGAACAGGAGAACGATGTACTCTTAGCGTAGTTATGACATAGAAAGGTGATTGCCTTGCTCATTCACTCCCAACCTGTAAGAATCAATGACCAGAGTTACATTGCATGGGTTATGTCTATCTATACAAACAAACTTTGGGCCAGTTACTTACTAATGTTAGTCAGGCACTTCTGAGACATTTTGAGGTAAATAATATTACCTTATTTAAGGTAAATAAGGCATGCCTTATTTTATCCATATTCTAGTTATTTGCAAACTTAACGCAAGGATGTTGTAAACTGCTTGCCATTATCTTCCTATTATATGAAGGTTCTAACACAATATTTTGAACGTACATATAAGCCGTCTTATCTAAAGTGATTTTTTCCTACTGATTTAATTGAAAAAGTCAGATTAAGGGAAATATTAATTAAACATGATAAGTACTTGCCTTAAACATCATATTTTTCTCAATACATATAAATGTTCATTTATTAACTGTGCTTTTGATTTAGGACTGACCAAAGCCTCCTCTTTGAGGATGAGCCCATTGAGTGGTGTTTCATGATCTCTTTTTTGCAGAAACCACACCTATAGGGCATCAGCTCTGATTTTCAGGGCAGCTTCTTTAAAGTACGTGAGCTCCTAAAGATAATTCCAAAGTAATAAATACTTTCTCTCCTTAGATTTTTATAGTTTTTTTACCCACAACTAATTGGATAGCAGTTTTTAAGTGATTCCTCTTTAACTATTCTTTCCAAATCTTTTAATGTAATTTTTTCATAGAAACAACTCTCTTTTCTCATGCATACTTCATTACTTGCATAACATTTTTTAAAACTACACAATCAAATAGCAAGTAGAATTGGCAGAAATGGGTTTTGGAAACAAACCAAACTGACTTTGGTAAGCCTGGAACACTGTGGATGGGAGCAGGAGCGCATGAAAAGACTAGAGATTAGATTACCAAAAGCAAGGGCTCCGTGAACTTCAGACATTAGTAGGTTTTGCAGGAGGAGTGGAGAAGGTTTGTTAATCTGGTGAGTTGGTTAAGTGAAGAATTGGTTACGAGAATATGTGCTATAGGAGGTTCTGGTTAATATTTGTTGACTTTAATTTAATTTAACTCAGTGTTTAGGAAGAAATGTTTCCACCATCCATTTGTTTTGGCCATTTATCTACCGAGACCATGAAAGGAGAAATGCAGATGGGATGACCAGTTTTATTAAAATTAAAATTTCAATTCTTGCCCCATTTGGTGCTCTTTATCCTTCCTCTGTACTTATTTTTTCTCCATGGTACTTGCTTCCATCTGACATATTTAACATTATTTAGTTGTTTATTGTCTCTCTCTATATCTAGAATCAAAGATCAATACAGGCAAGAATTTTGGGCTCTTTTACTCACTTATGTGTCCCTAGAGCCTAGAAAGAGTGGCTAGCATACAGTAGGTACTCAATAACTATTCATCGAATGAGTAAATGCATGAATGAATGGTTTCATAGAATGTCAAAGCAGCAAGCAACCTTTGAGGTTATCTAGTTTAATATAACATCATGTAGACGTTTAGTATGGAACACATAGTCAGGTCTGGGTTCAAATCCATCAACTTACTTGCTATGTGATTTTGGGCAAATTACTTAACCTTTTTGGTTTTTTTGTTGTTGTTGTTTTGATTTTTGTTAATTTCAGAATATTATGGGGGTACAACACTTTGGCTATATATATTGCCCATGCACTGCCCGTGCAGAGCTACAATCGTGGTCATCCCCCAAACTGTGCTCCCCGCATCCATTCAGTGAGAGTTTTCCCATCCCCTCCACCCCGCTCCCGCTTGACCTTTTTGTGCCTTGATTTCCTCATCTGTAAAATGGGGATAATAATAGTGAGCTATATTCTTAGGATAAGTTGTGAGGATGCATGCAAAGCACTTGGTTTAGTGCCTAACACGTGGTAGTTTTGCATCAGTCAAGGTTTAGAAATAGAAATCTCTTCAAGGGTTGACAATAGAGGGAATTTAATGCAGGGAATTGGTAATAAAGGGGATGAACTAGCTGAGAAACCAAACAGGGAATGGTAAGGTAACTCATAAATTAGCAACAGCAGAAAGCTAGGGCTCGGGGTGGTGCGGGGACAACCGCAGGGCATGGTGTTCCCAGAGCCCAGAGGCTTGGTCATCTGAGGTAAGCTAGAAGCTTAGTGGGCCTGTCTGCCAGGAACTGAACCAGCAGGGAAGATTTAGCTGCTATAGGAGGTGCCACCCTTGGTGGAGAGGGAGGGAGAGAAATACCCTGGTTTCTTCCTTCCTACTGCTTTTCATTCTCCCTCCAATGTCTCCCATTGGCTGGGCCTAGCTGGAAACCAGCTCACATGGGAACGTGGGAAAGGCAGCCTGCAGAGGTCAAGCCCTTCCCCCTTCGATATGGAGCAGAGTGGAGGAGGGTTAGGCAAAGCACGCTGTTTAATCAATAACTATTATTGCTATTATCAGCCTCGCTAACACAATGCTGAGCTAACCAGCTCGAGGCAGCCTGTTACATAAGGGAAAATGTGTTAAACGATGAATCAGAGCCAGATTTTGTCATGTTCAACCCCATTTACATTAGTCATGGTGTGACTGACTCACAAGGGATTGGCTGGATATTTTAACCCTTTGAGGTTAAAGTTGCTTCTGAGTTGAAATATCATGTATTAGCTATGGACATAAGCTTTTCCTTACCCCTAAACTTAGGCTACTTCCCAATTTCACAACTAAATGTTACTTACAGTTCCATAAGTTCCAACCAAAATTAATGTAAACTGAAATGTTTAATTTTTTTTGATGTTCAGCTTAAACAGCCCAATTATGGACTAAATTTAAATTAAAAACTCAGCGTGAATTGGATGGCTTATGTCTCTGTGTGATGGCTTTTATATTAAATGGTTTACACGAATGCTGTTGTTTATCTTGGAAACAGGTTGTCATGCATATTAATGAGACCCAGGTGTTAACTTCATGCTGTTTTCATTCCAAGGAAGAAAATCTTTACATTAAGTTAAAGTGTTTTTACAAGTATTTGTTGTAATAATTATAAGACAATGCTTTACACATCACAATGTTTACCAAGTTCATTTTCTAATTCCAGCTCATTTCTTAATTCCTCTCTGTTCCCATTGCTCTTTTGCTTTGGGATGGTGAGGGCTTCCAGCCAGACGTCATGATACATCGTGGTAGCCTGAAGGTCCTGAGGAGCTAAAGAAGGATAAACTTTCCTCCAGCAGCTCTTTAAATGGAAAGACTTCATGTCTGCTCAAGGTCATTTAATATTCACCCCTTGTGGTTTTGTCCTTTCCTACCAAGAAGGAAGATTGGCCAAGAGATTACAGATTAAAAGACCCTCTATCTTTTATAATTTTAAAATTTTCCTTGGGGTGCTTTTCTTTAGAATTCTTTTGATAATTTCTGTGACTTCTCTGTAGCTCTTCAGCTTTTCTTAAGGTACAGAAACCTGGGCTGGTGAGAATTCTCTAAGAGGAACTGACCAGTGTTACATATAGCAGGACAATACTTTGTGGATCTTGCTCATCTTCGAGAAGGTTTACAGAGCGGCAAGAAATCTACCTAATTTTTTGAGATTGATGTTGTGGGGCTTGTGTTCAAAGGGGACACCCTCTGTCTGAGTGATGGGGGCATACTGCTCTCAATTTTACAACAGTTCTTGAATATCTACTGTATGTTGGGCACTGTGCTATGTGCTGGAAATACAAAGGTATGTAAGACATCATCCTAGCTCTTGGAGAATTTATAGTCTTACAGGGGAGACTTGTACGTACAATTTTTTAAAGTGTAATGTGGTATTTAGAGGTGTCCCTAGGGTCATTCTAGAGCTCAGTAGAAGCACCCAACCCAGTCTTGGGATTTGGGGTAGGGATCCTAGAGGAAATAAAACACAGAATTAAGTCTTGAAGGAGAAGTAGGTGTGATTTGGGTGAAGAGGTAGGGAAGGATGTTCCTGGAAGAGAGGACAGCATGAGCATAGGCAAGGGGATGTGAGGAAACATGGTCTATTAGGCAGTTCAGTATCACTGCGGGTTCATGAGCAAGGTGAGATGTGATGGGAGGCGATGTCGGGTTGTGGAAGGCCTGCTTGCCATGCTTTGGAGTATGGCCTTTCACCTGGAATTTGTTCTTGGGGTAGGGCTGGGGTCAGATGGGGTGAGGAGAGAGAGAAGGGTTTAAGGAAGACTGTGTATTTTCTATGAGGTTTGAAAGGAAGTGACAGGATGAACATTTTATCTTGAAATGGCACTTTTTTTCTTTAAAGATTTTCCAAAGCTGACATGTACACCCTGAGGCTTCTGTCTGTGTGTATGGGCGTGTGAAAATTTTTTTAATCATGAAAAAAAAAGGAGCCGAAATCCAAAGATCTCAATTTTTTAAATAACATTTATTGTGTTTTTCTGATTCAAAGTAACACATGTTCATTTTTAAAATGTGGAAAGTACAGAAAAACACAAAGAAAAAAATTAAAATTACCAATAGTCTTGATATTCAGAGATAATATTGTTAATATTTTCCTTTCCAATCTTTTCTACATATACATACACTCATACACACACATACATACACTCACACTCACATATGTATACATTTTACAATATTGGGATCATATTAAAGACACTGTTTTGTTACTGGCTTTTTTTTCACTTAACATTATATATTGACCAATTTTTTATGTTATTAAATATCCTTTTATAAAATAATTTTAATAGCTGTACAGTATTTCATTAAACTTATGTGCACACTACTTACTCCACTTCTATTGTTAGACATTCATTTTTTTCCCCCTTGTTTTGCTCTTATACATAATGCTGTGATAATCATGCCCCTACGTAAATATTTATGTACCTTACTGATTATTTTCCATTGGAGTAATTCCTAGAAGTGGTATTTCTAGAACAAAGGGACTGCATATTTTTAAGACTTTTAATGGACTTTCCCAAATTGTCCTCTAGAAATATTATTCCATTTTTAATTCCACTTTTTATGAATGTTAAAAAGGTGCTGCTTGTTTCTTCACATCTTTGCAAATTTATAGGTGAAATGAGTATCTCATTTCTTCTAATTTATTTGATTGCTAGTGAATTTTGGGGTCTTTTCTTGTGTCTATCTATCATTCATGTCTTTTATGAATTTCCTGTGTGTATTCTTTCTGAATTTTTTTATTGGTGTGCTCATTGCATTACTGATTTTTGAAAGTGTTTATGTAGTAAAGATATATTTCTATTTGTCCTTGAAGTTGCATTTTTCTCAGTTATTTTCCTTTTTTTATTTATTTATTTATTTTAAAATTTTAGCTATTCTTTCCTGTTTATTATCCATATGACCTTTAGATTTATATTGTCCACTTCCCAAGGTAATATCCAATTGTGATTTTGATTGGAATTATGGTACACTTACCGATTAAAGAGAGAGAAGAATTGATATCTTTACATTTGGCATTCTAAGCGAGAATCATATCCCTAGGCCAAGAAGCCAACTTGATATCTTTACATTTGGTCTTACCATCCGGGAACATCATATAGCTCTCCATTCATTTGAATTTTAAAAAATGTATGTCCTCAGAACTCAATTTTGAAAATGCCCTTACTCTTGTCTGAAGACTTAGGACAGACAGCTTGCCTGTGGAAACTGCATCTTCATCTTGAGCTTCAGTTGGTTCATCTTCTGACCTGACTGGGCAATTTGACGATTGCAAACACAGTAAAGGGAAAGCAGCACGAAAAGATTGGAAAGCCCCTTTCAACATTTAGCCCCCAGTGCTCCTCGGATGTTCACAGTTGCACATATCCTCCTAGGTCACTTTGGGCTTTTATCCTGACAAAAGCACCCTGCTCTAGTTTTATTGCTCTTAGGGAAGAAGTTGGAGTCTCCAGCGTGAACAGCAATATGTCAACACTTCACTAATTAGAAGAGACCTTACAACTAAAAAAGAGCCAAGGCAGGACTGGGATTTCAAGCAGAGACCTAATTTTAAAGCACAAAATGTAGCCAGAAAACTCTAAGTGATGAGATTCCCTAACTTGGTTGTTAGCATTCCCAGACACACCCACGCAGTGTCAGACACACTCGCACACACACTTGTGGGTTGAGTTGTTGAAGTAGGAACAATTTCATTGCTTTGAAGAAAAAAAAATGTAACTTGCATTAGTATATTGCTTCATCTTATTTGAAAATTGGAGACATTAAAAAAGTTTCCTTATTCAATTAGGGAAATATGAAGATTATTGGGCTTGATAGCCTTTGGAAATAATTTAAAAATGGGAAAACCCAAATTCTGAAGTAAATAATCAGCAGTGGTGGAGGAAATATTAATGGGTACTTCAAAGAATAGAATTTCATTGGCCAGATGGATTTGGATTTGTCTTGGGGGACATAATTAAGCTCATTGTTGGACTCTATATAGTAATAGCCTGGTGAGACAGGATCAATCTTGTGAGGTAGTGGTCATAATGAATTCCATTGTATGCAAATAAATATCAGGATTCTTGTTTGATCTCTGTCATACCAGGGTGTGGGTGTCAACAGGATAAGGTTTTAAGAGAGGACAGAGCAACAGGACTTCTGGAATGGTGGAGTGAGGAGCTCCAAAAATCTGGAACCTTGAAAACATTATGTTAAGTGACAGAAACCAGTCACAGAAAACTACATATCGTATGATTCTGTTTATATGAAATATCCAGGATAAGAAAATCTATAGAGACAAAAAGTAGATTACTAATCACCTCAGATTTGTTCTAATAATTAAGTGGTTGCCTAGGTTTAGGGCAGGGCATGGGGAAAATGGGGAGTGACTGTCTACATGTGGAGTTTCTGTTTTCAGACGATGAAAATTTTTACAACTTAGATCATGCCAATGGTTTCACAACATTGTAAATATAGTAAAAACTACTGAATTGTACACTTTGGGTAAATTTTATGATGTGAATTAAATCTCAAAAAAGAATTTTTTTTGAAGAGGGTACAGAGTAAGAATTTAGCATAGCGGGAGTAATTGGGCTGATACCATCACTCTTGAGCAAGTACCTAAGTCTTCGGGGCCTTGGTTTCTTCATTTATAAAAATTAAGAGTAATAATGTCAACATCAAACACTTGTTCTGATAATTAAGTGAGGTAGTTTTAAAGAATTTAGCGCAGTCATTGACACATAGTAGCTTTATAGGCTGTCAAGAAGGAGAGGTCAAATTCTGAGTGGTCAGTTGCTAAGGTGGAAAAATGGTAGGTACAGTAGAGTCAAGTGGGCAATCAGGATGGAGGCTCTGAGAAGGCAGAGAGGCAGCAGATACAACAAAAGTGTAGAGTTGGTGCCCACCAATCGCTCAAGTAGATGCCCTTTGTGCTTTCCTGTTTTATACTGCTTTCTTGCTTTCTGGGTTATGCAACTTGGTGTGGGGCATGGGGTTGGATATCAGTAGTGATTTTAATTAGATGGAGGCAAGGGCCTACAAGTAAGTCTGTCCTTAAGTGATGACACACAAAAGTCCTTACTTTTGGTGACTTACACCAAAGTCCTGTTTTTTCTTGCTAATTTTCTAGCATCTGCCACATTGCTTCCCTTCCCATTGCCACCAAATTAAGGAGCTCTGCATTTTCATGAAATGGAATGAAAAAAAAGTTGTGATTTCTGAATGGAGAGTTGGCTTGGGACCATGTTTTCCCATGTGTGCTGGTGGGGGAAATCAATCTTCATCTATTAGTCACCCCTTTGCCTCTCCTAGAAACAGAAAGTATGGGCCATCTTCCCCATTCTTGGAACCATTTGGTCTATCCACTTGGCTTTCCAATCTCAACTACTTGCTTGGTCAGCTTTTGCTAGGTGGTCTGGGGGAATTGGGGCACTGTCGAACACTTGTCCTTGAGCACTTGTCTGAAGCCAACATAACTCTTTCCCTTTTGCCAACTAACTTAATGAGGTTCTTCAGGATGGCTCCACTGAGGTTTGATAAAAGTGAGAAGGAATATTGAAACCAATTAAATTTCAGTCTTGGAAAAAGAATCATAACTGGTGGATTCAGTGTTACCGCCAGAGACAGCAGTAGCTCAGAACCTTGGCCATGAAGGATCATAATACAGCTGGTGGGGAAACGGGAGGCAGGTGGGATCCTGGAGCTTTGCAAGTTGGAAGCAAGAAACTTGCTAGTCAGAAAAGTTTTGTAAATCACTTTCACCTCGCTCACGGTGGCATTTGTAGAAAGGTTGGCCCTCAGGCAACCAACGTTATTCTCTGTGGAATGTGTACTGCAACGCTTCATCTTAGTTAAGATAAAATGCGTCAAAATTTTGGGATTCTATGGAAGTTGTAGATATTGCAACCATTTTAACAGGATTGCTGGGATCTGTCAGTCTTCTTGACTGATTAATAAGTACTGTTCCCGGGATGTGGTATGACAGTTTTGCAATTTTATGTAGCAGTTTGATGATAAAATCTTGGCTTCTTGGTCATGAGACAGCTTAGAATGTCTTGGAGGCATTCTCCAGTGAACTGCACTGAAGCAGGAGGTTCTTCAGAGTTCTATTAGGGGAAATCAATCGTTAGGAAGATGCTCTGTGTGGGACTAAAGCAAATTTGGTAAGACATTAGCAGTAGGGAAAAGAGAAGGACTTTCTGGAAGCTGGTGTCAAATAATAGCCTAGGGATCGAGTTCATTCTCAGTGGAAGAAGATGAGTATGACACTTGTAAACGCTGCTGGAAATATTTTGGTTGAGATGACACACTTCAGTAATGGATACCTTTAAGCAGCTGAATGCCTTGGAGGAAGTGAATAGTTATTTTTCTCCTCTCCCTTCAAGGAGACCAGGTGGCTAAGTAGAAGAAGAAATAGTGCCAAGTACCCCTAAGGCCCTGACCTCGACAGTGACTTCCTATTGCCCCTGGGCCTTAACTATTTAATGATTCATGTATAACATTTCTTGTGTTTTGAGTGGGGCACCAGGCTCCTCTAATAACAACAGCATTTAGAGAAATGAGAAATCTGAGCAGAAAGAGTTACAGCTGAATACCTTGCTTATAGTAAATGTTGCTGGTGGTGTTTCTGAAGGAGAAATCGAAATAGCAACAAAACTTACTTAGCCCTCATACAACCCTATGTAGTATCACGATCATCTCTATTATACAGGTAAGGAAACCATGGCTCAGGGAGATTTGGTAACTTGCCCAAATTCACACACCGTGCAAGTGATAAGAGTTAGGACTAGAACCCAGGTCAGTCAGATTTCAGAGCCTGCATCTCTAACCACAATACTATGCTGCTGCTTTGCATGGGGAAGTGACTTTCCCTGAAGCAAACAGGGCTTACCAGTTTACTCATGAAATACAGTTTGCCTGTATGAAGTTAGGAAAGAGCCCATTTTCAATTACCCATAATAATAACAAATGGGTTTTCTGAGTTGCATTTTCTGGTTAACCGAAACTATTTACGGATATTTGTTCATTCCTCTTTCACATGGTGATGGTTTGCCGGGTTACCAGGAAAAGAGGGCAACCCTCAATGCACAAGCACTTTTCAAGCCTCACAATTGCTATGGTCACATTGGCTAGAACAAGTCAAATGGCAGGGCCCACACTCAAAGGGGTGGAGAAATAGAGGGTGTCCCAAAAGTCGCCATACATAGGGAAAATGGGAAAATGTAGCTAAACGTACCTTTATTTACAAAATATTCATTACAAAATTTTTCCTTTTGTTGTCTCCATGCAAAGGTAGATACCCTGTGGTCTACCTTTTAATGGTAGGGTGGCATGTAGGCATCTGTAACTAAAACATTACTAAAACAATCCACCACATCTACTTATTTCATGTCTCACTTGGTTTCAAATCTTGTTCTTTAGCCATATGTCCTCTTCCCTGGGTATTTCAGGCTGTTTCACGTTTCTGTGCCTTTGCTGGTGGCATTACCTCTGCTTGAAATATACTCCCAATACCCACATCCCCTCACCTCACCACCATCTGATTGGTTAATGCCTATTCATTCCTTAGAGATCACCTCCTATTTCGTACAATTACTGTATTCATCTGTTTACGTATCTGTCTCCTCTTACCAGCCTTTAATCCCCTTGAGGGCAAGCCCTGTATTTTATTTGTGTAACCTACACTTGGCAGGTACTTGCTACATAGCAGGAGCTTAATATGTACATCTCAAATGAAAGAATAAATCAAATGCTTCCCAATATTTTGGTAGCTGTGGCTCTCTGGTCTTTTGACTGTGCAAACTAATGTTTTCACTGAAGTTGTAACCACTTGTCCAGTTTCCTCAACATGCTATAAGGCTTTCAAAACTTTAGGTAGATTTTCTATTGAAACTTTGCAAGACTATCTTAAGATGTGGGGAGACACTGTGGCATGTTATCAAAACCAGGATTGGAAGGCACTTGCTTAGACGGACATTAGCCAAAGCTATTGCCCTTCCCTCCCCTGCTGAGAAGAGTGTTTCATATTTCGCATTTGATGTGAAAATACAAAGTCTCATAGGTACAAAGTGCTAAGTAAAGCAGCAGAGAGAAAGGTAAGAGTGTTGCTTAGCAATTGAACATGTGTATCATTCACGGTATTTGTGTTTCTGGACAACAGAGGTCAGAGAGATAGTTAATGTGCTGAAGAAATGCTGAAGAAATATGGTGACAGCCATTTGTATCCAGAGATAAGAAAATGAAACATGGCTCAGGATGTTCAGGAGGTGCTAGGAATGATTGAAAGCCTGTGAACTTGTATGTTTTCATGTCTGTCAGCAGGTATTTTTCTCCTTCCTTCAAAGCACCAGCCTTTTCATAAACAGTCTTTATTCTTCACCCCCTTTGAAAAAACAAACAAACAAAAAATCAATGCAGCATTTAATAGCCTTTGCTGAGAAAGAAGTGAACCCATTCCAATGTGTCAGGTACCCACTTAGCCTAGCCTGGCAGAGGCTCTCACTTAGAAGGCTGCCATGGTGCACCTGCAGAGCTTTGGCTGCCTAGGGATTTCAAAGGCTTTGATTGTCCCAGCTTATTGTTTTTCACCACTGCCATCATCTCCAACAAAAGAAGTAGTGGTCCCAGTGAGGCTTTCTGGCCTTGCTCTTCACTTCTGCAAGCTTCATTTTCTTTTGTTCCTGCTGAATCCTCACCTCTTGCAAAAGCATTCACATCCTCTAACTCTCCCCTTGGTTGGATGTTAGCACTGCCTTTTCCTCCAATAGGAGTGTATCCAAGGGAGGGTTCAGGCCTTTGAAAGGAGCCGGATGTTGGAAGGAAGGTGGAGCTTGGGGAAAAAGTTACAAAACCAAATGCTATATTTTCTTCTTTTCAACATATGACCTTCAAAGCTCACAGAAATCCTTGTCACAGCTTAAAATTGCCAAAGCCTCAGACTCTAAAGCAGCTCTTTGTGGGGCTTCGTTCTTAAGGATTTGAGGACTTCATTTCAACGAGCCACATTAGTTTATATTGGATCTTTCACTTACCATTTGAATTTTTTCAAGGTGCAAGGCCTTTGCAAAGCCACAAATACACAACAATTGGCTCCATCTCTCTCAGGCCTGGTCCTCTAGTCAGCTTTCTAAGGTATGCACCTCAAAACAAACACCTACCATTTATCTTCAAGGTTCTGAAAGTGCTTCCTAAAATCTTATGAACTAGAGCTGCCCCTGGAAGCTATTAACAATAGAACTCAAAATAGTTTATCAGCACAAGTTGGGGAGATGAATAGGATGCTGAAGGGCATAGAGGTGTATAGAAGGGTGCTACGTACACCGGGGGGAAGATGTTTCTGACTTCCTCTAAAAGCTTGGTGGATGAAGAGAATTAAGGAAAGTACTGGATTTGAGAGAAGGACATAAGCTCCTGAGGGAAAAGGAAAGAATTTTTATGAGGCTCTTCCAAAACATTGTTATCAGTTTCTTATGCATAACTCTAGAATTTTATTTTGCATACACAAACAATATGAATATATGATTACCCCCACCTTTTTTAGATAGATGGTAGTACAGGATGCACATCATTCTGCACTTTATTTTTTTCATTTAGCAAGATATTTTGAAAATATTTCAATGTCAATGTCAAGAAAGCATTATCATTCCTTTGTACAGCAGTATAGTATTCTATTTACCAAGTGCGCCCTACTTTTTCTAGTAAATCCCTAATCCCTATTGATGGAATTGCGTTTTTCCCCAATCCTTGGCCTCCATGTGTTTACAAGTATATCTGTAGGATAAATTCCTAAAAATAGAATAGCCAGATCAAGTGGTAAATTCATTTGTAGTAAGTGTGTTCTATGTGTTGCCAAATTGCCCTCCATAGAAGCATACCAATTACGCTCCCACCAGCAATGTGTGACAACGCCTTTCTCCACATCATCACCACACAGTGAGTTATCAAACTTTTGATTTTTGCCAATCTGACAGATGAAAAAAGGTATCTAAGTTGTTGTATTTTGTATTTACATTGTTAGTCGTGAGGTTGCCCATATTTTCTTATTTAAGAGCTCCTTAAATTTCCTTTTTTGGTGAACTGAACTCTTACATTCTTTAACCATTTTTTTTCTTTTGGGTTGTTGGCTTTTTGATATAGTGTAATAATCTTTAAAAAATTTGACCTATTAAGAAGTCTCCTGATGGTGTAAAAGATGGAACGCAGAACCTTATCACATTCAAGGTAAAATACTGGGTGTCACACTGTCAGGGGTAGAGCTGGGTTGAAGTGAGAGCAGCGTGGGGAGAGGTTTCTGAAAGGGGTACCTTTTCAACAAGGATTCTAAAGGTTTTATGCCCGCTATGATGAAAAGACACCAGAGGAAGCACTGTGAAAACTAGACACATTAGAAGATAGCCAAGGGTGACATCTGTCCGCTCCCTTCACCAGCTAACAGCCCAGGCCCACGTGGCTTCATTCAAGTTTGGGCCCTATCCCCAGTTGGAAACTGGCTGCACCTCTCTGCCCTGATTGCTGGCGAGCAGTTCTGTGTGGGAGGGGTTCTGTGACTAGTGGCAGCTTCAGGTCAACACAGGCAGATCTCCTCCTGTGAACGCTTCGTTTTCTTTATTTTTTCAACTTTAATAATATATTTTACTTAACCCAATATATCCAAAATATTATCATTTCAACATGTAAACATGTACTCAGTATAAAAATAGTGAGATATTGGCTGGGTGCAGTGGCTCACGCCTGTAATCCTAGCACTTTGGGAGGCCAAGGCAGCAGGATCCCTTGAGGTCAGGAGTTCGAGACCAGCCTGAGCAAGAGCGAGACTCCATCTCTACAAAAAATAGAAAAATTAGCCAGGCGTGATGGTGCGCACCTGTAGTCCCAGCCACTTAGGAGGCCGAGGCAGGAGGATCGCTTGAGCCCAGGAGTTTGAGGTTGCAGTGAGCTATAACCACACCGCTGTACTCTAGCCTGGGAGACAGAGCAAGACACTGTCTCAAAAAAAAAAAAAATAGTGAGATATTTTACATTCTTGGTTTTTGTGTTAAGTCTATAAAATCCAATGCGTATTTTACACTTATAGCATATTTATTTATTTATTTCAAAGACAGAGTGTTGCTCTCTTGCCTAGGCTGGAGTGCAGTGGCACAGTCATAGCTCACTGAAACCTCAAAGCCCTGGGCTCAAGTGATCCTTCTGCCTCACTCTCCATAGAAGCTGGGAATACAGGCACGTGCCACCACAGCTGGCTAATTTTATTTATTTATTTATTTTAGAGACAAGATCTTGCTATGTTGCTCAGGCTACTCTTGAGCTCCTGGCCTCAAGTGATCCTCATACCTCAGCCTCCCAAGTAGTGGGAGCCACTGCGCCTTGTACTTATAGCATATTTCACTTTACATTAGCCACATGTCAAGTACTCAATAGCCATACAACCTAGTGGCTACCATATTAGACAGCACAGTTACAGGCAATGGAGAACTGTTGGCATATTTTTTTCAATAACTATACTTTTTAAGTGTTCTACTTTGAAATAATTTTAGCTTTACAGAGAGTTCTCATATACCCTTTATTGTGTTTCCCCTAATGTTAACGTTTTTGTTAAATATTTTTTCTCTCTATTTTACAACTCTTTGTCCCTTTGTCCATCTTTTGGAAGATTTCCTTCATTTTCTCCTTAAAATCGGAAAAGTCTTAAAACTTTTAAATCTATATTTTATTTCATATTTTTATTTTCTTAGGGGTCTTTCTTGTTTTCTGAAGGTCCCTTTTCATAGCATACTGTTCTTTTTTCATGGATGTAATATCTTCTTTTATCTTTCTGGAGATGTTAATTATAGTCTTTATCTACTACTCTTGTTTCTATAGTTTAAGAAAAATCACACTGGGTGATTGTGTGGAGACACAACTTTTTCACTTGAGGTCCCCTATCAATATCTGTAGATCTTTTCTCATAGGCCTCTCAGTATCCCCATAGAGGTATCCTTCCATTTCCTGCCTGGGCAGTGTAATCATGTCTGGTGTTGTGGGAGACACGTGAGGGAAAGAAGTTGAGGGTTTCACCATTCAGTATGTGGACATTCACTAAATGCTTTTCATTTCAATAAGGTCCTTCACTTGTATCTTCAAGTATTCCTGGTGTCCCCAAGTCCAGATCCTGTCTGGTTTAACCTTACTACAAATTGATCTGGGTGGAGTAGTGAGTTGTCTGCTACCAGCCTTATCCTATACCGCATCTTTCAGTTATATTTGCATTTCTAATTCTTGTGCCTTCCCAGGACTTTTGATATCCAGGTAAGCTTGCTTCTTGATAGCTACTTTTACTATAGGTTAGATTTTAGCTTGCTTTGACCTGCTAAGTCAGTTACTGCTTACTTTTTGGCTTTCCATTTTTCTAAGAAGATGTTCACTTCACTTGTCTTCTGTTGCCTCCCCTCCTGCTCTCTTTGTATGTATGGGTTTATGCCTTTGTATTCACTTACTGTCATTGTAGTGGGGATTCAGGAGACAGTGGAGATAAATATGCGTGTTTAGTTAATCATGTTTAGCCATAAGTCTAATGAATATTCGACTATAAGAATTGCCCTTGTAAAAGTGGGCAAAAGGCATGAACAGAAGCTTTTCAAAAGAAGATAGACTAATGGCCAATAAACATATGAAAAAATGCTCAATGTCTCTAATCATCAGGGAAATGCAAATCAAAACCACAGTGAGATATCACTTAACTCCAGTGAGAATGGCTTTTATCAAAAAGTCCCAAAACAACAGATGCTGGTGTGGATGCAGAGAGAAAGGAACACTTAGACACTGTTGGTGAGACTGCAAACTAGTTCAACTTCTATGGAAAGTAGTATGGAGATACTTCGAAGAACAAAAAGTAGACCTACCATTTGATCCAGCAATCCCACTACTGGGTATTTACCCAAAGGAAAAAAAGACATTTTATAAAAAAGACACTTGCACTCGAATGTTTATAGCAGCACAATTCACAATTGCAAAGATGTGGAAACAAAAGTGCCCATCAACACGTGAGTGGATTAATAAAATGTGGTATATGTATACCATGGAGTATTACTCAGCTATGAAAAAAAATGGTGAACTAATACCTTTTGTAACAACCTGAATGGAACTGGAGACCATCCTCCTAAGTGAAGTATTGCAAGAATGGAAAAACAAACACCACATGTACTCACTATTAAATTGGAACTAAATGATCAACACTCATGTGCACATATGGTAGTAAAATTCAACGGAAATCAAGCAGGTGGGTGGGGGGAGGAGGGGATGGGTAAATTCACACCTAACAGGTACAATGCACACTATCTGGGTGATGGATACACTTATAACTTTGACTCAAACTGTACAAAAGTAATTCATGTAACCAAAACGTTTGTACCCCCGTAATATTCTGAAATTTTAAAAAAAAATGGTTGCTTTCATTGGCCTTGTATGTTCTCTAACTGCCAGAGACTCAAAAATGTCTCCTTTATGAGCTTTAGCATGTTTTGGTGCCCTGAATGCTTAAAATTGCAAAGCTGTCCTGGACAACACTAACCCAACTGCCTCAAAGTGAATAACTGAATAATTTTACTCTTGTGGAAGCCTGTGATTTTTCTCTAAAGGTACAAAAGGACAGAATTATAGCATGTTGGAGATGGAAGAGTACTTATACGCCATTGATCACAGGGTTTCCCAAGTTATGATCTGTGGAGCATTGTTCCTCAAGGTTCTCTGAGAGAACAAGGTTTTTGTGGTCAAATAAATTTAGGAAACTCTCTATAGTAAAGTCCCACTTTGAGATTTCACAGAATATATTTTTTAAGTCTCTGAGAAGTTTGCAGAAACTTCATTTCCAACATATGGCAGACTTTGCTGAGCTGGCACAAAAGGAAGGATATCTACAGAGGCCAAAAAGCAGGTGAAAACAGGAGGAATCCTGAGAAGTAAACTAGCCTTCAAGCTGCCTTTTTCCCTGAGGGCTTTTCTCAGCTCTAGGGACCTTGGGCTCCCCTTCCCCTTTAATAACTGCATTGGGGGTGGGAACAGGAGGTGAAGCCTAGAGCCAAGACAGACAGTTTTTACAGGAAATCCCTGCATAAAGCTGGAAACCCAAAGGCCACATCGTCAGTGTGATGGTGAATGACAATTAGTCCTATAACTGTGAAAAAAATAAAATCAGTAATTTAAAATTTTCCCATAATAACACCAGGCTCAGACTATTTAAAGGAGAGATCAACTAAACTAAAGAAGAGATCATTTCAACTGTATATAAATTATTCTAGGGAAAGTAAAACAGGGAATACACCCCAACTTTTTCTATGGTACCAGTATAACCTCGATAACAAAATCAGATAAAGATAATTAAAAAAAGGAAAATTACAGGACAAAGTCACTTATTAACACAGATGCAAAAGTCTTAAACAAAATATCATAAAATTAAATCCAACAAAGTATAAGCAAGATAATTCTTCAGAACCAAGCAGAGGTTATCCTACAAATGTAAGGTCGATTTTACATTAGAAAATCAATTAATGTAATTCACCTTATGAACAAAAATAATATATGATGATCTCAATCGATGTGAAAAAGCATCAGGCAAAATCCAAAGTCCATCTATTTATTGAAAAACATCTTTGCAATCTAGAAATAAAAGGAAACTTCTGTAACATAATATAGGGAATCTGTAAAAAATCCTACATCAAACATCACTTTTGATGGAGGAATATTGAAAGTATTCTCTTTAAGTCAAGAAACAGGACAAGGATGCTGACTTTCATTACTTCTATTTATTTAGTATTATGCTTGAGGTTCCAGTCACTTTATGAAGGCAAGAAAAAGAGACAGAAGATATAACAATTGGAAAGGAATAAATAAATTATCATTTGGAGATTATATGATTTTCTACTTTGAAGAGCTTAAAGTATCTAAGGATCAACTATTAGAACTAATAAAAATTTAGTAAGATTGACATTTAAAAAATCAATGTACAGAAATGAACTGCATTTCTATTTACAATGAACAATTATAAGAAAGTTAGAATGTATAATAAAAAAGAAAACATTTGTTAGCAACCAAAAATATGAGGCAGCCAAGAATTAAAATAAAAGATTGCAAGTTCATTATGGAGAACATTGTAAAAATGGAGAGATATACCATGGGTAGGATGACTCAATTCATTTACAGATTCAACACAATTCCATTCAAATTCTCAATAGGGTTTTCCATAGAATTTGATATGCTGCTTCTAAAATTTATACTCTTTCTTCCAAAGAAAAAAACCATTAGACTACCAACGAAAAAGAATCAAGGCTGGGGGTGGGTTAAGGTGGGGGCTTGTACTTCCAAGGCATATTATAAAAATATAGTAATTAAGAGTGTGTCGATAACAAGACCAACCTCATTGAAGTATAGTTTGCACACAATAAAATGCACCTAGTTTAAGTGTACAGGTTAACGAATTTACAAGAACGTACATACTGGTGTAATCACTACCTCTTTGCAGTCAGTCACTTTTCCCAACCCTCAGTCCTTGGCAACAACTGATTTAATTTTTGTCACTATAGATTCACATGGAATCGGCACTTTGGAAAGTCACTTAAAGTTGAACTTCTGCATACCCTATGATCCAGCAGTTTGAGTTCCAGGAATGTGCTCTAGAGAAACTCTTGCACGTGTGTCCAGGACCAGGCCTGCGAGTGTCCACGGGCATCACTGCCCCAGGCCCGCCTTTCAGGGCTCCTGCTGCTCAGCTATGCTGCCCTTTCCCTCACATTTTCCTCCTCTGTTTTCTTCTCTTTTCTTGTAATTTTTGGTCTCATTTTTTTTCCTGTCTCTTTCCCTTGTTGTTTCTTCATTGCTTCTGAGCCTTTGTATCTCTGACTTATTTTTTTCAGGTCATTACTAAGCAGTGAACATTCCTTTGCATTGGCTATTGCTACTGGAGTTTTCTCAGCTTTTTTTTTTTGCCATTACCCACTCTTCAGCAGCTGTTTTCTGGAAGAGATGTAGTTGAACAAAACAAAACAAAACAAAAAATGTTGGATTTCATGCCTTTCTGGATGATGTAGGTGACAGAAGACTGACCTCAAGGCAAGTGGGAGTATTACAGTCACAACGCCACAGTTACCTTGCAGTCAGGCTTCCAGAAACCTGAGCCTCTTGGAATAGTTGTGCCTGCAAGTGAGAAAGACCTCAAAGCATCAGGGACCTCGTAGTCATAATGCCATGCAATTTATACTGTAGGAGAGGTTTGTTTTAAGCCAGCTGTTATTGATTTAGAATCGTATGAAATACGGGGTTACCTCTTCCTTGATATGGGCTGTTTTCTTTTTGTATATAAATATACAGTCGACCCTGAACAACATGGTTTTGAACTGCTCAGGTCCACTTATGTGCAGATTTTTTTCAATAAAAGTTACACCGAGTCTGCCTGCCTCTCCTGCCTCCCCTTCCACCTCTTCTGCCTCTGCCAACCTGAGACAGCAAGACCAACCTCTCTTCTTCCTCCTCTTCCTCACCCAACTCAACCTGAAGACTTATGGTGATGAAGACCTTTATGATGATCCACTTCCACATAATGAATAGTAAATATATTTTCTCTTCCTTACGATTTTCTTGATAACATTTTCTTTTCTCTAGATACTTTATTGTAAGAATATCATATATAATACATATACACAATATATGTTAATCGACTGTTTATGTTATCAGTAAGGCTTTCTGGTCAATAGTAGGCTATTAGTAGTTAAGTTTTGGGGCAGTCAAAAGTTATACAGATTTTTGACTGCATGTGGGGGGGGGGGTCAGTGCCCCTAACCCTTGCATTGTTCAAGAGTCAACTATATTCACATATTTCCCATCTTAAGAAAAATTATTTTTTTATCTAAGGTCCTCTGTTGGCTAATGCCCTTCTCCTTTATGTGACCAAATTTCTTGAAACAATTGCTTACATTCCTTTTTTGCTGCCTCACCTCTCTCACCTGCTCAATGCCCTGCAGTCTGTTTTCATTTCCAGCAGTGCAGTAAATCGGCACACACGAAGGTTACTGATGAGCTCCGTGTTGCTAAATTAGATGGCCAGTGTTCTGTACTTACATATCCTTGACCTCTCTTGCGCAGTTTGCTCCTGTGAATCACTCCTTTCTGGAGATTTTGTCTTTTTTGGCTTCTGTGAATCCAATTCTCTCTTGATTTCCTCCATCTCTCTCCGGTCACTCATTTCCTCCTAAGTCTCTCTCATAACGTTGATGTTTCTTTGAGTTCCCGCACTTGATCCTGTTCTCTTTTCACTCTGCATCCTCTCAGTGACTGAGCTCATCCACTCTTATAACTCCCAACCCAAATCTAATCTCTTCAGTTCAGGCCTCTAACCTGAATTCCAGACCCAGATCTCCACCATCTTCACTTAGATAGCCATGCGACATGCTCAAACCTGAACACCAGCTCTGTGGCATGAGGAAGAGCAAAAAGAGGATCTTCAAGGCCTTCCCATGTAAAATCTGACCTGATCAGTAGCTATAGTAGGCTTTCTGTTTCCTGGTTAGATGGACCTCAAGGCTCGACTCCTTCAGAGCTGGCTGTGAATCCTGGTTCTCTTAAAAGAGACTTTAGCCAAATCACTGAGCCTCTCCGAGCCTCAGTTTCCTCATCCATAAAATGGGGATCATAGTAGTAGTACCTTCCATATTGGGCTGTGGTGAAGATTACATGATTAAGGGATTAAATGCACGGAAACTCCTTAGGACTGGTTTTGGCACTTAGCGAGCATTCAGTTAGTGGTAGTTGACATCATTATATATTGTTGTTAATGATATTTTTGTCATTGCATTGAGTTTGGATCCAGGTGCTACTACTTACTGGCTATTGTAATCCTTACCTCTATCTTCTGTAAAATGGGAATGAAAATATCACCTATGTAATGTATATTTTTTGCGGTAAGCATGAAATGCAATAATGTGTAGGAATCTACAAATTTTTCCTGTAAAGGGCCATATGTTCAATATTTTTAGCTTTGCAGGCCATGCGGTCTCTGTCACAACCATGCAACTCTGCTGTTGTTGCACTGAAGCAGCCATAGACAATACGTAAATGAGCAAATGTGGCTGTGTTCTAGTAAGACTTTATTTATGGATACTAAAATTTGAACTTCATGTAATTTTCATGTTTTATGAAATATGAGTCATTTAAAAATGTAAAAACTATTTTTAGCTCTCAGGCTGTACAAAAACAGGCAGAGATGAATTCAGTCCAAGGGCCATAGTTTACTGATTCCTGAAATAATGCATGCAAATTGGAGATTCTAACAGAGGAGTGTACGTATTAATACTTGGATTCACTTGACTTGGGAACAGTTATTCTCTATATGGGAAAGTTAGTTAAAGGAAAAGAGACAGCTGGGATTTCCCCAGTAAGAGAGCTCTGGCTCTCGTCATTCCTGCCGTGTGGGAAGAAGAGGGAGAGACTAATCAGTCTTTGACCTCTTTGGAAGCTCTACCTCTACAAAATGTGGCTCTCTCAATATGTCCGTAAATCTGACCAACCAGATCAATCCTCCCTCTTGAGGAGGAGCAAAGAGTGGGTCTTCAATGCCTTTCCCTGTAATATCTGACCTAATCAGAGAAAGAATTTTTTTCCCCTCCCTTTTTCCTACCTCGTTCTCTTCTTTCCTTCCACAAATATTTATTGAGTATCTACTTAATTTCCCAGGCACTGTGCTTGGTATTGGAAATACCAAGGGGGGAATAAGACAGACAAGATTGCTGCCCTCATAGAGTTTACATTTCAGCAGGGGTGATATACATTAACGAGTTGTGTAATTATTGGGGGGAAATGTAATTGACACTGTTTAGATATTTCACCTTTCTTCTTTATGATTGCTTCTGATTCATATATTTTCCACTTGGATGTGTTTCATTAGCTTCTCAAACTTAGCATGCTCCAAGCAAAATTCTTTTTTTTTCTCATTTCCACTTTTTAACACAGGCAACCAAGCAAAATTCTTGATTGCCTCCATGCCACCTCCAAACGTGTACTTTGCCAAAGTCTTTCCCATCTTAGATAATCCTACTGCCATCTTCTCAATTACTTAAGCTAGAAATGGGACATCACTCTTTACACGTCCTTCTCTCCCATCTCTCACATCTGATCAATCACTAAGTTCTTCCTCTTTTGCCTCTAAAATACATCCAGAATCTGATTACCTTTTATAACTTCTAGCATTACCACTGTCCTCCAAGTCACCATCATCTCTAGCCTGGACGACTACAGTAGCCTACTGTTTGGCATCCATGGTTCTATTCTAGTCCTTTAGAATAGAAGCATGGATTTGTTGTCCCCCAACAAAAACCTTCCAATAACTTCCCATTGCACTTAGAATAAAATCCAAACTCCTTATCATGGCCTGTCAGGTCTTGCATAATCTGGCCCCTGCCCACCTCTCTTACCTCCTCTTGTACTACTGCTTCACCCTGTGATCCCCATTACTAACTCAGCTCCATTCGTGTTGTTCCTTAGGCACATCAAGCTCCTTCCTGTAACGGAGCCTTTTGTTCCCTCTGCCTGGAATGCTTTCTCTCAGGTTTCCTCATGGCTGGCTCATTCTATTTATTCTGGTCTCAAATTGAAAGGTCACCTCTGCTCATAGGTCTTCTCTAATCATCCCATCTACAGTAGCTACACCTGCCCTCTCCTACCTAATCATGATCACATCACCATAATTTATTTTCTTTGTACTGGTCATCACTATCTGACATTATATTTTTGTTTTATTATTTATTTTTTGTCTCCCCCTATTAGAATATAAGCTTCCTGAAATCATTTCTGTCTTTAATAGTCTTATTTTAGACATGGTAAGGTTTAGGTGCCTATGAAACATACAAGTAGTGATATCAAGTAGGCAGTTAAATATACTTAAGTAAAATGCTTAGGCTAGTTCCTGACACACAGTACACACCCAATACCTGTTAGTTATCATCATCAGCAGCAGCACCATCATCATCCAAGTCATTAATTGAAAAAGTAGTTAATCATCTTTGATCTTATGTCATCACATCAACCAATAAACCTGATTGAACTAGGTAGCTCTTTTAAACTTCTTGAGCCAACTTTAAAACAGATAAGAAAGTAACTGAGAAATTTAAAAGCCTTCCAGGATTTGTGTTTTAGAAATGACTGCCTTCTTGAGGGGAGGATGGGCCATTCCATAGTCGGTTTTGGTGTACCTCAAGAAAACTAACTCTGATAAAATCTGGATGGCATTTAGCAACTCTTCTTCCCAGACAGGAGCAATGTGTTCTGAGGCTGTACTTGTGTTATTCTTTGACAGTGTCAACTTGTAAAGGACATTCCTTTCACAGGTCTTATTATCACTTATAAAATTGCTGTCAGTTGCTTCCCTCTGCTTTCAAATAAATATTATCTCTTTTGTGTTGGTGACACCTGTATTTATACAAAGCACCAGATAAAATATGAAATGTATGCATGTATCAGCATGTTTTTTAATGCTTTAAAGAAGCCTAATAAATCCCAGTAAATTTGCCCTTTCTCATAACATTTATGCTTAATGAAGTAGTAAGTATGAAGTTGCTGCTCTCCTTTATTATCTTTCTAGAATTTGTTCCCTCACAACATCCTTGAAAACAAGAAGAAAACAGTTGATCCACCCATGCTGATGCCTAATCACCCAGCTTTACATCCTTTCCACAAAGCAGAGGCAGAAATGCATAGGTAGAACTCAGGGGCCAGGGTCTTCATAGGCAAAAATTATTATGGAAGGCAATGAAACCTAATGACTTAGAAAGCAGATGAAGCTCCGTATTTTAGTGCCGGATTCTAGTTTCTGAAACAGATTTTGCTCTGTGAACTTGGGCATGTTATTTAAATGTTCTGGACTTCAGTTTTCTCATCTACAATGTGAGAAATAATCTTTACTTCTTGGGCTTAGAAGGCTAAGTGACATGGTGATATTTGGGAACGGTGGGAATAGAAGCTCTATGAACATCTTTTTCTATTTTTCTGTTTACTCATCTGTAGGACTTTTTTCATATATTCCTTAACTTCTATACCTGCCACACAGGTCTCCCATCCATCTTATTCCCTGTCATCTGGGTAGATGGCCTGTACAACACCCTGGCCCTCACCAACTACGCATTCCCCCCTACTCCACTTCAGCCAGCTACAAGCGTATGTTGAACATATCTGAACTTTGAATTATTTCATCGCTCTGATCTCAAAGTCAAAATTGTCCCTCTTTGTGTCTAACCTTGGTCTTTTAACTCTCCTACTCTCTCGATCGCACCAAACCTGCTTTTCCCCCACATCACAACTCTAGTTATACAACCCTTCCTAGTTCACAATGTCCTTCCTGCCTCCTAGGGGACCCCATGGCCAACCATGTCTCTATAATGATTGCCCCAATATCCTTGAACCCTATACCCTTTGACTTTGCCTCACGCTCAACAAGCTAGTCCTCACCTTGAGTCATCTCTGTTGTCTGCTTCCTTGGCATGTCTATGCTGATAATTGTGGAAGAAAGGCATGAACACTCCTTATCTACTCTCTACCATTAATGCTCCATCAGTGACTGTTCTGTTCATCCTTGTTGACATCCCATCATATTCACTACAATGGACGTTCCAGACACTTTCTATGTACAAACTCTCAATCCTACTTCCCTACGCTTTCAGCAGATAATCTTGCTTTGTACCTCATGAGAAGACAAAGGCTGTTGATCACGGAACACCAGATATTCACTGATTTTCATATATTTTTATACTCTCTTTACCTACTCAGAATTTCGCTGTATCTTCGGCTTTCTGTCATTTTTCCCTCCTGTCTCAGCCAAAGAAGTGTTACTCTTCTTTGTGAGTCTAGTTTCTCCACCTGAGTTTTTAATTTTCCTTTTCCTTCCTAAGGTGGGGCTACACTCCATCAATTTCTGCTTATTTTCTATCATCAGTCTCTCTCTCTTCATTACCTTCTACATGTGAGTTCTCTAAGGTGAAATAAAAGTCCCTCAATCATTCAGAGCTACTATCTTATATCTTTGCTCCTTTTCATTGCCAACTTCTAAAAATATCAATCATAATATCTTCCTCTATTTCCTTACAGCACAGTCACTCTCTCACTCTGTAATCTGACTTCTTCACTTAATGTTACTCACCAACCCAGAGAGGCCTTTTGTGAGCGTGCTATTCAGTGGGATTCCTCCACTCCCCTCTACCACTGTGTATTAGTTAGAGTCCTCCAGTGAAACAGAACTAATAAGAAACACACGTGCACACACATGCACACACACACACACATATAAATAAGGAATTGGCTCATGCAGTTACGGAGGCTGAGAAGCCCCGTGATCTGCTGTCTGTGAGTTGGAGATCCAGGAAAGTTGGTGCTGGAGTTCAGCCTGAAGGCCTGAGATTCAGGAGAGCTGAAGGTATAAATCTCAGTCTGTGTACAGGAAAAGACTAGTGTCCCGGTTCAAGCAGTCAGGGAGAGAAGTGACAAATTCTCCCTTCCTCTGCCCTTTGTCCTTGGTCATCATTGTTGTCATCTTTGTTGTCACCATCTTCATTATGGTTGCTGCCTCCTCCTCCTTCTCCTCCCCCTCTCTGTTTCTGTCTCTCTGTCTCTGATTCTGTCCTTATCTCTCATATCATATCATTACTTTGTTAGTGCGATGAGGTTCAAAATCTGTGACCCTGAGCATTTACTCCAAATTTCAGTTTTTACCTTCTAAAAGTTTAGTTTGACCTTAATATATCTATATCTAAACTTAACGTCATTCCTGCCAAATCCACATCCTCACCTGGAATACCCTGGGTCTATTCATGGCACTGTATTAGTTTCCTAAGGCTACTGTCACAAATTACCACAAACTCATTGGCTCACAGCAACATAAATTTATTTATTCTCTTACTGTCTGGAGGCCAGACATCTGTTTTTGAAATCGGTTTCACTGGGCTGAAGTCAAGGTATCAGGAGAGCCATGCTCTCTCCAGAGGCTCAGAGGCTGTAGTGGGGGAGGGAGGGATTCCTTTCCTTGCTTTTTCAGCTTCCAGAACTGAACTCCTTACATTCCTTAGCTCATAGCCACTTCCTCCATTTTCCAAGCCAATTATGTACCATCTTCAAATCTCTTTCTGCTTGCATTACATTGTCTTGTCCTATGTAGTCAAATCTCTGGGCTGCTCTTATAAGGATGCTTGTGATTACATTTAATGCCCACCTTGATAATCCACAGTAATCTCCCCATATCAAGATCTTTGACTTAATTATATCTGCAAAGTCTCTTTGCTATGTAAGGTAAAATGTACAGGTGCCAGGGATTAAGAACTGGATATCTGGATATCTTTGGGGGCCATTAATTAGCCTACCACAGGCCCCATTGTTCTTTTAGTCACTTAGGCTTAAAACTTTGAAAAAATCTTACTCTTCCCTCTCCTGTGTGACCTAAGCAATTGGTTATCCAGTCTTCTAGAGTCTTCTTCTTTTACCAATGGCTCTTATACTTATCCCCTTCCAGTTCAGGCCCTTATTACCATATTTTAGTGACTGTTGATAATTAAGAATGTGTGACTGAGGAACTACATTTTAAATTTTATTTAGTTTTAATTAATTTAAATTTAAATAGCCTCCAGGAGGAGGGTCTAGAGAATGCTCCCTTTTGGTCCAGGGCATATGAGTGCAGGCCAACAGATGTTCTTAGTCAGATATGGTGGTGGGCTCAGTAGAGGAGCGCCTGGCAAGCCTTAGTCAGGGAGGTAAATGTGAGTGGGAAGTGGGGGGAATGGGGGCAGGGGCTGTGACACATAGCTGATAGCCAGGAGTTGGACCGAGGCCAGATGTAATAGGAAAAATTTTCCCTAAAGAGGTGAATTGCATCAACAAAAGTTTGCAATCAAGTGCTACTTTTTGTGGGGAGTCTGAGGGCTGGGGGTTACGTTAGTTTTTTTCTTACCTTAAAGGGTTCTGGACTGTTTGAAGAACAGGATAGAAGAATGTACTTATCTCTTTTGTTTGTTCTGAGCATTGAGATCATGCATGTAGAGTGTTTAGAACACCGTGCCTAGCACATAGTATGCACTTAATAAATGGTAGCTATTTCTATTAATAACTACCTTTACATTCTATATTAGTTAAGGGCGTGGGTTTTGGAATCAGCTGATCTGGGTTCTAGTCATACTATCCATGTGACCTTGATGAAGTCACTTTAATTTTTTAAACCTCTCAGTTTTCTCAATTCTAAAATGAAAGTCATAACAATACCCATTCCATAGGATCTTTCTGAGGCTATAAGCATTTTAAGCATAGAACACAGTATCTGGCACAGAATATGTATTTAGTCATGCTGTTATTATTTTATCTATCTATCTGTTATCTACTGGCTCAGGAAGCATTGCTACCCCTTTAGGGTAAATAGAAGTTCTTTTGAGGCCTGGACAGTGTCTCCTTTCATCCAGGAAACCTCTAAAAGGAGGACCCGAATTAATGATGCGGTCTTTTTGTTTTTTGTTTTCTTTGCAATGGAAGGTCTTCATGAACAGGATAGGTATGTAGATGGCAAGTTTTTGCATTATACCCTTTCTAGTTCACAAGGTACTCTAGATAGGTTTCTTGGCCTTGGGGGCCAGGAGTCCAGACTGACCTGTACTTTAAACTGAAATTTGTTGTCCACCAGACTGATAATTTTGGCAATTAAGCAGGGGCCCAGAAAATGGGTAGGCGACACCACAAATGATTGGCAATTGCAGAGGCATTCGGTTGAGCAACCAATCTAGTTGGAAGAGTTTTTCGGAGACTCTTGTCAAAGTATCTTTTCTAACCTTCACAGTTTTAAGCTATATCTAGAAGATCAGTAAGAGGCACAGGTTCAGTAGTGGAGGGAAATAAAGTTACTTTACCTCAGCGGTGACCAAAGTAGCACCAAAGAAGGAGGGAAGGAGAAAGAGAAGAGGAGGAGGGGGGGGAGGAGAGGAGGGACCAGGATGACTTTTGGGTGTCTAGGTTTAGAATGGGAGGATTATGGTACCGCTAGCTGAGGGATTATAGGCGAGGAACTAGCTCAGAGGGGTTGGCAATGACAAATTCAGTTTTGGTTACGTTGAATTAGCAGTAATAATAATAAGCAGCAACAATAATTAACATTCATGGGATGCTTACTATGTACCAGGCTCTGTAACGAGCATGTTGTTTCAGTATCTCCAGCGCAAAAGACCCAACTTCTTTCCATCTCTAGTCTCAATATTGCTTATCCTGCACATCTCTGATCAACATTCATCTTCTCTCAGAAGCCTTTCTGACTAAAATTATCCTGTGCTAATCGCTTAAAGCTGTGGTTCTCAACCCTTACTCATCATCATAACCACCCGGGTAACTTAAAAATGCTGCTTCCTGTGCTCCACCCTAGAGATTCTGATTCAGTTGGTCTGTGGTGGGGCTTGGGCTTTGGGACAAGCTGGTTCCAATGGTCAGCCAATGTGGAAGGTTACTGTCTTAAAGACTCTCTTGGAGATAAAAAATATCAAGCAAATTGGAAAAGCAGCTAAGCAGACAGAATTGTTCCTTTATTCCTTAGTTCCTTGTGTGACATTTGACAATCACTTGGACATTGATCTTTGACGTCCTTTGGTATTCCGCTGCCTGCCGCTCTGCCTTTGCCCCATCTGCCAGACTGTCGCATACCTGCTTGGTTTTATCTGTCTGGACTCTCAGGTTGCCATCACCATGTCTGCTTCTTTCTCTTTGAACCAGGCTCCTTTCCTGGCTCTAGCTTTTTCAGTATGACCTTCCCAGATTCCAGACTTGCCTTCACCTGGAATCTGATTCCATTCACAGGCTTCTGATCCTGCCTTTCCAAGAAGATCCCTTCCTCTGCTCTGCTGCCTCCCAGCAGCTCAAATCTTGGGACTCGACAACTCTGTGGTTTTGGGTTACCTCAGCATGGACATTGTCTAGCTCCCTACATCTTACCCTTTCTCAACTTGTGCATTAAAACAAGTCTCCAATGTGGCTGATCATCTCGCTTCTACCATAAGCTACTTGAAGGCAGAGCTCAGGCTTTTACTGCCCGATTTTCCCTTCTAGCACCTAGAACAGAGCTGGACACCTAGTATTAATAGTCGCTCAGCAAAGGCACTGGGTTTAATTTACAGACCTATAAACTGATGAAGTTGGAGAAAGTTTGGGTTTCAGAGATGGTGAAGGGCCTGGCTGGCTGTCCCTCTATCAGAACATCTTTATTGTTCTCATCTAATTCCAGCCCATGTTTAATTATCTGAGCAGGACTGATTGCTGTTTGATGTAATATTGCCTTATTAAGTATTGATCAGATTGTTCCATCAGCATATAACTGTGCTAACACGAGGAAGGAGGGAAGATTATTTTTAAGAGAAATAGAAAAGCCCCATGCTCTTCTACCTGGTAGGAGACTGTTGGAGAACGTGGTAAAGTGATGGAGGAAACCCTCTCTTTTTTTTCAATGCCAAGGCTAAACCATTTGCTGGTCCCCTGCTGCCCACAAGCCCTCTGACCTCCTACTTGGGTGGCCTCCCAAGGTGGGAAGCTAACTTTTCCCTTTTTATTTACCATTACCTCCAATAAAGTTACAGCTTCTTGGTTGATGACAGCTTCACATGCCACCCCACCCGGAGTGATATGCATTTTAAAAGAAGCTGCTCAAAGACCCCAAAACAGCTGGAAATTCTGGCAATAAGGCAAGCAAATAGAGGGAATTATTTTTCCTTTTTCCCTAGAAGGAGGGAGACATGGACTTCCCAGTGCCCTCAAACCACATTATATTCAGTGCAGCTCTTTAGGCCATCAAGTAACCAACAAGAAAACAAAACAAACAAAAATCTTCAGCAAAAGACCACTTGTTTTTCCAATGTAAGTCAAGCCTCTTAATTTTACAATGAGGAAACTGAGGCCTGAAGAGGAAATGAGATTTGCCAAGTATTATCCAAAGGGAGGTCTAGAATCCAGGCCTCTGTTTTTCCAGCCAAATGAAAGTTGTTTGTATTTGGCTGCTCTAATTCTCCACCAGTGTCTCTGCTAAATGTTGAGATAGTATATTTAGTATTTTTCACAAGTAGGAGAGATATAAGAGAGTTTTATTTTGCAGATGTTCCTATTGGAATCTAGAACAGAATGCCACAAGAACACATGCTAATGAGTAAGATAGGGTGGAGCAAGGAACTGAGTTGAATGGATTGTGCCTGGCAGCTGGATCAATGAAGTGCCCACACAAAGGCGAATGAGGGTTTGAGAAGCCTGGATTGAGAGACAGTCACAGTTAGACTTTCTTTTTAGAGTTTTCTTTTGTTTTCTTTTTTTGAGACGGTCTCACTCTGTTACCTGGGCTGGAGTGCAGTGGCGTCATCATAGCTCACTGCAGCCTCAAACTCCTGGGCTCAAGAGATCCTCCTGCTTCAGCCGCTCGGTAGCTGGGACTACAGGCATCTGCCACCATGGACGGCTAATTTTTTTATTTTTTATTTTTTTGTGGAGACAAGGGTCTCACTATTGCCCAGGCTGGTCTCGAACTCCTGAGTTCAAGCGATCCTCCCGCCTCGGCCTCCCAAAGTGCTAGGATTACAGGTGTGAGCCACCGCACCCGGCCTAGAGTTTTCTAAGTAAGTGCTGTTGGCTTTAACTTAAGAAGGGAGTTTTGAAGGAAGACTTCCTCTTGGATGGGGCCAGGACATCTTGGGCAAAGCTGCACAATCCTTATGGGTGCCTGAGAGGCCCATTTCCCAGTTACTGCAATCTTTAGCAGGACAAATAACCAGCATTCTTATTTGATGGTTTTCTAAAGTCTCCTTACCATATTGTGGGTTCCAAGTGGACCAAGCCTTCTCATCCAATTTCAATTTCTTTCTGCAGAGTGGGGCAACAGCTGAGGTCTGTTCCCATCACTTGAAAAGTGGAGAAAATTGGGAGAACTCTGATTCCTCCTCTGCCCCTCTGGTTTAAGGAGAGTATGGTAGAGGTGGTGAGACAGTTAAAAGGTCAGCCTCGGGTGTAGTTTCTTTCAAAGAGTGAAGTTTATAGTGATGGATCTGGGCGGTGTGCACGACAAAGATCTTAGATGACTTTTAAGCCTTTTGTGTGGCTACTGCCCAGGAAATACCTAAGGCATTTTCCCTAATACTTCCTTTTTCCCTGCCTTTTCTGTTCTTGGACACTGTTCTTTCCACAGCGTCCAGTCATAGACGTAAGACTGTAGAGAGCCTCTGACTCCAGGCTTTCTGCATTGAATGCATTGGAGCACCTCCCTGTGTCTTCCTCACCCCTACTTTGCTAGGTGAAATGCTGTGTCAGGGTATTGTACTCACTGAGTCCATTTCAAATCAGAGCTGATCGATCCTGAGGCTGAGCTTCAAATCTCCTGCTCTTCCTGGAAGCCCCGAGAGCAGCTGACTGGTTGCCAGGGATGGTGGGGGTGAGAGACACAGCAGGGCTCTTCTTCAGCATTCATAGTCATATTCATCCGCACACGGTCCTGCCATCTCTGGGAGTGAACCACAAGCTTCCTTGACTGGATAAAGTAAGTAGCACACCACCCCTGGTGGCTTACCTAGTAAACAAAGCGGAGTAAGGCGGGATGAGGAAGGGAAAGGACTGAGCAGAGCCATGGGCGTGATCTGTCTTGCCGAAGAGAGTCTCATTTGCAGTGTCACACTGGGCGTGGAATGCTGTGACTGCTGCCACAAGGGCAGAGCAGATGGGGGAGTGCCATAGCTCTCAGCATCCAGGACTAGATATAGAGACATAGACATGAGGCTAGAGGTGGTTCTTTGAAGTCAGCATGAAACAGAATTTATTCAGAAGCACAACCGAACTTCCTGAGATTTCTGAACAGATGAAGCAGAAAAGGTGCTGAGCAGTTGCCCTAAACTGTCAATAACCGTGAATCAAACATTCATGCATTTAAAATCAGAATACAGCATATATCCTTGAGGCTGAGTCTGAACCAAGGCTAACATCCAGTTGAGAGAGTTCCTTGTTCTAGAGTCTTCCTTAAGCTAACAAGACCTGAAACTGCTTGTGTATATATCCATGGAAATAGACACTTTGGTTAAAGTACATGTTTCAATTTTTCTTTCTTTCTTCTTGATGACTTAGCTAACTGGAATGATTTGTTGCCAACTCAGCAGGGAGTTGAGCATGGGCTAGTTGATTTACACCAGAGCCTATTAGTTTGGATTTGATTTTAAATCCTTTGATAGAATTTATTGAGTGGACCCAGTAACCTATTTGAAATTTTGAAAAAAAGAGTTTTCGAGTAGCCTTCCTTAAATGCTTTTCTGAGAGCATTTGAGAGAGGGGAATGCTTTTCTGACATTCAGAATGTCTTAAGTCTTTAAATTAATAATAGTAATCATCTTGGTCAAACCCCTGAGTGATGTGCTGTGTTTAAGAAAGCGGGTTCATTACTAAGATGTGGGAGAAGAAAGTAGTATGCAGGGAATGGACAGTAAGACCTCTTTAGCTCCAAGGGCTTTAAGAAGAACTAAGAAAGATGTTTCAGTGGGAAGCTACAGGCATGCCTAAGGCACAAGCAGTGAAGAATAAAGAAAGGGGATGAGAGAAACAGGACAGGGAAACTGACAGATCCCAGAGAGGAGGCGGAGAGAAAGTGGTGCACATGGGTCAAGGGCCGCCCAAAGTGCTGATAACTTAGATTTCCTTGCCGTGCCTTAGGCTCTTGGAGGCACTTGGGCCTTATAGTTGGACTGGAACCTTGATGTTCTCCAAATGTTGATAGTATAAATCTGTAGTCTGACTCTTTAAAATATCTCTAGAATCTGCTGTTTTCCATCACTACCAGCACCACCACCCCGACTTGGTTTGTTCATTCATTATGTGTGGAGGTGCCTCACATATCTGCACATCAATGAAGAAAACAGACAAAAATCCCTCTTCTAGTGGACTTTACATTCTGGAGAAGGAAGAAGATAATAAAACTTAATAGAAGATAATTTCAGATCATGGTAAGTGTTATGAAGAAAACAGGAGGATGTGATAGAATGACACACAGTGCATGTATGTATGTACACACTGATACTAATTTAGTCTGGATAGTAAGAGAAGCTTAGTCTGTTTACATTGTTATAAAGGAATACCTGAGGCTGGGTAATTTATAAAGCAAAGAGGTTTATTTGGCTCCTGGTTCTGCAGGCTGTACAAGAAGCATGGTACCAACATCTGCAACATGAGGTTTGGAGGGTCATATATCAAAACTATAGCAGAAGGCATCATCAAAGAGGTACATTTGAGCAGAGACTTGAATGACAAGAGAGAGCCAGCCAATCAAAGACTTAGGGGAAGAACATTTGATATTTACAGAACAGCAAGTGCAAAGGCCCTGAGGCAGGAACAAGCTCTATGTGTTTGGGGAACAGCCAGAAGACCAGTGTAGATACAGATGATTGAATGAAAGGTAGACGGGGGCCAGATAAGCTAGAACTCTGTAGGCTCTGGAAGGAATCTGGATTTTATTCTGAGAGCACTGGAAAGCTGTTGGTGGGTTTTAAGAAGAGGTATTACATGATATGGTATATGTTTATTTTTTAAAAAGATCACTCTGTTTACTTTGTGAGGAATGAATTGTAAGAGGGCAAGACCAGAGACAGGAACACTAATTTATAACCTATTAGAAAAGTCCAGGCAAGAGATAATGGTGACTGGGACTAAGGTGATGGCAGCTGGAGATGGATGTAGGAGGATATAGGATATGTTATGAGTGTACATTTGACAGTACTTTCAGATGCATTACATACAAGATACAAGAGAATGACAAGAGTCAATGATGAACCTATGCCACTAACTGGGTTACTTGTGGTACATTTACTGAGGTAGGAAAATCACCCACCTCAGTAGTGGGGTTTTGGGTGGGTGAGGGGACCAAAACTACAGTTTGGGACATGTTAAGGTTTGGACGTATAAAGAATCTCTGAGAAAATGTCAGTTAGGGAACTGGGCATATGAATTTGGAAGTCAGTAGAGAAGTCAGTACTGGGGATATAAATTTGAGAGTTGTCATTTAAAGTCACATGGTTGGATAAGGTCACCGAGGGTTAGCACATAAAGACAGAGAAGAGGAGAGAGTTGCCTGGGACCAAGCCCTGGGTAATACCTTCATTTAGAGGTTGAGCAAAGAATAGCAAGCGAAAGAGCTGTCACTGAGGTAGGAGGAAAACTAAGATGGTGTACTGGATACCAAGAAAAAAGAACATTTCAAGAAGGAGTGATTGTATTTTCCAAAGATGATCATAACAATAACTCCTATCCCACATGCTTTAGTTACAATGTATCCCTTCCCTTTGAACCTGAGTGGACTTTTGTGAGTACCCTGACCAATAGGGCTTGATAAAAGTGACATTAAGTGACTTCTGAAATTAGTTCATAAAATGTAATTCAGATTCTGTTTGGCTTTCTTTCTCTTTCTTGGGACATAAGCCTTTGGAGCACTGAGCCACCGTATGAGAAGTCTGGTGACCCTGACACTGTCATGCAGGGGAAACCATGTGAAGAGACCACACAGAGATAAGGAGAGATGTTTAAGAAGCCCAGATGCCCCAGTCCCCAGCTGTTTGAGCCTCCCTAGAGCAGGCACCAGACATATGAATGAATAAGCCTTCAGATGATTCCAGCCCCACACATCACCTGACTGCAACTGCGTGAGGCACGAAAGCTACCTGCGTTATTTCCAAATACCTGACCCTCAGAAATTGGGAGAGATAATCAATGATTGTTGTTTTCAGCCATTACATTTGAGGTGATTTTTTAAATTCAGAAATAAATAATCACAACGGGGATCAAGAGAAAAAAAGGCCTATTGGATTTGGCGGCATGGAGATCACTGATGACATCAGCAAGAGCAGGTTCAGTGGAGTACAGAGAGGGAAGCCCAATGGAGTGGACTGAAGAGACAATGGTAAAGTGAGGAAGTTGAAACAATGATTGTAAATGATTCTTTCAAGATTTCAGTTAAGGGGAGTGGAGACATGGGACAGTAGTTAGAGGGATCAAGGGAAGGTTTTTCTCTTTTAAAATGGCAGATACTTGAGCACGTTTATGTGAGGATGGAGAAAACCCAGAAGAAATAGAAATCAAAAATGTAAGAGAGAACGATTCGGTTCCTCGTTACCTCTTATTACCTTCTACTAGGACTATTGTAATAGCTTCCTGAAGGTTCTATTTGTCTCTGATTTCTTCCTACTCTTTGTCTTGCGTGCTACTACTAAATTTTTCTAGATTCAGATACACCTTTCATCATATCATACCTTGTTCAAACAAAATTAAACAACTTTGGATGGTTCTCCCTTGCCTTGCACATCAAATCATAGAGTCTCAGAGCTGGAAGGAAACGAAGATCATCTAATATTTTTAGGTACAGAGCAGGTGGTGACTTGTCAAAGTTAAACAGCTGCTCGGGGAGGCAGAGCTAGAACCTAGAACCAGATCCCACAAGTCAAAGTCTAATGTTCTGGGGCAGACTTGGCCCCATCCATGGCAGCCAAAAGTGGTAGATCAGAGGGGCTAGGATCTGAATCAGATGTCCCGATTCTTAAAAGTCTACTCTGACCTTTACAGTTCCTCAGCTGTCACCTTAGTTCAAGACCCCATCGCTTCTCATTTGTACTATCACAATAATTTCCTAAATGCTTAGAGTCTTGGTCCACATCTCATCTTTGGGAGGTGGTACAGCACAGGCTGTGCTCTTAATACTCTTTTGCAAGAATATTCTGGCATTGAAGCCCTACCTCTGCCATTTGCTAGCTGGGTGACCTTGGAAAAGTTAAATAACCCTTTTGAGTCCTCAATTTCTTTTAAAATGGGACTTTAGGCATGGTAGGGCAGATTTCTACCATAGCCCCTCTTGTGCCAGCACAGTACTGAGATCAGGACAAGAGTACAGATGAAGGCCCATGTACCATGTGTCTAAATATGTAATAGTCAGTAACACAAATTTTTCTGGCCTACCTTCATAATGACAGAATTTTTAAAAAATGTATAAAATGCTTTCACTCAAAGTCAGAAAAATCTCTAGATAACTGAATTTAATTATTTTTCGACATATCTGGATATTCCATGGTGGGCTGATGATGTTAGGATGAATAATAAAATAAAGACATATAATTAATGTATTATTATATATTCATTCTATAAAATTTATTTTTCTTTATGTCAGTAAAATCATCAGTTATATTGCTCTCATCAAGATTACATAATTTTTATAGATAGTAATTACTTAAAGAATTAAATAAAATGTAATTGAATTCAAAGTATAAAATTTGAATGTTCATCAAAATGTAAAACAAAACATGTAGAAGTTAAAAGGTTAGAATTGTTTTTCATGTTTTAAAAAATAATTTTTCTTCAAAAATATTTATTGAAGTGAAAATTAACTAGTACTTAATTTTAAATAAAGTTATTTAAATACTGCTAAAGATTTTAATTTGATTTTTTGAAAACTTAAATAGTATTAAATGTCTTTATAAAAATAAAACTATCATCAATTCTAATGTTCAGTGTCCATCTAGTTGTTGATATGAAGAATTGGTGTCATGTCTTATGCATGTTACATCTAAACCTATGCCCATATGTTAAAAGTAATAAATATTGTTCAATCTTGCAAAATATTCCTCAGTGGCACATGTGCAACTGTTGCAAACACTGTGCTAATTCATAAATATTTCTGGATGCATGAACTGGAATGCAAGGGAAATGGGAAAATGGGTGACTGGCATTACTTGGAAACAATACTTCCTTATGCAAGACTATATTATATTCATGTGGACAATTAATTTGACAATTTGCCTTTTCTCTTTCCAATGTGTTTCTCCTGCCCAAATCCTACCCATATGCTAAGACATTGTCAGTCTTCAAAGTTGGCAGGAGGACAACCTCCAAACCTCAATGGCATTCAGACCTGTTTGCCTTTTGTTTTGAGAATATAGGGCAAGAGATACAGAAATCATTGCCTGAACAGCATTAGCCATGAAAGTGGATATTTAGGGTTGTGGATTGAGCTGCGACAGTTCTGAATCCTGGATCTGGAGTGACAGAGGCAGTTGTGCATTCTTTAATAAATGTAATGTGTGAGTGTGAGTGTGTATGCATACATGTGTGTGTTAATGATATTCATAATTTTCTAAAGTAGGCCCCAGGCTAGGGTCCCCTCTTGTCCGGAACTAAGGTTGGAGCTGATCGCATTTATCGCAGCTAATGTTACTTTGCCTGTTTGTCCCCCGCACCAGATTGTGAGCTGCTCAAGGGGTTTATTCATATTTTATTCCATGTCTCTATTTCATCCCTTCTGCTACAGCCCTGTGTCCAAGCCACCATCATCTCTTCTCTGAATCACTGTAACAGTCTTATCAACTGGTCTCTATGTTTGCCTTCTCCAAGCCATATTCCACATTCTGGCCTCCATAGGGACATTTCTAAGATATACAACATCTGAGAAAAATATATTAGAGCTTCCATTTATATTTGGTTTTATTCATTGTTTAATTTTATATATTTGTCTGTGCTATCATGTGCATAATGTAGTAGTACCATAGTACCTGTATATAATGTGTAAATTAATAGTGTATATGTAAATCAGAGGTGCATGCTCAAATTCTTTGCTGTCAAGAGAATGAGCTAACCCAAAACAATGCGTAGAGCAGGGCAACGCTTGGGCAACAGTCAAGTTCCTGTGATGGAAGTGATGATCCAAGTCGCCACCCTATTCACAAGGGCTGGAGGCACCTTGGGGACCCATGCAGGTGATGCAAGTTTCATGACTTCAGCAGCAGAACAGATGACTAGGCTTGGCGAGTGGTAATCTGGGATGTCCTCCAGTCCAGAGGGCTTCAATGTAAGAGTAGTGCTTGACGGGTGGAGCATTGCAGATGGACCAGCCAGATCCTGGAGGTTAAGGCATGGGCAGTTGGCCAGCATAAGGAAATATCAGAATTGCTTGACCCATGCTTGAACGGACTGGGGCAGGGAGGATACATCCTCTGGGAAGGAGGGAGAACGATGCAAGGCAGCTGCATCTGTCTTGGTGGAGGGAACAGGTAATATCTAAGCACGGATTGGCCATAGGGGAAAGTGGTACAAGACAAGAGGACTCAGGCATAGGGGCACTGGGTAAGGGCAGAGGCTGCCGCTGCAGTACACTGAGTGAGGTCACAGGGCTGGCCCAGCAGCAAGGGTGACCTGAGGCAGGTCCCACAGTGCTGGGACGGTATGGCGGATATCCTCTGGTCTGTGGTCAGAGTGAGTCCTAGAGCCTGAGGCAGACCTGCAGCCTGAGGGGTGGACCTCAGAGGAGGCCCGTTGGGGGACAGGAGCAGAGACTGGAAGATGACGACAGCCTGACCCCACATTGTTCGTGAAGACTGGCATTCAAAGCCCTTCACAATCTGTCCCCACAATAATGGTAACAGCAGACATCTGGTGAGTACCTCCTACATGCCAGCCATGCCCAAGTTCTTACTATTGCTTAATCATTGAATCTCGAAACAGAGAGAGATGATGGCAGGATTTTAAAGCCAGGATTACAAGTGAGGAGCTAAGATTCACACAGAAGCAGTCTGGGCCAAGCCCATGCTTTTACCACTGCACCGCGCTGCTTCTCCATGTAGCATGCCAGGCTTTGTTCCCATCCCAGCTTTTCAGGCACCCAATGCTGCTGCCAAATTAAGCTTCTCCCTGTCTCCCAAATATGTTTTGTGCCTTTCTTCCTGAAGGCCTTCGCATTTTTCCTTGCCCCTGATGATATGCACTGCTCTCAACTTAGCTAAATTATACCCGCACTCCAGGTCCCAGCACTCAGGTCTTCTTTTCCCGGACGCTTAATCACTAGACTGGCTGAGCTGTGGCTTCGCAGAGTTAGCAGTTAATTGGAGCTTAAAGGGCAGAGTCCTATTCCCAACTCTGGCACCAGCAGCTATGGAGCTCTGGGGTACCCTCTCCCTCTCCACCTGAATGGGGTGTGTGTGTGTGCACTCACATGTGTGTGTTCAGCATAGTAGGACTATCTAGGAGCTGGCCCTGATGAAGGCTCTGGTAGGAAGGCCCTTTCCCAAGGAGATTTGTCTCTGAGTGAATACAGTGGGGGGGGGGGGGGGGGGGGGGGGGGGGGGGGGGGGGGGGGGGGAGAGGAGGGAGCTCCCCATGTGCTGGGGAGAGATTAGGTTTGGGCTTGGCTTCCTCTGTTGTTGCTTTTGGACAACAGTGTGTTTCACTCCCTCAGGAGTGTTGATTCTGGGCTGGTATCACTTGTGTTGGCTCCCAATAATCTTTACAGAGTGTCTAATTACAGACTGGCAGCAGAGGCTAGTGCACACTGTGACAATTGCTAGATAAAGAGCACTCCATGCAAGTGAAGAACAGCTGTACCAGGTGGGGTTGGGGGAGGACACAGGAGGCAGGCAAGGAACTATTCAAGAAAAGGTAGTGGCACTAGTTATGGCCACTCCTTTTGGAAAAGGACTGTGCCATCTTCAGGGTTTTTTAGGGACTCAAAAAGTTTTGTGTGAAAAGGAATCAAAAGTCACCCTTCTATCCCTCTATTTGTTTCACCTGCTCATAGCCCCCAATTCTCTTTATCAACTTTATCTGGTAATCAGAGAATATTTGGTTTTGCAGACACACATGCTCCATGGGAGTGGGGCCAGCAGATCTTCTCTAGACAGGCTGTGTGATTTGTGTGCTTTGAGGAGTCCCCTGTCTCCCCTACAAGCCTGTGGACTGATTGAAGGCAGCGCTGTATTTTCACCACTGTATTCGCCATTCCTCACACCTTGCCCTGGACGTAGTAAGTGATTATTAAATAAATATCTATTGAATGAATGAAGGGGTACTGTATGTCTGGGTTAAGAGATTGGATTATAAATGTTTCGTCTAAGAGAAAAGGGCCATGGAGATGTTGTAGATTTTATTCAGTGAGTGGTGTAGAGGCTGGGAAGTCAACATAAGATAGTGGCATTAGGCCAAAGGACTCATCGAGTTAAGTTCTGCATCTATGACAGAGGTGTATTATATGTCCCACTAAGTATTTATTATAGTCCTGTGCAGCCAGCAGAAACCAAGTGGGCCCTGACCCTGTTTGTGCTACTGGTATAAATGATGAGATCCCCTAATGCCCATTAATATTTCTGTCAAAAGTCTCCCATTCTCTGCCACAGGATTAGACACACATGATAGACGTTCAAGAAATATATGTTAGGTAATAACAGCTTACTTATACTGATATTTACTGTATGCCTTTACAGATGAGGAATTAATACATAGAGAAGTTAAGTAATATGCTCAAGGCCACACAGCTAGTGAGTTGACAGAGCTGGGATTCAAACCCATGCAGTCTGGCTCTGGCACCAATAAGTTTAAGCATGCTCTTATGCCACTTTGCACCCTGAATTTTAGTCACTCCTTTGAATGAAGGCATTGAAATTTTTGCTAAAAGTACAAACATCTGGGAAGGGGAACACCTTTATCCATTATTCATCAGCTGTTTTCAGCATATTCATCACTCAAGATAGTTCTTGGCCAGGCACAGTGGCTCACGCCTGTAATCTTAGCATTCTGGGAGGCCGAGGTGGGAGGACTGCTTGAGCTCAGGAGTCCAAGACCGGCCTGAACAAGAACAAGACCCTGTCTCTACTAAAAATAGAAAAAATTAGCTGGACGTGGTGGTGCGCCTGTAGTCCCAGCTACTCAGGAGGCTGAGGCAGGAGGATCGCTTGAGCCCAGGAGTTTGAGGTTGCTGTGAGTTAGGCTGACTCCATGGCACTCTAGCCCAGGTGACAGAGCAAGACTCTGTCTCAAAAAAAAAAAAGATAGTTCTTAACTGCAGTATGCTGCCTATACTTACATGAATATGAACTGGTTACTTTATACAATTTGTTAAGTTTCAACATATTTGTACCATTAACATAATCAAAATAATGAATATATTCATCACTCCTTTTCTTGTGCCTCTTTATAAACTTTCTTTTACTTCTCTTTACCCCCTGCCCTGTTCCTAGGCAAATACTAATTTGCTCTCTGTCACTATAGATTATTTTGCATTTTCTAAAGTTTTATATAAACAAAAGCATAAAGTATATAATGTTGGCCTCTCAGAATGAGGTGGGAAATACTCTTCAGTTTTCTACAGGAGATTGGGTAGAATTGACACTATTTCTTCCCTAAATGTTTGGTAGAATTCACCAGTGAAGCCATCTAGGAATGGAGTTTTCTTTGTGGGAAGGTTTTTAATGACAAATTAAATTTCTGTAATAAACATATGACTATTTGCATCAAAAAGGCCTCAGCTCAAAGCTGTCAGGCCATCAGTACTCTCAGCGAGTGGGAAATGAATATCTTAATCCTGAAGAGTGGATCTGGAAGGCCCCATATCATCCACACTACTGTTCAATACACTCTAGTTCATCTCATGGCATTGATATAGGCATTCTTAATTTCCTATGTTTATTTTTAAAACATAGGCATGTATTTTGCAGGCGTGATTTTAGGGTGAACCATCAGTTGCAGTCAAGATTCTAGTCCCCAGAATAATCAAAGCTGGGATACAATAATCCTCCCTCTCCCAATGTATAATATAATACAACCCAAACATTAGCAGGACTTAATTTGTCATCAGGGCCTTGAGGTGAAGGGCAATAGTGCAGGTCCATTTTCATGGGATTGGGACCAAAGTCCTGGTATTGCCAGAGGGTTTAGGTCTGGGTGGGGAGATGAGTCAAGAAGAGGGAATAAAGGTCACTGGAAATAAACAGAACTGCCTCTGTACCATTTTCTAGGGCTCACCCTGCTGTGAGCTCTTGGATTTAGTGTTTAGGCAATGTACTCTTTTTCCTACCTCTTGCATAGTGGGTAGTGACTTTCATTTCCATCTTATGGTCCAAAGAGAAGCAGAAAAAAAAAATGGATTGCATATCATAGTGCTAAATTTGCAAGTGATAGGGAACATTTTGAAGAAAACCCTTCAGCAGCTTGCATCCACTGCTGCCTGTGAGTAAAAGGGGCATTCTCTACATAAAGACATCATTTATATTTCAACAAAAAGAAAACCAAGTCGAAGTAGCCTTGTTTTAAGATAGATTCAGACATGATGTAGTATATAATGAAAAGTTTAGAGTTTAAGTAGTTTCAGTTCTCCCCTTGCCATACCCGGAACTGACAGATCTTAAATCACAGCTCTGAAATAACCCTCCATCTCTTAGTTCTAATCCTACTTTGATTCCTGGCCCCACAGCTGGGATGACTCGGTTTCTACATACACAAAGGCCCAGCCCTTTGTCACGTACTCTTTCTAGGTAGGAGAAATCTGTAGAGTCCTTGACTCATAACACACGTGGCTCAGCATTGAGTCAGCCTTGTCATCGGCTTCCTGATGGATTCTTCCTGTGCCTAAGTGCTCATGTTGATGTCGTTGTGCTCTTGTCTTGTGCTTGCCTGTCCTGGACACTGGAGGCCTACCACTTGATTCCAGGCCTGGTGACAGGATCCCTGCTAGGTTCTGTTTGACTGCTCCTATACACTGCCCTGCCGCCCTCCTACACCCCAGCCACTGCTGGACTTCCCTGATGGCGATTGCCTATAGCCCAACTGTTCCTCTGCCAATTTCCTGCTAATTCTTCCCCTGCTGGCACCTACTGCAGCATGATGTAGCAGTCAAAGGTATTGGTGCTAGTGCCAGATTCTCTAGATTTGAATCTGCCACTAGCCATGTGACCCTCAGCAAATTACTAAACTTTCCTGAACCTCGTTTTTACTTGTCATCTTTAAAATAATGATCATAACGACACTTACCTTATGGGGCTGTTGTGAAAGGTACTTATTGCAACGTCTAGCATATAGTTACCGAGTACTCAAAAAACACTGATTCTTACTCAGGGAACTTTCCGGATCACCTGTTAAACCTAGATGGGTTTGTCTCATCTCCTCTCCCCAACTCTGTGACCTGATCCACCTAAATCTGGCTCTGTTATTGGACAAAGCCACCCATTTTTTCCTTGCTCAAGGGGCTGGGGCAGAAGTGAAAGGAAAAAGGTCTATCCCAGACTCAGGTTGTGCGTACCTGGTGAAGCTGTGACTCTGAATCGAGTGACTTTCTTCCTCAGTTTGGGGAGAGAAGAGCCTGCTTCTTCTGCAAATTGCAGCGACTTCTCTAGAAGGAACAAAAAAGGTTTATCTCAATTCTTTTTTATTAGAGATCTTTCAGATGTCAGTAATAGCACAGAGGGTGGGGGAAACACATACATCCTCCACTGGGTGCTTGACAGAGACTATTCTGGGTACCAGGTCAGTTGGGATGAAGAAGCGCCTGGTTTAGTGTTGAAGGTAAGTGCAAGACAAGCCCATGAAAAAGAGCTTGCTCACAGGCTAGGCTGAGGATTCATTAGCAGAAGGCCCTAGTCATGGCTCAGAAACTTGCTAAGAGCCCAGGCTTGTGGATTCCTTCTGGAGTGCTCCAGGGGCTTCAGGTAAAGTGATATGGCAAAGGCCCAACCCACTGAAAATCTTTTCTGATCTGTTGCCTGGAAGTCTTTCTTGCCCAGGCAGAGATGGCCCAGCACAGAGGCCACATTTTTGGGATGAGTCAAGGTCTCCAAATAGCTGCTGCTTCAGTCTTGAAGCCATTGGGTAAAATTCTCACTGTTAATTATTTCTTCGGGGGTTTTTCGGGATTTATTCATTTTAGCCTGATTAAGCAAGTATATTATTTGAGAGAGATAACACATTAATAGGGATTATCTAGTGACTAATTCATTAGTACCAACTAACTCAGCCAGAAGAGAATGGGGGCCTGTGAGACCCTCACTTAGGTTGGACCCGAGATAGGTAAGGCTGGATGCAGCTGGTGGTACAGAGTGGGGAGATGGTGGTAGGGTGAATCAGGCAGGGACAGTTTTGACAATGTGGGCTTAGAAAATGGAAACTGATTTTAGCATCCAATGAGCAGAACATAATTAGGGAAGTTAAATCTGCCGGGGAAAAAAAGAAAAAAATTACATGACACCTTTCAAAGCCAAATTGAAGAAATTCTTGGATTATTCACAGTTTTAGATGAGCTGTACCATGGTTGGACCTCCTTTGGTACTGAGCCCAGAAAGTAGAGGCTGTCAGTGGGCAGAGCTGCCCAGGGAGCCTGTGAGGACTATAAGAAGTACCTGGGATTCCTTGCCTCTGTCTGTCTGCTATTCCATCAAACTCCAAACAGAACAGAACCAACTCCCTCTCCCACTCAGATCTTGTCTTGTCTTCATGGTTCAGCTCAGCAACTGCTTCTTTCTTCAGGCCTTCCCTGTCCATTGCAGTTTATAGTGGTTTGCCCTCCTGTGAACACCATACTGGTTGTAGATGGGTATTCGCTTTGAGAGAATCTTTTCATGGATTCCTGCCATCTCTCTGCCTGGAAGAGAAGCCCGTGGAGGACAGGGCTCTTTGCTTATTCATGTTTCCAGCCCCACAGCATCTGCCGCAGAGTACTGCCCTCAGTAGATGTTTGAACCTTGTCTGAGAGAGCCTATAATTTCACCTTTGCCAGGGAAAATGCACATAGGATTTTCTTTTCTTTTAACAGTTTCATTTATTATAAATTACACATATAACATATGACCATATTGTCATTGTAAAATTTCAAATGCTGTAGATAGTGTTAAATTCCTTTGACCTTAACTGCGCTTCTAATCCCAGTCTTCTTTCTAAAGATAATCACAGGGCACAGTTTGGTAAGTATCCTTCCAGACATTTTTCTCTGCATTCAATACATGTATGTAATAGAGATTTACAGATTTGTGTGTGTTTTCTCACAAATGATTGTCATACCTAGCATGCTGCAGCTTGCTTTTTAAATTTAACAGCATATCTTGGGGATCTTCCCAGGTTAGTAATGCAGATTTACTTTGTTGCTTTAAACTATTGCATTGTACTTTACAGGATGGATACATTGATCCTCTGTTAATAAACATTTCTTTTTTTTTAAGTTTTTGGCTTAATTATTACAAACAACAGAGCAATGAAAAATCCTTCTACATGGCTCCTTGAGCACACATGTGAGTGTTTCTCTAAAGCAAATATCAAAAAGTGGGATTGCTGGGTCATAGGGTATCTGTTTTTTTTAATGAAACCTTCTCACGTGGATCCTGTAGCCCTTTCCGACCCATAAGGAAGCAGCTGGGAGTGTGTCTCTCCCTAAGACACACTGCATATAGCATCAATGGGATCATTTTTTTTAAAAAATTCTTGTCAACGAGGAGACAGTAAAACATTTATAAAAGTCATTTCCTGGGCTTTATGGCTGCTGTTTGGAGACTCCTAACAGACAGTGGGATTTTACTGTTTTACGGTACAGCCCTAGGTGGAATTCAGAGTGACTTTGGGGATTGTAAAGCAGCACAGCAGCTAGACCAGTAGTAAGCATGGCGGGGCTGCCTCCCAAGGAACCTTCTTGTTGGTTTTATCACCATGAGGGTCTGATTGCTTCACTCTGTGTTCCAGAAAGGCAACTGGCAAACAAGTGTTGTTAGCCTTGACAGGCAGTAAGTGAATGAGTTTAGAAGGTTTAGCAATACATTTCCCTGCACTTGCGAAAAAAAGCCAAAAGCCCTGCCTCGGCCTCAGTGGGATGGTAAGCCGTGTTGGAATACAATGGCTGGTCCAGACCAGTGAACATTTAGCAGTAGTTTAAAAATAAATGCAGTTCACTTAGCATAATGTCCTCCAGGTCCATCCCTGTTATGGCAAATGGCAGGATCACCTTTTTTTTTAAGGCTGAATTATATTCCATTGTGTGTGTGTGTGTGTGTGTGTGTGTGTATACACACTACATTTTCCTTATCCATTTGTCTGTTGATGGACATTTAGGTGGTTTCCATAAGCCAGACACAGGAAGAAAAATATTGTATGATCTCACTTATATGTGGAATGTTTTAAAAAGCATGCAAATACACAGAGATAGAGAAGGAAACAGTGGTTACTGCAGGGGAGAGGGAGAGAAGAAATGGGGAGATGTAGGTCAAAGGAGCCAAAATAGCAGATATGTGGAATGAACAAGTTTAGAGACTTAATGTACAATATAAGAACTAAAGTTAATAAAATTGTATTGTATTGGGGATTTTTGTTAAATATTAATAAATAGATTTTAGTTGCTCTTGATAAAAAAATTATGTGAGTGATAGATATATTGATCTGTTTCACCACAGGAATCATTTTACTATCTATATGAATCTCATAATATCATGTTGTAAACCTCAAATATACACAATAGAATATATTTAAAAATTAAAAAATAGATGCAGGTCAACTAAAATAATTATAAAATTAAATTTTGAGGTAATCTTGAAAATGTGTACATGCATTACGTTTCAGATGCTACCATGAAATTGTGAATTTTGTTGGGTGTGATGATGTCATTGTGGATGTGTAATAAAAGGGTCTATACATTTAGAGTTGCATACTGAAGTATGCAGGGGCTAAATGATGTCTTTGAGATTTGGTTTAAAATATTTTAGAAGTAAGGAAAAAAGGAATCGCTAAAGTGAGAATGGCAACATTTTGTTACTTGTTGCTCTGGGTGATAGATCTATATAAGGTCCATTATACTATTCTCTCTACATTTTTGTGTGTTTGAAAATGTTCATAATGCATGTTTATAAAGAAGGCATAATAAAGGTCCATTTGGAGAAAAGGCACACCTAGAGCAACTTACCAAAGGAGACTATGGATTCATCTCTTGAGACAATTTTTAATGTACAGTCAGATATTCTATGCACTGATGAGATTTAATTCAAGTCTGTCAAAAAAGACTGGGGGCTCAGCTGGACAACCTTTGGAGGTCCACTTTGGCATCACTATTCTATGGTAGTCCAGGCACAGATGTATCTGCATGCAAACCTAAGGTAAGAAAATCTGAATTCTTACAAGATGTAAAAATTTAGGGCATTTTCTTTTCAAATTAAAAATTCACTGTTTGTTTCAGAACTCATTTAAATAGCTAGCTGCCCCTTTGTTGATTGGATTTTTAAAAAATTGAGTCAAATAATTATACTGACAAGAGTATATATCACGCATATGCATTTTAAAGAATGAAAATGGAGTGAAATAAAATGAGCACTTCAGTCCCACCTTATGAAAATGGAACATTACCAATATTTCTGGAGTCACCTGTCTACCTCTGAGTGCATCCTTCTTCCACTCAGCAATAACTGTTAGCCTGAAATTCAGATAAATCATTCCCTGCTTTTCTTTACTTTTATCACACATATGTGTGCCCCTAAACATTATTTCATTATATAATACTTTTGAAATTTAAGCTAAATCATGCTGTATCTTGTTCTTTTGCTCAATATTATGCTTTTGAGATCCATTCATGTTGGTGTGAGTGGCTGTAGTTCATTTTACCTACTGTGTCATATTAAATTGTCTAACTATAATAGAATTTACCTATCAATTTTTTAGTTTTGTTCAATAACCTGGGCTATTGCCAGGTTTTGTTTTGATATTAAAAGTACTGACGCCACAGACGTTCTTGTGCATCTTTTCCATTGCAGATATGTAAGAGTTTCTCTCAGCACATAGCTAGGAAAGGAGCTGCTTGCGTGGTTCCGTGCTATGTACGTATTCTACCTGAGTTCGGTTAGGATTCTTCCAGATAGGATTTGCGTTTGCTTCTGCCAGTAGCCTGGAGGATACTACCAACCTTGCGCCACTTTATTTTTATTTTATTTTATTTTTTATTTTTTAAAATTTTTTTCCTTTTATTTCAGAATATTTTGGGGGCACAACACTTTGGTAATATATATTGCCCATGCACTGCCCATGTCAGAGCTACAATTGTGGACATCCCCCAGACAGTGCGCCCCGCATCCATTCAGTGAGAGTTTTCCCATCCCCTCCACACCCCTCCCGCCTGCCCACCCCCTGATGAATATTATTGCCGTGTGTGACATAAGTATTGGTCAGTTAGTACCAATTTGATGGTGAGTACCAGTGGTGCTTGTTTTTCCATTCTTATGATACTTCGCTTTGAAGAATGGGCTCTAGCTCCATCCAGGATAATACCAGATGACCTTGCACCACTTTAACCTGAATTTTTTGCTTGAGGTTTTTTGGACAGGTATCATGAATCCCAACCAGAAACCACATTAAAGCCAGATTGTGTTTACAAATTCTCAGGGAAATGTTCCTTTGTCTTTTTTTTTTTTTTATCTGACTGCTGTTGTTTATTGTCCAGAGCCCTTGGGTAGTTTTTTTGTTGTTGTGTTTTATCCAGAGTTTAGAATTATTATCTGTAGGAGGGTTGATTTTTTAGAAACTTACCTCTCCTTACTGACTATAACATATTGTTGAGTGAAAAAAATTAAGGTACAAAATAGCATAAATGAAATGATTCTATAGCTTAATAAAATCTGGAAGGATGTACATAACTTTTTATCTGTAGAGAAGTGGAATTACAAAGGACTTTTCCTTTGTGTAGACTTGTACTGTTTCTATACACTTGTATTGTTTCAATGTTCACAAAGAATATGTATTACTTCTATAATCACAAAAACAATAAAGATATTTCTATTTTTCAAAAAAGAAAATTTTGCTGTCAGAATAGGCTCTACTCTGTCATTAAAAGAACAATGTGTGTTTAAGGAAGTGTGTTGCTCCTCCCAGGGGTATATGCATCCTAAGGCATCTATCTCATTGTGAAGTGACAGGTTTTATCCAAGGAGATTGGATCTTTGTCATCTTGGGTCAGGGCAGGACTTTTCAGCAGTGGGACCTTCCCTGGCCTCTGGAATAACTCTTTGGGCCTGGGCCTGCATTCAAGTAGTCTGTGGGTTTGGACTTTTGAAATAACTCTTCTCTCACCTTGGGAGCTATCCCGGCATTGCTTTGCTTCTGTTAAAACAGTCACCTGGAAGATGTTAGTGTCAGCAGGAGGATGAATCCTTTCCATGTGCTCTCATAAAAATAATGTCCTACAGGGCTCCATATTGGACCTGGACAAAAGTATAAGATGGGAAAAGCTGTCTTCTGGAAGGCCACCAGCCCTTTTTCAGAAACCCTGGATGAGTGCTGCTTGCAGAGCCCAGTGTCCTGGGTTTTCCCACACTGTATTACCACATCCTGGTCTGCCTTCCTCGCAGCATGCTGTGTCCTACAACCTTCCAGACCCCTCCGGTGTTTCATTCCCTCAAGGTCCCATGTTCTTGAGGTGACAGCAAGCTAATGTGACACAGAGCTCCATGCAAATGTATTTGTGGGTGTCACGGGGTACCCAGGTGTTGCTAGGTGATTTCTCTCATTTTAATGTATTATCATAAAACATCGCCTTAACCCAAGTAAGTGATTCTATTAGTTGGGAATTCAGGCACAATGGCTGGCTGGTAGGGGAGAATGTTCTGGGTAAACAAGCAGGGAGGCAACACAGTCCAAAACAGTGGTGAAGTTTTAGGGCATGGAGTGAGAGATGCGGAATTTGGAATGATCTGGTCCTGGCGTTAAAACTTCCCAGGAAGCCAAGGTGACTTCTAATAACTCCCCACTTGATCTCATTTACTGACCAGTACTTATTTTTTATGTAAATCACACAGCTCTAGCCCTTTCCTCTCCACTGGCAGGAAGACAGTTCTAGAACTTATGAGCCCTGTAGGCTAAAATTGATCATTCTCCCAGTCTTTCCTGCAGGAAAATAGCAGCGGGGCTGATTGCTACACTGTGTCATTTGTCTATATAGACTCTTATAGCAAAAACCTGGAGAGGAGGGTGTGATCAAATGGCATTTGCCTTCATCGGAGGCCAGATCTTTACTATTACTGGAACCAGTGGTTTAGAAAATGTCTCCCAGTCACCACCATCACCAAGCCCCTTTTAAGCCTCATGGTCCTTGTCTCTTCTTTTGAATCCCTTCATTATATCCTTAACACATGTCTATCACTAATTCTGCCTCTTCCCCACATTTCTCTGTGTTCAAATGCACTCTTCCCTCACTCTGTACCTTTGCAAAGAGGAAGGATGCTCTGCTCTTGGACAAGACTAACTTCCAGCACTCTTTGGGACCTTTTCCTGATTTTATTCCTTCTTTTTCTTGTATCCTCACCCTTTTTGCTTTCATCAATTCACTACTTTTGGATTAAAAGAAGCCTCAGGGATTACCTGGTCCAAATAAAATAGATGCCTTCCCTAAAAACACCCTCCCCTGTTAGGGGGAACAGGGAGAACAGCCCCTCCCCCCAAAGCTGCTCTTCTCTCTCGCCATCCTTCCCTTTGCTGACAAATTTCTTAAAAGACTGGCCTACATTTCCTGCCTCTGTTGCTTTCCCACCCACTCGACTCAACCCACTGCGGGGTGGCTTCCGCCTTCACCACACCACTCCGCTGGAACTGCTCTTTTAAAAGTCACCGATAACCTCCTGTGTGTTCAATCTAGTGGCCTCTTTTTAAGCCTTTGATTTAATTAAGGAAGGTTTCCTAGGTACATTGATGTTCTCACTCACTGGCCAAATACAAAAGGCCCAGTCTCTATTTCTGAGGAATAAATGGGAACTCATGACGAAGCTTGTTCCTGGAATGGCACCAGGGAATGGGGGTGGTAGGGGTAGGGTGAAGATGTGGGCTTGCTTTCCTTTCTGTGATTAAAAATAAAATAGGCATTCATTCTTTCATTGATTTGTTTGACATTTACTTTCGTGTATCTACTATGTGGCAGGATAGCAACCCCCAACTCTCTGGAGTGTGGCGAGGTTCCTTTCTGTTCCTGCAAGGACCAAGAGATGGGCAGACCCTCAAATTGTCTTTGTGTCAGAGTTGCTAGTGCCAGACCCTCTGTAGGCCCTGCAATCAGTTGCCACACCTGTCTGCCACTCATCAAGAACAATGCTCACTTACCTGAGGCTGAATTTGAAAAACCTCACCCTAAGATACAAAATTATCCACATTGCATCATTTTTTAAATACCACTAGGATGAAGTGGGAGGAATGATCTGAGTATAATTTATTTGAAAACTCAGTTCTGGCAGAAGGAATTTAAGTTAATGTTAATAACAGGGCCTCTTGAAAAGAGGTCAAGGGGGTAATGTAGCTTTAAAAAATTCTGTTTCATAATCCTGTCCGTTTAGAAGGAGGAGGAGTGCAGTTTGTGTGAAGGAGGCAAGGGGGAGCCGTGGCCTCCGGTCCTTGCTTTGAACTTCTGAGCTTCTTAGCAAAGGGAATCAATATTCAGAAAGATTTCACTACGAGTTGCAAGAACTTGGACTCTTCGTTCAACGTGATTATTTCCTACCCTCTAGCTATCCATAAGAGAATCTCTTAAACACGCTGTTCAGGGCCTGATCAAAACATTAGCCAAGCCTTATGATGTTTGGACATGCTAGGAAACACCGGAGTCATTAATCATGAAGTTACTGACAGATGCTAAGTACAAGCATCTGTATGTTAAGATTTTTCTTTTATTGATCAACACATAACAGGGCCTGAGGCCTGGAAAAAAAAAAGGATAAAGCACATTTGGGGATGTGCAGTGCATGCAGATTTGACCCAGATTCAGGAAGCAGAAAATAAAATACAAAATGGGAATCTTGACATTAGTAACTATATTTGAAGAGTATTAAATATCTTAATTCTCTTAATGATCCTGAATGTTTTAAGGATAATTAAACTAAAGTAAAAGGGCCTGCTCTTTAAAATACACATGGTGCGCATACTCTGAGAATGTGGAATTATATAGCTCTGTTTCCCAGGTAAGAATTAATTTGTGGAAGGAATCCACCAGTAGAAAAACATTTATTTAATACTCCTATTTTAGTAGGTACCAATTCCTTAGAAATTTTCTCTGTAACCAAGAAGAAAGTTCCTGTCTTATTATACCAGTCTAATAGATTAGCATGTTAGTCACTTAAGTCTACAGGAAACACATTTATTAGAGTGTAATCTATGTTATTAAGTAATCGGGGGAATCACTATTAAGTTATAAATCAGTGTCACTATTGATTCAGGGGAAAAAAAACCCAACAATGAGTTTTCACATATTTTTCTCACTGATCTCCAGGCATCTAGAGAAAATGAGGAAAACCTCAACCTTGGAGTTTCAATATATGCATGCAGTATGACTTCTACATAAGAAAGAATAAAAGTCCCTTCAGGTTTGGCATAGTTTAACTCCAACTACATACAGTAGTTCCCCCTTATCCAAGTGGGATAAATCCCAAGACCCCCAGTGGATGCCTGAAACTGCAGATAGTACTGAACCTTATATATACTCTGTTTTTTCTTATACACCCCTATTACAGAGTTTTACTTATAAGTGAGGCATAGTAAGAGATTAACAACAACAATAATAAAATATAACATAAAACAATTATAGCAATATGCCAGCATCACTACTTTTATGCTTTGGGGCCATTTATTAAGTGAAAAAAGGGTGACTTGAACACAAGCACTGTGATACCTTGACAGACAGTCTATCTGGTCACTGAGAAGGCCACTAATGGGTGGGTAGCATAGACAGTGTGTGTACACTGGACAAAGGGATGATTCACATCCTGGGCAGGATGGAGATGGATAGTGCAAGATTTCATCAAAGAATGGTGTGCAATTTAAAACTTATGAATTGTTTATATCTGGAATTTCATATTTAATATTTTTGGAACTCAATCGACTGTGGGTAACTGAAACCGAGGATGAGGGGAGACTACTACTGCATATGGGATTATGAGAAATCTATCATATAACTGTATTTGAGAAAAAAATGGTTCGAAATGTGCTTAAGAGGTTCACAATGAAGAAACGACAAAATCGTTTACAAAACCCAAGCTCAAAAATAAAACGAGTAGCAAAATGGACTATTTGTAGCAAAACTTGTCAAAATGTTCAAAGGAATTTGTTTAACTGTAACAAGGATAAGATATACGTTAACTTATATGTAGATAATGAAAGTACAGTTGAATTATGGATGTCTTAGGACTTATAAGCAAAATGCTTCTAGAATTAAAGTAAGGTATAAGGTAATGGTTAAGAAGTACGGCTTAGTGTCACATTCTACATGTACCATTAGCCCACACTAGCTTCTATCATATTAATCCTCATTTAATCTCATTTTCCACTATTATCTTTACAAAAGGGTGTATAAAAGCTTTTCAGGTTACACACAACAATTAGCAAGGTAACCAAGTCGACCCGCAGCTAACCTCTGATAGGCCACTGCTCTTTCACTTACTGGGCTAGGCCTTTCATCTAATGACGGGCCATCCTAGTCAATCTTAGACCAAGATGGCACTGCTGAAACCATATGACAGGTGAACTGTAGCCCACAGGGTGGCTGCTGCGGAAGAATTATAGCGCTGCGTTGAAAATTGGAAAGTCACTTCTATTTATTGCCAAATAGATTAGTAATTATAATGCCAGAATGAATTGGTAAGTGCCTAATAGTTAAGGCTATGTCTGGGTATTGTGCGCTTGCATCAGGTTAGGGGATGGAGATAGGGTACTTCCTGGGCCATCCAAATAGGTTGATCCAGAGGGGCAGCAGGTGTGGTCTCAAAGACTGCAGAAGTGCTTTTGCCAGAGGTCGCACCTAGGCCGGTGATCCTCTGACTGAAGGGTGATGTCTCAGATGTGGTTGCTGCCTAGCCATGCAATTCTGACTGAAGGCCAGTCTGATTCAATCAGGAGCTGGTGCATGCATGCCTTGAGTCCAAGGTTAGATGCTGCTCATGTCAGCGACAAGGATGAGGGTAATTCCGAGAAAAGGAGGGAGGGACTTGATGCGTCAGAGACCTCCTGAGCATCGTTTCCACAGGCACCTCAGAGTCTGCTCCATCCCCTGCCTCTCTCTCTTTTGCTTAAGGAAAATTAACGCCACATGGAACAATTAGTCTTCATTGACACCCCCCCCATCTTTGGGCATTTATAGAAAAGAGATAAAATGGTGAGCCCTGAGCTTTAAATCTTTTTATGCAATCAGGCTGCTTTAAAAAAAAAAAAAAGGAAGCCATTATTTTTAGGTTTGTCATGTTTGTCTCACCATGATAAAGCGAACCATCTAACTCAAACTGAGGCCAGAGAACGAGCCCAGTGCAGCTGTCAAAGAGGCTTGGGAAAAAGGAGAAAAAATAGTTTTCACGTGCTGTTCCTTCTGTCTGGAATGCTCTTCCCCCACCTCTTGAGATTGCAACTCGATTGTCACTTCTTCAGGGAAGCACTCCCAGTAGCCCCCCCTCCTCCCTTCAAGGTCACAGTTCCCTACTACCTGTTTTCAGAGAACCATATAGTTCTCCTCCGTGTCACCTGTCACAGCTGTGATTTTACTCTTACTGGTGAGATCTTTTTGGATTAATGTCTGTCTCCCACATTAGATGGGAAGTTTCACAAGGGCAGGGACTTCCCCCCTCACCTGCAGGATCCCCAGCGTTTAGTGTAATTCCTGGCACACATTAGGTGCTCAGTAATGATTTGCTGAATAAACAAATGACTCATCAAACGAGATCCAGCATATGAGAGTAGAATATTTTGCACCATTTCTTCTGTCAAGAGAATCAGTATAGCATATGAATGCAGCTCTGGAGTAAGACTACTTGGGTTCAAATCCCAGCTTTGCCATTTACTAGTTGTTTAACCTTGGTAAATTACTTAAGGGTTCTGCCTCAGTATCCTCATCTGTAAAATGGAGAGAATAATTGTACTTTTGTCATAGTGCTGTTGTGAGGACTAAATGAGTTAATATATGTAAAGCATATGCTTGGCATACTTTTTACATTCAGTCAAATGTGGGCTATTATTTTATTAAAGCCCTTGCTTCAGACCACACCAAGCAATTGCCTGCAGCTGCTCTTTACACAAATTATGCCTTCTGACACCGGTGACAGAGAAGTCGCACCGCGTTTTGATTCATACTCCTGGGGTCCGCTCCTTAGCCCCCACATTCTCTGTTTCACTCCACTACTTGATTTGATGTCACTGAGGCAGGCAGTGAAGGGGTCCTTTGCTTTTCAAGGCGGAATAAACATGAGAGCAAAGCATAAATCCAGCAGCTGCCTAGGCTGCCGAGGTTGCAAAGTGGTGAAATGAAATAAGTGTCTTGTGCGTTTCACTCTGAAGTGACAGGAAAATAAGTGGCCTGTCAACCACTAATTACTCAGCGGATCACCGATGAGGGACTCTGACTTCCATAAGATTGCCTCAGAGCCAGCTAGGTGCTTGCAGTTCAGTACATCAGCCATTACATTAGGCAATGAAGAGGAATTGAGTGAAGCAAGGGATTCCCATTTATTTGGTGCAGAGATTACGCATGAGGTTACAAGGCTTTGAAACAAATAAGTGATGATGAGGAGGAAGTTGTGCCCTCTAATCCAGCCACCCGTGAGCAACTGTGGTGGGTATCCCGCCCGTGAACACTGAAAATCCTCATCTCCTTGACCCTTTGTGCACTATTGATGAAAAAGGCTCTCTTTTGTTTTCTTGTGCTCATGTGGGATCTAGAGATTTTAGGATAAGGATTTGTTTTTCTGCTTTCCATAGGTGTAGCGGCTTTGACTTTTGTTTGAGGGGAGACCCATGACTCTAAGCTCAGGTTCCAAAATGAGACAGCCTGGGTTTGACTTCTAGTGTCATCACTTAGAAGCTCTGGGGCCTTGGTTATGCCACCTAACCTCTGTGTTCCAGTTTTCTCATTAGCAGAATGATCCCAATCTTAAAGGCTATGAAAATTAAATGAGTTACCACATGTAAGGCATAAGTACACAGTATCATATAGAGTAAATGATCAACAAATTATTATTTGTTGTGGTAATAGTTTTGTGTCCTCCTTTTTATATTCTTTTGGATAATTTATTAACTACATGGCCATCTCTGTGCTAGAAGCTTTACATACATTATCTTATTTAGTCATCTCAACCATGCCTGTGAGATAGGTATTATTCTTGTCTCTGTTGTACAGGTGAGAAAACTGAGACTCTGAGAGATTAAGTTCCTTGTCCAGGGTTATGAAAGCAGTGAGTAGTAGAGCCTCTGCTCTTAGCCACTGCATGGGGAAGTAGAGAGGAGGCTGTAGAGAAGAGGGAGGGCCATCAAGTCTCTGAGCAAGATGCTTGCTCTGTCCTCAGGGCAGACTGAAAGGGGAAGCCCAAAGACCCCAGGCAATCAGTTGCCCGCAGCTGAGCAAAGAATGCAGCATGCCACTTGGCTTCTCTAACACATAACCTTGTTGCCACCATGATAATTGGTCCCTATGGTATGCAGCTACCCCTTTCCTCCCTGACTCTAGAGTGAATCAAATAAATCTCTTTTAGGTAGACGGTATAGCCCAGTGATTAAAAGCAGGGCCTCTGGATTCAGATTGCTGTGGTTCAAATCTGATCACTTTTTGAGTGATCTTGAAAACTTATTCAACTCTCTAGGCCAATAGTTTTCAAAGTGTGGTCTGAAGATCCAAGAGGGTCCATGAGATCCAAGCAATTTTCCTAATAACAGTAAGACGTTATTAGCCTGTTTCACTTCCCTTTTCTCATGGATGTACAGCAAACTTTTCCAGAGGCTTCATGATGAGTGATGATGTCATCACTATGATGGCTAATGGAATGGTGCTTGTGTGTTCTTGGGTTTTAAAAACTTCAGTTTTAATTTCTAATATGCTAAATATTGAGATACTCATATACATATCTCACATAAACAAAAACTTCTTGGGATCCTCTAAGATTTTTACAATTGTAAAGTGGTCTTGAGAACAAAAAGTTTGAGGACCACTTCTTTAGACTTTAGTTTGTTCTGCAGATTGGGAATAATAACAGCATCAATCTTATAAAATTGTTAGGAGGATTAAATTAGATAATGCACATAAAGCTCCTTGCCCACTGCCTGGCACATAGCAGGTGCTCAGTAAATGGTAATAATTTTCAATGCCATTATTGATCTACTTTTTTCTGCATTTGTTGAGAGTCTGCAGCTAATCTCCTTGTTAACTGTAAAGTGGAGTGCATATGTTGTTTACTTACCAGGAAAAACACATACATTATCAGTCATTTGTGTGGCCATCACAGTGCTGTGTGCAGTGGCAAAATGTGTAAGAGCTTTCAATCTGTTTGGTGAGACAGGGCTCATATGTGAAACAACATCAAAGCAGGTAAGATGGAATGTAACTATTAAATCGAGTAGAGTATATGTGCAAAACTATATGGGGCAAGACACTTCTGCGCCTAAGTTCTGTAGGAGTTTGGAGAATAGGGAGCCGGGAGCCAGAGATTGAAGGTGGTTTGGCTGGGTGCCACGTGTCCCAGAAATGTCCTAACCATACCCAGTAAGAGTGTGTGCCTTCTCAAGGAGTCTGTAGGGTATGTGCCAGGCCCTTAATCCTACATTGGAAATGGGATGTTCTTTGGTATCCAGGAATGCTTTGGTGCCACTTTAACAAAACAAACACCAAATTCCTAGTTCTTAGATCCTGTTATCAGAAAATGCAGGAATTTGGAGTCAGCTGACCTGGTTTCAAATCCTGATTCTGTCACTTCAGTAGTTGTGGGAGCTGGGGCATGTCCAGTCGCCATATGGAGTCTCATGATCCTGATGTGGAAAATGGGGTTGGTACTAATACCAGCCCTGCCTGGACTTGCAGACGATGACACTTTGCACACTGTAAAGCACTAAATGTATGTGCAATGGTGTCACCACATGGTCTTTTGCCTCTTTTGCCTATTACATCTCTACCCCCATGATGTTCTGAGACTGGTGGCATCTGCTCCAGAGAGGAAGCAGGCCTGGAATAGCCTGGGTATTTACGGAGGGGATTGGCAGAGTATGAGTTGTGAAACTCAGTGGTCTGCTCCAGATCATCCTGTTGAGTTCCTCACTCTCATGAGCACTAAATTTACTCTCCCCATTTTTTAAAAATAGCTTTGTAAATTTGCTCTATTATGTTTCTCTTCGCTTTATGTTGGGGGGGAATTTTTAAGAATACCTCCATACAAAGGGCTATTCCTTAACTCAGAATGATCCTGTCCGGCTTATAGCTCACCTCTCACTTGTCAGGCACACGGCAGGAGAGTAACTTGCTCAGAATTAATGGCCGTTTCTAAACCCATTAAAGAAACTGTAAAGCATAGCACTGCTGTTCTCAAGCATGAGGATTATTTTATATGGATCGGGTGCTTCCAATAAGCTAGTGACTAGTGGAAGAGTAGCTGCAGCCCTGCCCTACAAAGGCTTGCACTCACAATGAGCTCAGATGTGACCTAAGGACAATGAAACCGGTAAGTCTGAGACTTGGTTACCCTGTATGCTTTGGAGCTTCCTCCTCTTACTGTGTGACCTTAGGCAGCTTACTTCACCTCTCTGGGATTCAGTTTCTGCATCTGTTAAAGAGGGATCATGAGTACCAATCCTACAGGGCTGATGTGAGAATTGGAGGCGATGTATGTATGACGATTACCTCCTTGCCTGGCATACAGGCAGCATTCAGCAAATGTTAGCTATTATGACTGTGATTATGCTAGGAGCTGGTCACAGAGTAAAGGAAGCCATATCCCTGACCTCTGAGGGCTTGTACTCAAAATGAGAAGAAACATATAAAGACGAACAACCCCAAAGTGGGCAGAAGGGCCAGGGAGGTTGCATTCAGTCCAACGGCTATTACTCATCCTGGTGGTTTCACTGACTCCACCTTCCTTTCCACCTCCCCCCACCCAAGTTGTTGACCTTAGGGCAGGACAAGGCATGCTTTTAACTGCTTAGAAGCCACTTTCTCTTTGGTGTTTTCCCTAAGTGGGGTGAGGGGGAAGGAAAAGGGAGAGGGAATAAACACCAGCTGGGATGAGAATATGAAGAAAAGACAGGTTTCTTTTTTTTCCTATTAAAAAAAAAAGAGCGGGGTAGTGAGGACAGGGAGAAAAATGTGTTCTTAATGCGGAAGGGCTGTCGCGAAGTGCGCGCGGGCGGTTTCACCGAGGCGCTGTTTTATCCAGTCGTCAGAGCAGGCGACGCTCTGGCCCTAGCCAATCATTTATTTACACCAAGAGGTACAGACGCCAGGGGCAGGTGTCAAAACAATTAATAACACTCCCGGGAATGCATAGTCTCTCCCTAACTCTGCCAGCCTGAGAAGAGTGTGCTCCTGGGGAGAGCTCCCTGCGAAACTGCTCCCAGCCAGAGCAATGGGGTGGTGACTCGGAAAACATTGCATGCTGATCTGCAGCCACATTCCAAAGCCCAGGTGAAGGTTTGCCTTTTCAAAGGACTCATCTTCAGCCTTCCTTGAAGTACCTGGCACCCCAGCAAAGCTAAATCTTCGCTTACAAGTCTTTGAGCTTTTCTGTCCAGAGAAATGCAGAGACAGACTGGGGAACTTCAAAGTGGTGGGAACTGCTGTTCATTGAAGATAAATTCGAAATAAAGATGAACTCTAGAGTTGATGATTTAAAAAATATTAAATTGAATTGGAATTGTAAGAATTCATTCATTTATTCTTCATAAAAACCCTATGAAGTATGCACTGCTATAATATTATCCCCATTTTTAGACAAAGAAACAGAGTCACAAGAAGGCTAAGTGATTTGCTCAAGTAAGTGGCAGATCCAGAATTTGAACCCAGGCAGGCCGGTTCCAGCCACATGCTCTTAACCATTACACACTCTGCTTTGCCCCCTCCTGTTCAGTTCAGAGAAAGGACTTTCTTCTCTTGACCCTACAGCAAAGGTTGTTATTATAGCATATAAATATCCTTTCTACAACTGTGTGTGTTGCTATTTATTTCTCATCTAGGTCAAGAATCTCTTGATGCTTTGAACACCTTCCCACCTGTCTTGTGCACGATTGCACATACTGTCAAATAATTAAAATAGTTTTCTTTTTGATTTAGTAAGCTGAGATTGTTGTTCTCTTTGGAGCTTGGGTGTCTTGTAAGTGCAGTGTAACCTGAATTACAACTGAAATCAGAGGAGATGCACTCGATTTTTAAGGGTATGCCTTGCCATTCTAGCTTTGGAGAAATGGGAAGGTATTGCCCAGTGCCCCAACCTAGAAATTCTGCACCTGAGCTCTTTGGACCACATATAAAATCATAAGAGATTAAGTAAGTATCTGAATCTTGGAATTTTCAACCTCCTGGAGAACACTTCTTTTCTCTTCCTCCCCCCTCCCCCAGTCCTGCCCAGGAAAAGACTGGGCCTTGGGGAGTAGGGACTTGAGCTAGTTATCAGGTTGGCACTCAGTCAGTGCCTGCTGGTGGATTGGTGATTGCTACAATCTGCTACAGAAGAACTTTTGGAACCTCAAGAGCAAAAGAGATTGTGCTCCAGATTCTAGGGCAAGATCCAATCTCCTCACAGGATTTAGATAGGAGGTCAGAGTTTTCTAGACAAAACCCACATTGGGCAGTGTCCAGAAAGTTCCTATCACCTGCAGGATGGGAGAATCACGGTCCCCAGGGAAGGTAGTAGGTACTTATTTCGTGTTTTGGCTTTCATTACGGATGGAAGCAGCAGCAGCAGCAAGAGCAGGACCCGGGACAACCTCGGACCAACTGAGCATTTCATTGAACTTCACCTGATGGAGTGACACTTTGTTTCCCAGGCAAATTTGGTTGCTATTAACAGGGAGGTAGTCATCATGGTTAAATATACTCTCATTCCAACAGAGTACTGGGGGAGCTTTTTAATATTTATGTGACAATAATTGATCTCTTACCACTGTCAAGTACTGCTAAAGACTTATCAGCTTGCTGTTTCAGCACCATATGTTGTAGCCAAGATGCGCTCCATGTGTCCTTCCTGTGCCTTGGGGAGAGAACATTTGCAGTGGATCAGAATAGAAAATGGTACGGGTTTCAGAAAAGCTCCTTGCTCTTACATGTCTCCTCAATGGCCGGGTATGCAAATTCTGACTATAAAGTAGTGAGACTGCCTCCCAAAACCATTAGTGAAATGAAGCCTCGGTCCTTAATTGTTCTCTTCCTTAGGTATGGACCACGAAAGAACTCGGTGACCCAATTAAAGGGGATTCCTCGTAAATTTGCCTTGTATTGCATACAGCTTATTTTAAATAGGCCATTCTGTGAAATCTGAAAACCTGCCCACAATTAAAATGCTAACATCTATACCATTTGGTTTTTCTTAATGAGCCATGTGCTGATTTTGCTTGTCTTACTTCGGCAATAACAAAGTTTAGCACACCCATACCATAAATCTCCCAGGAACCTAAGGAGTGGGCTTTCAAAATTTTACTTGAGCCATATTTTCATTAGGACTTTATTTATGAAAGTGAGTGAGCTACTCAGGCAAAGGTAGTTGCACTGTTGGAAACTGTGAGGGTCCCCTTAAGTAAACTGCATCTGGGAATCACAAGGCGGGTCAAGGAACCAGAAACATTAATGTGAGCATGCCACAGCCAGATGCACAGGGAGACTGGCTCAGCAGCTCTTCTTCCCATTGAGCTGGGGTTGCCATGACCCTTGGGTCCTCTGGATCACAGTTCCAGAGGATGGGGTTAAATAAGGCAAGTATGTTATATGCCTATGATTATATTTTAGAAGCATCTTGATGTGGTGGGTCTTAAGGAACGGACATTCACAAGTCTTTCTTTTCGTAGACACATACTGTCTATGAAATCAATCAAATAATGAGGTAATATTTAAAAATCTAAACACAAGAGAAATTTTGAAAAACTTGGATATGCCAACCACATTAGAATGCTGTTTTCCTGACATCAGAGTGCCACATTTTCTGGGATGGAGAATCTCCTTTACTGTTCATTTGTTTGCTAGCTTTTTTGTGGGGTGGGGGGAGGATGTTTTCAAAGCTAATTGAGAGAGATTTGAAGAACATAGACATTTAATCCTTTCCCAGAGCTACTGATGAGGGCCTGAGAGAAACTTCTCTTATTAAAATCCCCTGGAAATTCCTGAAACAGGTTGAATGTTGTGGTCATCAGGGGCCCTGGGCCAATGATGCCTGTACACTTCTCAGACAACTTTTCAAGTATTTAAAAAATTCAGTCTGCAGCCCTAATAACCATAGATGGTCCAAGTGGATTAGTTTCTAGGGCTCTTCTGAATATTCTCTATTTCCTCTCTGCTTCCTTTTTTTTTTCTTGATTTGATAAGCTTTTTTATAATTAAAGGAAATTAACCTTCAAAGAGAAAATATTCATTAACATGTTTTATTCTTTTTCTAAGCAGTTTCCCATTCATAATCTGACCTGGTCCTCATAACACTTCTGGGATTGGAATTGATCATTCCCTTTGTCCAGATGAGGAAATTTAGTGACACTTAGGCTGATGCTCAGGCTTTGAGGTGTTTTTATTTCCAAAGAGCAGATATTAATAACTTGAATTTGGTGCAATTTTATTTTAATATCCTGTCCCAGTTGCTGCTCATTTTTGACCCGCCCCTGAATGCTTCCTATCGTCTAACTATGCAGTTAGAGTTACTAATTATATGGGGAAATTTGTGAAGAAATTACTCCTGCTTTGGACCCTATCCCCAGAAAAATGCAGATCCATTTAAAAATTTGCGATAGGTCCATTCATGGAGTAACCCCAAGGAAGGCCATGACTCAGGTTTAGCATCTCTCACTTAGATAGTGGTGTACCTGTTCCTGTCAAGATTATAGGGTCTGTGAAGCTGGATCTTTTAGAAAGTAGATGACCTCGACTGCGGGTCAGCAAATTTTTGGCTATAAAGTAAGTATTTTAGGCTTTGCAGACCATATGTTCTCTGTTGCAATTACTCAGCTCTGCCATAGTAGCCTAAAAGCAACCTCATAGATAATATGTAAATGAATTGGCATGGCTGTGTTCCAGTAAAACTTTATTTATGGACACTGAAATTTAAATTTCATATATTTTATGTGTTATGGATTATTATTCTTTTGATATTTTTTCAACCAATTAAAAATGTAAAAACCATTCTTACATTGTGGGTTGTACAAAAACAGGCGGCTGGCTGGATTTGGCCCAAGGGCCATAGTTTGCCAACCTCCACCCTAGACCAGCAGTTCTGAGCTCCAGCTGCCCATCAGGGTCACCTGGGGGAGCCTTGAAGAAATACTGATGTTGGGCTCTGTCTCCTGTGATTCTGACTCAGTTGGTCTAAGGTCGTGCTTGGGCATCAGCATGTTTTAAAAGCTCCTCAGGTCATTCTAATGTGCAACCATGGTTGAGAAGAGCTATTGTTCTAGTACAGTGTCTTCTAGCTCCAGGTTTAGCCCAGATCTTTTGTAAATCATGGAGCCTCAAACTCTTAAGGGTCTCAACATGCTCTATGGGAGAAAGCTGATCTCTAAAGTAGGTTTCTGAATCATTTTTAATAGTGTTTAACTTACCCTTCTTCAAGAGGCAGTATGGAAAAATAATACAAAAATATTTATTTCCCATGAGTATATGTGTATGTCTATAAGTGCATAAAATGAGTTCTGGAAGGCTACACATCAAATATAACCAAGGTTACCTCTGGGAAGGGGACTAGAACTGGAGGGTTGGAGGCGGGGTCAAGAAGGACTTGATTTCGGCCCACCTTGAATCTTGACTCAGCCACTTATTAGCTATGTGACCTTACTTTTCAGTGCCTCAGTTTCCTCATCAGTAAAATGAGCAAAATAGTAATACCTACCTCATAGGGTGTATCTGAGATTTAAGTAAGTTAAATACACATGAAAAAATTAGAACTGTTATATGACATGTAGTAAATGCTCAGTAAATGTTAGTCGTTATCATTAAAAATGGTTTGGAAAACATAAAGCATTATATTGGTAGTGATCAATCTTTTTTTCTGCTTCCATACCATTTAAATGGGTAACTAGACTCTTTGAAGACAGTGATTATCACACAGCAGGAGTACTCATCCGCCTTAGGGGGATCTATGGCTTGAAAATAACCCTCTAGAGATCGGAATATGCATTCCAAGTGGGTATGACCCTCAGTTTAGATGAATGCAATTATGTTTTAATTCATTGTCAAATAGAAATCAACCTTCTTTCACAAAGATATTTCAGTGTTGGATTCCCATGAAACAAGAACAAAGTGATGTAATCATGGGACTTTCTTTATACAGTAAAAAATTCCCACAACTAGCATTGTCTTACTTCTCTACCATACAAATACAGCTTCAGAGAAAGATTAACTGTATGCAACCAAAAGGAATATTGAACCACAGTATCACCTCTTATATACAATAGGTAGTCTGTAAAATACATTGAATCCCTAATTCCTAACACTATGAATGATGTGGTATCTGTCAGGGATCATTCACAGAGTGAAAAAATGAACAATCTGAGTATCTTTAACTTTCTTTTTATAGGCAGCATATTTACCTTCTAAATTATTATCTAGTTAAATGGATATTAAAATGAGTTTGTAATTTTGATTGGTGGGAGAAACTGGGAATATATTTGGTATAATGAGAACACTGTCCAAGAGGAAAAAATTGGTTTTAAATGACTCATCAAGCGTATAATTAAAAATTATCTATGTAAGAATGTGGCAAAGTGAGAGAGGATGTAGATATGGGGGTCTGACCAACAAGGTAATAGTTCTACCAGAGAATTCAGAAGACAAAATAAGAGGCCTTGTACTTTAGTAAAAGGACATTCGCTTGAGTATCAGAAGACCTGGCTTCTGGTCCCATCTACGGCTGACTTTGGATTCACCAGTTAACCTCTCTGGGCCTCATTTTTCTCTTCCATGATTTGACAAGGCGGGACTCAATGAGTTCAAAGGTCCCCTTGGCCTGAATATTCTATTAATTGTTAATAGCGGAGTTCTGCCTGGAGCCTTCCTCTGAGGCAATCGTCTATGGTATGTGAGGGAGAAACAAAGCTCTCTGATGAACCCTCACCCATTTATGGAGCCAAATTAAATTTTGAGACGTCAGTTTTCATTGAAATATCATCTCTAGATTGACTGCTGAACAAAGGCCTTTTGATGCATGTCTGCATTGGTCGGTGACAGTAAGCCTTGGGAATGTCTGCTAATGTGACAGTACATTGGACTTCTTTCTTTGGAATTAACTTCAACAGAGCACACTGTCAGTTGTCATGGAAGACCCACATGAAGGTGACTGAAGGGCTTGCACCAATCTACGTGTTTGTAAAGGAATCTCCAGGGGAACCACACCCTCACGTTTTTCTTCACTTCCTTTCAACCTCCTGCTACTGCTGTTGTTATTTTTATAAAAACTGGTTCAGTTCTGGCTGCTGCATGCTGGACAGTGATGACTGAGAGAAGTCATGGGGCCTCTGGCTGGGCACGATTTCCCTCTTCGCACTTTCTGTTGTCAGTCTGCCTTTTAGCCCAAAGTCCCTCAGGTGTGGTGGTGACTCTGCTTAGCTACAATGGAGCGAGGTGGCTACAGCATGATCCTGATATTTGGTAACATTCTCCATTAACGGCTCTGTGTTTGCCTTATTAGGGATAAATCTGCACCACCTTGAACCAGGGATTTGCTTTGCTTTAGCCAAAGCTTTTATTTTTAAAAAAAAACAACTAATTCTGTGAATTGCAAAAGGAAGGCTAATGAGTAAGTCAGCAAAATAGTGACCACTAATTTAGTGAAGAACAAAAGTAACAACTATCACTTTTCTTTATATAGCATATCTATGTCATCATTTTATTCTGCTCTTTGGATCAACTAAGTGAACAAGCACTGGTGCCTCCATTTTATTAGAACATTAATAAGTTCAGTGACTTGCCCAAGGACAGTTAGTTGATGTGAACTGACTCTCCAATCCTAGTCTTTGGGCTCCAAGCCTAGTGCTTGATTAGAAAGGCTGCAGCTCTGCTTTGTAGGAAGCACCGCAGCATCCTGTGGTGGGGAAGAGGATGGTGGGCATGGTCTGCCCAGGTATGGGCAATAAGGAGGTGCACGGTAGAGAATTAAAAAACAATAATAAAACCAACTCTAAGTTAGTCTGCTTTTTATTATCATGATGCCTCAACAATTCTAAACAATATCAGTAATAAAGTAATTCTCCCTGCTAGGACAAACCATTCCCACCGCTTCCTCCCGGGAGGCAAGGCTCTTCAGGTTGTCCATTCAGTGACATTTTCTGGCCTCCTCCTCACCCCACCCTCAAATGGAGCCAGAGATGCTGCATAAGGCGAGAAGGGAAGACAGGAAACCAGTCAGCAGGCTTTGGACTGAAAAAGCCCCTTCTCAGTAGGGTACTGAATCAATTAGTAAGTGCTTATTGAACACTAATTCCATGCTCAGCACTGGGCTAAGAGCTTGGGGGAAAAAGCAGTCAAGCATGGTCCCTGCTCCAAGGAGCTCACAGTTACCTTGGTGAGATAAGACTTAGGAGGAAGCAACTATAGCTCACACCTGGCACAGCAAATAATTAAGCATGCGATAGGACAGATTATACATTTTGCAAGAGTTCATTCGTTCACTCAAGAGTGGATCTTAATTTGGGTTCAAATTCTTTCTCCACCATTCTGTAGCTCTGTGATCTTGGGCGAGTGACTTAGCTTCTCTGTATCTCAGTTTCCTTATATGTAAAAACTGGGGGTGATAACAGAACTATAATACTAGCATTAGTATTCCTTGAGGATTAAATGAGACAGGAAGTGTTTAGTAGATTTCAGCCATTATTCTAACCATTCACCAAACATTTAGTTTGAATCTACTGTTTGCCACAGCACTGTGCTAGCTGGAGATATGGCCAATCCTCAAAGAGCTTCTGTGACTCATTCATCGTTACCTATAATTGCAAGGCAGTATAGTGTAATGGCTTAGAGCAGGGGTCCCCAACCTGTGGTGGGTTATATAATTATTTCATTATATATTACAATGTAATAGTAATAGAAATAAAGTGCACAATAAATGTAATGCGCTTGAATCATCCCCAAACCATCTGCCCTTCCCCAGTCCATGGAAAAATTGTCTTCCATGAAAACGGTCCCCGGTGCCAAAAAGGTTGGGGACCGCTGGCTTAGAGCACAGGCTCTGACACCAGATCACCTAGGCTCAAATCCAATCTCTGTCATTTTCTGGTTATGTGATTTTAGGGAAGTTATTTAATCTCTCTATGCTTCATTTCTCTCATCTGTAAAACAAGGACAATAATAGTACGTATCTCATTGAATTTTGTGAAGATTAAATGAATTAATAGATCCTAAGTACTTAGAATAGTGTCTGAAACATAGTAAGCATAAATTTTAGCAATTATCATTACTATAGTTTGCTCTCTCACCGGAACTAATGGAAATAACATTAATTTGGAGATTGGTAAGAGGTCCCTAAATCAATTACAGAAATAGTTGAAACTTGAGATGATGTTAACCTTTGGGTTGCACTCTGCTTACAGTAAAACCTTGATTATCCAGAATGGGGCATTCTGCTGAGCTTAATTTTCTAGTTAATTAACCAGGGGTTGACTAGGACACCCTATTGATTTCAATCCTTTGGTTGGAAATCTTTATTAAATGTCCATAGCTATTTCCCCACTTTAGTAAACAGATTTTCATGGCTGACCCCCAAGTCTGTGGTAGAGGCAAAGGATCCTCCAAGGCCAAGGTGATGGGTTGATGTTAGCTAGTCTAACTGTGACTGCAGGAATCATAGTGGCCCCTGACGTCAGCAGAATTCTTGGGATTTCTAGTTTTCTGTTTAGGCTTTGCCAAGGACTATATTTCATGGTTTTAGTAACCTACAGTGCAGGCCCAAGTTAATGGCTTTATAATTTTTCATGTCCCTAAAGGAAGAACTCGGTTGAAGTTTGCTCTGTCTCTAAAAGCAAGGGCCAGGCATATGTGTGCGTTCCTTGTGTGGGGCATAAAATGACTTTTTGGCAAAGGCTGAGGTTCTTTGGGCAGCAGCAGCAGAGACAACATTGTGTACAAGCAAAAGGTATCTCTCTCACAAATGGTTCAGAATGGTCCTTTTGCTCCCTACATCTCTCCTACCAGCCTTACCAGCCTGCCACAAGGCCTGAAAGTCCCACCATTAGAGTTGTCCTCCAGAGCAATGCCATCCAATGGAAATTTCTGCAATGATGGAAATGTTCTACATCTGCACTGTGTGATACAGTAGCCACTAGGCACATGTGGCTATTGAGCACTTGAAAAACTAAAATTTTAACTGTATTTTATTTAAACTAATTTAAATTAAAATAACCACAGGTAACATTTAGTGGCTACCATATCAGGTGGCATAATAATTCTAAATGCTTTAAGTAAATGTTTAATCATTTTTTTCTAAAGATATTGAAAGTCCCTGTTAAATTCCAGGTATGACACTTGGAGGAAGAGTATTAATTTATTTTCCTCTGTTCATAACTGATTGTTGTACACATTGGCTTATTTGTTCTTTTTATGTAAGAGGACCCAGGATGAGATGGGTATGGAGTATTGAGAAGTGAGGGTGATGAGCGTTTTAAGGGAGACGAGAATTCAGGCTTGGAGACCTCATGAAGAGGACAAGCAAGAGGGTACCATTGATGGGACAAGTTGTAGCCTCATGTTAGGTGCTAAAAGAGAGATAGCAAGAGCAGGATCAAATTAGTCCTAATTTATGCTGTTCAGGGCTTGTGCAGATTTAGGGAGGCAGAATGGGAATGGAGATGGGGGCTTGGGAAGTGATCTTGGAGTCATGACTACCTCGCTCATGAAATAACTTCCTTTCCTCGCCCTGGCCTGTGTATGGGGGCTTGTCCGAAGGAGGCTAGCCCTGCAGTAGAAACGCAAACTTTGGTGAGTCACAGGCCAAGAGGCAGAAGGCATGAGGACAAGGGACAGCTTTGTAAAAGCTTCAACCTTGAGAGGTTTTATAACCTGCCAAAGGAGGTAAAATCCAGCATCTGCTCTACAGTGCATGTCCTTAGTACTTAGATGAAATGCCAATCAGCAAACTACTGCTTCTCTCTGGGATCCCTGAGGCTCCCGCCGGCCAGACTGCTCACAGACAAGTCAGCCTTTTCAGCAGAGAAACAGGTGAATGATTTTCTTATTATTCGGAAGTGTGGTGCATCGGACACACTGTAGCTACTCATGGTGAAACAACTGCCTTTTCAAATGTACTTAAAGCTGAATAAGCTACTGCAGACAGCATTAGCAGTGCCCAGACTCTTGGATGGGGTCTTGTTTTACCAAAGACTGTCAGCATTCAGTGGTTTAAATTTTCTCTGATCGAGTTTAAATGGTTGGCATTATAGAAGTTTTATGCTTTCAAGATTTACCCTGGACAAAAAAAAAAAGATTTACCCTGGAAAAGACCGACAACCCCACAGTGAAAGTTAATAGTCGGTGTCCAGTGCTAATCACATTCCCCAAGGGGGGTGAGCACCAGGGTGTTGGGATCTGGAGCTAGTGAGTGGCAGTGTTCTCTTTGTTGGAACCAAGCATTGAATGCTGACTGAAGGACAGGGAAGTGCTCGGACTGTGTGGGAAGGAGAGAGGAGAGTTCCTGGGTTAGGACACTCACGAGAACATTCAGGGCTGCTAAATGCTTTCTTATTGGGTGCGGGCTTAGAGTTCATCCTCAAAGCACATCTGCCCAGCGATAGTCACAGAATAAAGGTACTGGGATGACAGCTTACTCAGGGAACTAGCTGTGGATATGAGGGCTTTATTGAGTCTTAAACTGGAACATATGGACGGACACATATCTGACATAGGATATAGAATGTCAGAAATTAGGCCTATTCTGGAAATTCTCAGCATCATGGTGGATTCTGCTATGGATTACTCTCTCATACCAAAGAGGAAATTTCACTTGGGGAGCCACCTGCTCTGTTTTGTTGTGGAGATAGGGGTTGGGGCTACCACTCCTTTGCCTTTTCCATGTAACTCATAAGAACAAAGCAACATCAACATGCAGACTTCTGTCTGAGATTTGCAGGGCACACAGCAAAATTACAAATGGAGGCATCTGGCCTGTACCCTACTCACCCACTGCCCCCTCATCTTCCTACCCCTGGCTCCTTTCTCCAACCCCCGGCTCTCTCTGCACACCACAGGAGGCCTCCTGCACATGCACGTGGACAGGCCAGCCTGCACGTCCAAGCTCCACCTAGCACTCCACCATCCAAAACAGTTGGCCCTTGATCACCCAGCAGGCTAGGGGATGTACACCTGTGGCACTGTCTGTCCCTGGAAGGAGAACACTGGGGAAGAGGTCTGCAGCCCCCCGACCCTGACCCCCAGCAGGCTTCATGCTATTTGGGCAGAAACTTCTGAGGTTCATTTCTGGACTTTGGTCTAGAAGCTGAGGGTCTGGACTCCAGGAAGGCATGTGCCCTTGGCCCCATGGCCCACTTTGTGGAGAGAGGTGCAGACAGAGGAGAGCCGGAGTGGGGTCCTCTAAAGAATGGGCTTTAGAGCAGAGCCTCTTGCCTGGGTTAACCTGATACTGGTCTACACAATGAAAAAAAAGTGACAGACTACTGGGTTACTGATTTTGGTCAGAAACTCCATCAATCAATGATGAAGTGTTGTGAAAATAACATCAATGAGCTGAAAAAGGCATGGATTCCAAGGACCAGCTGAGGTGATGACCGCCTACTCCTGCTGCTTAGCGTGCGGCCATTCCCCCGCGGCTGAGTGCTGTGGGAGTCGTCAGGATGGGACTCTAGAGATGATGGCTGCCCCCTCACAGACAGTTTTGCTGGGAGTAGGCAGTTTAAATACAATGAGGCAGCAATAGTCCTTGACAGGCTTAGGTTTCAGGGCCTGATGCCTGAGAAAGTACTGGAATCACAGTATAAAAGCTGAGCCTTACTATGCAGCTTGCTTCATGGAGCTCACCTGGGCACAGAGCAATTATTGGAGGTATGTCCAGAGTTGACATTTTGCCCTTGTCTTTTGGAGGTGGTGGAGCCTAAGGGCTGTATCTGTGCACAGCCTGGGAGCCCTTTCTGGCTGTTCTGGTCATTGGTGAACAATAGAGCTCAGGAGCACTTACTTCTGGTCAGACGGTGGCCAGGGCGTCTCTACCCCCATCAATTCCTGTGCCCTGCTCCTATGTTGCACCTATCTCAAGGCAGAAAAACCTGTGGGCATTTCATTAGATAATATGAATGACAAGAGTGGCTCCCATAGACTGTGCTAAGTGATTTACATGCAAATCATTATTGAATTCTCACAGCAGCACTGTGAAAGTTTTGTTATCATCCCCATTTCACGAATGTGCAAATCGAGATGGAGAGAGGTTAAGTAACTTGCCCCAATTCACAGGTAGTAAGTGGCAGAGCCAGTATACAAACTTGGGTCTGCCTGACTGCGAAGCCCATGTCCCTAACTGCAATCCTAACCCACCCGCTGTTCTTTCCTTCATCTGGGCCTGGTGTCTCTGCATAGAATTAACAAAGAACTCCTCCCCACTTTTTACTTAGAGGCCAGGCTAGACATATGCATTCGGTAAATTCTTACTGAATGCACAGTCCTCTATGCCGCTGTGGGATCACACAGAGTAAAGAGGTGTATTGAAGACATGCACAGCAGACAGTGGCCAGAGCTGACTGAGTTGAATTAGTTAAGGGCCAGCCTCACCTCTCTTCCCCCTCCTTGACAGGGAGATGAATTAAGCTCACCTTTACCCTCTGTGCTTAGCAAAATACTTTTTCTGTCTCCTATACCATTTGTGCCTAGCAAAGGGCTAGAGGACACAAAGCCAGGGCCCACCCAAATGGAAGGGAAGAACACTGTTGAGAAGGCAGTGTAGGAAGAGGCTGGGTGTCAATCTCAGCTCTGTCACTTGCTAGCTCTGTGACCTTGAGAAATTTACTTAATCTCTTTATGCTTCAGTTTCCACATATGTCAAGTGGAGATCGTAATGGTATCCATCTCATGGGGTGGTTGTGAGGATCAAATGAAATATGCATGTAGCACTAGGCTTGGCATATAGTAGGCATTCAAGAATTGTCGGCTATTACTAAAATTAGCTCTGTTTAGAAACCTGATGACATCCAAGCAACCTTCAAAAATCCTTATCTCAAAGCCCTTTCCAAAAGCAAGAATACACCAAAGATAAATAGAACTCAGTTCATCTACTTTTGAAGATACACACACACACACACACACATTGTTTGACTTAATTTTAATCAAAGCCTGTACAATTTGAAAGCTCTGAGTTTTGCTGTAATAGGCAAAGTTACAAGAGGGAAAGGAAATATATGAATTAAATATGAATACCAGGTGGTCACATGATAAATGCTCTTTGTTACCTTAAATATAAAGGCATACTCTTTTTTTAACAAAGAAAATACCATTTTTTGAAAATAATAGAGTGTTTGTTGAAACTGCAGTTTAATTTAAAAATGGTTCTCCTCAGATACCAACTCAACAAGGTTTGGGGATAGGTCCTGGATCCTAGATTCCATTTAAGTAAAGAATGGACAGTCTGGATCCACTGTCTAAGCAGTGAAGAGGAATGAACCCATTCATTCATTTGAGACTTGAATATATTTCTGTGGTGAGTACTGATTACTTATCTGACCTAAGCTCTCCTGCTTTCACTACAGCCACTAATACTGTCAGTGAGCAAGAGCAGTTTTTTTTTGGATTTCCACAAGAATGAGTGATTGTCACTCTGCAGCAGGTGCCATCTCTTATTCAACAGGTTCATTTGCAGAATCCATCCAATGATAATGCTAACAAAAACTGACACAGTACTTGCTACATGCCAGGCACTATCCTAAGCAATTTACATTCATGAACACATTTAATTTTTATAATAATCCATTAAATTTTCCAGAAGAAGAAACTGAGGCAATAAGAAATAAAATAACTTGCTCAAAGTCACACAGCCATTAATAATAATGAGCTGGCATTCAAACCCAGGCGATCTGGCTCCAGAGTTCGTGCTCTTAAAATACTACACTATGTTGCCTCACTAAAACATAGGCTAAAGAAGATTTTGGGGAATGCCTTATTAACCAGACTCACTTGCAGTCCCTGACTTTATTGTAGCTTGGGCTTTCAGAAAATGTGGACTGGGTTTCTTAGCGTTCTCTCTGCCCCAGAGCCTCACCTATGGTTATGAAGAAGAGAGCCCTGTAATTTGGTTGTTATTTTCAGAGTGCAGGAGCCCAAGCAGTTTGGGAGTTCAGATTTTGAGGGGGAGAATAAATAGCACCCTCTTCCCTACCCAAGTTCTGAAAGCAATTCAGTTGTAAAGCAGATAAAGAGCAAGAACATTAAAGATAAAGAGTAAAAACAGTAAAGAGTACAAAACATTGCTTTTATTCCCGATAAAGTCTGGCTTGGAGGAGATAGCTTAATGTGAGATAGTGCTTAGTTAATAGCAGCTATTAGTGCTTGTTTCTGCCTCCACTTCCCGGAAGCCCCACTTCTCTGCCAGGTGAAAGCCTACACCTTGTCAAAAGTGGGTTCAGATAACCAAAGCAGCTGGCTCCGTGCCTTTCTCTCCCTTTCTAGTGTGTATTGGCCTTCTTCTCTGATCTCTTAAACTTATAGCCTGGACCCAGACAATTTCATATGATTTCTTAATAATTAGTATGTATCATTTGGTGGGGGTTTTGTGCTTGTCTCCCCAACTAGAATATAGATGGGCTTTCTAGGGACAGGAAGCCCCTCTCATATTTCATTAAAATAAGATGAGGTGTATGAATGCACATAGCACCGTGTCTGGGTGCATAGCAGGAGCTCAAAAATATTTTTTCTTCCTTCCTTTCTTCCTCTCCTTTCTCTTTTTCTTTCCCTCTCTTTCTCTTTCTGCGTTTCCTCCTTCGTATCCACTAAAGCACGTAGTGTAGTACTGAAGCCCCAAGAAGTACTAAATAAATATCTGTGGACTTAAATTTGGTATATTTTAAGTGATGTGAGGACTGACCAAGACTCTTTTCTCTCAAAACTGGTGGTCCCTGTTTATAAAATGCCTGCTGTTCAGTCCATCCAGCATGATTCCTTTCTTCCCTTGTTGACTCTGGAGAGAGAATTAAGCAACCACCAAATTAGAGCCATGTGTTGGGTTAAATTGGACCCTAATAACGTGTCCGGCATCCTAGTTAGGTTTCCTCTATCCTTGAGTGCCCGCTGGACTGTAAATTACCCAAAGATAGACACTGTATGGTGTTTACTGCTGTATCCCCAGAACCTGGCATGGTTCCTTATCCACAGTAATTGTTCAGTATACCTTTTAGAATGACTAATTAAACAAGAAGCTTTGTCCTATCAGAATCCCAGCTGGCTTCTCGGTAGAAATTGACATGTGGATCTTAAAATTTACATGGAATTGCAAGGCACCCAGAATAGCCAAAACAATCTTGAAAAATAAGAACAAAGTAGAGGACTCACACTTCCAAATTTCAAAACTTACTATAAACCTACAATAATCAAAACTGTGTTACAAGCATATGCAAAAGAGAAGTTGGAGCCTTACCTCACATCATATACAAAAATTAACTCAAAATGAATCAAAGATATAAATGTAAGAATTAAGACTACAAAATTTTAAGAAGAAACCATAGAGATATATTATTTGACCTTCAATTTGGCAGTGGATTGATTCTTTGATTTGACACTGAAAGTATGAGCAAAAATAGAAACAAATATATAAATTGGACTTCATTAAAATTAAAAACTTTTGTGAATCAAGGGACACTATCCAGAAAATGAAAAGACAACTTACAGAATGTGAGAAGATGTTTGCAAATCATATATCTGATAAGGGACTTGTATCTTGAATACATAAAGAACATTTATAATTCAATAATGAAAAACAAATAACCCAATTAAAAATGGGCAAAGGATCTGAAAGACAGGCCTCCAAAGAAAATAAACAAATGGCCAATAAGTGCATAAAAAGATGCTCAACATCATCAGTCATAAAGGAAATGTTAATCAAACCCAAAATGAGATACCAGTTCACACCCAAGTAGCATGGCTATAATGAGACAAATAATAACAAGTGTTGCCAAGGATGTGGAGAAATTGGAACTCTTATTATTATTAGTGGGAATGTAAATTGGTGCAGCCACTTTGGAAAACAGCCTGGAAGTTCTTCAGAAGTTAAACATAGAGTTACCATTTAATCTAGCAGTGCCACTTGTTTCCAAGAAAGTTGAAAACATGTCCACAAATTTGTATACAAATGTTCATATTAGTGTTATTCATAATAGCCAACAGGTGCAAACAATGCAAATTATGAATGTTCGACTAATAAACAAAAAGTGGTATATATCCATACAGTGGAATATTATTTGGCCATAAAAATGAATGAAGTACTGTTATGCTTACAGTATGGATGAACTTTGAAAATGTTATAATAAGTCAGATACGAAATACCACGTATTATATGATTCCATTTATATGAAATGTCCAGAATAGGCAAATCTATATAGACAGAAAGTAGATTAATGTTTTTCTTGGGCCAGGTTGGGGACTGGGATTTGGAGAGAGTAGTGTGATAGCTAAAGCGTGCGGGATTTCTTTGTTTTATTTTACTTGCATTGTTTCATTTAATCCTCACAAAAACCAAATAAGTACATATTCTTATTATTCACAAAGTCCAGTTAAGGAATGGAAATATCAAAGGTTAAATAACTTGCCCAAGGTTACACAGAGAGTATGAGTCAGAGCTGGGATTGTCTCAGGTCAGGATTTCATTTTGGGATGATGAAAATATTCTAAATTTAATGGTTGTAAAACTCTGAACACACTACAAGTCATTGAATTATACACTTTAAATGAGTGAATTGTATGATATGTGAATTTTATATCAATAAATGTGTTAGCAAACAAACCCCAAATTATATGCTTAATAAATGATTTTATTGTTATTCTTCCAATGAAAAAAATCAGAAACTCTGGGGATAGGCTCTGAGCTTCAGTAATTTTTAAAAGCTCCTCAAGTGATTCTAATATGCAGCCGTGGCTAAGAAGCTCTTCACTAAGTGAATGAATGACTCTATTCTATGTAAACACTGATTGAATGAATCAGTGAATGGATGGATGGTGGGGGTCAGCCTTGCCACTTCTGCCTGGCTGGGAAGCATGGGCAGTCAAGTGTCTGGAGCGGAGCAGGAGGTGTCAATTTTATCTGGAAGCCCAGCTGTTGCTCAGGTCCCAGAAGGATGTGCAGGATGGGACCCTGCCAGCCCTTTCACGACATGCCTACCTGCTCCCAGACTTGCAAGTAATTCAGCAAGTAGGCTGCACTGAAGAGAGAGAGCATACATCAGGGGATTAGAGCTCTTTTCAAGGAAGGAGCTCTGTCAACACAAAGCACAATATTATTGCATTTTTCTAAAGCTGTATGAATTTCCACATACCATCTGCCTGTTATTTTTACAAGTTCCTGCCTAAAGTAGGTTTGCATTTATGCTGTCAGAATTTGAAGGCATAATTATGATATTGTTCCTCAGAATTATTATTGTATTGTCTTCCTAGTGGGTATTTTTTCATTATGTGTTGCATTTTTCTCCCAGGAAAGCCTCCATGAGTGAATCAAACGCATATAAATGAGGGCACTCAGATGCCATCCTTAGAGAGCATAAGGTGGTTAGACTCTCAAAGTTAATGAGCTAATGTATTGCTAATCAACCCAGCTTACAACATAATTTAATACAGATAATTGAAAATACTGAATAGAATCAAGCATGTTGCATCTGGAACCATTTCTATTCTGCATTCACTTTCATTAAATAGAAGTTAAAAGTGTGTGCTTGCTACCTTACTCTTTTACAAGCTATTCTTAATAACGGCAAACCTATTGGAACAGGTACACAGAACTTTTCATCCAGAGATCTCCAAGCACACATCACCTCTATTGACCGGTTATAGTTCTTAGTTTGCAGCACACAGTTATAAAAAAAAAAAAAATCAGAGCCGGGCATGGATGCCTCTAGTCCCCGCCACTTGGGAGGATCTCTTGAGGCCAGGAGTTCAAGATCAGCCTGGGCAACACAGCGAGACTCTGTGTCTGAAAAAAAAAAAATCACGGAACAGTTGAGCATTGCACAATCAGAGCGAAGACACCAGGCAGCTTTCCTGACCCTGGGTTCAGTGTGACCCTTCTGAGAGGGACTGAAAGGCATGGGCAACACTCTGTACCCTGGGCAGAGGCCCTGCAGATAGGACTGCTCATCTACAATGCCAGGCAGGAACCCCAGCACTCCTTATGGTGCCTGACATGACCTAAAATCCTCCTTTCTACAGGTGGCTCCTTGCTCTTTTTGGTATGTGGTTTCATTAGCTAATATCCTTTGACATCATCTGTTCTTGGATCCCTCACTTTGCTGTTAGGCCTTCGGTTCTAATGCCTGTGATCTCATGGCTCCTGTCAATCTGTGTCAATGCGTTCTCTTGTAATGTTCATGGCACATTTTGCATCTGCTTAGGTTAAAGCTGAGACCTGCAGAGTGTAGTGATCTTACTTATTTTACCAAAATTTTCACACACACACACACACACACACACACATGCACGCACAAGCTTTCCTTTCTATTCTAAACTCTTAACCCTGTAGAGAGGTGCACTAAGTTCATAGTAGCAACATAGAAAAACTATTTCTAGCTAATCAAAATCTATAAAATCCTATCCAAAGTGCTATATTCTTGATTAACATTAACTAGAAGTTAGTGTTCAATACTATAGACCTGTGGTCTGCAACCTCCAGGGCCATGGACCAGTACCACAGTACTGGTCTGCAGCCTGTTAGGGACCGGGTGGCAGAGCTCCTCCAGCCCCCTCCCCACCCCGACCCCCATCTTGTGGAAAAATTGTCTTTGAGCCAGTGAAGCTTCATCTGTATTTACAACCACTCCCCATCGCTAACATCACCGCCTGAGCTCTGCCTCCCCCCACTCCCCACCATCTGTGGAAAAACTGTCTTCCACGAAACTGGTCCCTGGTGCCAAAAAGGTTGGGGACCGCTGCTATAGGCAATGTGACTGCCAAATTCAAAGAGAATAACATTAAGGACGGTGGTGGGAAACATAGTGAATGCATAGTAAGTGTTCAATAAATATTTGACTAATGGATTCATTCATTTCACACAATGCTCTGTTTAGTAATTACAACCTTGGAGATATAAAACAAAATGAAACAAAAGCAACAGACTTCCTCTCAATGGCATTTTTAAATTGGAGGTTCAGAGAAAAAAGCAGATTGGAATTATCCTGAAGGATGACTGAACACTTTTTTCAGGCACCAAAAAGGTTTGTTTTGGACAGTTCTTACACTTTAGGGTGCATCAGAATCACCTGGACAGCTTATTAAAACAGGTTGCTGGGCTCTGCTCCTACAGTTTCTGATTCACTAGGTCTAGGACAGTGCCCAACACTTGCATTTCTAACAACTTCCCAGTTGGTGCAGACGCTGCTGGTTTACAGGGTGACCAACCATCCTAGCTTGCCTGGGACTGAGGGGTTCCCCTGGATGTGGGACTTTTAGTACTAAATGGGACACTACTGGGCAAACAAGGATGGTTGGTCACTCTACTGGCCCAGGACCAGACTTTGAGTACTATTAGTCTTGGAAGTTGTATGGTAACCAGTAGGGCATCCTATGTGTTCAGACAATACCAGTATCCCTTGCTATCCCAACTCTAGATAGCCAAACTCAATGTGATGGTTAATTTTATGTGTCAACTTGACTGGGCCAAGAGGTGCCCAGAGTAAACATTATTTCTGGCTATGTCTGTGAGGGTGTTTCCAGGTGAGATTAGTATTTGAATCGGTAGACTCGGTAGATTGCTCTCCCCAATGTGGGTGGGCATCATGCACTCAGTTGACGGCTTAAATAGAACAAAAAGCAGAGGAAGGAGGAATTTGTCCCTTTTTTGCTTCCTGCCTACCTGCTTGAGCTAGAACATGGGTCTTTTCCTGCCCTTGGACTGGGATTTATACTGTTGGCTCCCCCTAGTTCTCAGGCTTTCAGACTCAGACTGGAATTATACCAGTGGCTTTCCTGGGTCTCCAGCTTGCAGACTGTAGACCATGGGACTTCTCTGTCTTTATAATCACATGAACCAATTTCTCATAATAAATCTCTTCCTATAGATATAGCCTATTGGTTCTGTTTCTCTGGACAACCCTGACTAATACATTCAGTGAGTGAATCAATTCACGGAGTGAGGAAATATTTATACTCGGAAATTCAGTGTAAGCAATCTGGTGTGCTTCCCTGACCCAGTTTCTAGCCCTCTGCCCTGCCTCACCCCACACCCACCTGGACGAGGAGCAGCCTCTAGTTTAGCTCTTCCCTGTTCTCCAGGTGGAATCTCCTTTGAGGTAAGGTGTCCAGAGCCACCATGAGAGGCACGGTGTAAAGAGCAGTGGAAAGAGCAGACCTCAGGGTCAGACAGACTTACTTTTGAATCTACCTCTCCTTAGCCATGCATCCTTGCTTCGGTCACTTAACCTTCCTGAGCTTCAGTCTCATTACGTAGAAAATGAGGATTATAATGTCTTGCTTGCAGACATTATTATGAGAGCTGTTGTAAGAATTAAAGTGAAGGCATGAATTAAGTCCTATGTACGATGCCTGGCACATAGTAGGTGCGAAATAAATGGAAGCTATAATCATAAAAATCCCACACTGTCGGTGGAAATATGAATTAGTACAGCCATTATGGAAAACAGTATGGAGGTTTCTCAAAAAACTAAAAATAGAACTACCATACAATCAAGCAATCCCACTACTGGGTATTCATCCAAAGGAAAGGAAATCAGTATATCGAAGGGATATCTGCACTCCCATGTTTGTTGCAGCACTATTCACAATAGCCAAGATGTGGAATCAACCTAAGTGCCCATCAGTGGATGAATGGATAAAGAAGATGTGGTGCATGTACACAATGAAGTACTATTCAGTCACAAAGAAGAATGAAATCCTGTTATTTGCAGCAACATGGATGGAACTGGAGGTCATTATGTTAAATGAAATAAGCCAGGCATAGAAAGATGAATATCACATGTTCTTACTCATATGTGGGAGCTAAATAAGTTGATCTTGTGGAGGTATAGAATGATAGATACCAGAGGCTGGGAAGGAGGAGGTATGAACAGAGGTTGGTTAATGGGTACAAATATACAGTGAGGTAGAAGGAATAAGTGCCAGTGTTTGATAGACCAGTAGGGTGAGTATAGTTAACAACAATTTATTATATATTACAAAATAGCTAGAACAGAAGATTTGAAATGTTCTCAACACCAAGAAATGATAAATGTTTGAGGTGATGGATATCCTAAAGACCCTGATTTGATCTTTGTACATTATATACATGTATCGAAATATCACATGTACCCCATAAATATGTACAATTACTATGTATCAATAAGATAAATTTTTAAAAATCCTAAGGCCTAACACCCGTTGAATAGCTTGAGATCACAGCAAAAATACTAAAATGGAAAGTTTGTCCTGCCCCAAAGTGAAGTTCAAAGAGTTGCACAGTTGCTGATATGAGGTACTTTGACTTTGTTGTGTGGCTTAAAGGGCCCAGTGAAAGCACAGAAGAGATCCCAAAGAAATCACTTATGTCACAGAAAGAAAATTCAAAGAGAAATAACTCCTTTGCCTACCTGGAGAGTTAAGAATTATTTTAAGTATTTTCAGTTAACAGATATTCTCCCTACATGCACCCAGTAACGCTCAGCAACATGTTTAAGTAGGCAGTTTGCTTGCTCATCCTCACAGGCATGTAACGTGTTCAGGCTACCCTCAGTCTGCCCAGGGTACACCACATTTCTACTTTTCCAAGGCCACCTTTTGCAGGGCTCAAATTTGTCTCTCTTACTACTGGCACCTAGTGGGTAGATCCAGGGATGCTGCTAAACATCCTGCAATGCACTGGATAGCCCTCTCATAACAAAGAATTATCTGGCCCAGATGTCATGAGTTCCATGACTGGGAAACTCTACTCTATGCTTTCACTTCTCAAATTGCTGTCAGAGGACAGTATGTCCTGTTTTGCAGCCTCAGGGCAAGCACCTTCAGACACCTTTGTCTTAAGATTTTGGGGGCATTAAAACAAACTTGGACATATTATGGTCTAGGATGCAAAACATTTTAAGATAACTACTCTTTTTTAACAATTTTATAAACACTAGTCACATAGTATTATCCTGAGGATTAGAAGTATTATGGTAGCCAGTTAATAGAAAGTTCTTTATTGTGGTAAAATGTATAAATAGTAAATAAAATTTACTATTTTACCCATTTTTAAATGTACGGTTCAGTGGCATAAGTACATTGACATTGTTGTGCAACCATCAACACCATCCTTCTCCAGAACTTTTTCATCTTTCCAAGCTCTAACTCCTTACTCATTAAATGCTGACTCCCCATTCCCCTTTTCCCCCAGCCCCTGGCAACCACCATTCTGCTTTCTGTCTCTATGAATTTGACTATTCTAGATATTGCATATAAGTGGAATCAGACTGTTCCTTCTGTGGCTGGCTTATTTTGGTTAGATGATGTCTTCAAAGTTCATTTATGTAGCATATGTCAGAATTTCCCTCCTTTTAAAGGCTGAATATTTCATTGTATGAATACATCACTTTTTTTTTAATCCATGAATGCATCTGCTGATGGACACTTGGGTTGCTTCTGCATTTTAGCTATTGTGAATAATGCTGCTATGAACATGAGTGTACAAATATCTGTTTGAATCCTTGTTTTCAATTCTCTTGGTTATATACCCAGAAGTGAAATTACTGCCTATGTTTAATTTTTTGAGGGCCCGCCCTATTACTTTCCACAGCAGCTGCACCATTTACAATTCTACCAGCAACACACAAGAGTTCCAGTTTCTCCACATCCTCACCAACACTTGCTATTTTTTAAATTACTATTAATAGCCACCCTAATGGGTGTCAAGTGGTTGCTTATTGTGGTTTTGATCTGCATATTCCTAATGATTTGTGATGTTGAGCATCTTTTCATGTGTTTATTGGAAATCTGCATATCTTCTTTAGAGGAATATCTAATCGGGTCCTTTGCCCATTTTTAAATTGTGTTGTTTGTTTTTGTTTTTGTTGTTATTGAGTTGTAATGGTACAACTCTTGAAGTAAAGAAATTCTAGACATGATCTGGTTTCTGGCTCTGTCCCCAGAACAATCTTTCCTGGAATCCAATGAAAACCATGGGGAATCTAGGCCCTAAGACCTTGCTCTCAGCTCTTGGTCATCTGGTGATGAATTTAGCACTAATAATTTAATGTCTGATAATGGGCTAATAAATGACCTCTCAATCCATAATTACATTTCAAAGAGTGGTTCCCAGAAAAGAAAATGCCTTAACCCAAAGAAATGAGTTCCAGTTGGTGACGCTTCTGGTGCATAGGGGAAATTGACTTTGAGTGGAGCAGCTTTCAATCTTCTCACTCCATATCACTTAGGCAGCCCCACACTTCACTTATTTGATTTTACATATTGCGTGTCTTCTTTCCAACTCTTTGCTCTTATATATAATAGAAGAAAAACTAATAACCCCCACATTTGTGTTGGGTTCATCAGAATGAGCTCAAGAACATGTTTTTACTTAATTTTCTTTTGCTTGATTTTCTTTACCAACAGATTAATAGTTTGCTTACAACATGATGCTGTGCTACTTCTTTTTCTATCTGTTTGAATTTGCACATGAAAACTGAGGCAATCTGGACTGGAAGATTGTGTTTCCATAGCCCAGAAACCTATTCTCACCAAAATATGTTGGAATTATGTGCATGGGCAATCAGAGCTGCCATGTCTTTCTAAGCAATGGGTATCTGCCTCATTTGCACGTGTGATCAAGTTGATACATATATTTTCACAAAAGGATTAACCATAGTTAAGATTTCTATAGTGATTATTATGTGCCAGATACTGTTGTAACTCCTTCCCCCTCTTCCTCTCTCTCAATCGAATGGCTTGGAACCCACTTCCAGAGCTTTCACAGGCCTCTTTCCAGGTTCTGTTCTCCCAAAGGCAGACTGCACCATTACTGTGCAATACCTCCAGGCCCAGAGAATGGCTGTTGTGGAGAGTGTAGATGGATCTTTCACATTCAGATTAAGGTGTCCACATATATACATACAAGACAGGATGATACAGTATGGATCCAGGAGTGCGAGAAGGGGTTGGGTTGGCTTTCTTTGCACTGCCAAATTTTTGTGAAGAACTCTGAGTCCAGGAATTCTGCCAACCTGGACTTCCAGGTTGTTATGAAGGTATGTGCTATGGTTTGGATATTTGACCCTCCAAACCTCATGTCAAAATTTGATCCCTAACTTTGGAGGTGGGGCCTAGCAGGAGGTGTTTGGGACACGGGGGGCACATGCCTCATGAATGTTGGTGCAGTCCTTTTGATAATGAATGAGTTCTTGTAATGAGTGAGTTCTCGCTCTATTAATTCCCAGGAGAGCTGTTTGTTAAACAGAACGTGGAATTTTCCCTTTCTCTCTTGCTTCCTCTCTTGTCACATGATCTGCACACACTGGCTCTCCTTCACCTTCTGCTGTGAGTGGAAGCAGCCTGAAGCCCTCACCAGAAGCAGATGCTGGCGCCACGCTTCTTGTACAGCCTGCAGAACTGTGAGCTAGATAAATCCCTTTTCTTTATAAATTACCCAGCCTCAGATGGTCCTTTATGGCAACACAAATGGACTAAGACAGTATGTTTATCAAGGTAGGAGGATAGAACATATTTCATTCAACAATTGATTAGACTTTTTTGGACATATGGTATGTGGACCTCCCTTTGTACTCTTTGTCCTAGTTCTCCACAAATGTGCAGGCTTATTTAAGGCTACAGGTACATAGATATAGCCAGAAGGTTTGAATAGGCTACCAGTGAGGTGTGGTGGTAGTGGTTGGGGGAGGTGAAGGAAGAAGAGAAGGAGGACACATATCTGGCTGGGACTAAATCATTACCGCTTCTCAAAGACATACCTAAGAAATTCCAGTAAAATGAATGGTTTAGTAAATGAGCTCTTGAATCAGACATTCTGGGTTTTAATCTTGGTTCTGCAATGTGGTAGCTGCATAACCATGGGCAAATCACTTAACCCCTATGTTTTTCAGTTTTCTCATCTGTAAAATGGAGAGGACATTAATCTATCTTATATGCTGCTAAAGTGCTTAAAACAGTGCCTGGCAAATTGTATGTGCCATGTAAGTGCTAGCTTTTTTATTATATTCATTTGAGCCTAGCTAGATGTGGTATGCAAATATCCTGAGGAAACTCCCAGCCGGGACATCCCTATTCATCTGGCATTTTTTTCAGTTCCCAAGATGATATCAGCACCCCAGAAGATGATCAGAGTGAAAAGGGGTATTCCTAAAGTGGGCTTCACTATAGGGTGGGAGGAGAGGAATTGGATTAAGGCATACCTGTCATTTATTTTTGGTCTCCTAGAGTAGAAGGAAGGCCTGGGTAGTGTTTTCTTTCGGGCAAGCGTTTGTGGTGGGAGTTCCCTGGAGGGTTGGTGAACATCTGCTTGGAGCCTGGGCAGTCACCAGCAATGGTCTTCGAATCCTGACATCACTTCCTACTAACCTGGGAATGTTCAGAATTGGCTTGGCAGAGGCTGTGACAGTAGCCACATTCAAATAACGCATATTGAAATAATGTGCCACATAAGCCACATAGTAGTTTCTATGTCCCAGAGCCCCTAGGCAGTAGTGATTTCAGCCAGAGCAAACTTTCAGGTTGGAATGGTTTCTTCTAGGCACCTTCCAGGCCTGAGGTTGTAGAGTCCTGGCTCAGCTAGCTGCACCAGTAAGGAAAAACTGCAAGGGTTTATGAACACCTGTATGCACCCCTGAGAGTTTCTAGAAATATTCTGTGAAAGGTTGAACTTCCTATATTCAAACAGGTGGGAGCTCAGAGCTATTGTGATTTTGGTAATAGGGTTAATGTGACTTCATTTGTATTCACTAGATGGCAAAACCTGGGGCATTTGAGTTCCAGAAAGATGTTAGGCAATGGAAAGATATGGTTAGATTTGAGACTTTGGACACTCTGGTATATGTGGAAATAGGATAGCAGCTTTGCAGAAATAGCACTGGACTAACCTAAGTGAAAGTAGGGATGGAATGGAGGGGAGAGATGTTTAGAAAATATTCAGAGATAGACTCAATATTTTCAGAGATAGCATGTTTGTTTTGACACAGGAGATAAAGGAGAAGGAAATGTCAAAGATGATTCTCCAGGGAAGAGAGAGTTTCATGAGTGAGAGAAGAGATCAACTAAGTCATTCCCATAATGAGGTCAAGTTAGAGAATAAGTAAGAAATGTCTTCTGAATAGGGAAATTAGGAGGCCACTGGGGCTTCGGGGCTTTCTCTCTACTGATCCATCCACCCCTGGTTCATATGTTCCTTGATGTTGTACCTTGCATGCTCTTGGCCCTCTTGGAAGTATTATAACTTGAGACTGCCTTCTTGCTCTGACCTTTCTTGAAACCAACTCTCCCCAACTAGAATTTCTTTAGCACCGATTCCTAATCCCTTCGATCTCTCCTAGGTGACAGAGTTGCCAACAGTTGCTTACCTCGTTCATACTAGTGGGATCATATATGTCTCTCCCAAGAACACTGGCAATTTTAAGGGTGATCTTAGGGATAATCATTTAACCTAAAGAAAGGAATCTCTGAAAGTGGACGTTTCCAGTTACATAAGGGAAGTAACTTGTAGAGAAGATATTTAACTCTTTTACAAAAGGAGACACAAAAACTCTGAAATCTTAATGGATTTGTCTGAAGTCGTACTGAGAAAGAGATGAGATGATCTCCTATTCTTTCATCCCAGACTATTGCTGTTTTACTCTCCCTAGTTTCCTTGTCCCTGATAGAACCCCACTATCCAGCACTGCCTATCCACCAAGCCCCAGCACTAGCCCTTTGGGTGGTTCATATGGTTTTGCTTTGGATCCCAGGCTTCGTCTGCTTGGCTGTGCCTTCTGTGTCCTCTTCTGTGGAGTGAATTTCCCAGAGTCAGACTCCAGCGTCTTCTCAAGCCTGCTCTGTCTTGTTGCCAGGAAACTAATTTGAAGATAAATCGCAAAATGTGATAATCACCTATGAAAACAAATGGGGTAAAGATGGAACAAGTGACAGTTGAAACGTGTTTACTCCTGTCTGAGGTCATTTTTTAGGTGACAGAAGGTACATATAATGTTAGGTAGGCTGTCAGATTGTGGATAGGAACATTAACTTTAAAAGGATCCTATAATAAGAGGAAAGATAATTAGGATTTGGGAAAGTGGCCAAGGGGTGAGAAAGGAGATACGTAGCAGCAGATAATATGGTTTTACATGGGGAGGGTTTTACACGGGGTTTTTTAAAGGCAAAGTTTGCGGCCAGGTGTGGTGGCTCATACCTGTAATCCCAGCACTTTAGGAGGCCAATGCAGGAGGATAGCTTGAGGCCAGGAGTTCAAGACTAGCCTGGGCAATGTAGCAAGACCCTGTTTCTACAAAAAATTAAAAAAAAAATTGGCCTGGCATGGTGGTGCACGCCTGTAGTCCTAGCTACTGAGGTAGGAGAATCACCTGAGCCCAGGCGTTCCAGGCTACAGTGAGCTATGATAGTGCCACTTCACTCCAGCTTGGGTGACAGGGTTTTAATCATAATAACAAGAGCATCTACTGTGTGCTGAGCAGTTTCCACGCATCGTATCTCATTTCATTCTCACAACCACCTGTAAGGCAGGTACTATTATTATCCCCACTCCATTATTAAGATAATGGAGACTTAGAGAGGTAAATTAACTCACCTGAGGTCACACAGCTAATAAAGTGTGGAGCTGCGAATGGCACTTAGGCCAAACTTGTCTCCAGAGACCGCGCTTTAACATTTACTACAGGCCAGGCACTGTTCTCAGCACTTTACATGTACTGTACCATTTAAGCCTCGCAACAAGGCTATGAGATAGCTACTATTATTATCCTAAACTTATAGATGAGGAGACAGAGACATATGGAAGTTAAAAACCTTGTCTATTTAATAAGTGGCTAAGTCAGTGCTCTTATCCACTATGCCACAAACACAAGCCGCACTACCTAAGACTAAAGGAAAATTCCAAAGCAAAAAAATGGTATAAGACTTTAGGATGAGGAGTGGATCATTGAGAGGCCAAGGTGTAAGTCACAACTAACAGGCAACAGATGGCAGTAGATGGGTTTGATAAGGCCACATGTAGGTCTTGATTTAGCCTCTTTTAATCACTGAATGAGCTCTATTATCCAGCTTTAGGATGGATCCTGACAGCACCTTTTGAAGAAGCTGCCTGATTTGGATGGTTTACCAATATCAGCTATCAGGTCATGTGTAAAGTTTAATTTTTGGCTTTGTCCATAATCTTGAAACAAAATGGCAGCCAGTGAGAGTTCAGCAAACATTAATCCTCTAAGTCCCTATATGTTATGGATCCAACCACTTCTCCCATCTCACCTATGACGGCCTTTCACATTCTGCTCTAGCCCTGATAGACTTCCTGCTGTACTTTGAATACTACAAGTTCATACTTGTCTATATGCCCAATGCCTAGGAAAGTGTTTGGCACATAGTGGGCACTTAACAAATGTTTGTTGAATGACGAGAGGCTCTTCGTATAAATGGGAGAGAAGGGATACTAGGCACAGGCGGAGGAATTTATCTTGGCTAGGAAGGATGCTAGTTCCTGTATCACAACAGGAGGAAAAGAGGATAATGACACCCAAAGTAGCAAACACTTTAATAGGGCTTACTATGGGCCAGGCACTGTTCTAAGTGCTTTCCATTAACTCATTAAATTTTACAACCCTATTAATTAGGAACTACTATTATCCCTGTTTTATAAAAAACAGAAAGCCCAGAAAGCTGATATAATTTGACAAAATTCCCACAGTTAGTAAATGGTAGAGCTGGCTCTTAACTAAAAGGATCCACACAGGTGTAGGTAGGCTTTTATGTTTGTAATAAGGAAAAGGAGAGCATTTCTGTCTAATGGCTTCAATTTTCTCTGTAATCTGTGCAGAGAGAGGGAGGAGGATGGAGTCCAGCGGTGGAGGTTTGAGGAGAATGGAGAAATTTGATGTAGTCTGTGGAGAGTGGGAAGTGGAATTGACCAAATACACATATTAGGATTGCAGGCGGTGTTGAGAACATGTGTGAGGTTGGCGGTCATGAACGCGTACGGTCCCAGTCTTCCCCTTGTGCAACTTTGTCTAGCAGGCATGGTGAAAGTGGACAATAGCATTCATCCAGATTTTGTCAGATGGATGAAATGAAATGACAGGGGAGTTTAGGGTGTTGACAAGAGTTATTGAAAGGACTGAAGGAAGGATCTAAAATGGATAAAAAGCAAGGTAAAGAAAAATTAGCTGATGGATTGGGAGAAAGTGAAGAAGTCAATGGACTGGAGATCTTAATGAGGTCAGAGAACGGTTGTAGCGGAAGTACTTGAACATGCAAAGTGGAAAGAGATGAGTTAGTGATATGAAAGATGAAGCAGATTCAGGAGTCTTCAGGATGGGTGGTTAAAATGGGGTGCAGGGGAAGGTCAATGGAAATGAGGAGGTCAGAGAATTTGGAAGAGCCATCTGTTACTGATATTGATGTCACCAAGAATGATGACAGGGCTTGGGTTGGGGAGACAGATACCAAGGTCTGATGAATGAAGGAACTGTTGACAGCTACAGAAAGAGGTAGAGAGGCTGGTATAGGCAGATGAAGTAAGCCGAAAGGGAGGTTTACAAGAGTAAAGAGGACTGGAAATAGCAATGGAAAGCAAAGATGACACCTAGAAAACTTCCTGGCCCTGAGGTGCTGGAGGTGTGATAATTAGCCACCACTGGAGAGTGCTGCAGGGGAAGCGGTGTCCACATCCCATGATGTATTTCAGTTTCTATATAGCTACGGTTCTCCTCCTTGCTCTTCTCTCCCCTGATTATTTTCATATATTGATCAGGGTGTGTGTGTGTGTATGTGCCCATTAGCATATTAAACAAGACAAAGACAATCATTGATTATTTTTTAGAAAAATTCTAGTTCAGGTGATAGACTCTCACCTTGTTAAGAAAGTGTCGTCTCAGATGCTATCCAACAGCTCTCACTGAAACTGTTTGAAGCAGGTTTAGGTGGAGAAAGTTTTCAAAAGTAATCCCCTCTGAAAGGCCTGGAGGTTCCACAGCTCTCCTGTACCAGCCTGGAGATGTCAGAGAGCTGCAGGGAGAGCTCTGAAAGGCTAGGAGCTGAAGTGGGCCTGCTGTGTGCGTTTCACACGAAGTAGTGCCTTGAGGGGCCCAGTCAGCGGCTGCCTTCAGTGCAATTGCTTCAAATAAGTTGTTGGAGAAGTAAATGCCTGAGAAGCTGGAATATTCCAGGCTCAGTGGTAGGAAATGAAATCCTCTTATCTCTGGAAAGACTGTCATGATATGATTCCTTTCCAGGGTGATGGATGAGCGAGAGAGAGCGAGCGAGCAAGAGTGAGACAGCGGGTGCTAACTCACATTCCATTTTAAGCAACAGCCCTGCTCTATTTAGTCTCCTTCACATTGAATAAGCCTCAGGTCTTGGATAGTAGCTAGATCTCGTCTCCTTCAATCCAGTCCTCATTTGGGCTTTCCTGGCTTAATTAGTTCTGGATATTTGGTGATAAATTTGCCAAGATCTTTTACCTATTCTTGGGACCTTCCTCTCTAAGGGATTTTGGGTTGAACTCAGAAGCAGGACATTTTTGCACAGTCATTTTGAAACAGATGGCGTCAAGAAAGCCCTGTCAAACTATAAAAGCACTGTTTATTTTTAATTATCAATAATGTTCACAAGAGACATCCTTGACCCTTGAGCCAAGCTAAGTTGTACCCGTGCTGAGATACTTTCACTGTATAGTTTACTGCTTAGCAGTTTGGAGTAATGGTTAAGCTAGGTTAACTTAGGACCTATCCTGGGTCCAAGTCCTATCTCTACCCTTACTAGCCATGTGACCTCAGGAAGAATATATGGTCTCTCTAAGCTACAATTTCCTCTTCTATAACATGGGAATGATAATAGTTTTATGGATGTATATTAGCTAGCATAGTACCTTAGTAAATGTTTAATCAATATCAGCTGTTATTAATAATTTATTCAATAGTTCTAAAAATTTTATGAGTATATTAATTTAATCATAGGTAGAGACAACAAAGATTTTTTAAAAGACTGTTAGAATTGGGTTAGCCTCTAGTCCTGTTTTTTAAAGTCACTATAAAGAAATGTACTGATGTTAAATATGTGTATTTTTAGTAAGAGTTCTGCAGGAACTGTTCAGTCTGGAATTGAACATAAAGGATCATGTTACAGTTCACCTGTTTTTCCCATAATGCTATCTAATAGATATCTGTTCAGATAAAGTTGGTGTAATTAGGAAGCCTACAAAAGATCAGAGGTACCCATCTTCTAGATTTTCTAATGGAAAACTATAAAATTTATCATCAAGCAGTTAAATTTATCACTAAAAGTAAATTGCAACTCTGAAGGACCACCAGGAGAATTTGAGAAGGAGATTATTCAGACAGGACGTGAATTCCCAGACACTCTGCTCAGAATGATCAATGGCCCATCTTGAAGTGAGCGCGTGCAACCGTGGGACTCTTGGTTAAATGTGGAGCAAGTGCAAGATGTGCCTGACCCCCATCTTATCTCTACCTCATCAGTGATTCTATTTTGCACATTACTTAGTCATTAAGAAACCAAAACCAAAACTAAAACCAAAAGGCTCATAAGGGTTTTTTTGAGGCTTCATCAGAATGATTGAGTCAGAAAGGGAGTATCAAAATATCACCTCCCACAGTCCAGTACTATCATTGAGTTGAGGACCAGAAGATATAATCAGCCAAATGATGAGGTCAGTCTTTCAGTCCCCTTCCCCTCGCCTTCTCTCCCTTTTCTTCTAGATGCCTGTTCAGGGCCTTCCTTCCTCAGGCTGTCCCTGGCTCTCCCCAGTGGTGCTCCTTCTGTGTTGCCCTCACTGAAAGTGCTTCATAGCCCACCTTTGTCCTTCATGCTCCCTCCCCAATCAGTTCTGTCCTGTAGCTGGCTGATATGATAGAGATAGGCACATACCGTGTTGGTAGCTGATAATTTGGAAATTTTATTTTTTATTTTTAAAATAAGGTGATCACATTATAGAAGTTTAGGAATGCAAGAAGTAGAGGAAGTGCTGAGAGCAGATGATGGATGACCTTCACCTGCTTTGAGGGCACAGGGAAGGTCTGCCTGGGAAAGAGAGATTTTGAGCAGAAACCTGAAGGATGAGTAGGGGTTATTTGGATGGAGAGGTATAAGGGTAAAGGATATTACAGGCACAGGGCCTGATCAAAAACCCAGAGATGGGAAGAAGCTTGATGCTAATGAGGAACTCAAAGAAGGCCAGTGTGAATGGAACATATAAATGAGGTTAGGGAAGTAGACAGGGGCCAGATGATTTGGGCCTTATAGGCCATGGTAAGGATTTTGGACTTTATCCTAAAAGTTGTAACAAGCCATTAAAAAATTTTGAGCACTAGAGTAATATGATCAGATTTGTGTTTTGAATGGAGGACTATGCCTTTCTTGGGTTCAGCCAAAGCGGGGCCTAGTTTACCTGGCCCTGATTCAGTTTTCTTTCCATTTGAATACAGTCCTTCTCTCCAAAGGCAATACAGAGATGGTACACTAATTAAGGGCAATCCAAGAGATAGCTGTTTGATTCTGAAAATATGTCTCTTTAAATCTCATATGTTTTCCTGGTGGGATCATGCCCCTACCCTTTTAAAACCACTATTCTTGGAGGAAGTGACACACCAAGTCTTCTGAATCAAATCATAAAGGTTTTTAGATCAAGCCCCCATGCTATGGACTAGGTGACAGCTTTGGAATCGCTAAAATGCCTCCCAAGTATTCCCCAGCCTGAGCCTCAGCCACCTAAATCCAGTGCCCGAAACACTCCATATCAATACTATTGCTTTTGGCTTTGGGGCTGAATAACATGTCCATATTGGTAATGGAATGATTTACTGTTCTTTAGGGTGGTTACATTTCATGGAGGCAGCCTAAATGGAAATAATTGTGGGCTAATTAAAGTGCTCCCTGCTTCTCTCTCAAGTTCCCCCTTGGGCATTGGCTGCAGTGAGTTGTGCAAGTCGCAGCAAACTGTAAATTATGACTCAGCTTAAAGAAGAAATGGATTGCTTTTCTAATACTTATTGAACACTTAAAACAGATGTTTAAATCTCTACAAGTTTTAGATAATTAAAATTATAAATCTGTGCTCTTTGAACAGGAACATGAGTAGGGATCAGAGGTATAAATAGTACCATGCTGAGGTGATTCATCTTGTGGCTTCAGGTTTTTTACTGTAACTAGGGCTGTCCCTAGGTAATAGCAAAGTGGAGAAACTTGTTTCTGTTGCCTCTTCACCTCCCACTTTTCCAGACCTCCTGAGCTGCCCTCTGGCTGCCCAGTACCTCCTATTGGAGGACCATCCAATGCTAGTTCTTCTCTCTAACATCAAAGGTTTATCTGTCCTGTATTTCATTCCCTGAAGGCTTTGCTGGATGTTAGAATAATGGAGCTGCAGTAACAGTAAAACCTCCAAACCTCAGTGGCTTGACAGAGTGGTTGATTTTTCATGCATATAAAGCCAAATCGGGTGCCCCTGATCAGCTGGACTCCCCCGTCTCCCTCCAGAGACTCACGCTACTTTCATCTTGTGCTCTATCATCTTTAATATGTCTATCCCAAGGTTGCCATGATCATCTGCATCAAGCTGGCAGAAGAAGAAAGGACATGGAGAATCATGTGTATGAGGTCCTAGGAGCCAGGACTGGAAGTGTAGGTGCTCACGCTCCATGGCCACACCTGATGGCAAGGGAGGCTGGGAAATATACTTTAGCTGTGTGTCTAGGATGGAGAAGAAATGGGTTTGATGGAGACTAATCAGCTTCTGCCACTCTCAGTGACTAAAGCAAATCTGCTAAACAAGTTTTCAGTAAGGGGTTAGTGGCTTTCCTGCTCCTTTGATACTTTGATTTCAAATGGAGCTTTCTGCAAAAAAAGATATATTGTTGGAAAACTGGTTGGTGTAGCAAATGGAGGATCACTTTTACTTCATTGCCTTTTAGTTACATGTCAAATGTCGTCTGTCCAAACTTCTCCAAACACTTGATATGACAGAATGGATACATTTGATGTCATACAGAGCGCCTTCTTTCTTGGTCTCTCTTGCCGTCTTGCTCTTTTGTGCTCGCTCCCTCTCTCTCTCTCTCTCTCTCTCTCTTTGTCTCTGTCTCTCTCTCACACACGCACACAACGATGATAATGATGATGATTGAAAAAGCAATGAGTCACTTTTCTTGGGGCATTTTCCCCTTTAATTCAATTGGGGTTTCTGCTGAGGACTGCTGTGATCATTATTCCGGTGTTGTTTGCCACTGAAGCAGTTGTTAGAATATTCTCTCATCAGGTTACTAATCTGTTCTAATAAGAAATTGGTAACTTAAGTTGTTTTCAAAGCTGACAGCCTTCTCACATTTTACATGCACTAAGCAATATGAAAATAGAATAGGTAATCTAGTGAAATCATATTTTTATACGATGAGTGGGGATCAAGGACATTTGAAAAATGTAAGCCAACAATTTATCCAGAGGATTTTATATAAGAATCTGTACTATTTTTCTTAGGCAATAATGGGAAATTAACAAATATTTCTGTTCCTTCTTTGCTTTTTATCAATTTATTAGGATACTGAAAACTTTAATAAAAATAAAATACACTTATAAGTTTTATTCAGGTCTTTACTCTTAACCCGTCAGCTGATTTCATTTAAATGGCATTTATTTCACTACCCAGAAACTGGCTCTGAGCTTTAAACTATCCTTGCTGTGGGCTAAGAACATTTTTTGTCCTATACCAATGTCATAATGTACAGATGCAGTGATGACTATTACCAAGTCACTTTAGGATTAAAAGAAGTTCTTAAAGCAATTGGAGACACATTTTTAGGAGCAAATACTGTAATAATTCTATTGTTGAGCTGGTGAAATTTTAAGAGCTTGACTCACTGGAGTTGTTAAGGATGATTTTGAAGCTCTTGCCCCATGTTTGATAAATTAGGTTTTATATTTTCCCAATTAAGAGCCTTCATGGCATGTCAGTTCTATTCTCTTATCTGGCTTTTTCCCCCCTTTCCACATATCAAAAGTCTAGGCTATGATAAATTTCATCCTATGGTGCTACATCTGGTTTCAGTGCTCTTGAAGATCTACTTTCTTTGAATCTCCAGGTTAAGCCTGTTCTAGATATAGCGTCAAAATCTTTTTTCCTTTCACCTCGCCCCTCCACACAAACTCAACTCCACTCACCACTTTACCCTTCAACCAGTATCTGAAACTTAATTTTTTTCAGCCAGTAACATCTCTCCCCGTGTATTGAACCAGCAGGAACTTTGTAATATTAATTTCCTAATTCCTGTGCACAGATTACATGTGGCCTCTGCCTTCAGGAGGCTTACGTTCATTGACAGACAACATCACGACTAAATAGACACATTGATGATGACTCCTTGAAACTTTTCAACGTAAAACCCCTCCAGTGATATCAGTGTTGTGTCCTTTAGTAGTTATAGTGTAGTCATTATGGGGGCTCTGGGATCAAACAAGACTGTGTTCAGATATAGCTCAGCCAGTTCCCAGGTATGTGACTTTGGGCAAATTATTTAATTTCTTTGATCCTTGATTTCCTCTTTTGTAAAAACGACAATAGCGCCTGCCTCATGGGTCATTGTGTGGATGGAATTAGATAATAGATAGTTAGATAATGTAAAGTAGCACAGTGCCTGGCACAAAATAAACACATCATAAATGTAAGCTGTTATTATCGCAGATGGTAATCATACTGGCCCCTGACCAGGGGACTAAGAGATTGAAGACATTTTCCTATGTCAAAGAGTTAAACATTCTTTCCCTTCCCCACACCTCACCTCCTCGGGTTCGGACAAGTTCACGGAACAAATGGCATATTGCCTCATAGCAATCATTCTGTGATTTTAGAATGGGGAGGGAATAGCAGGGATCATCTCTGGAAACTGCCCACTGTTCTGGTGTCAAAGGAATTGACTGATTCCTCCTTCTAAGAGGCTGAAGTGGGCCCAGCTGGGTGCCAGGACCTGGACCTCAGGGCTTGATTTGGGACTCAAAAGGTTTTGTTTCCAAAGTAACAAGATACGGGAGTCTTGTACATATTGAGTGCCAAAAATTAAAACCGAAGAAGCTAAAGCTCATATTTTGAGCACAAAAGGTGAAAGTGGAATCAGAAACAGGAGATGAAAGCAGAGGCTCAGAACCAGGCAGAATTTGTTTAGAGCAGAGGAGCAAGAGAACAGGAACAAAAATAGAGGCAAGGTGAGGGAGCGAGTTGAAGACTGGAAATAGGGCCAGCGTACCTATGGCTTTTTTTATTTTTTATTCTTTCCTTTTTTTTTTTTAACCCTCTGCAGGAAGCTGTGATTCATTTTTATGAGCTCATGGCCACATAGTGCATGGGTTAGTGACTTGGTCTACATGTTTATGGTTGGCTGCACAACATTTGCTCAATTTTGCCACAGCTCTGTCTCTGCAAAGACACTTGGTCTTCTTCATAGTCCCGACAAAGATTATATTTTCATAAAAAGTACAAGGGGATAATTGAAGGACAAGTATGGCTTTGTTAATGACATCAAAACTCTCATAGGTTAGGGATGTCCTCCAACTTCCTAGTTTCCTACTTTCTTTCTTTCTTTTTTTTTTTTTTTTAGACAGGGTCTCATTCTGTCACCTGGACTAGAGTGCAGTGGCATCATCATAGCTCACTGCAACCCCAAACTCCTGGGCTCAAGCAATCCTCTTGCCTCAGCCTTCCAAGTACCTGGGACTAAAGGCACACACCACAACACCTGGCTATTTTTTCTATTTTTTGTAGAGACAGGGTCTTGCTATGGGATCAAACAAGGCTGGTCTTGAACTCCTGGCCTCAAGCGATCCTCCCACCTCAGCCTTCCAAAGTACTGGGATTACAGGTGTGAGCCATAGCGCCCAGCCCAACTCCCTAGTTTCTATCAGTGTCCTGCATTGGATGTACAATTTTGCGAATTATTTTCAAATTATATATACATTCTCTTCTTGAGGGGAACAAATTCTTTAAGTATATTAATCATGGTCCAAAATAGTCCTTCCTTTTGCTTCTTCTCTTCACCTTTTTTTGAATGTGGTTGGTGGTGGTGGTGGTTGTTGGGGGAGGGGAGAAAAATTCTAGTGTTGCCAGGAAGAAATGACCCAGTTCTTATTTCCTCTAACTCTGCCTTTCATGATTTTCTGGGCTCTCATCATGTCCCCACTCAGTCTTTATCTTTTCAGTTTGAAAAATCCTCTTTATCTAGTGCATTTTATTTGGCAGCTACCCATTCCACTGATCAATCCACAATCAACCAGCAATACATTTTGAGCTTCTATTATGTGGCCACTGTGGCGTTAGACACCATGGGGGAAATAATAGAAGGGAAAAACATTACCTCAGCCTACAGAAAGTCTAAGATTTTGTTAGTGATTCCTTGGAGAAGGAAAAAAATCTAGAGAAATGTTGTAAATCTTGTAATCCAGGGTAGAGACTGCAAGCCTTCTAGGTCAGTGATCTCATACATTAATGTGCCTCAGAATCACCTGAGATCCCTGAATTCTTGAACTCCAGAGAGCCTGAGTCTGCAGGTTGAGGGTGGTGCCTGAGAATATGTCTTTGATCATGCTTTCTAAGTTATTCTGCTGCCGGGGTCCCTAAACCATGCTTTGGGACGTGGTAGGCTAAAATACCTGTGACAATAAGGAGACATACAAGGGCTGGGGTGACTAGGGAAGGTTTTATTGGTGCCTGGAAAGGTAGGAAGAACTTGGGGAAGAGGTGGTGGGAGGAGATTCAGGCAAAGGGTACTGGAGGTAGAGATGAGAATGGGGTATGTTGTAGAGACTGGCTAATTATTCACTGAATCTGTTTTCTTTTCCTCCTAGGCACATGGACTACATTTTCTAGCCTCCACACAGTGAAGCATGGCCATTCGAGTTCTGGCCAGTGAAATGTGGATAGAAGTTGTGTCACTTTTAGGCCTGTCCCATAAAATCCTCCCATGTCATCTTCCACTGTTTCTCTTCTCCCATCTACTGGCTAGATGTTGATGCTCAGGGTGACCTTGGAATCGTCACGGTGAAGCTGACAGAATTTCCACCAACGTGGGTGCCTGAATGACTGTGACTCCCCCTTACTGAAAGGAACATCCATATTGGACTTCACTTGAATAAGACTTCTATTGCGTTAAGCTACTAAAGTTTCAGGGTTTTTCTGTGAGAGCTTCTAGTATAATCTTAAGATTGAGGGGACCATGCTGATGCAGGCAGAGAATTTCTGGGGTAATCATCATTTCCCTTGTTCAGAATTTTTCAAGCTCACCACTACTCAGAATTAATGCATGGGCACTAGACTTATATGCAGTCTACCAGGTAAATTGCCTCATGAATCATATCAACATTTTCAAGATTCTTTGTGTATATTTCTATGTGACCTTTAACGATCAGGGCTCCTAGCTGGACATTCCTTTACTCCTAAATCCCTATGCCAAGAAGTAAAGGAACTGAAAACAAAATTTCACTGCAATAGTGGAGTTCAATTACTCTGGACCCTTTTAAGCCTTCTTGGATGAGTCAAAGGTAGCTGAAAGCACATTAGCATGCATTGGGAAGGACTTAATTCATCTTCCGCCCACATCCTGCCTTTCCCCTGCTCCACACCTGCCTAACGGCTCCTGGGAAGTAGGTTGGCTGGCTGCAATTAAACTCAAGTGCCTCCTCAAGCACTTGGTAAAAAACAGCGTTGGCATAATGATGCTTCTGCTCCTGCTCTATAGAAGGGACTGAAGAGAGCTGAAAAGATGTTAGCAATTGACTGAAAAATTTGTGAAGGTCTTACCATTTGGATTCCCATAATTAGTTAGTCACTTAATTGTTTTTGGCAACGGGTGTCTTATGTGTATTTTTCACAGAATATGTCGCTTTAATATTTATTAATCATTTTTTACTATAAAACGGGGAGACCTTTCAGTGGGACAGGTGTCACCTGGCTTTGTGCACTTCATGGTTCATCTTGCTTGGCAGCACCTTCTCACGTTCTGCCATCTGCTTTTCAGGGATGGATGCAGCAGAAGAACTGCTAACCTGCAGAAGGGTTATGATCTGGACCTATCCCGCTACTGGATGCTGTTTGAAGGTGTGATCTGGAGGCCGCTGTCCTACCCCAGAGTTTTCCCCTGACCCAAAGGATCTCTCCCTGGCCTGACAAGATGCCTGGTATTTCCATTATTGGAATAACTATTTGGGGACCACAGCATTATCTCCAGAAAGTTTCCAGTAAAAATGCAATGAATTACAAGGGCTAGAGTAACCCATTAACCACTAACATACATGAGCTTGTTAGCATTGCATGAAAAATAGAACACAGATAGAATGGCATTCAGGATGGAAAAAGCTGAGCAAATGGGGCATTGTTTGTTTCAGTGGAATGTCTTGGCAGAGGGGAAAGGATTCCTCAGAATCTCTGGGGCCAAGCAACACCCCTGGAAACTTGGGGAAAGTGCATCTTGGAGCCCCCCTCGAGGAGCCTTACAAAGGGTACATTCTACGAGAACTAGAAATGATGGAGAGTCATGGGAATTAAAGAAAGGAATGGAATTTAGAATGGCACACAAAAAGAATGAAGAATAGAGAAGGGACAAGAAGCTTAAAATGGAAAGCAAGAGCAAGATTTTGAAAACTGAGATGTCAATAGGTTAAGCCACTTCCCTGGAAAGAACCACTGGAGGGAACAACAGAATGATAGACCAAGCCACATCACTACGAGAATAAAGGCATATTTCCTGCTCCTTTCCATCAAACCCTCACTGTCTCACTAACCCAGTTCTCCTTTGACCCATACATTATACAAATATTTAATGTTATTCATTGGTTATCTTTTTAGTATCTGTGTTGAGCCTGCTGCAGCCATCCTGCAACCAGCCGGGTTGCCACTAAAACTCATACCATTAGCTTCACAGAGCAGGACATGGCAATGCCCAGATAAGCAATTCAGATACATCCAGTGCATTCGTTCAATGAACAACTAAGACTGTAGGCACTATCACATGTAGTCAGAGATAAAAGTACATTCCCTGACTAATGCCTGTCAATCACCATGAAATTTCTGCTGACATTTTTCTTCTTTCTAGAGTTCCTTCTGTTAACTCATGGCTACCATTGTTAGGGGGTACTGGCAACTCACAGTGTTTACTGAGCATGATGAATAAACTGATCACGTTTCATTTTCAGTCCTCAAGCCTAATTATTGTATTATTACTATTGTTAAGATATATGTATTTTACATATATGTTATTTTTAATAAAAAAAGAATAAAATATTACTATAAGAAGAGGATGCCAATATAATGCTGTTCATTGATGGATAGTAGCCATGATGTGTAGGATACTATCATTTGTAATAGACATATTTTCACAGTTTAGAGGTAAGCAGAAAGTTACCCAAAAGGTTCGTCTGTTTTTTGGAGACTGAAGCCAGCTTAAGCAGCCGGGAACCCTGAAGACCTGTCTTTTGTCTTCACCTTAAGATCTACTTTTTTCTTCTATTATAGTCTTTGAATACTTTACTGACTCTTCACCTTTGGCTTCACTCAAGCAATTGAAATTTTGCACCTGAATTAGCACAAGAGTTATACCTGCAGTTTATCCTCCATATTTTTTGCCAGGGTAAAAAATGTTCTTGCCTGTCAAGGGAATATAAGCAATATGCTCCTGTGTGAATACTTATTACTTGCTTGTCAGAAAAAGGTTATAGAAATTCCCCTTTGGGGAGAATGCCATGAAGACATTTTCTTCCCGCCTAGTAAATTTCTTGCAGATGTGCCTCTCTGGGTACTGCAGCTGCGATTCCCTTTGGAAGTTCACCTGTCATAAAGGCACCATGGAGGCAAATTCCCATTGTAGTAATATATTGCAAATGTTTCCTCCCCACCCCAAAATGAATATAGAATGTTTTCCTATTGTATAAGAGTATTTGAAGTAGTGTTAAGCATTGGAATTTAATGTGAACAGTCCTGGTCTCTCAGTTCACTGTGGGCTACCTTCATATCACTGGGGTTAGGGGATCCGATCAACATTCTTGTTGGACTCCAAGCCTGTGTTATAGGAAGCTTCAACTGAATTGTTATGTTTTGGGGAACAGGATTTGAGCTGTAATATGTCTAAAACTGAGTATTATTACCTTGCCTGTGAGTACCCAGAGATTTAGATGTCAGGCAGACACAGCGTCTGAGCAGATGTGCTGGTGTCCAGGGCATGTGGGGTGATTTTCCAGCTGGTAGCCAGGTTGGCACCTGCCCACCATTGCTTGAAAGAGCTGTGCTGTGAACTGCTGCCCTAGTGATCATCAGCTCAGAGGCTTTCCCCAATTCAGCATTCACTAGGGAGTTAGTGCTAGGTCACCAGCATTGCCTTTTTATTGTATTTTGCTATGTTGCTCGCAGCTGACGTCATTGTAGGCTGCTAGCCCTTTCATATAGATTTATTGATATGGACAGAACAACCAGTGGAGTGTTCACCAGTGAACAAAGCCTTTCAATAGTTACACCCTGATGAGCTAAGCTGACCTGAACCAAGGACCAGAAATCATCTCTTTAATATAGAATATGCCTTGACAGAATCAAATCAACAGTGGAAATATTAGGGCCTTAGACCCTTGCAATAATAATAATAGCTAGCACTTATTGAGCTCTTACTGTGTGCCAGGCATTGGTATAAGCAAGTAGGCATCATTCATGTAATCCTCACCACAATAAAGTGAAGTGGTACTATTATTTTCTCCAATTTATAGATGAGAAAACCGATGTACAGAGAGGTAAAGTCGCTTGCTCAAGTTCACATGGCTAGTAAAATGGCAGTGCTGATTTTAACACCTTGGGAGCCTGGCTCTGGCGTCAAAGCTCTTAACCAGTACATATACAGCTTTCTTGCTGCTGTTAGCAAAGAACGTAAGAATGGTTTCCTACACCAGGATATTTTACTAATACTTCACTTTACCTGTATGGAAATATGCCTGGGTTTAGAAGTTCTTCAACCAGTTTAGAAGCAGTGATAGTTAGGTTCTGCCACTGACTTGCTGTGTGACCTCTGCAGTTCAGTGGACTTCCCAAGCCCTCATTTCCACATCTAAAACTGTGGCTAATAACATTTGCCCTACCCACCTGCCCGAGTTGTGTGAAGATGTGAAGTATATGTTTCGAAAGTCGTTCTCCATTCAAAACCTGTTTCAGATGAATTTCTCTGTCTAAGGGTTGAGGAGTCTCAAATATTTGGCAATACGGAAGGTAAAACACAGCACAGGCTCCTAGTTAAAAGAAAGTGATGATTAATACAAGTTCAGGCTAGGGAAAGGAGGAAGGAAGCTGACCTCTGCACACACCAAGGGGATCTGACAAACTAGAAAGCAGACTGGCAGGTCAGGGTCAGAGGAACAAAGAGGAAAGGCAGGCTTGAGAATGAGCTGGCTCTTTTCTTGTTAATCTTAGTGATTTGCCTTTTCCTGACAGAAGAGCATCATTTGAAGGGAGAAGGAACAGGGGTGGAAAATAGGGTGTCTCATGCATAAGGCTATGAAATAATGCAACACTCAGCACACAGAGAGCTACAGACACTCAGAAGAGCACCCATTCTAAGACAGTACACACAGAGGAGATCACTCCTTGATGCCAGAATTTTCCTACTGAGAAAACAGTCATGTCGTTTGGCTGCTGTGGGAAAGGACTAGAGTTACCCAGTGCCTCAGCGGGGCAGCATGGAATTAGAGGAATGAACTACATTAAAAGTATTTTGTACTACACAAAGTCACGTTACATCCAAACAGTGGTCTTAAGACCATGTTTTGAGCTAAGAGGCTACTTAATGGAGCATGTGATATCCACTATGTTCATCATAGTTTCATAATAATAACAAAACAACAATAATAATGTTAACCATTCATTTTGTGCCTATGACAGGGGATATTCTGCATGCTTTATATGTAATATTTCTAACTCTCACAACAATCTTATGAGGTCAATAACTATTATTATCCCCATTTGCTAGATGAGAAAACTGACCCTCAAATTTTAGTGACTTATCCCTTGTCACATAGCTAATTACGAACTTTCTTAGAGGCTTTCCATCTAAAAGATGACCTCTCATCATCCGCCATTCCCATAGCCTGTTTTCTTTCCCCTCACAGCCATTACCGCTAAGTATCTGAAATTAATTGGTTTATGTATTTGTGTCCTTGTTTATTGTCTTTCTCCCAAGCAAAAATGCCATGAGGGCAGAGATTTGGTTAAATTCATCAATGCATGTCTCATACTTAGAATAGTTCCAGGCATACAGCAGGTGTCTGCTGTTCATAGTTGTTGAGTGAATGACAAAGTGGTGGAGGTGGAACTCAATCCCATATCTAAGCATCTTCAAAGCCTCTGTTCTTGCAACTACTCCATATTGTTGCTTTCTCTCCGTGTGTGTGTGTGTGTGTGGTGTGTGTATATATATATATGTATATATATAACATAATTTAAAAATTGAAAGTAACAGCTCTCTGTTTTAACCTGTGCTCAGCAAAGACAGGAAGAGCAAATAATCAGCTGACGCTCTTTCTTGACTTAACCTAAAAAAAACCAAACCAAAACAACACTCTGTTTCCCATAAGAAAAATTCCTCCAAGAAGAAAACAGGGATATAACAAATACAGAGGTAAAGAATTAACGATAAGCTGCAGCATAGGAAAGCTGAACTCTTTGGGGATTTTATATTATTATTATTGTTGTTATTGTTATTTGTGTGTGCATGGGAGAGGGATTTGTTTTCATCCTTATCAGTAGGTGGCAGCAATTTTCTTAGGTGGGAGATGATCATAACAGTTAAGAGGGACTTTAGCAAGCCTGGTCCAGATGCTGATAGATAAAGAGATTTTTTAAAGCTGAAGTTCATTCCTGGAGTATGGTTAATTTCTAATTGAAATATAAATTGAAAATTTATATTTTATATCTGTTGAACATAATGTCAGTGCAGGAGAATTTCTAACAACTGTATCCATCAACTCTGGTAACCATTTTGAAGAGTCTGATACGACTTACACAATTGTATCTTAATCATATGCAGCAGAAATGTGATATATTGGGCATTCACAGTCTGCTTATGTAACTTCCATTCTCTACCCCCACCTTGTATAAAATTGCTTAGCTGATTCCCCTCAAGGGTGTGACTAAGCTAGAGCATTCTTCCCTGGTGTCCTTTTTCTCTTTTTGTAGAGGGTATTTGGCAGATGCAGGGACAGATATGCTTGGGTCAAAGCAGACTGGAAGTGGGGTTGAATCCTATTATGGCATTCTCCTGCAATACAGCCTTCCCCTGACCGGCTCCACCAGAGGTGGTCAATGGTTGCTCATTTACTTGTCTGTCTCCTATACTGGTTCAAAAGCACTTTGAGAAAATGGGTCATGTCTTGATTCATTTTCCTATTCCCTAGCACCCAGCGCAAGACTTGAGATATAATAGGTACTCAATAAGTGTTTGTTCCTTGGATTTTCGATAGTATTGTCCTGAAGCTTGCACAGTAACGGGAACCTTGTTGGATTTTATAAATCCTGGTTGAGTGTTTCTGATTCAGTGCTATTTGTAGGACATGGCTAAAGAAGATACCTAAATGTACAATCTTGTGTATAAATCTGTGCAAATGTCAAGTTTCACTTGGTCAATTTTGTTCTCATTTGTTGATCCCTGAGAACCTTGAAGGACACATTGATATACTCACATTCTCATCATCAGCATCTACTGAGATCAACTTTATGCTAGACTCCAGCGATGCAAGATAGAGAGACCGTTTCCATCTTTTAAGATCTGGGCTGCAAGACATGTCCATGCAATCATGAGGAACAGTACAACTTACCACAGATTCCAAGTGCTCAATGAACACGGATGAACAGGGAAAAACTCAGATAACAGTAAAAATTTTAGCCAAGATGTCCTACTAAAGGATATAAGCAGTCTGGTTATTGGAAACCCCCTGGAAAATTGAAAATTTTCACTTTTATTGGAATGTTTATTGTTGTAGAAACATAGCCATGCTCTGCTAGGTGCTGAATATTCACCTCTCTTAAACATATTCAGTGCATAAATTAGCCCCAAAGAGACTAAAAACCTAATGGTTGATTTTTTAAAAGAAATTCTTTGCTGAATCAGTTACTTTTTCATGTGCTAATAATAGGTGAAAGAACATACCACGAATAGCTTCATAAAGTGATTGTGATTTTAGTTTTCATAGTTAATTTTAGCCTAAGCTGACTAAAAAGAAGTGAAAAGCTTCAAGATCAAAACCATGAGTTTGATGAAAAGCAATTGTTTGATTATTTATATTATACAAACTACTTACACAAGAATGATGGTTCTGAAAGCAAATGGAACTGTGTTTTCAAGATAACAGTTATTCTCATTTTGTTTTCTTTCAAAAATTCCTATATGCAGTATAGAAATTTGCAAATAGAAGAGAGAAAGTAAGAGTAATGCCATTTAGGGATTAAAAATATAAATTGGGATAAAGGGCATGAAAATGATGATAAAATCAGATAAGCTCCATCAACTTTAAGTGAATACACCATCTTCTTTGAAAGGAAAAAAATGACCTAGTGATTTCCCATTGCTACTCTTAAATAATACTTGGTGGTGATTAATGCCCAATGCGTTTGCTATTGTAAAGAATTGACTTTATGCCCTCCTCCCCCCTTCCCCCTGCTTTTCCCATCATTCTTACCCCAGGGTCTTATCCAAGACACATTGATTTCTCTATCAGTGATTTCTTCTGAATAGTTAACTCACCATTCAATCCTACAAGATTTACTACATCACCAACTGCTATGGCCAATTTCTAAAGTTTATGGCCCATTTCATAAAGTCTTGTAAATCAGCCCTTACTTCCTTTTAATTATGTTTCTCTGCAGAATGCATGTGCCAGCATTGCTTCAAATTTATACATGAGGTCAAGAACCAGACGACCTTAACATGGGAGAATTGTATTAAATCCTATTAAGGTCTTTTCTGTATTAAATGGCTGAGGTTAAGAATAGCAAGTCTGACAATCAACTGTGTTCCTTTTCATTTAAGTTCTGGCACAAGACTCGTTTATTCTAAGAAGACCTTTCTGACCAATCACTCCTCCAAACACACCCACAACCCTTCCCACACTCACAGTCCCCCATATCCATGAATATTACCCTACTTTTATTTGTATTTCTTGGCATTTAAGTAGAGGTCTAACTTTAATCATATGTTTTATATACTTGTATTCTGCATTATAGCTCGGTGGTTAATACCTCGAGCTCTGGAGTCACACTGTCAGGGTTTGGTGCTAGTTCTGCCATGTGTTAGTGGTATGATTTGGGGCAATTTACTTAGCCTATCCATGTCTACTTTTCTTATGTGCAAAGTTGAGATGATAATAATAGTACCTTCCTCACAGGATTGTGTGGAATAAAAAAGTTAGAATGTGTAAAATGTTAAGCACGTACTTGGCCTATAGTGTCACATAAATGTTAGCTATTTTATCATGCTCTTGGATGTTTCTCATTTCTGAATTATTTTTTAAGGCTGCTTAAATGCAAGAAGCATGTTTTTGATATTCACATACCCTCTCTGTGCCCATAATGCCATGCATACAGAAGGCATATAGTGTTTCCCAAAATAATAGACAAATGAATAGATTGTTCTAATTATTCCAGATGTATCTATATACTATGACCCTAATACACCTGGTATGTTCAGAAGAATATTTATAATCATGAAGAAAAATCAGGCAAGTGTTTCTAGCAATGGAGGCAACGGATGACTAAATATTGATCATACCTCATCTGAGTTCAGATCTAGGCATGAAGGGCGTTTTGAGAAGTCTTTCTTAAAGAAGACTAATTTCAGAATTCAGAGAAGCTTAAAAATTGAGTCCTGAGAAGCAATGATGACAGCTGAAGGAAAAAAATATACTTTGACAGAGGTAGACATGCTAGTAGTCCTCTGATACAAGGAAGGGATTAGCTTTAATTTATGTTTCCCCAGATGACAATTACTGGATGGAATATTTGAGTTCAATAAAAAGAAACACTTTCTAACCACCTAGGATGCCCAATAGTGGAATGAGTGGCCTTTTAATGTAGTTTGGCTGGGTTCACAGACTGCTGCCTGTCATTCACACTGAATAAATGCAAAAATGTCACTTCTGTGGTGAGGAGCTTTGAGTTACTTTCAAGGCCATTACACAGGTAAGATCAGCTGCAGAGCCACTCTGGAAGAGGTAAGATGAACGCTCATTCCTTCCTTCATTTCACATTAATGGAGGAAATAAGAAGGGCAAAGGTCATTAGTGCCATAATACTTGTCCAAGTAACATGCTATGAGAACTCAAAGGAAAAGGACTGTGATATTTATCCTGGGCCTACATCATTCAATATTCGTGGATTTAAAAAATCTCCTAAGGCACTAGTCACCAAATTTAGATTTCACAAATTAATAAAATTCGCTCCACCCCACCAAATGATTGGACTGCCATAGGGTTGACATCATTTTATCTTGCCAAGTAAGGACATTAAAAAACCAAAACTCACATACATTGGCTTACATTATCATTTTATGAAACAATCAATACTAAAAAAGAAGGAAGTGGAACATAATTTCACAAAAAAATGTGAATATTTTTAGGTTTATGAAAAACATTCATTGTCTACGTTCTTCTCATTTCACCTTGATCAAATAAAATTTTTAGCATGATTTACAAACAAGCGCTTTGGGAAGCACTGTTTTGCCTTTAGTGATATTCTCTGATTGTTCCATATGAGATTCCTAACCTCGATCCCTTTCAGGCTCATTCTAACTCTCTTATTATGAGATTGGTATTTTAGCATTAATTCTCCAAAGTAACATTTTATTCCATAGATCCCACAGAACTCAAAGTGTAAGGAGTACCTCCACTGGTTGATGGGTCTCAACCTGATTTAGTCTTTGCTGGGGTTTGACATCATCTGAAGGGATCCTATGAACACTTAACATTTAGTCAATAAGCCTGTGTTGGGATGTCTTCCAACTACCCTAAAGACCCAAAGAATAATATGGTGTAAGGTTCCTATTTCAAAATGCCAAAAGACTAGGAATTATAGATACTATTAATAAAATAATTTAATCCATGAAGAATAGGGACTTAAGGTCTTTGATGTCTCCTAAAAGCCCTTTGAACCTGCCCGGCATAATAGATGAGGTCAAATTCTGTTTTTCTCCAATGGATAATGTATTGAGGAAGCTCCTAGGTAAAAATATTCCAAATATCTATCCTGATAAGAGAAGGACTCCTATCATATTTTAACCTTTAATTGCATTTCAGAAACATTGATATACAATTGCTTGCTACCGAGCTGGAATTTGTCTACACGTGAAATCACTTTTTTGAAGCATCTTATCTGCTAATGGAACATAGAGCATTTTCCGGAGAGGAAAAAAAAAAAGACTAATCTTTTGACTGCACAGCATAGACAGTAGATTACCATTTGGATTAATGGTTTCTATACTGTATTGTTTTACTTTTAAATGCTCAGGTTCTTATTTAAAAATCACATTATTCAGAAGCTCTTTTGATGCATTGACATCTCAGTTTTGAGTATAAGCAATGTAGGGTATTATGCCCTTATGAAAATTCCATGTCTAGTAGGCTTCCAAATGATCATTTTTTTCCCAAGTTTTAGCTACATGTTCTGAATTGCTAAAATCCAGCAAATATATCCATAACATCACAAAGCTGGGGAAATCCTTCTGGGATCATTGCTTGGGGTATCAGGCAGACCAATTCAACTCTGATTAATGACACATTCCATTTATGACATATAATTTGAGGATACTCCTGGAATAGTCTCCCTTATATATCACTTCTCTCCTTCTCTACTACTACCACCACCACCACCTTATTCAAGTCTCCCACTTGCAGTATTGCAAGGGCCACTTAACTGGTCTCTCAAATTCCATTCTTGTCCCCACACAATCTCCACTTACAGTGATCTTAAAACTTAAATCAGATCCTATTACTCCCTTGTATAAAATTCTTCTTAAATGTCTTCCCACTGCACATAAATAAAACACAAACTCCCAACTACTGCCTGCCAGATCTTGCATGATCTGGCCCCTGCCTATCTCTACATTCATGCATTCATTCAGTCATTCGATAAGTAGTTAAGTGCCCACATGTGCAAGGTGAACAAAACAGCTAAAAATCTCTGTCCTGGTGGATTTTACAATCTCGTTGGCAGACAACGAATAGGACAAAAAAGTAAAATATATAGTAGGTTGTATAGTAGGTCAGATAGCATAAGTGCTATGGAGAAAAATATGGAAGGAAAGAGGAATAGGGGAGGCAATTGGAATCGATCAGGGTTTTGGCAGGGAACAGATGAAACACTCAGATTGGATAATTTGAGGAATGTTTCCTAAAGGGACTATTTACAAAGGTGTAGGCAGGATATAGGTAAACCATAACGGATAGTGTACGGCAGGATTCAGTTACCTCGTCTAGGACTTGAAGGGTCAAGAGGAGGGAGAAGTCACCAGAATGAGGAGAGATTGAGGATTGTATGGAGAAGACTTCTGACAATGTGACCTTAGACCAAGGGACTCAGCCAGCCCTAGATGACCCTTCAGGGAGGGAGTTGGATGAATATATACTCTGACTCTCTTTCCTCCCTCAGATCTTCTCCTGGTCTTTCTTGCTGGCCAAACGTAACAGGAAGCAGAAGCGTGAGGGACCCTATTGATGTAGCCCAACTGACCAGTCCTGGAGAGGAGAGCAGAGAACAGGATAAGGAAGGGTGGAGAATCTGGAGAGCAAAAAGAAGGTATCCAGTACAAGGCTGTGATTTTAAATGGGGTGGTCAGGGAAGGCCTCACTGAAAGCTTCATCTCAGATCAGTGTCCCTCTCACTGTCTTTTGTCCAGCCCCACTGGCTTTCATATACTGCACTTTGCTATGCTCCCAACTGTCTGGGCTCAGCCTTTGCATATGCTGATACCCCTACCTGAAATGCTTCTTTCTTCCCTTCCTCCTTAATCAATTAACTTAATCAAGTTATTAAGTTAATTGCTTAAGTAACTCCTATTCCACAGATGGAAGCTCTGGTGTGCTCTGGTGTCCTCTCTTCAGGGAAGCCTGAAGACTGTTAAGATGTCCCTGTTCTGTGCTCCCTCTTCTGTACTTCTCCTACATATTTACCACAGCTTGTCATTCTATACTTATTGGACTAATTAATATTTGTCCTGTTCACTCGACCTTAAGGTACATAAGGACAGGGACTATGTCTGTGTTCCCCCTCATTATATTCACAGTGTCTGGAACACAGTATGTAGTGAATAAATATTTAATGATTGAGTGATTGAAGATTAGTAAATAGGAAAAAGTCACACTGAGAGATCTCTTATCCTAAACTTCTTGTTACTTCATATCTGTTTTCTTTCCCCTGACTGTGTATCTTTGGGTTATCAGAGTTCTAAATCCTCCTCTTTGGACTTCTCCAGTCTACACTAATCTCTTCTTTTTCTGGACTCCAACTGAGAGTATGTTCAGAATCTCACAGGTTAGTACCTAGAACTGATAGCTTAAGATCTGTGCATTTTTCTGTATATACCTCAATAAAAATGGGAGGAAACATATGTACACAACAGTACACATATTACAAAAACACATTTTAAAAAGATTCATAGTAACATATTAAAATTCTTGGCTATGAGGATAGGGGATGGGAATGGGGATAAAAATAAATCAATCAATAAATAGATAAAACTAGTGAGTAATTATGATGTCCCATGAACTAAAGGATATGATTAACTCAGTAATATGAGCCTGAGAGAAAAACACATTGAACACACACACATACATACTCACCAAAGGCGACTAGGACTGGGGCTGGGGGATATATATCATCCCTGAAAGTTCTAATGCCACCCTCTCACCCCACATCTACTCTTCATCGCCCAATATGACTTTAAAGCAACATGGTTTCTTTACTCCACCAGTAGTAACCACTTTAGAAATCTGTAAATGAGTTGAACAAGTCAGGCTAAAAGATAGCCCAACCTTCTTCTTGCCCAGCTGAATCCAAGAGAATAGAACATAACACCCGCCCTCCACATTGCAGAATTATCTGTGCCTCCTTAGATTTCCCCCCGGTTTATCTATTTATATTCAAGTCAAGATCTTTCTGCTATTAGTTGGTATTTGCATCAGTCACACACTCTCAGTTATGTGCTCAGCTAGGGTTGGCTATACAAGAATTGGTTTCTACTTTCACAAGAATTACATAAACCTTTTGCATAGAGCAAAGCCAAATGGCTCAGTTGTCCAGGTCCTTTCCATTGCTGTTGCCTTGCCCTTCCCTGTTTTCTCTTCCTGTAGTCTTCTTGGAGTCTACCTATCGGCTTGAATTTTCATTTTTCTACCTTGCTCTGCTCCTGATATTTATGAGTTCTTGGTGCTAATCTACTTACCAGACTTCTGACTCCCTGAACACTCTGTGCCTTATATTGCCTTTGTGCCCTGACTCCAGCTTGCTTAGCTGGTTCTGACTTATTGCTTTGCTCTAACCTTTGGTCTCTGGCTCCCCACCTTCACCGCAATTCTGTAATGCACACACATCAGCCTTCACCTTGGCCCTGGGTCCCAGGTCCTTCCCCAGGACTGCCTAACTCTTTTGCCAATTCCCTTTCCCCTGTCCTAGACTTACCTCAGCTCTTCTGATCCCAGTTCCCACTTTTGCATCCATGACCCACTGCCATCTATATTCCTCAAAACTGACAATCTAGAAGAACTCCCTCCTCCTCCCCACCACTACCAACTACAACCAAGGACAGAAGTTTAGATTTTGAAGCAGTGTCAGTACCCTTCTGTGAGCTGTTGGGAGGAAAACATAGGACATGGCCTCTTAGCCTAGATGAACAATATTGCTACTTACCAAATGGGAAATAATCACAATAATTACTAAGAAGGCATTTTTATGAGTACTTAGTGTGCTAGGGGCCAGAAGCCCTTGCTGTCACGTGGGAGCCAAAGAGAACAGAGGATTTGGCTGAAAAAGAAGGCTTTAAAGGGTCATGCCACACTTATAGTTCCCATTCTGAGCTTGGTCAAGGAGAAAGAGAGCTGTATGGATTTTCACAAAGAAAATTACATTTTTTTCCATTGTGGGGGCAGTGAGGGGGGGGGGACTGGGCAGTGAATAAAAGGGAAATCAATTAGTTAGGAATTTTAAAGAGTTAATAGAATATGTCAATTTGAAGTCCTCCAGATTGCGTGCATTTTCCTTGATATGAAAGATTTACATAGTTCCAGAACTCACATTAGCATTAATGAGGATTTCACATGTAAATTCTAAGCAAATCCAAAGAACTGTTAATTCCTTACACCTGGATGGTGCTCTGAGCTATCCTTTTTTTCCCCTTAGCTTTTTATAATGCAATGGATATTAAAAAGCACAAATTTGGAAATTGCCCATCCAAATGACATAAGTTAAAACAAAGACAAGGTGTTTGCAAGAACCTCCTTGCTTCTAAGACAGAAGAGACACTAACACCAGCCTTGTTATTAGCTGCTGTTCAGTGAGAAGGTGTTATGTAAATCCAAGGTACAGTCTTGTCATTTCCTATTATTATCACTATATGTTGTTGAATTTGTTAAATTATGCTGATTATTGGTCTGATGTTTCTGTAGGAAGTTATGGCAGTTATCTGCTTCTGGAGATGAAAGAAAAGGGTTGTCAGCTGCCTGTCTTATTTCCTAGTCCACATGGAGAAAGAATGATCTATATTAATATAATAGGAGTCTACCAAAAATGCTTTCTTACTTCCTTGGGAATGAGGAGTAGGGAAAAATATGAATCATGGGTAAAATCATAAGAAGGCAGGCAAAGCCTCTCAGGCTACCGCAATTCAGCCAGGATTTGTCTTGCTCCTCCCCCTACCTCAGGGGAAGTAGAGATCGAGCAAACCCCTGGGAGCTACAGGGTCCCTCCTAGAGCTTGAGGCATTTGTATGCCCCACCTGGGGGACCAGAGCTTACCACAGGCACAAAAGACCATCCTGGTAGCTGGCTCTTCCATGCAAACTGGGAGAAAAACCCCATAGCTAAACATAGCACCTCCCAACTCAAGTAGTTAGGGAGCAGCTGATTTGTACTCACAAATACCACCCACCATCACTGAGATTAAGCTGGGGGACCTAACTCACTACACACTGTTGGGAAGAGGTGAAGATAGCAGGTCAGAGGTAACCTGAGAAGCACACCAAACCTGCTAGAACACCCCATAGGCAACTCAGGATCAGTACTCCTCTCCCTGGCACACCCAGGGATTGATCTTTGGGGACCTAGAGACAGATCCATAAGCCAGGCCTAGCACCCCCAGGTCTCAACTGAGAGGCCAGATGGGAAGGAATCAGCAAAACAACTCCAGAAACATGAAAAATCAGCAAAAGGACACCCCCAAAAGAAAACAACAACACCTTACCAATGGATACCAACCAAAATGAAAACATTGAAATGACCCACAAAGTATTTCAAATATGCATTTTAAGGAAGCTCAATGAAATACAAGAAAAATTGAAACCCAACATGAAGAAACCACAAAAACAGTGCAGGAAATGAATGAAAAATTTACTAAGGAAATCGAATTATTAAAAAAAATCAAACAGAACTTCTGGAAATGAAAAATTAATTCAAGGAAATACAAAACACAGTGGAAAGCCTTAAGAATAGGCTAGATTAGGCAGAAGAAAGAATCTCAGAGCTTGAAGACAACATCTATGAGTTAAACAAGTCAGTCAAAGAGAAAGGACTGAGAAATAAGAGTAACAAACAAAACCTACAAGAAATATGGGATTATGTAAAGAAGCCTAACATAAGAATCATAGGCATCCCTGAGGGCAAAGAAGAAAATGCATAAGGGTTGGAAAACCTATTTGAGGGAATAATGGACAAAAATTTCCCTGGCCTTGTTAGAAATCTAGATATCCAGGTACAAGAAGCTCAAAGGACCCCTGGGAGATTCATCATGAAGAGGCAATCACCATGACACACAGTCTTCAGACTGGCCAAAGTAAACACGAACGAGGCACTCCTACAAGCCGTAAGGCAAAAGCAACAGGTAACTTACAAAGGAAAACCCATCAGACTAACTACAGACTTCTCAACTGAGACCTTAGAAGCCAGAAGGGACTGGACTGCCATTCTCAGTCTTCTCAAACAGAATAATGGCTACCCTAGAATTTTGTCTCCTGCAAAACAAAGTTTCTTATATGAGGGAGAAATAAAGACTTTCTCAAACATGCAAACACTGAGGGAATTTGTCAAGATCAGACCTGCCCTACAGGAAGTACTCAGAACTGCATTATACATGGATCAGCACAATAGTCACCCACCGGTGTACAATCACCCAAAAGCTAAAGCTCAGAGCCCATATACCATAATGACTCAAGAGGTAAAACAAAGCAATAAAGTTCTACTCAACAGGATGAGCAGAAATCCACCTGACTTTTCAATTCTTTCAATAAATGTGAATGGCTTGAACTTCCCAGTCAAGAGACATAGCTAGCTGAATGGATTTAAAAAATACCAGCCAAGTATCTGCTGTCTCCAGGAAAAACATCTAACCCACAAGGACTCATTCAGACTTAAGGTGAAGGGATGGAGAACCATATTCCATGTAAATAGAAACCAAAAGAAAGCTGGTGTAGCCATTCTCATATCAGATAACATAGTCTTCAAATCAGCAAAAGTAAAGACAAAGATGGTCATTATATAATGGTGAAGAGAACAATTCAACAAGAAGACATAACAATCCTAAATAATTATGCACCTAACACAGGTGCACCCAGATTCATAAAGCAAACCCTACTTCATCTAAATGAAATGATAAACAGCAGCATCATAGTAGCTGGGGACTTCAACACTCCACTGACAGAATGGGACATATTCTCCAAGCAGAAAATAAGCAAAGAAACAATGGACTTAAATGGAACTCTAGAAAAAATGGGCCTAACAGACATTTACAGAACATTCTACCCCAAAACCACTGAATATACGTTCTTCTCATCAGTTCATGGAACATTTTCTAAGATTGATCATATCCTTGGTCACAAAACATGTCTCAACAAATTTTAAAAAATTGAAATTATACCATGTATCTTGTCAGACCACAGTGGAATAAAATTAGAAATCAATTCTAACAGAAACACTTAACTCTACACAAAGTCATGGAAATTAAACAACCTACTGCTGAATGATTACTGGGTCAGGGAGGAAATTAAGAGGGAAATCAAAACATTCTTTGAACCAAATGACAAATGGGACACAAGTTATCAAAATCTGTGGGATTCAGCAAAAGCAGTCATAAGAGGAAAATTCATAGCCATAAATGCCTACATCCAAAAGGCAGAAAGATCACAAATCAACAATCTAATGAATCATCACAAGGAATTGGAAAAGGGAGAGCAAATCAATCCCAAACCCAGCAGAAGAAAAGAAATAACTAAGGTCAGAGCAGAACTAAATGAAATTGATAACAAAAGAATTATTCAAAAGATTAATGAACCAAAAAGTTGGTTCTTTGAAAAGATAAATAAAATCGACAGGCCTCTTGCTAGATTAACCAGAAACAGAAAAGAAAGGACCCTAATAAACTCAATCAGAAATGAAAAAGGAGATATTACAAATGATACCATGGAAACAGAAAATATCATTTCTGAATACTGTAAAAATCTCTATGCACATAAACTTGAAAATGTTGAAGAAATGGAAAAATTATTGGAAACACACAACCTCCCTAGGCTCAATCAGGAAGAAATAGAACTCCTGAACAGACCAATATCAAGTAACAAAATTGAAGCAGCAATAAAAAACCTCCCAACAGTAAAAAGTCCCAGACCAGATGGTTTCACAGCCGAATTTTACCAGATCTATAAAGAAGAGCTGGTACCTATACTGCAGAAATTATTTCATAACATGGAGAAGGAAGGAATCCTCCCCAACTTGTTCTACCAAACCAATATCACCTTGATACCAAAGCCAGGAAGGGAAACAACAAAAAAGAAGACTACAGACCAATATCCCTTATGAATATAGATGCAAAAATTCTCAATAAAATCCTAGCAAACTGAATTAAAAAAAAAATCCTCCACAATCAAGTGGGCTTCATCCCAGAGATGCAAAGATGGTTCAACATATGCAAATCTATAAATGTGATTCACCACATAAATAGAAGCAAAAACAAAGACCGTGTGATCCTCTCAATAGATGCAGAAAAAGTATTTGACAAAATTCAGCACCCTTTTATGGTAAGAACTCTTAAGAAAATAGGCATTGAAGAAACACACCTCAATATTATAAAATCCATAGACAACAAACCCACAGCCAACATCATACTGAATGGGGAAAAATTGAAAGCATTCCCACTTAGAACTGGAACCAGACAAGGTTGCTCACTGTCACCATTTCTGTTCAATATAGTGCTGGAAGTCCTAGCCAGAGCAATCAGGCAAAAGAAGGAAATCAAGGGTATCCAAATGGGGAAAGAAGAGGTCAAACTATCACTGTTTGCTGATGATATGATCTTATATCTAGAAAATCCCAAAGATTCTGCCAAGAGACTCCTGGAAGTGATAAATTAATTCAGCAAAGTCTCAGGTTACAAAATCAATGTACACAAATCAGTAGCATTCCTATACACCAACAACAGTCAAGCTGAGAATCAAATCAAAGACTCAATAACTTTCACAATAGCAACAAAGAAAATAAAATACCTAGGAATATATTTAACCAAGGAGGTGAAAGACCTCTACAGGGAGAACTACGAAACACTGAGGAAGGGAAATCGCAGAGAATGTAAACAAATGGAAAAACGTATCATGCTCATTGATCAGCAGAATCAACATTGTTAAAATGTCTATACTACCCAAAGTGATTTACAGATTCAATGCAATCCCCATTAAAATACCAATGTCATTTCTTGTAGATCTAGAAAAAATAATTCTATGCTTTGTATGGAACTAGAAAAGACTCTGAATGGCCAAAGCACCCTTAAGCAAAAAGAACAAATCAGGAAGAATCACTTTATCAGACTTCAAGCTATACTACAAGGCTATAGTAAGCAAAACAGCATGGTACTGGCACAAGAACAGAGACATAGATCAATGGATCAGAACAGAGAACGCAGATATAAAACCATCCTCATATTGTCATCTGATCTTTGACAAAGTAGACAAAAATATACACTGGGGAAAAGAATCCCTATTCAATGAATGGTGCTGGGAAAATTGGATAGCCACATGTAGAAGACTGAAACTAGATCCACACCTCTCACCTTTCACAAAAATCAACTCACGATGGATAACACACTTAAACCTAAGATGTGAAACCATAAGAATTCTAGAAGAAAACGTTGGAAAAACTCTTATAGACTTTGGCCTAGGCAAAGAATTTATGAAGAAGACCCCAAAGGCAATCATAGCAACAACAAAAACAAATAAATGGGACCAGATTAAATTAAAATCCTTCTGCAAAGCCAAGGAAACAATTAATAGAGCAAATAGACAACCTACAGAATTGGAGAAAATATTTGCATGCTATGCATCCGATAAAGGGGTAATAACCAGAATTTACAAAGAACTCAAGTGAATCAGCAAGGAAACATCAAACAACCCCATTAAAAAGTGGGCAAAAGACATGAACAGAAGTTTTTCAAAGGAAGATAGACTAATGGTCAATAAACATATGAAAAAATGCTCAATGTCTCTAATCATCAGGGAAATGCAAATCAAAACCACAATGAGATATCACCTAACTCCAGTGAGAATGGCTTTTATCAAAAAGTCCCAAAACTATAGATGCTGGCATGGATGTGGAGTGAAAGGAACACTTATACACTGTTGGTGGGACTGCAAACTAGTTCAACCTCTATGGAAAGTAGTATGGAGATACTTCAAAGAACTAAAAGTAGACCTACCATTTGATCCAGCAATCCCACCACTGGGTATTTACCCAAAGGAAAAAAAGACATTTATAAAAAAAGACACTTGCACTTGAATGTTTATAGCAGCACAATTCACAATTGCAAAGATGTGGAAACAAAAGTGCCCATCAACACATGAGTGGATTAATAAAATGTGGTATATGTATACCATGGAGTATTACTCAGCTATGAAAAAAAATGGTGAACTAATACCTTTTGTAACAACCTGGATGGAACTGGAGACCATCCTCCTAAGTAAAGTACTGCAAGAATGGAAAAACAAACACCACATGTGCTCACTATTTAATTGGAACTAAATGATCAACACTCACGTGCACATATGGTAGTAAAATTCAATGGAAATCAAACAGGTTGGGGAGAGGAGGGGATGGGTAAATTCACACCTAACAGGTACAATGCACAATATCTAGGTGGTGGGTACACTTACAACTTTGACTCAAACTGTACAAAAGCAATTCATGTAACTAAAACGTTTGTACCCCCATAATATTCTGAAATAAAAATAATAATATTAATAAAGAAAAAAGAAAAAAATCATAAGAAGGCAGATTGCAAGTCAATATAAAGACAATTTTTTAAAACATTAGACCTGCCTCTAAATAGACTGGGATCCTTTGGTAGGGATTCTGTATCAGCTAGTCTGGATAACTTCCAAGGTCCCATTCAGCTCTGAGGGCTTTTTTGGTGCAATATTTCAAAGTATTTGTCTGAAGGGAAGAAATCAATTTTTTACAAAGTTTTAAGAGGTGATTAATATAAAATGTCAATAGCCTCAGAACCATGACACCCCTTTCCCTTTTTAAAAATTTTCTGTTTTGAAATAATTACAGGTTCACAAAATATTACCAAAAAAGTACCAGGGAAGTTTCATGTACCCTTCACCCAGTTTCCCCCAATGGTTACATCTTCCAAAACCATAGTATAATATCACAACCAGGAAATTGACACAACACTTATTTTTATTAAAAAAAAGAACTTCCCTTGAAGACTCTAAGGTTCCTGGAAAATGTTTTCTTCATTTTTTATGTACATATGATTAATTTATAGTCACATGAATGGGAACTGCTTCAGAGTTCAGCATGTGTGTAGAAGAAATGCACTTGTCACCTAAAATACTCTGTTTTTCTACCAATGGCTTTTTATTTTGGCCTCATAACAATCCAGGTAATGAAGTTCAATGACTTGGTCATGATCACAAGGCTAGTATGTGAGGTTGCAGAGCAAGAACTCAAACCCAGCTCAGACTGACTGAACATTCCACCTTTTTTGAAGCCACTTCTGCTGATTTGTGAATGGCATGATGGTTAACAGGCTCCTTTAGACAGATCTTGTGTGTTAAGTTGGAGGTGGGAAACTCCCTCCCCTAAACTGATGTAAGTAGTGGTAAGAGTTTAAATTAATCCCAGATTCCAAGAAAACATTTAAAAATTGCCCTTTGTTTATTATAAAGTATAAGGTTGCCCAGGTGCAGAAGTGTGTGAATGTAAGTCTTCATTTCTCTGGGATAAATGCCCAGGAGTGCATATTATTAGTCAATATGGTAGTTGCATATTTAATTTTGTAAGACTTCATCATATTCTTTTCCAGGGTGGCTGTACCAATTGCATTAACAGTCTTTTATTGAGTGGTTATTTATTTTATGCTAACCACATTCCAGGTCTTGTGTTAAGTACTTCACATGCATCATCTCATCTAATCCTCAAAAACACCTCCATTTTAACATTGAGGAAATTAAGGCCCAGAGAAGTTAAATAATGTTTTCAAGGTCATACAGCTGGGAAGTGGCAGAGCTAGACTTGAACCCAGGTCAATCTGATTCCAGAGCCTGTATGTACTCTTCACAACAACACTACCCTACCTACTCCTTTGGAAAAGGACTCCAAGTAAAGCAGATGGTAAGCTTTCCAATCTGTCATACAGCAAATAAATAATACTCCTTAGAAGGTATTGGTTCCACATTCAGGCTAAAAAGAATCTACTCTGACAACTCAGAAAAGCTGGAGAGTTAGTTTCTAAGTTTGTAGGAACATGCTGATTTTGCTTTGGTTGAATTGGAATTGATATTCCTACTGGTTTGGCTGCGGTGTGGTGGGAAGCACAGTAGACATGGTAATCAGAATACCTGAGCTCATATGTGCTAGATGTGTGGCCTTGAGCAAGTCACTTAACCTCACTGAGACTCAGCTATGCTCTTGTCTACAAAATGGGGCTAATGACACCTTTCTCACAGGGATTTTTGCGAGAATTAGATAAGCCAATGGATGTGAATGCACTTTATAAGCTCTAAAGTGCTATATAATTATAAAGGGTTATTATTGTTATTATCTGAAATAGTTGTAGTAGGATTGCAGATATAGTGCACAGTACAACTTGGACACGCAAAGAAAATCAACTTGTACAATTGTGCCTATATCTAATCTGGCCTTTCTCTTGAGCCAAGAAAGGTGGGTGGGTACCAAAACCATAAATATCTAATTTGGTTTAAAACTTAATCTGATTTGGTGATTTAAACCAAGGATTGGCAAACTTTTTCTGTAGAGAACTAGATAATAAATATTTTAAGCTTTGTGAGCCATATGGTCTCTGTTGCAAATACAGTCATCCTTCGTTTTCCATGGGGGATTGGTTCCAGGACCCCCCTCGTATACCAAAATCCACAGATGCTCAAGACCCTTGTATAAAATGGCATACCCTCCCGTGCACTTTAAATTATCTCTAGATTACTTATAATACCTAATACAATGCCTAAATATCATTTTGTTTTTGTGGATTCCATGTAGTACTCAGCACGCAGCAAATTCAAGTTTTCCTTTTTGGAAATGATCTTTTCCCAAATAGTTTCGATCCGTGGTTGGTTGAATCCATGGATGCAGAACCCATGGATATGGAGGGCCGACTGTACTCACCTCTGAAAGCTAAAGCAGCCATAGACAGTATATAAACGACCAGAAGTGGCTAAGTTATAATATAATTTTACTTACAAAAACAGTTGGCAGATTTGGCCTGCAGGCTGTAGTTTGCTAACCTCCAATTTAAATGATCCTTTTATTTATTAATTTTTAAAATTTTTATTCTGCTTCGTCCATGTTGAGAATAAATGATCCCTTTTGATATAGTTTTCAGTTTCTCTTGGATTAAAATGCCATCGCATATAAACATCCCCTACTTCTTTCCATAAGCTGGTGTCTGAGTATATGGGGAGAGAGCTTGTGGAACCTCTTGGTGTCAAAAGGAAGATGGGGATTATGTAGCCTTTGTACTGTCCTCTGACTGTTTTGGTGGCTAGCTGATGTCCCTTGTCACCTGTTTGCTGCTTGCTCTACTGGTATTTACAGCTGCAGGTTACAATTTCATCAATTGTGATTTGATTTCCTTTTCTTGGTTTGGCCAGAGCCCAGTAGCGTGGCCTGGTTGCCTCTGCCTCCTCTCTGTTCCCGTTACTTACAGACTCTGGGTCTCTGCCAGGTCTTCCATCTCATCCACTGGCCTGTCTCTGTAGAGGACTCATTTCTTTGCCACAGTGGTTCTCATGACAGACCCATTGGCTCTCACCTCAGTGTCCATTCCTTGTGGAAACTAAGGGCAGTTGGGGAAAGCTAAATTTCAGGGGTCTTTCTACCTCGCCAAAGAGACTTTGATGTAGTTGGTCCTATACTGGGAGTTAGAGGGAAGTCTGTGAGGCAGCTTCCTCCCATAGTTTCAAGTGGGGAGTAGTGTTACCCTCGCTCATCTTACTGTGATTCTCCCTGTAGACTCATCTCCTTTTCCTAACTTTCTCTCTTCCTTCTTCCTCCCACAGTTCCTCAAGGCTGGAGGGGTGGAATGTTCTTTCACCTCCCCTAGAGTGTATCCTGCTTCTACCATATAGTTGGCCTAGCTGTCACAGGGAAATGGATCATTTTTGGGGGGTGCTCTATGACATCAATCCTTAAAACTTAGCTCCTGATTTTGCTAAAGGAGGAGATAAAGGAATTGGGGTACATACGTGTATTTTTTTAAACATAGAATTACATGTAATTTGTGCGTGTGTAGAAACATTGAGGCAGTAATAAAAATTTCATCAATTACACTATTGATACTGTCTTAAGATAATAGCCTGGCTTGTACAGCTATCGCCCTACTGCATGATCCTATTTTACATGTCAGAAGCGAATACTGTCCCGTCTTTCTCTGTTCATTTCTTCTCCCTCTGTCATAAATGCTAATCTCTCTGCTATCCACCACTACCTTCTCCCCAAATGGCTACCTCAGGCAAACCAGGCTGTAAGTGAAGTACTTAAAAAGGCAAAAGAGAAAGGTACAATAATAATTTTCAAACTATGTCTTCTTTTAGATGACTTTTTACCTCTTGTCAGAGTTAATCTATGAGGGCTCTAAAATACAGCGATTAAAAGCATAGGCTTTGAAGTCGCAGATATCTGGTTTCAAGTCTCAATATCACTACTTACTGGCTATGTGACCTTGGGAAAGTTGTTTAACTCCTCAATGCCTCAGTCTCCAAAACTGAAAAATACAGGTAATAACAGTAATTAGTGAGGATGAAATTAGATAGAACATGTAAAGTGCTTAGCAATTGTGAATAATCAATAAGTGGTAGCTATCGATTTTTCTTGTTTGTAACAATGGTACACCCATTAAACAAATGAGCTAGACTCTGCATCTGGGTCACCACCTCCAGATCTGATCTTGGCATGTCAACCCAAATTCATTTCTTCTAGGAGAAATGTATGAGAGGTTGTGCAAATCCCATTTGGCATGTATGACTTGGTAGCAGGGAGAAAACAGAAAAAGGGGGTTTCTCTTTGTTTTTCTCCCTTCAAAAACTCACTTTATCTGCTGAGAGGGTAGGAAAGGCAAACTGGAAGTAGGAAAAGAAAGGAAGAGGAGGCGATACAGAGTGCCTTTGCCTCAGAAATCAGGGAGTTCAACTGAAGCTTTCCCAACCAGATCCGGAGCACAATTATATACTTCTCCTCCCACAACACCCACCCTGTGTCCTGGTACCACAGTAATTAGAGAAGACCATTGCGATTTTTGCTCAAAATCAAAACAAACTGGAGGCTGTAGACCACGTGAAGTCCAGGCAGGATAGTTGCACATGGCCATTCCATGAAAATACACTGGGGGATACAAGTGGAGGGGGTGTTTGATATTGCTTTGCAAATAACTATTTGCCCAGGGAGAGGTTTGAGGCACGTCAGGAATGTAGAAAACCATATTGACTTGATCTATTGCATTACCTGTGTATCTTGAAAGGTGAGGGAACAGTTTTAAAAGATTGAGCTCTTATGAAAGTTTGTTACTTATGTACTGCTTTGCTTCTGTCCTTGATACTGAGCACTATTGTACAATAGGCAAAAAATAATGTCTGCCTTTTCTTTTCTTTTTGCTTGCATCCGGCACCCTTATTTTCATTAAATTTTCTCTGGATCCTGTGAAGTGAGGCTTGTCTCTCTCACTCCCTGCAGTAGAGGAAAAACAAATAAGAGCTGAAAGAAACAGAAGGTGAAATGTCAAGTACCTAAGGTATTCCATTCTAACCTTGGGCAGAGGCCAGCTACTGAATGTGGAAGGTAATAAGGCAAACTCCAGAGTGTGTTTTTATAATGGGATGGCTTGCAAGCCATGCTGACAGCGGGCTGTACTCCACAGCTCTATTTATTTATAGCTCTTCCCCACCCAAATGGTACAGAACAACAAGTATTATGACAAGTTGGAATGTTAGTAGATTACGCAAAAAGCAAATCAATAAAAACTCATTCCAAAATGTCTATCTTCCCTCAATAATTAGGTAGGAAATAGGAGAATGGGGGTTCTTTTTCACATCTAGTGAGGTTTAGGAATCAGGAGGGCAAGTAGGGATGAAATACATGCCTTTCAACCTGATCAGAAGGATTCAGTTAGATTCAGAGGCTCCCTTCCTCCAACATCTGATATTTATACAAGTCTATTCCACTAGTCATTGCCTTTGGGCCCCCTAAGTCCTGTGATCGGGTGGTCTTAGAGACCGGCTCTCTGTCATGGTCTTTACATTTAGAGAGTGCTGCATGTTCCAACCAACAACAGAGCAACTGTGTCTTGGCTCTTTAAACATGGCCCTAACTGATCTGGTCTATCACTCCTCCCTGATTTTCCATTTAGCAAAAGCTATTCACTGTATAGACAGATGGGGCCATACCGGATACACGAGGGTTTCTAATAATTAGGGACAGCTGCTTCAGGTAAATGCAGTTTGCAGATGGCAAAGGAACACCAGATTATGCTAATTTTCCCCCACAAAATTTTTTTAAAAGCTTGTAGCAGAGCAGACTCTTCTGTTGTGTTCCTGAAACAATGATAATGCAAAGAGTAATGGGCCTGGCTGGTGTCTCTCCCTTCCTCCCTCCCTCCCCATCCCCTTCTATGACTGCACTCTTGGAGAATTTTGCAAAATAGCCCAGAAGGCAAAACACACCTAAGTGGAGGAAGCAATCTGCTTGTTTATTCTGGTTCCTGTTAACCAGCACCATGTTTTGTGAGCTTCCAATACAAAAATATGATGTAGCACCCAAAATGATGCCAACCTAGTAGACTATGAAGTGCTCTTTTCAGCTACTTCTTTCTGTTATTTCAACTGGGCAACATAATGGTCTCTGGACAGAAGTCCTAAAGCCTGAGTTCTAATCTTAGCTCAATCCCTTAACTTGTGGTGTGGCTTGAGGCAAAGCAGTCTCTAGGTTTCTATTTATTCATCTGTCAAATGGGGGCGAGGTAAGCTCACAAAGGTATTATTGAGGATGCTGTTAGTTAATACAAGTGCTTTGAAGGAACGTGTAAATTTTTATATGAAAGCACCACATAACTCAGACATTTTTCACTGCCTTATTCAGTGCTGGAGAGAGCTTCTTTACTAAACAAATTTTTGTTTACTAGGTACGTTTCCAAAAATCCTAAAATGTAATTTGTAGGACCAAATTTTACTCTGATTACTCCATTAGCTTGCTAGCCCTGAGTATGTTGCCTGCATTATACAAAGTGACAGTTGTCTCTAGGTGTTCTTATACGCATTATTCTGGTCTCTTTCCTATGTGGTTTGCTTTTTTATTATTAGAACAATGCTTCTCAAAATGTGGTCCTTACGCCACCTGCACCAGAATCACTTGTTAAAATGAGAAATCCTGGGCCAGTGTCCTGAGATTCACATTAAGTAGATCTGGTGAGAAGCCCTGCAATCTGAATTTTCACACTGAAGTTTGAGACCTGCAGCATTAAGCTTGCCTAGGTCAGAGGTGAACTGGTAAACTAATTTTTTTTTCTTTATCTGTTATAGTCTGAAGATCAGTGTTCAGCAAACATGGACAGGCTAACTAGTATATGCTATTTCATATTTCTCCGCCTTTTTCTTACCACAGGTGCAAGTTACCACATCCTGTGCAAACTTGTTTAGTTGTAGGAGAGAGATGGGATGAAATCGTACAGTCCTTTTCCTCAGATTGGCACATACAAACAGATGTCTTCTTTTTCTCTCTTGCTGTGTGCCCTGGGAGCCATTTTTGAACTATGAAGTCAGAGTCAGCGTCAGGCAGGCAGGTTTGCATCAACAATGGTTCTCAAAGTGTGGTGCCTGGACCAGCAGCATCAGCATCACCTGGGAATTTGTTAGAGATGCAAACTCTCAGCACCCCGCCCCTACTAGACCTACTGAATCAGAAACTGAGGTGGGCTCAACAATCTGTATTTTAACAAGCCCTTTAGGGGATTCTGATGTATGTTGAAGCCTGAAAACCACTGCCTTAAAGCATTTTCTATGCCCAAACTGTATTCTCTCTAAACCTTGAGGCAGCTAGAACAGTAAACGGGGAGTTAATTTGAGCTGGAAAATAGGGGCATCGAAATGTAGAAAGAATTACTTAATTGTAAGGTCTTATTTAATGTACTTGCGCTTGAGGGAGATCAGATCTTTAAATAGCAATCCTCCTAAAAATGACTACAGTTACTACACATACCACACACACACACACACACACACACACATGAGCATGCAATTACAACACACAACCACATATGCATATATGTATGTATATATGTGTATGTGTATGTATTTATCTATATGCATGCATATATACAATTAAAATCATTCTTAGAAAACAACAGAAAAGGAGTAAAAACATTTAGGCAGTAAGAAAAATCTGAGCAATAGCTATTGATAAAAATGCAGGCAAGGGAAGAAACTCGAAATATATACCAATCAGCAGGACCAGATGATATGCATTTTGGGGTCTTGAGGGAGTTCACTAATGATTTCACTAAACCACTGACAACTGGAAAACCTGACAAAACCCACTTGGGTATGCACCACATTTTGCCTTGTCAGCATCCTGCATAATGGTGGTATTCTGGCAGGTACATTCACTAGGCCCTTTCTGCCCACCCCCTGCCCTGCCACACACACACACACACACACAAAGGAAAGAAAAGATTCCATTTCTAGATGTAGATGATACTGGAGTTAACAGAATATACTTTTTTAAAAAAGTTATTTTTATAAACGAAGCCTCCCCAGCATTGCCTGCTGTAATCCAGCCCCTGGAGTTTAACACATGAAAAATGCTGCTCCCAAGGCCTGAATGGGGCAACTGAGCCTGTATGGTCTTCAGATACTTGTGCTGGGATTTACTAGTTTACTATATGGTAGTAGGACTGGAGAGAGCAAGATAGGAGCCTTTCCACAGAAAGGGATTTTGGGATCAAGGCACATTTCATTCTGATGTTTTCCCCTTCTTTCATGGTCCTGAGACTAAAGATGGGGAGGCTGAAGTGACTGTACAGCTGGAGATGCAAGCTCCTCAGGGATGAATGAAAGCCTGTGGTTCCTACTGCTTCTGGATACCGAAGAATCGGGCTGGGTTGGTCACTTGGTCAGACTCAAGGCATAGGAAGGCAAGAAACAAGTTGGGACCATTTCTTCTACAAACCAGCTAGTACTTTCACAATATATTAATAGGCCACACTCTTGCCCCTAGCCCTATGCTGTATCCTTATTCCCAGCGAGTCACTTCAGAAGTTACTGGGTACCGGGGGAGCTGCATCTGTGCAATCCCATGCTGGGGAAAAAGAACTCCAAACTCGTTTTCTTCACAGACGGCACAAATGTATTGTGGTGATGAATGATTCTAGGGGATTCTGGATAGAGATGCGGTGTGTTAATGTTCTTTTCCTGGATAGATTTGCATATTCTTAACTAGCTTTTCTTATATTCAATGAAATCCAAGCCTTTTTCTCAGCTCATTATGATGTGCTATTTCAACCTCCATGGACCTATACCAAAGAAAGGGGAAGAAAGCCATATATTATATAGGTTGTCATATGTCATAGGTAGTGGAAATTACTGGAAAGATTACTGATTTAAGGAGGTAGGTGGCCTGGGGTATTATCCTAGGACTACTATTATCTACCGTGATCATCTTGGAGGCAACAGTTTTTCCCTTATTGGCTTCAGTTTCCTCATGTGTAAAGTATAGGCACTGGATGATATGACCTCTAATACCCACATCCATCTCTAACATTCTGTGACTTGTGCATAGTAGATCTTTAACCAACATGACTTCACAATTTGTTGGCTTGACTCTTTAATAACAACACTTCAGGTTCATGCCACCATGATTGTCATTTTGCTAAGACATAAAACTGGATTTCCTATTTGAGGCTGGAGTATGGAAAAGAGTCACCTAGCTAGCAAGTGAACCTAACTGGCCACCTAGCACCTTCATTTCAACAGGGTTCTACTGTTCTCTACTTATTAGGTACAGTTTTATGAGGGAAATTACCTGCAATGGTGAATTTGGAGATTTGGAAATGTAATTCTTGCTTACATCAAGGACCTATTACACAGTATATATGAGATTGAATGTCACTGCATATGAAAGCCAGTTTGATCTTTTAACTTTGTACCTTGATTTCCTCATCTGTTAAATAAGGATGCACTGATCACAGGCTTATTTCTTTCTCATGCAAGACCAGTGTGGAACAGAAAGACACAGAGGCAGCACACCAGCTCTTAGCTACCTCAGCCCGTAAATGATACATCACTTCTGCTCAGAACCAGTCACAAGGTCTCACCCTAACTGCAAAGGAGTCTGGAAAATTTAAGGGAGCACATGGAGTATTTGTTGAGCACTAATGGTCTCTGGCACAAGGGATAACTCTTTTCCTCTAATAGCATACAAGGATGTTAATAACAACTATTAATATTATTTATTATGTGCCAGGTACTTTGCTAAATGCTGTACATACATTATCCAATTTAATCCTCGCAACCTTGTAAGGTAAGAGCTATTATTATCACATGTTACAAATGAGAAACCAAAGGACAGAGACATTGAGACTAGCCCAAGATCACATAGCTAATAAATAACAGAGATAGTATTTGAACCTGGGTTGAGACAGAGTTACATTCAGAATGTGGCTAAACTCTCCTTCCCGGAAACCAGCTGTCTATCCCATTGCCTTTAGGTAATGGTAAATGGTACCCAAGCCTGTTCCTGGATTAGGATTCACAATAGAATTATATTGCCAGCAGGGAGTGTTTGGAATTTTGTCAGTGTTTTTGGTTGTTAAAATGTTGGTAGGTACATCAGGTAGAGGAAGGGTCAGCGATGCTAGATGTCCTGCAATGAGGAAGACATTCCCACACAATGAAGAATTGTCCTATTCACATCTCACAAGACTTATGAATGTCACTCAAGATGTTCAGGTAGGTGTTAAGACATCTTTAAAATTATTTGAGCCTAGGACCAAGTCTGTTTTACTTGTAAACACAAAGTAAGTCTCACATAGTTTAAATATATGCTCAATTTTCTAGGAATGAAACTGTCTACTGAAGAAAGATTTTACTTTATTTTGTTTATAACTCTACTACTACCACTAATAGCTAACATTTATTTATCCAGTTCACTATAAGCCAGCCGCTGTTGTAAGCACATGACATATATTAACTTATTTAATTCTCACTACACCCTAAAAGGTATACACTATTATTATTCCCATTTGCAGATGAAAAAACTGAGGCACAGAGAAGTTAAACTCGCTCAAGTTCACACAGCCTTAGCAAGTTGCAGTCACCATTTTGGAAAATCATGTTATTGATGGCAATGCTTCTCATGGTATTTGCCTTCATTTTTTACCATTTCTGGTACTTTTTTCTTTGCATACATCCAAGTATCTGTCTGGTATCATACTCCTTTTGCCTGAGTAACTTCTTTAACATTTCTTGTACTGCAGGTCTTCTGGCAATGAATACTTTCAGCTTTTGTCTGAACATGTCCTTATTTCTCCTTCATTTGTGAAAGATATTTTCACTGGGTATAGAATTATGAGTTGATAGCTTCTTTCTTTCAGTATTTTAAAGATGTCACTTCATTGTCTTCTTGTTGGCATAGGGCTTGTAGTGTTTAAAACATCATACAACACCCCCAAATCCATCTCCACATATAGCTGTCACATTCAAAGTAGACATCTGACCTCTTCATTATGTTTTCTAGTGTAGTCCTATCAAAGCATTTGCATACTAAAATACATACCATTTTATTTTTAATTACTGTCCATTTCTTTCTGCTTTATATTACAGTTAGGGCATACTGCAATTTTTTCAAATTATGTATATAAAAGCATTATATTATTTATGAATTTCATTTTGGAATGTTAAAGTGAATATTATAAATATTTGTTAGAAAAATTAGGGGTGTAGTGTTTGATATGTTGAAAATCACTGTCCTAGACAAAACTATTAATTTAGAAGAATTGGTTTTCAATTTTCACTCCTCCATTTGATCTCATCTGCTGCTTGGCTTATCTGTTCTTTGGCTCTTATTAATCCTGATTAACAGTGGTTACTTCTGGATTGGCATTATATTTTCCATATTTTCTACAATGAGCAAACATTACTTTTAACTAGGAACCTAAAAAAAAAGACTTAATGTAAGGCAAAAGAAATAAGATAAAGAATTTCCCCGTGTATTTTTGTAGGGCTTTGTAGGTGACAAATATTTTGGATAATTTATTTTATATGAAGGTAGTAAGGGCCAATAGTGACTTCATGTACCATATTCAATCCTCCTCAAAATAAATAAGCATCCCAAAACATTTGTGAGTAGATAGTATCTTCAAGATTTAAGTACCTGTTTTGAGAATTTCAGGCTCTGTAGGAAGATATTTTAAGGTAGGTGATATTTTGAAGCCGTATTAGTTATCTCTTGCAGCACAACACATTTCTCCAAGATGTAACAGCTTAAAACAAGAAACGTTTATTATCTCATGATATCTGAGGGTCAGGAATTCAGAAGCAGTTTAGTTGGATTGTTCCGCCTCTGGAGGTTTCAGTCAAGGTATCAGCCAGGGCTGCAGTCATCTGAAAGCTTGATTTTACTTAAAGGATCTGCTTCCAAGCTCATGATGTCATGAGGAGCCTCCAGTTCCTCACCATATGGACCTTTCTATAGGGCTGCTCACAACATGGCAGCTGGCTTTATCCAGCGCGTGACAGAGAGAGAGACAGAGACCCCGAAGCCAAAATATCTTTTATAACCTAATGTTGTAAGTAACAACATCACTTTTGTGTTCTATTGTTTACACGGACCAACCCTTGTACAATGTGGGAGGGGACCTCACAAGGGTGTGAACATCAGAGGCAGGGATCACTGGGGGGCCGTCTTGAAGACTGACAACCACAGAGGCCCCTAATCACGTCCTGGAACACCTATATGTCAAGTTGTACAAGCCGTACTGTGCATACATGCATAAGTGTTTGCACCTAAGCACACATGCTTGTGCATGCACACACCCACGCCTATACATATATACTCCAAGGAGAGGTTCTTCTGATCAAAAAGTCAAAATTCTTTTCATGGCTATCTGATAGCTCACAGTAATGCTGTCTCTATCACTCCCCTCTACTTTATACATTCAAGAATAAGTTAATGATCTTAGAGGCAAATGTGTACTTCCTGTAATATACACTATTATCTTATAATGAAGTACAGAATCCAAACTTGGGAAGAAATTACTCTGGAATTTTCATTTAGTTTATCTGTTAAAAGACAGTCAAGGGTAATAGTCAAGGGTAGACACTCTGGGTTCAAATCCTGGCTGTGCCATTTATTAGCTTTGGGATCTTGAGGAACCCAACCTCCCTGACCTTCAGTTTCTTCAATTGTAATGTGGAGGTACAACTAACATCTGTCTCACAGGATTATTATGAGAATCAAATAAGCTATTTTTTTTAATGTGGGGCTTGGTCCACAGTTACCTAGAAATGGTAGTTATTCCTGTCACCATTGGCACCTTTTGATTCTTTGAGAATCACCATCTTCCTCAGTCAGGCCCAGGTTTTCATCTGCTCACTCTGCTGCCTCTATTGTGCTTAGAAAAGGACACAAGGGCTGTTCATTATTTCCCCCTTCTGCTGATCATGTCACAATGTGCCCCCTCCCTTTCCATTTCTCTGAGAAAAGGTCTGTTGCTGTTTAAGGCACAGTTAACGATCTGAGTAAAGGAATGCATTAAACTGTTATCAGATATCAACATCTTGATTCAAATAGTCAGCTTAGATCAAATAGGAAGCGGGGTTCTGATAAAATGGAATACAGGGAGGAAAACATGTGATGTGATTTAGGAGACAGGGAGGGAATGGTTCAGTGCTTCCTGGAGGGGACTCACCCTAGGAGGCAGCATGACAGAAGTGGGAGAGGCAAGCAGTGGATGCTGGAGGGTGCCAAATGGGAAGAGTTGTGAGTACAGAAAAGTTAGGGGGAGAGCCAAAGACAACCAAATCCTTTTCAAATTTTTCTGAGGACCTGAGGAGCCTGTGTGTGTGTATGGTGTAGTATGTTCATTGAAAAAGAGAGCATTTTAGTCCTCTTTGCTGCAAAATGCATCACAAAAGTGCACCATTTATACAATAACATTGGAAAAACATTTTCCCTTCAACCTCGAAGCATGGACATTTCACACAGCTAAATGCTGGGCACTTCCTGCTGGTGCTTTCCACAGCTATTCCTCTCTTTTGTTGATGGTGAGCACCAAATAGGCATTTCTCAAAATGCCCAGCCATCTTACCTTCAATAAGAGTGGTTATATGTCCCTTATAAGTGTGGTCCCCAACTGGCTGCAGCCTGTTAGGGACCAGGCCACAGAGCTCCGCCACCCCCCCAACCACCCCCACCCCTGTCTGTGGAAAAATTATCTTCCATGAAATCGATCCCTGATACCAAAAAGGTTGGGGACCGCTGCCTTATAAAAGCATTTTCACTAGGAGCAAAGAATCTGTGGGATGGAAATTATTCCCTTTGTTAAAGGAGGGGTTTCCATATCATTCTTGCACATCTGTGTGGTTTCCTTTAGATTTTATTCAGTGTGACCTTGGCTTTCACGGTTGGAGGCATCAGGTGCTAAGGAAATTCCCATCTCCATTCCAGCACAGTAGAGGAGCTACCATCTATGAGCACCATACCCCATACACTCAGGCTCCAGGGTCAGACACTAAATATGATGTGGAAAAGAAAAATACTAAATGTAGGATTTTCATGTAGATCTGAATTTGCCTCTCGCTTTCTAATCCACTCTGTACTATTGCTTTAAAACAATTTCTGACAGGAAGCCAGTCTAGAAAAATAATATCAAGTGCATAAACAAACCCCAAATCCCTCATTAAGCTATTAACACTGTAATAGAGATCATTATTTTTCACCTTCCAATTATTGACTTTTTTAATTAGAGAATATGCTCAAAGTTGAACTGCACCCAGTACTTTCTGCAGAAATTCAAGCCAATTTTGCTATATTAAAATTTCACCTTGTGCCAGAAAGCTTGGAAAATCCAAAGTGGCTTTGAAAGAATTTTTACTCCTTATGTTGTGTGTTCTTTTCTAGGTTCGTATAAGAAACATTCACATCTATGTGACAAGATGTGATTGGCTGTGTTGATGGCTAAAAAAGTTATCAAAATCATCTCTTCTTAATCTGGGGATCTCAGAGTACCTTTTACTCATTTGACACCTTAAAATTGGATAGCAAAAGGCAGTGAAAGATGTTCAAAGAATGTGTGGTTTTTTTAAACCAGCACCCTAGGTGATTCTGATGCACTCTCAGTTTGAGAATCCCTGATTATGGGAGACATTTTCAAAATCTTGGAAAAGTCATCTCAGTGATATTTGTTTTTGTGTGTGGAATGATGAAAATAGTAAATATAGCTGGAAATGAATGATATTTACTGAGTGGAAGAGATATATATTTAAACATTAAGGCATATGTAAAAAAATGCTTTATCTGCATATTAAGTGACTCAGAGCGCCATCAAGAGGTCATTAATAAGATTCCTGATTTTAGCAGGTGAATGTTCAAATCATCAAAAAGCAGGTGATGATGATAATAGGTAATCAAAAGCAGGTAATTATAAACGCCACAACAGTTAATACCCGGCCTCTACCCTCATGAGATTTACAGCAAAGCAGGGAATGCTGGCATTGAGTGAACTGTGTGTATGTCTGATGAGGGTTAGTAGAGGAAAGCCCAGGATGCTATGGGAATGTCTGGCATGGGGTCCTAATCTCATGCAAAGGATACTGGGGAAGGTCTACCTGAGGAAGGGATCTTTAAATCTGAGCCCTGAAAAATAAGAGGGGCTAAGCAAAGGGGATGGGAGAAGTGTTCCAGGCAGAGGAAATGGCATGTTCAAAGGTACACAATAGAAGTGAAAAGTTCAGTATGGCTAGAGCGGAGCAAGGCAAAGAGTAGACAGAGAGGCGTCTGCCAGTATGTTCCCTGAGGATAATAACTATCTTTCCAACTCTCTCTCCTTGGAATGCTCTTCCACCAGAACATGGCTGCCTACCTCCCTCTCATCTTTTATTTATAGAACGCACCTCCAATAATTACCTTCATAGCAAGGACTTTCTTGACTAATTCAGCTGAATTTTACTTTATTTTACTTTATTTACTCTATCACTTTCTTCACCATACTCATCAGTATCTGAAACTATCTTTGTATTTATGTTTTCTTCTTTATTACTTGTCTTCCTTCACCCGCACGTAAGCTCACTGAAAGCAGGAACCATGTCTACCTCATTCACTGCGTAGCTCCACTACGTACAACAGTGCTTGCCAGGGAAAAGGTACAACTCATATTTGTGTTTTTGTTTAAAATTTTTTTTGACATACAAAAAGCTGTACCTAACTAATATCTACAACTTGATGAGTTTGGAGATAGGTACACACCTGTGAAACCATCACGACAATCTATGCCATAAATCTACCCAACGCCTCCAAATGTTTCCTCCCATCCTCTTATTCACTGTACTATTATTTTTGGTGATAAGAACGCTTAACATAAGATCTACTTTCTTAGCAAATTTTTAAGTATATAATTCAGTGTTGTTCATTATAGGCACCATGCTGTCCTGTAGATATCTCAGACTTATTTATCTTGTATAAACAAAACTTTGTATCCTTTGACTAATAACAATTGATATTTGTTAATGACTGACCACTTCCAGTGGTATTGGCCAAGCAGGAGGGCTCAAACCACTGCCCCATGGCTTTGAATAGGTCCTCAAAGGCTTTAGATATGACCAAGAAGCAAATGTAAAGAGAAAAAATACTACCTGGAATTGAGTGATTTTGTAATTTGAATTGTAACTATGTACTTTGCAAGGCCTAAAATTATATAGCCAAATAGAGACACATGACAATATTTTTAATCAGTAGTTAGAACAGTATTTTCAATAGCAAAATATTTAAATTGTTCCTTTGTTTACAAGATTTAGATTCACCATGGTCCTTCATCAGTGGAACTGGTGAATTCTCACTTTTGCTTGAGTTGGTATCCTTGATCTAAGTCCACTCTCCCTGTCTCTTTGGGGAGAGTGTCAATTGTTACAATATAAAACCCCTTAATTACATCCAGTGACATTTTATCTACTATTTCCCCACATTTTGTGGGAGATCGATCATGGGAGGGTTGTTAGTATTTGTTAGAAGTTGCTCTGCACAAAAGCATGTTGGTTGTGATCTAGAATCTGTTGTTCTTCTAAATGATGACATCAACACATATTTACCAAGCACTAAGCATGTAACCCACTTTGTTCCAAGTGCTGGGGGAAGGACAGGAAAGAATGTGAAAGTGAGGAGTTCACCTTTCAGATTGCAGTGAGTTAATCGGCCACAGGTAAATTAAACTAATCTTTTGTAAACTTTGTGGTCTACACTGTTTATTCTAGGCTTGGGCACTTCTAAAGACGCTCTCTAAGGCTTCACATCTGCCGGTTCTCTACAATGACTCATTCAGCATTTTGATGCTGTTTTCAGTTGGTCTCTTTCTTTTTAAGGTCTGACATACCATCCTGCCTTCGCCAGAGGATTTTATCTAGGTAACTGATTACACCTGGACATTTTCAGCAAGGCCGGGAAAACAGCTTTGCTCAAGTCACCTGCTCGCAGCTTCCCCTCTTCATTTATCTGAGAGCCATCATGTTCTTTGGACCTTTTTTCTTACCTTCTGTGATTGGGAAATGTTTTCCTGTTAGCTTTTAAGTCTCATATTATTTCTTTTTACTCCTCCTTAGGGATCTAGCCTGATTTTCACTTTTTGTGGCTTTCCTATTTTCCTTTCAGGTCACTGTATTGCTCTGGGTTTTAGCCAACTTGGCATCTGATTACCTTTTGAAACAGCCCTGAAATTTGATATCAGAGTGAAATTACTTCACTGTGTTGTGCATCTTTTATGTCCCACTAAAACTAATTTCTAAATAACTTCTCCTATGGCCACCTAGGAGCTGGGTTAGCACACAGGGATATCCTTTCTGTTTTCCTTATGAACATTTTACTTAGAGCCAGCATTTCAAGAGGGTAGAGAAAATGATGCACACTTATATTGTCCTGTCTTAGTCAGCTCAGGCTGCCATAATAAAATATCATGACAGGGTGGCTTAAACAACAGACGTTTATTTTCTCACATGTTTGGAGGCTGGAAGTCCCACATCAAGGTGCCAGCATGGTCAGTTTCTGGTGCAGGCTCACTTCCTGGCTTGTGGACAGCCTCGTTCTTGCTGTGTCTTCACGTGGCAGGGAGAGAGAGCAAGCTCTCTGGTGTCTCTTCTTATAAGGGCATTAATCCCACCATGAAGGCTCCACCCTCATCACTTCATCTAAACCTAATTATCTCCCAAAGGCCTCATCTCCAAATACCATAACCTTGGGGGTTAGGGCTTCGACATATGAATTTTGGGGAAACACAGTTCAGTTCATAGCAAGTCCCATATCCTTTTTAGAGGTGAATGGAAAACAATGAAACCAATGTTCCCCTTTTGAATGAAATAATAGTAGGGTGACTAGAAATCCACATGTTTCTTAGCTACCACTTAGAGGCAGTATGATAATATAGTCATTAAAAACAAAGACTCTAGAGCCCAATTACATGGGTTTGTCTCCCAGCTAGTACTTCCTGGGCGTGAATCTTCAGCAAATTACTCAATAACTTCGTGCCTCAGTTTCTTCATCTGTAAAATGAGTAAAATAATGGTGCTATCTCATAGGTTCTTGTGGGTATTAAATGAATTAAATATGAATTTCTTAGTATAGTATCTGGCACATAGTAAATTGTGCAATAATTGTTATCGTTACTAATATAACCACTGCAATTGTTAATGTGGTCTCTATTCTAACCTCATATTAGTTCTGGCTCTGTTTTTGACTCAGATGCTACATGTATAACTCCATCCATCCTCTCCTACCCCCCAAATCTTAACTGAACAGCTGAGATTGGAATAGTTTTCTCATTCTCTCCTTTGCAGGGGTGCTTGTGCAGGCCTGGCTGAAGTCCTGGTCAAGTAAGCAAGGGTCTTGAGCCTGGAATTGAAATCAGTATAGAGGGTTGGGGGTTACCCCAGAAAGTCAGAAGTAGGAACAGCCAGAGATGAATGTCTTAGGCCAAAACTGGGGAAGCACAATTCTATCTTCTGACAGGCAAGTGGAGGCCCATAAATGAAAACCATTTAAGAGGTTTAGAAGCTGTTCAACACTGGAAAGCAGCTAAGGGCAAGAGCCCAAGATAGGACATAAAGCCAAAGGGGATTCCACAATCATTTCTGTGAGTAGGACTGAAGAGTTTAAGGGTAGTTCTTATTGATACTTGCTTTCTAAGTGGGCTGGTATTTTTCAAAGGCCCAAGATCAAGGTGAAAAGAAGCAGACATTGAGTTTCTTTAAGGATGGTGCCAGTTGCAGCAGTGGCCATCCTCACTTATAATCTGGTACTGCTTATTTGTCAGGCATTAAAGGCATTAAATACAAACCCAAGGTTCCTTGAATAAGTAGGCATTGGCCATTTGAAGATACCATTTCCTACAAAATTGAGAATTGTACATTTCTTGAGCTCCACTTAAGTCAAAATATATGTGGCTTGAGACCATTTTTCAGGGAAAGATATCTATGTTACCATTTTCAAATCAATTTCACATTCAGCTTCTTGGGAATAACCCTTCATTTTAAAGATTTAAAAATCAAAACATGGAGGCCGCCTTCACCCTTTTTAATTAGAAAATAAGTAATAAATCTTGCATTAGAAACTATCTCTTGACTAGAAGCACAGGTTTACCTCTATTTAAGGAAAATTTGACATACAGTATTTGGAAGAATATTTTGCAAAACAAAGCCACTATAGGGAGAAGGGGGATGGCATACCAAATAGAAGACAACCCCTGACAGAAATTCAGTATATTGACAACACTAATAAACCACTTATACCAAAGAAAAGACCTATGGAAGGGGGTGGGTTTCCAAAGAGGCTGCCCTTCAAACTTTAAACTTTCCCTGTTACTTTTGTCAGGAACCCATCTCTGTCAAAAGTGCTCCTTAGCAAGGCACGTGATCAGATAAAGCACAGTATTTCTTTACTGCAGCTTATAGTGGTTTCAAAGTATACTCTACATACACGTTGATCAATTACAGCGCATGGATCTCATTACTTAAACAAATCTGATGTTATTCGAACTCACTAGTAAGCATGGTTAAGTTGGCTGCCTCACTCTTAAAACTCTCTCAGTCCTCCCTTGATAATTCCCTCCATATTTTTATTCTAGGCCAAGCTTATGGCTACTTCCTTCTCAGCTGCCATTGACTCTGATGAAGTCAGCTCCATTTTTGTTCCATCCCTTAGTGTAAGATCAAAACTGCTCTCTGTACAGCCATCTAAAGTCCAGCTGAGTGATGCTTCACTAGTGCCTTACGCTGTCAGGGACTTTTCCTAACAGGCCCTTATTCCTGTGCACATGTTTCCCAGTTAGCTGTCCTTTCTCTATTCCAGCCCTCAGACTTTCACACCAGTCTCAACAGTAGTTTCCTATAATCATTGTAATATCTGTTCACTCATTTTCTTATTCTTTCTCTCCTTTACAGTCTTACAGCTTCCATATGGCTTTCTGGCATCAACCTTCTCCTTAGAGTGACACATATCCAGTAAAGGGTCACATCTGGGGAAATAATATGGTTAGTGGTTATGAAATCAGGCTGTAAAATTAAACCATTCATTCATTCATTCAATAAATGCCTTTTTTATAGAGAACTATAACTATTTTTATATTTATTTTTATGACAGTTAATTAGGTCATTTTTATACTTTTTAGTTTGAGTTAATTGTAGATTTATGGGCAGTTGTAAGAAATAATACACAGAAATTCCATGTGCCCTTTATTCAATTTCCCCTAGTGGTAATATCTTGAGAAATTATAGTACAATATCACAACCAGGATTTTGACATTGATACCATCAAGATACAGAGCAGTTCCATCACCACAAGGATACCTTGTGTTGTCCTTTTGTAGCCACATCATTCTCACTGTGGAGATGTGTGGCCCTTTTATAGCCACACAAGCCCCTGTCCCCGATCACTGGTGACCACTAATCTGTTCTCCATATTTATAATTTTGTCATTTCAAGAATGTTATATAAATGGAATCATGTAGTGTGTAACCTTTTGGGATTGGCTTTTTTACAATAGTTTTTTAATAGTTTGTTGCTTTTTCTTGTTAAGTAGTATTCCCTGATATGGGTGTACCAAGCTTGTTTAACCATTCATCTGTTGAAAAACATCGGGTTGTTTCCAGTTTTTAGTTATTACAAATACAGCTGCTGTTATGGGCTGAATCATGTTCCCCCATAATTCATGTATTGAAATGCCAACCTCCAGTAACTCAAAATGTAACTGTATTTGGGGATAAGATCTTTAATAAGATAATTAAGTTAAAAATGAGGTGGTTAAGATGGGGCCCTAATTCAATATGACTGATGTTCTTATAAGAAGAGGAAGAGACACCAGGTGTGCACATGCACAGAGGGATAAGGGACGACCATGTGAACAGGCAGTGGAAAGCAGCTATCTGCAAGCTAAGGAGAGAGGCCTCAGAAGAAACCAACACTGCTGGCACCTTGATCTTGGACTTCCAGACTCCAGAACTGTAAGAATAAATTTCTGTTGCTTAAGCTACCCAATCTGTGGTATTTTCTTTAAGGCAGCCCTAGCAAACTAATACAGCTGCTATGTACATTCATGTGCAGGTTTTTGTGTAAACATAACTTTTCATTCTCTGGGATAAATTTTTCGAAAGTGCGATATTGCTGGGTCATATGGTAGTTTAATGTTTAGTTTTATAAGAAACTGCTAAACTGTTTTCTAAAGTGACTGTACCATTTTATATGCCCACCAGCAATGTATGGTATGAGAGATCCAGTTTCTCAGCATCCTCACCAGGATTTGGTATTGTCACTATTTTTTATTTTAGCCTTTCTTATACGTGTGTAGTGGTATCTCATTGTAGTTTTAATTTGCATTTCTGTCATGGCTAATGATGTTGAACATTTTTAAAGTGCATATTTGCCAACTCTATATCCTCTTTGGTGAAATAACTGTTCATGTCTTTTGTCCATTGTCTAAATGAATGGTTTGTTTTCTTAATTGCTGAGTTTTGATACTCCTTTAAATATTCCAGATACTAGTTTTTTTATGTATATATACGTTAAAAATATTTTCTCCGATTCTCTAGCTCATTTTTTCATCACTTTAATGTGGTCATTTACAGAGTAAGAGTTTTTAATTTTGAATAGTTCCAATTTGTCAAGTTTTCCTTTTATGGATCATGCTTCAGGTATTAAGTCTAAGAACTCTTTGCTTAGCCCTAGACCCTGAAGATTTTCTTCTAATTTTCTAAAATTTTATAGTTTTACACTTCATATTTAACTCCATAATCCATTTTGAATTAATTTTTGTATAAAGTGTGATATTTAAGTCAAGTTTTATCTCTTTTGCTTATACATTTCCAATGATTCTAGCACCATTTGTTGAAATGACTATTATGCCTCCATTGAATTGCTTTTGCACCTTTGTCAAAAACAGTTGGACATATTTGTGTGTATCTGTCTCTGGATTCTTTATTCTGTTCCTTTTTTCTATACACCTGTCCCACCACTAATACCACACTGTCTTGATAATTGTAGCTGTATAATTAGTCTTAAAATTAGGTACACTAATTCATCCTACTTTCTTCTTTTTTTTTTTCAAAATTGCCATAGCTTTGGTAGTTCCTTTTCCTTTCTATATAAATTTTAGAATAATCTTGTCTATATCTACACAAAATTTTGCTGGGATTTTGATAGGAAGTATTTTAAACCTATAGATCAAGTTGAGGAGAATCAACACCTTTACTATGTTTAGTCTTCCAATTCATGAACATAGTATGTCTTTCCATTTGTGTATATCTTTGATATCTTTCAGCAGCATTTTGTAATTTTGAGCATACAAATCCTGTATGTGTTTTGTTAGATTTATACCTAAGTGTTTCATTTTCTTGGAGCAATTATAAAGGGTTTGTGTTTTTTATTTAAAATTTCTGTATGTTCATTATTACTATGTAGAAATATGATTGATTTTGTGTGGTGATCTTGTATCCTGCAACCTGCAACCTTATTAGTTCTAGGAGGGCTTTCTTTTGTAGATTCCATAGGATTTTCTACATGGACAATCCTGTCATCTTCCAATAAAGATAGTTTTCTTCCTTTCTTTTCAATCTGTATGACTTTTATTTATTTTTTATTTTTTGCCTTATTGAAATAGCTAGAATTTTTAGTATTGTGTTGAATAAAAGTAATGAGGGCATACACCCATGCCTTGTTCCTGACATTTGGGGGAAAGCTTTTAGTCTTTGACCATTAAGTATGATGCTAGCTGCATATTTTTTATAGATGCTCTTTATCAAATTGAGGTGCTTAGCTTCCTGAGAGTTTTTACCATGGACGGGTGTTGCATTTTGTCAAATACTTTTTCTGCCTGTATTGATATGATCACATAATTTTTCTTCTTTAGCCTCTTGATACGGTGGATTATATTAATTGATTTTCAAACGTTGAATAAACATTACATACCTGGGGTAAATCTCACTTGGTCATGGTGTGTAATTCATTTTATACATTGTTGGATTTGGTTTGCTAATATTTTGTCAAGGACTTTTGAATATTGATTCATGGAAATACTAGTTTGTACTTTTCCCTTCTTGTAATGACTTTGTCTGGTTTTGGTAGCAGGTTAATGCTGCCTCAGAGAATGAGTTAGGAAGTATTACCACTGCATCTATTTTCTGGAAGAGATTGTGGGAAATTGGTATGATTTCTTTATTAAATGTTTGGTAGAATTTACCAGTAAAACAATTTAGGCCTGGGGCTTTCTTTTTGGAAGTTTATTAATTATTGATTCAATTTCTTTAATAGATATTGGCCTATTCAGATTATTTATTTCTTCTTGTGTGCATTTTTGTAGTTTGTGTCTTTTAAGGAATTCTTCCATTTCCTCTATGTTGTCAAATTTTCAAGCATAGAGTTGTTCATGGAACTCCCTTATTATCCACTTAATGGATGCTATTTTATTATTCATTTTCTGTTTCTTGTTTCTCTGTTTCTCTTTTCTTAATTTCCAGAAGATTAATTGAACGTTTTAAAAGTAATCCATCTTGATTTATTTATAGTTTTTAAAGCATGTTGTTTTGTGTAATTTTCTTAGTGGTTATTTCTAGGTATCACAACATACATAATTATCACAGTTTACTGGTTTTGACACATTACCACTTTGAGTGATGTGCAGAAAACTTACTTCTATTTAGATTTCTTTATTATCCCCACATTTAAAATATATTTTTTCACAATTATATAGAGAAGATATAGTATTTAATTATATAGAGAAAATATTTTCTTTATATACATTGTGTACCATATCTGATGGTGTTATAATTTTTGCTTCAACCATCAAATATGATCTAATATATTCACAAGAAGTGGGATAATCTACTATATTTATGCTTATTTTCACCCATTCAAATGTTCTTTCCTTTCTGAAGTTCTAAGCCTTCTATTATCATTTTCTTTCTGTTTAAAGAACTTCATTAAGCCATTCTTTCATGGCAGATTTACTAGTAACAAATTCTCTTAGTTTTCCTTTGTCTGGGAGTGTATTTTCCTTTCATTCCTGAAAGATATATTTGCTGTATATAGAATTTGCAGTTGAAAATTCCTCTCTTTCAGTACTTGAAAAATGCTGTACCACTTTCTTCTGGCCTCCTAGGTTTCTGATGAGAAGCCTTCCGTTATTCAAAATTTTTTTCCCCCTGTAGGTAATATGTCATTTCTTTCTGGTTGCTTTCAAGGTTCTTTCTTTGTCTTTCATTTATAGAAGTTTGGTTATCATGTGTCTTGGCATGGACTTTTTTAGATTAAACCTGTTTGAGATTACTTAGCTTCTTAAATCTGTAGGTATGTGATTTTTCCCAAATTCTGAAAGTTTTCAACCTTTGTTTGTTAAAATATGTTTTCGTTCCCACTCTCTCACTTCTCTGCTTCTGGAAGTACAATGATATGGCCATTAGCTCTTTTATTTTTGTCCCACAGATCCCCCAAACTATTCATTTTTTTTCATTCTATTTTCACTTTGTTGTTTAGATAGGGGAAATTCTATTGGTTTGTCTCCAAGTTCACTGATTCTATCCTTTGTCATCTACACTCTACTTTTGAGCCCATCAGTGAGTTTTTAATTCTAGTTGTTGTATTTTTCACTTCCATAATTTCCATTTGATTCTTTTTTATAACTTCCATTTCTTTGCTGAGATATTCTATTTTTTCATTTGCTTCAGATAATTCATAACTGTTTGTTTAATCATTTTTATAGTGATTGCTTTAAAATCCTTTTCAGAATTTTCGAATATCTGATTTATCTTGATGTTGGCACCTGTTGACTGTATTTTCTCATTCATGTTGCAGTTTTCTTGGTGCTTGGTATGATGAGTGATTTTCTATTCTATACTGGATATTTTGGATATTATGGGACTCTCGATCCTATTTATTTTCTTTTTTAGCAGGCAATCCCCTTTTGAGGTGTAACATGATGGTTGGGTGGGTGTGTATTTTCAGTTTTCCAATTAGTCCCACTGATACCACCTGGCAATCGTAGATTGCAAAATCACACTGCCTCACTGCAGATGGCTGGGGTGGAAGATCAGTTCCCTGCTTGGCTCTCCTGACACTTTCTAGTCAATGTGAGACACTGACTAACACCACCTCATTCACCTCATTGCCTCCAGGTGGGGGTATAAGATTATCTGTTGGGCCCCACTACTCCGCAGTGTTGGGGGAAGTAGACTGACGCACACTGCTTTGTTGCTGCAATATTAGGGGCAGAATATCAGCTCCCACTGGGCCCTACTAACACCAGTGGAGGGAGAAGGGGAAGTGGAATGCCAACTAACCCTGCATAACACTGCCTCACTCAGTCTTATTAATGCCAGGTAGGAGTTGAGGCTCAGCTTTCCACTGGGTTCTATTGACACCAGGGGAAGTAGAAAGTGGAGCACCAACTAGCCCTGCTTCACACTTATTATTGCTGCCACATGTGGGCCTCACTGGCTCCAGAGACTGGGGAGAGAAGAGTGCTTACTAGTCCCAACTCTCACTGCCTCATTCAATTTCACTGATGTCAGGAGTGGGTGAAGGCCCAGATCTCAACTGGATCCTGATGACACTACCCTGACAGGAGAATGAGAGCATAGCCTGCTTCCCCTGGGTAGGGTATGGAAGCTCAGCACCTTGCTCAGCTTGCCAATACTACCAGGTTGGGGAATCAGAGATCTGCCTGTTTCCCCAAGGCAAGGGGTGGAAGATTACCTCCCCATTCTGCCCTACTGATACCACTGGGCAAGGGAATCAGAGTCCTCCATCCTTACCATCAGGAGCTTATAGTCTAGTAGGAGAGACAGACAATTAAGAAGAAAATTCAAACAAGTATATAAATGCAACTGTGATATGGTTTATGAAGGAAGAGAACAGAGTCCTGTGGGAAAGGATAGGCCTTTTTGAGGAAGTGCCAGTTCAGACTTTGAAGGATGAGAAGGAGCCAGTAACATGAAGGTGAAGGGGAGAGTGTTCCAAGCAGTGGAAACAGCAAGTGAGATGGCACTGTGGCAAGAACAGACCTGGGTATTCAAGGAAGTAAGTGCAGGTCCAGAATAGAGAAATTGAGGTGGCAAACTAGTGAAAGAGTGAGGCTAGAGAGTTATCAGGTACCTGACCATCCAGGATCATGAAGGCTGTGTTTACGGATTTGGGATTTTTGTCTTAAGTTCCGAAAGAAGGAATTAAGGAGCTTCAAGAAGGGTAGGGTATGCTTTGAACCATTAACAACAGATCACCCTGGATACTGTGAAAAGAGTAGATTGGAAGGGAAGGGTGGAACAGGGAGATCAGTTAAGAGGCTGCAGTAGAAATCAAGGTGGGAGATGACAGAAGCTTGTAACAGGGTGGTGGTGGTAGAGATGGAGATAAGTGGAAAGATTTGAGATAAAAGACATATCCTATTTGTCATCTGGGAATGTGTTTCTAGAAATTAGAGTACTTAACTGTATCAGCATTATATGAACCTGTTATAGCACAGTCTGTATGGAGAGGGAATATATTTACTACTATCAACACACAGGTAGGAGTATATTGACTACTGAATTTACTTTCTCCATATTGTTTCTGATAGTTCTAATGGTAATGTAACAAGGACTAGAAGTGAACCCAAATCCATAGAAGATGGCACCTCCTCAAGCTGCAAACACACCTGTGTGTGCTTTACCCATTAAAATAATCCCACATTAGTTTGTCTTTGGGAAACAATGAGGCTATTTTCTGGGGATCAAAGATCTGTGGTAAGGAGGGAAAAAAGAAAACAGGATGATAGAACACTGCTTAGCTCAGAATAAGCCCTCAATAAATATAAGCTGATATTAGACTAAGTTTAATTCAATTTATTTTAGTGAAAATGCCTGTATTTTAAAGGCTTAGTTTAAATGACAGGAGTAATTTACAAATCCATAAATATTTGGAGCAGGGTTTTTTCCTTGTCATGTGGTTAATTATTTATTTTATGAAAACATGTTTGCATGTATAATTAAAAGCTTGGTAGATAAGCTGGGCATTAGAGAAATTTAAATTTAACATTTTATAAGCCTTTAAACATCCCCTGAAATTCAATCAAAATTAAACTATGTTCTTTTATACTATGTTCTTCAATAAGCAAATAAGGATTGCTTGGAAAAATTACTTCTCAAGAGCACATCTCTATCAGTCAGGATTCAGTTGTAGGAAACAAAAACCACTCTCCTTTTCCAGGTATTTAATACAGGGAATAGGGATCTCCAAAAATATTAGCAGGGCTTAGAGGAATGAGTTCTGAACTGGGCCTCCAGAAATGAATCTCAGAATAATACTGCAGAACTGGTCTGTCAGAGGATATGTTACCTCTGCTCACATCAGGAAGGCAGAAAATTAGGAACTCTTCCAATGGAACTGTTGAGTTCAAGGACACACAGCCATGGCTGTGCTTGAGGAATTGGAAGCCACCATTTTTGCAGCTACTTCTTCACCCCATAAAGATGGTGCCAGGGCAACCATGGCTAAGTCCACCCTCCATCACCAATACAACTGCCTCTCAACACCAGCTAAATTAATGGACGCTGGAATGCTGCTGCAGAAAAACCCGAAGTCTTCAAGATTTTGCTTGCCAGCAGCAACAATCAAGTCAGCAGGAAAATGATCTGTAAATCACTTCTGCCTTCTAAAACTCACGAAAGTACATCTAATTGGTGGAACCTAATTTGCATCCAGAAACATAACTATAAAAAATTCTCATAAATGTAGATTTTATTTTTCTAGGTTCTGCAGTACAGGAAGGCTTGTTAGGAGGAAGTGAGAGTGGGTGTTGAATGTAATTCACCAGATTCACCAGCTTTTTTGCTACTAAACATTTTGCATATTTGTCTTTCCATACTTAAACTTCCAACAAAAATAGCAATGATAGTATGGTAATTCCTAATGGAATGCAACTCTTTCTGGTAAAAACAAAACTATGGCCATCCTCTTCCCCAAAGGGGGAAATCCAAGGTCTCATCAGTCACCGAATCCATCTCTGCATGATGTTCATTCATCTTATTGTTTTGTCATAATCCTACCGTGATATACTGTAACTTAAACACTATCATAAAATTAATTACTACCAACATATTTTACATTAAATAATTGGAGAAAGGAAAAGAGAAAAATATGTGTATATTTGTGTGTATGTGCATGTGTGTGTGTGTGTGTATGTGTGTGTAAGCAAGGTAGAAAATATGGGTACCTATTGTAATTTTCATTTTGAAACTGGTTACAAGACCATGGTCTTGTGAGTGTTTATAAATTGCTTCTTCCTCTATCATTTCACTGTTCTTTTGCCATCAGCCAGCACCTCTGGAGGTCAGGGCCCTTCACTTCATGAGGCGACCTCCTGAGAGGCAGGGGCCTTTCATGGTTCTGCTGGTATTGGGTTGCTGTAGTCTTTCATTAATTTTATTTTTTTTACTGGACTTCAGGAGCATACTCTCATCTCGGGTTCATATAACCTTCCTTTATTTATTTATTGGTTATTTAATTAACTGTAGTTGTTTTTAAACAATGTAATAAGCATTCTCAACCCAACCACCCAAAACAAAAACTAGGTAGGACCTTGAAAATAGCATCCACACATTACCCTCTCTTATCCCCTCATTTCCCTCCATCCGAAGTAGCACCAACCCATTTCTCTTCTTCATGACTCCTTTTTTCCATTTTTATAGTTGTATTGCATGGAAATATATTCCTAAAGAGTATACTTTAACATTTTAGTTATATTTTACTTTATAGGATGGGTATCATGCTGTATATAATATTTGGGATTTATTTTATTTATTTATTTTTTTTACTTAACATTATTTTGCTAAAAGTCATACATATTGATGTTTGCTGCTATAGTTCATTCTTTTTGATTTGGTTTATACTAATCCATTATGTGTCTATATTACAGTTTGTTCGTCCTCTCTCTCACTGATGGGCGTTAGGGTTGATTCCAAGCTTTTTGTGTTGTGAACTGTAGTACTATACACATTATTGTACATAATTCTAGTTGTATATATGTAAAAGTTTGTGAGAATGGAATTCTTAAGCCATAGTCTATGCAAGTGTTCAACTTTAGGAGGTAATGTCAAACTGTCTTTCAAAGTGGTTGCAGAAATTTTCATTTTCAGAAGCAATGTGTAAGTCATATGGTGGATTCACATCATCTCCAATATTAGGTATTGCCAGACTTTTTTACTTTTTTGCTAGTAAAATTGTGTATAAATTGGTATCTCATTGCAGTCTTGATTTGCATTTCCACAATCACCATTGATGTTAAACTTTCTTCATACGTTTTTTGACCTTATGTGTCTCCTCTTTGTGAAATGTCTCTTGTCCATTTTTCCTACTGGAGTATCTGTGCTTATTTTATGGTTGGGTATAACTTCTTTATGTGTTCTTGATATTAATTCTTTCTTGGTTGTGTGTACTCTTGAGTACAGTTTTCCAGAATGTACTTTGTCTTTTTTCACTTTCTTTAAGGTGTTTTTAAGTGAGTTTTAATGTAGTCAAAATTATCAGAACAAGATGGCTGATTAGAGTTACCTGGTGCTTGTCTCCTTTCCCCACAAAAATAGACCAAAACAACAAATTAACAACTATATTTAAACTGAAGTGACTGAGGATGTATGCTGGAGAGTACCAAGGGAGCTCCCTGTGGAGCATGGAAACCCAGGATAGCACAATAAAGAGGGGAGTGAGACATCCTGCCTCTGCCACATAGTCTCCCATGCCAAAATCAGTTCAAAACCAGGGGGACTTTTTACAAGGAAAAGGTAAGCTGGAGATCCCCAGTTGTCCCTATTGTCACCACAAATGCCAGCAATCTTTGCTACAGGAGAGTCCCCCAATCTTCACAGGCCCCAAATCCAGTTTGGAGAGTAGCTGGGAATTTGTACAGCTGCATTGCCTCAGAGTAGGAGCTTACCTTGAGTGCCCTCCACCCCCATGACCTATGGCATGGCACCATCTTGAAACCAGACCCACTGCTAGAGTGCTTCTTGCCCTGGGGGCGAGTAGCAACTGACTCCATTCTTGAGGCCCCACTGTCATTCCCCTACCATGGCTGCCCAGAGCCTAGGCCTGAATGAATGACTGAGACCCTGGTGTCTGAACCTACATGGCACCTTCTCTTCCAGGGAACAGGCAGACTTGCAAAGCCTGCTGGCTGCAACATTCATGCGCACCAGCACCACACAGCTGGTTGGCCTGCTAAGCCCACTTGTGCCTGTGGTCAGCCAGATAGCTGGTCCTGTGGTAGCCTTGCCCCATAACAGACTACTACAGATCTGCCCAGCCCAGCCATGACTAGGCACATCTGCTTGTGGGCCAACTAGTCTGGTGGCAGTGCCTGTGCTTGGTGCAATGGCCTGATTGGTGGTGGCTCCACCCCTGCCTACAGACTACCTCAGAGCCACCTGGCCCCACAGCACCTGTGCCAGGCCCAACAGCCAATCTGTCAGCAGCCCCAGCACCCCCTTCTCCACAGACTACCACAGGGCCACAAGGCCTTGCTGCACCTGAGTGACATCTGGTTTGACTGTGGCCCTGCCTTCCCAGAGAGACAGTTCCACAACTCTCCAGCCAGCTTCACCCATACATGTCTGAGCCCAGCCTGACAGTCAGCTCAGCAGCAGCCACTACCTTCCCAGAGAGCCCACCAGAGAGTCTTTTGGCCCTCTGTACCTGCAGGCACACAGACTGACAACCAGCTCAGTGACCTCAGCCCCAGCAAAACTGCACCACTGCCATCACAAATTCCCACAGCCTGGGCCACTGAGGCAATTGCAGACATCAGTGATGAGGATCACTGAAACTGCATGGAGACCACGCTACTGAGTCTACCCAGAAGCAAAAACAATGCAACATACCCAGCCAACCTAGGACTCATCTATAGGAAAAAGCCTCTCCCTATGAAAGTTACTTCATAAAGTTGGAAAAAGCAACTGTTCCACTAGATGTGCAAATATCAACGTGGAAATACAAGAAACATGGAAAAAGCAAGGAAACATGATGCTCTTAAAGAAACACAATAAGTCTCCAGCAACAGACCTCAAAGAAAATGACATTTATGAAATGCCTGAAAAAAATTCAAAATAATGATCTTAAGGAAACTCAGTGAGATACAAGAGAACACAAAGAATTCAATGAAATAAAAAAATTCATGATCTGAATGAGGAATTCAATAAAAAAGATAGCATAAAAAAGAACCAAACATAAATCTTGGAGCTGAAGAATTCAATCAATGAAATAAAAAATACAATTGAGAGCTTCAACAACAAACTACATAAAGCAGAAGAAAGAATGTCAGAAATGGAAGACAGGTCTTTTGAAATAACCCAGTCAGAGGAAAAAATTAAATAAGATTTAAAAAATGAAGAAAGCCTATAGGACTTATGGGACTTCATTAAGTGACAAAAGTTCACATTATAGAAGTATGAGAGAAAGAGAAGACACAGAGAAAGGCACAGAAAAGTTACTTAACAAAACAGTAGCTGAAAACTTCCCAAGTATTGAGAGAGATATTGACATCTAGATTCAGGAAGCTCAAAAGTTCCTGGATTCAATCAAAAAGATCCATCCAGCATTTGATAAAATTCAATATCTCTTCATGATAAAAACTCTCAACAAACTAGGCATTAAAGGAACATACCTCAACATAATAAAGACCATATATAAAAAACCCACAGCTAACATCATACTGAATGGGCAAAAGCTGAAAACCTTTCCTCTAAGAACTGGAACAAAACAAGGATGCCCATTTTCTCTACTCCTATTCAACATAGTACTGGAAGTTCTAGCCCAAGCAATTGGGCAAGAGAAAGAAATAAAAGGCATCCAAATTGGGAAGGGGCATGTCAAATTGTCCCTGCTTGCAGGTGACATGATCTTACATATAGAAAACCCTAAACACTCCACCAAAAAACTGTAAGAACTAATAAATAAATTCAATAAAGTTGCAGAATACAAAATAAGCATATAGAAGTCAGTAGCATTTCTATATGCTAACAGTGAGCTATCTGAAAAAGAAATTGAGAAAACAATTCCATTTACAACTGCTAAAAAAAAAAGATACCTAGTAATAAACTTAACCAAGGAAATGAAAGATCTTCACAGGGAAACTATAAAACACTGATGAAAGAAATGAAAGGGGAGACAAATAAATAGAAATATGTCCTGTGTTCATGGCTTGGAAGAATTGATATTATTAAAATGGCCATGCTACCCAAAGTGATCTACAGCTTTAATGCACTCCCTATCAAAATACAAATGACATTCTTCACAAAAATAGAAAAAAAATCCTAAAATTCATATGAAAACACGAAAGACCCTGAATAGCCAAAGCAATCTTGAGCAAAAAGAATGAAGTTGGAGGCATCACTACCTGACTTCAACCTTTAGTAACCAAAACAGCATGGTATTGGCATAAAAACATACACATAGACCAATGGAATAGAATAGACAGTCCAGAAATAAATTCATGCATATACAGCCAACAGATTTTTTAAAAGGTGCCAAGAACACACGTTGAGGAAAAGACCGTGTCCTCAATTAACGGTGCTGGGAAAATTGGATATCCATATTCAGAAGAAAGAGACTAGAACTCTACCTCTCACCATACACAAAAATAAACTCAAAATGGATTAAAGACTTAACTGTAAAACTGAAAACTATGAAACTGCTAGAAGAAAACATAGGGGAAACACTTCATGACATTAAGCTGGGCAAAAGTTTTTAAAATAATACTTCAAAAGCACAGACAATAAAAGCAAAAATAGACAAATTGGATTACATCAAACTAAAAAGCTTTTGCACAGCAAAGGAAACAATAAACAGAGTGAAGACACAACCTACAAAATGGGAGAAGATATTTTCAAACTATACATCTGGGAAAGGGTTAATATCCAGACGATATAAGGAACTTAACAGCAAAAAACCCCAAACAACTTAAAATGGTGTAAAAGACATTGGAAACTAAGAAGGGGGGAGGGTGGGAGGGAGTGTGAGGGATAAAAACTTACCTATCAGGTACAATGTACACTATTCTAGTGATGGGCACACTAAAAGCCCTGACTTCGGCATTATACAATTCATCCACGTAACAAAAACACTTTTACCCCCTTAATATTTTGAAATAAAATAAATAGTAATAAACCTTAAAAAATGGGCAAAAGATCTTAATAGACATTTTTCAAAAGAAGGCATACAAAAGACCAATAGATATATGGAAAAATGCTCAACATCACTAATCATCAGGGAAATGCAAATCGAAACCACAATGAGATACCACTCTACTCTAGTTAGAATGGCTACTATCAAAAAGACAAAAGAAAGCAAGTTTTGGCAAGGATGTGGAGAAAAGAGAACATTAGAGAATACTTACACACTGTTGGTGGGATTGTAAACCAGTAGAGCCATTATGGAAAACAGTATGGAGGTTTCTCAAAAAATTAAAAATACAACTACTATAATGATCCAGCAATCTCACTACTGGATATATAACCAAAGGAAATGAAATCAGTATGTTGAAGAGATATCTGCACTCTCACGTTTATTGCAGCACTATTTACAATAGCTGAGATATGAAATCAACCTATGTGTCCAACAACAGATGAACGGATAAAGAAAATGTGGTACATATTCACACTGGAATACTATTCAGCCATAAAAAAGAATGAAATCCTGTCATTTGCAACAACATGGATGAACCTGGAGGACATCATATTAAGTGAATTAAGCCAGATACAGAAAGACAAATATCACATGATCTCACTCATGTGTGAAATCTAAAAGAAAAAAAAGTTGATGCCATGGAATCAGAGAGTAAACCGTGGTTACCAGAGACTGGGAAGGGGTGGGGAGAAGGAGAGGCTGGGGAGAGGTTAGTCAATGGGTACAAAGTAACAATTAGATAGGAGGAATAAATTCTAGTGTTCTATTGCATAGTAGGGTGACCATGGTTAACAGTAAAATATTGTATATCACAAAATATCTAGAAGAGAGGCTTTTGAATGTTCTCAACACAAAGAAATGATAAATGCATGAGATGATGGATACACTAACTACCCTGATTGGATCATTATACAACATAGGTATGTATTGAAACATCAAATTGTACCCCATGAATATGTACAATTACATATTCATGACAATTACAATGTGTCAATTAAAAAAATAAATTATCATCAATCTTTTGGTGTCTTGTTAAAAAATATTTCCCTACCCAATTGATTACAAGATTTTTATCTATGTTTTCCACAAAGAGCTTTAAAGTTTTATTTGTGACTTTTAAATCATTAATACATTGGAAGTTGGCCATCTCTGTCTCATATCATGGGTAAGTCTGTTTCTCATATCTTCCATCTTCCAGTCCATTGGTCATTTTATCTATCCTTGCTTCAAAACTATACATTTTTAATATTTTAGGTTTATAATAACTCCTAATATCTGACAAGGCAAATACCCTAAACTTGCTCGCCATCTTTAGTTGTGTTCTGGCTATTATTGGCCCTTTTGTCTTCCATATAAATTTTGTAATCACCAAGCCACATGAAAACACTGTTGGAATATAAATTGAAACTGCATTGACTTTATTTCTAGATCAATTTGGGGGAAACCAACATCTTTCAGGTATTAAGTCTTCCTGTCCAATAATAGAGCATAGTTCATTTTTTAGGTCTTTAAAAATATATCTTAGTAACACTTTATAATTTTCCCTGAAGATATCTTATGCATCTTTTATTAGATTTATTCCCAGATACTTGACATTTCTAATACTTTTTATATTATGCTTTCTTTAATTTTTTTTGGTGAATAGAAATGCAAATGAATCTTGTATATTAATCTTATATGCATCCACTTTGCTAAACTCTTTTATTGTTTCTAATAATGTGAAGGTATACTCTTTGGGTTTTGTATAGAAATTATCATATCAACTACATTTAATCTGTACACAATCACAATTTTGTTTCTTCTGTTCCAATCTTTATATCTCTAATTCTCTTATTACACTGGATAGGACTTCATGTATAATATTGAACAAAAGAAGTAATAATGGGCATCCTTGTCTCATTCCTGATTTTAAAGAGAATGCTTCCAATGTTTGTTTATTTAATATAATAACTCACTTTTGGATTATTTTACGGATGCTTTTTATCAGGTTAAGAAATATCTCATTTCTAATTTAAGAAGAGTGTTCTTTATGTCATAAATGGATTTAAATTTAATTAAAAACTTATCTATTCAAGTGATTATTTGGTTTTCTATAATATGGCAAGGTACATTTATGGATTTTCTAATAATAAACCATCCTTGCATACCTGGAATACATTCAATTTGGTTATGATATATTGTCTTCTTTAAAGAGTGTTGTGTTTGATTTACTAATATTTTGTTAGTTTTGCATCTGTATTTATGAGTTAAAAGAATCTGTAATCTTTATTTCTCCTGATTTCTTTGTTCTAGTGTTAAGGTATACTTGCCTTGCATAATAGGTTGGGTGGTATTCCCTCTTTTTCTATTATCTGAAAGTATTTTTATAAAATTGAGATTTTCTCTTTTTTGAAAGCTTGGTAGAACTTGTCTATAAACAATCTTGACCTAATGTTTCCTTTGCAGGAAGATTTTAGTCACTGCTTTAAATTTTATAATAGTTATAGGATGATTTAAGATTTTTAAATTTCATATTTATTTATTTTTTTAGAGACGAAGTCTTGCTATGTTGCCCAGGCTGGTCATGAACTCCTGGGCTCAAGTGATCTCCCGCCTCAGCTTCTGGAGTAGCTGGGATGACAGGTACAAGCCATGGCACCAGGCTTAAATTTCTTTTTGAGTAAGTTCTGGTAAGCTATATTTTCCTAGGGATTTATCCATTTCTCCAAAGTTTTCAAAAATGTTGGGTTTTGGTATTGGTGACATTGCTTTATTATCTTTTAAAATACTGTCATTTGTAGTTATGCCCTTCTTTTCATTCATATGTTATTTGAATTACTCTCTTTTTCTCTGGGTCAGTCTTGCCAAAGGTTTATTTTGTTACTTTTTTCCCAAAGAAAGACTTATTGCTTTTGTATCTTTGTTTTCTATTTCATTAGTTTCCAGTCTTATATTTATTATCTGTTTCCTTCTACTTTCTTTGGGCTTATTCTCTTGGGTCTTTTTTTTTTTTTAATATAACTTCTTAAGATAGACAGTTATCTCATAACTTTTTTGGCTTACTTCCTCTTTATTATAGGTATTTAGGGCTATAAATTTCCCTCAAAATACTGCTTTTATTACATCTTAGAATTTTTGTTATATAGTGTTTTCATTTTATTCAGCTGTGGGTATTTTTAAGTTTCCATTGATTGTTTCGGCTATAAGGTCCAAGTGACTGAACTGCTTGCTCTCTAGCCTGACTATACTAGAGAACCTTTTAACGTGCTGAGTCTCACTCAAAGTTGGAAGAATTATGAATTACTTGGTAAATGGGCTAAGCCTGCTCATTCAAGTGTGGTATAGTCTACCACCAAATCCTAAAGAAGTCCCCAAATATTGTGCCTCTTTATTAGTGGTAGGGACTGTGAAATGCAGAAATGTGTCTTTCTCATTGAAGAGGGAAAATGCCTCAGTATATTTTGGCCAATGGGCCTCCAGAAACTTTACTGAGGTAGTAGGCACCTGATATTCATGGGTTTTATCTCTTGCCCAACAAGACATCTGGAGTTCCTGCTCACCATGTCCTATCAGCATGATGTTATCAATAATGTAGATAAGCATGATGTCCTATGGAATGATCAAAGTCTTGGTGTAGTAAATTAGGACAGAAAATTGATGTATCCCTGTAATAAAATAGTGAATATGGAAGAGCAATTCCTGTCAGGTTAATGAAAATTTCTTCTGGTCTTTCCTGCTTAGTAGTACAGAGGTGAAAAAAAATTTACCAGATTTATAACTGCACACCAGGTGCTTGGGACTGTGTTGATTTGCTCCAATTTCTTTAAGAGACTACATCTAGAACAGCAGCTGCAAATTGGAGTTTCTCACTGATTAAGGTGAAGATAATTCACTGTCAGTCTCTAAGACCTGACTCTTCAGCAAAGGCAAAATAGGCCTCTTAAATGGGATGTGATAGGAATCACAGTCCCTGCACATATCTTTGATAGTGTCACTACTCTGTGCTTCTTCCAGGAATACTGCATTAATTTTGGTTTACTATCTTAGTATAGAGAGAAGTTCCACAGGATTTCACTTTGCCTTTCTTTCCATTATAGCCCTTGCTGTATAGGTTAGGGAGCCAATGAGGTGATTCTGTCAGTTGCCAAGTAATAATTCCAACTTATGCATTGGGGAACTGGGGAAATAACACAGGATTTGTTCATAGACCCACTGCACCAACAGAGAGATGCCCAAAATTCTATTTTGTCATCTGATGTTTCAAAACTCCTGTTCTTACCTGTTCTAAACCTCAGTGGCTTTCTGGATCCCTAGGGATTAGTGTAACTCAAGGCCAGTGTCCAATGATTCCTAAAGGTTATAGGTATTTCTCTTTTCCCAGTATACAGTTATCTTGATAAATGGCAACAGATTCCTTTTGGTAACAGTTATAAATCTGATAAATGTTTTGGTAAAGTTAGGAAGAAAGATGTACAATATATGGTTGTAGTGGTATTACAAGATCCTTTCTGAAGGGGCTCTTGTTCTGTGAACTGACTCAGGTTTGGGAATTGAAGAGGAACCATAATGTTAAATAGATCCAATATGACCTTACTAGGCTGCTCATCTATTTTAGTCCAAGTGTGAAAGGTGGCCTTACTAATAACCTATCTAACAGGGGAAAATAACCTATCTAACAGAAAGTAAGGGAAATAAACTCACAGCACAACTACCCTCTGTTTAATTAAAACACCTGTGACCTAACTCCTTCTCTCTGAGTTTCATTTCCTCAGCCTTGAAGAGCCCTAAGTGGACAGTAGGGGTGCAAGCTCCCCACTCCAACTCTCTGTCTCAATTCCTGCAAAAAACACATTTCAAGGACTCAGATAAGCTGGCTTCACAGAGAAAAGAAAAAAAATAGAAAAAGCAAACACCACCACTCTGCAGCTGCTCCTGTTATCAGTCTGCTAAAGCAGAGAGGAAAAAAAGCCATCTTTACCTTTACCTCACACTCTGTGTGAGAATTCTTTCTCCAACCTGCTGTGAACATATAGTAAGTTTCCACCCTAACAAAGGGCCTTATGACTAATTAGCTACTACCCAAGTCCTCTGCATGTCAAGCTGTTCTGAACAACATTGTAGCTTTGTTGCTTATTGTTGTAAGCATGCTTACTTTGCCTTTGGTGGTTAAGTGCTGCCGCTTGGTATCTGCCACTCTTTGATACCATTATTCTCATTGAAATAAGGGAGCCCATTTCCATGGTGGATTTCCTACCTTATTCCCCAAACTACAGAGGGCAGCCTCTATAGTGCTTTATTTTAAACTCACTTTTTGTGTGTGAAATATAACATATGCTTATAAAAGTGCATGAAACATAAACGTACAGCTTAGTGAGCTGTTATAAACATTTATAGAACAATCATACAGATTACAAAATGGAGCATTGCCTGCACCCCACAAATCCTCTGCATGATACTTCCCAATCAAATACCTCTCCCTCCTGCCAGAGTGTAACAATTATCCTACTTTTTATGGTAAGCATTTCTATACCTCTATTTGTAATTTTACTTTAATATGCATCCTAATCACATAACAAAATTTGACCTGTTTTTGAACCTTGTTTAAATGGAAGCATATATTGGTAGTATATATTAAATGGGAGTATATGTTATTTTGTCTGGTTTCTTTTGCTCATTATTATAGTTGTGAGATTTATCCAAGTTGTCACATGTAGCTTTAGTCCATTTTCATTGTCATATAGTATTCATTCTATGAATACACTACACTTTATCCATTCTGTTGTAAAACATCTGTGCTAGTTTGGTGTTTGTCTTAGTCTATTTGGGCTGCTATAACAAAATACCTTAGACTGGGTAATTTATAAACATTAAAAATTTGTTGCTCACAGTTCTGGATGCTGGGAAGTCCTAGATCAAGGTGCCAGCAGATTCAGTGTCTGGTGAGGGCTTGCTCTCTGCATCAAAGATGGCACCTTCTAGCTGTGTCATCACATGGTGGAAGAGCAAAGGGGCAAAAAAGCCCCCTCAGGTGTCTTTTATAAGGGCACTGCTATGGTTTGAATGCTTTTGTCCCTTTTAAAACTTGTTGAAACTTAATCCCTAATGCAGCAATGTTAGGAGGTGGGGCCTAATGGGAAATGTTTAGGTCATGAGGGTTCTACCCTCATACGTGGATTAATGCAACTACAAAAATGGATTGTGGGAGGAGGTTCATCCTTTTTTTTGCTCTTCTGCCATGTAAGGATACAGCAAGAAGGCCCTCACCAGATATCAGATGCTGACACTGTGATCTTAGACTTCCCAGCCTCCAGAACTGTGAGAAATAAATTTATATTCCCTATAAATTACCCAGTCTGTGGTATTTTGTTATAGCAGTACAAAAAAGACTAATATAGGCATTAACCCTATTAATGAGGGCTCTGCCCTAATGACCTAGTCACCTCCTAAAGCCCCCCCCTTTAATAGCAACACATTGAGGATTAGATTTCAACATATGAATTTTGGAGGGACATAAGCATTCAGACCACAGCAGGGCTGTTACAAAAAATGCTTCAATGAACATTGTCATGTATGTCTCATGATTCACATGTGCATGCCTTTCTGTTTGGTATATACTCAGAAGAAGAATTGTTGCCCTCTCCGTTTTTTCCTCATACTTTTGTCTCTCCATGCTTCCTTCCAGATATTTTCTTCAGAACTATATTTCAGTTCACTAATTCTGTCTTCTACAGCATCTAATCTCTGTTTAACCCAACCACTAATTTTTATTCTCAATTATGGCATTTTTTACTTCTAGAATTTCTGTTTTTAAACTCTGCTGTGTTCTTCTGTCCATGTTCTCTGTTTAAATTTTCAATCCTTTCCCTAAACTAGTAAACATAGTTATTTTTAACTCTATTTCTGAAAATTTTGATATCTGGAGCCTGGTGGTTCTGTTTCAATGCTCTATTGTTTTTTCTGTTTCTCCCTCAAGTTGGCTAGTTTGGTTCATTTTTTATGTATGACAGATTCTACATCAAAACTCTTGTTTTAGAAATAATGTGAAACTTGAGATAATGCTATCTTCCTTTCTGGAGTATTTTCTGTTGCTTCTGCCAAGGCACCTGGGAACACTAGCAATCTGGGCTTATCTTAATCCAATAGTATAATCAAGATTTTCTGGGTCACCAAAATGACTCAGAACTGAGCTTCAATCTGTGTGAAAGCTGTTTTACTTCCAATTCACCCTGAATCCTAGGTTTCCAACTCAAAGTACAGGAATTTTACCAGGGCCTCTACCCTTGATTAGTCTTGCTAAATCACTTACAGCTGCTTGAGACAGTGCATTAAATCCAGAGATTATTTAGCTGTACCCAGTTCTACAAATCCAATCAAAAGTATGTTCTTCCCTTTTCTAGCATTTTTAGAACCCATTCCTATACATATTCCTCAAGTTTATGCTGATAATTAGAAATATTAATATTTTTTAAAATTAAAATAAACTTGGAATCCTTTTTACATGTAATCCTTCTCCTCCCAAATCAGACTTTGAGGGGTGATAGCCTCATTGGGTATTTCCGCAAGATAGGACCACCTTTATCAACTTATGAGAGATTCTTCTTCTGCTAGCAAAGGAAATTCAGGGATTTTGGAGGTTCAAGGTATTCATATTCTCTTTTTTTTAATTCTTTTTTTTCTAACCTTCTTGAATCAAACAAGGTATTCATATTCTTATGAATTCCCCAAATTGTCCCAATTTGTAGGTCTAAGAGTCAACAATTTTTCCAATTGGTATGTCACAGGCAACAACCAATTAGAATGGACACCTGATCAATTAGTATGGATGTTCATCACCTTCAAGTCTTCTGTCAAATATCACCCTCTTTTTGAAATTTATTTTTATTTAATTTAATTTATTTTTTTATTTTGAGATAGGGTTTTGCTGTGTTGCCCAGGCTGGTCTGGAACTCCTGGGCTGAAGCAATCCTCCAGCCTCAGCCTCCCAAGTAGCTGGGATTACAGTTGCCACCATGCCTGGCTTATTTTATTTTTAATTGTGTATATTTATGGGGTACAATGTGATGTTTTGATATATGTATACATTGTGGAATGATTATATCAAACTAATTAACATATCTGTCACCTCATATACTTGTCATTTTTTGGTAGTGAAAACATTTAAAATCTATTCATTTAGCATTTTTGAAATATACAATACATTATTATTAACTGTGGTCACCATGCTGTGCAATAGATCTCAAAAACTTATTCTTCCTATGTAATTAAAACTTTATATCCTTTGGTCAACATGTCCCAACAACTCCTCTGGCAACTACCGTTCTACTCTCTACTTCTATAAGTTAGACTTTTTTAAAAATAAAGAAGTGAAATAATTAAAAAAGTGAAATAAGCCAGACCTAGAAAGACAAAGGCCACGTGTTCTCACTTATATTCAGAATCTAAAAAAATGTTACCCTCTCAATGAAGAATACTATGGCTACTTCATTTAAAACTTCATCCTGCTCCAGATCCTGGTACTCCTTATGCCTCTTATTTTATTTCAATAGCATTATCATTTTCTATCATGCTATATCATTTACTTTTTGAAAATATATTTATTTTTATTGTCTATATCTTTCTACTAGAATGTAAGCTCTACTAGAATGTAAGGCAGGGATTTTTACTTGTCTTGTTCACTGTAATATAATAATTGCTCAATAAATATTTATTGAATGGCTGAATGGTATCAAATAATGCACCAGTTAGCATTCATTTACATGAACCAAAATCACTCTAGCTAATTTAAGTAGAACTAGTTTAATATAGGGAATCAGGTGCTTAAAAAATTCTTGGCTAGAGAATTGGGCCCTGGGCTAGTCTTTCAGAAAGGACACCCCAATCAACATTATCAGACTGGCCCATCAGAGGTACTGCTAACTCTGCTCCATTCAGGAAGGTGATGAGTGATGGCAGTGAGGAGGCCATCATTGGAACTTTAAAGTTTACCTGAAGACCATATCTGCAATCCAGAAATAAGAAATTCACCACCATTATTACAACTACTTCTCAATACTCTTACTCTTAGTAGTCATAAAAGTGACTGGAATGTTGCTGCAGAAAGACCCAGGTGTTCAGATCTTGCTTTTGGTAATTAGCAGTGGCCAAAGTGGTAAGAAGATGTCCTTACCTCACTTAAATTTTCTTAATTTGTATCCAGAACCCTGGAGCGTTTAGTTTTCTAGTATCTGTGTTATAGGCAGGCACACGAGAAGGAGGTGGGAATGGGTGCTGTGTCTTTTCATTGTATCTATTACATCAATTGTATAAAGCAGGGTGTATATATATTACATTTAATAATCTATCATGTGCTCTTATTCAAACATCACTATTCTCTTGCAAAAAAGGGAGGAGCTTATTATGCAAAGCTAGTATAGTTAAAGAATGCCTTCTCTCCACTAAATTGCTTTAACAACTCTGGAAAATTCTTTATGCAAAGACGTCTTTCTTGTTCTCTCCATTGTGGAATCACAGTTGAAACCAGCTGATAGCAATTGTACTTCCCTCACCTGGTTATGAGAGTGATTATTTGTTGGCAGAGGCATACTAAGAGGGGAGGGCAGTGGGAGCAATCTCCCTTGTGGGGAGATTTTATCATTAGCATTGTTTAGAAATGATGGCACATGGTGATAATAAAAGGCAAACAGACTTTTAGTCAGTTTTAGTATTGTTTTAAAATTATAATATCTACAGAAAATATACCCCTTATTGTCTGCACCCAGGGCAGTCGCTCCACTGCCCTACTCTTGATACATCACTGTTTGTTAGTATTATTAAGGTTATTATTTCTTGTAATATGAGATTTTCATCTTGCTTCTTAAGTAAACTCAAGAAAGCAGATTTTTTTTAAAAACTGTGTAAAGTTTGAGGACTGGTATTAAAAGCATAAATGTTGCTATAGCTTGGATGTTTGTCCCCCAAACTTCATGTTGAAATTTGATCTCCGGTGTTGGAGGTGAGACCTAATGGGAGGTGTTTGGGTCATTGGGGTGGGTCCCTCATGAATGGCTTGTTGCCATCCTTGTGGTAATGAGTTCTTGCTATATTACTGTCCCTGATAGCTGGTTGTTAAAAAGAGCCTGGTGCCTCCCCACCCTCTCTCGCCGTATGATCTCTGCACACTCTGGCTTCCCTTCCCCTTCTGCCATGAGTGGAAGTCATCTGAGGCCCTCATCAGAAGCAGATATTGATGCCATGCTTCTTGTACAGAGCCAAATAAACCTCTTTTCTTTATAAATTACCCAGCCTCAGGTATTCCTTTATAGCAACACTAACAGACTAAGACAGATCTGGAACAGTGATTCTCAACTATGGCTGTACATTAGAAAAAGCTGGGGAGCCTTTTAAAAAATGCTGACCTCTAGGCCCCACCATCATACATTCTGATTTAATTGGTCTGGGATGAGGCACAAGCCTGGGTATTTTTTTAAAAGCTTCCCTGGGGATTCTGATGGGCAACCAGTGTTGGGAACTGCTGCTGAAGACTGCTTTCATACTTGTACAGCACCTCTGAGGTATATTTTAAGCTTTTTTCTTTTTAGAGATGGGGTGTCGCTCTGTCACTGAGGCTAGAGCACCAATCATAGCTCACTGCAGCCTCGAACTCCTGGGCTCAAGAGATCCTCCTACCTCAGCCTCCCGAGTAGCTGGGACTATAGGCGTGCACCACCATGCTCAGCTTATTTTAAGTTTTAAATGTGGATGTTTGTAGATGGGGTAGGGGGGTATTCTGCTGGTGAGCATTAAGTAACCAAACTTCCTAGAGGAAGTAGCCTTGATACATGGTATAGGGGTAGAGTAGCAGGAGAGATTGTTAACATGGGCAACTTCAGTCCAGGTTTAGAATTGTACAGCTATGAGAAAGCAAATTTAATTGCAAGGGAAGGAACTAACTGGGAAAGGGTGCCAACAATTTTGGGGGGATTTGGAAGTTCCTGAATTGTGACAACATTCTGAGGTTATATATCACATAATCAAGGTGATGGAGTCAGCTAAACTGCTAGTATTCCCGGGGGCTGAACTCACCTGGAGCTCTTTTTAAAGTGGAGTGGCAGGGCCAGATATGTATCTGGACTTTGGATGTACTTTAGGATTACTTGGGGAGCAGTGAAAAAGAATCCTAATACCCAGGCCCCAACCCTCACAGATTCAGATTTAATCAGTCTGAAGTGGGGTCCGGGGAATTGATGTTTTCTGGGTTTTTTTTTATTTGTTTCATTTTAAAAATATCTCCAGGTTACAGTGCACAAATAGGGTTGAGAACAACTGACCTAGATGGATCACAAAGCCCTGTAAAAATTTTCTTCCCCAAATAGCTTTTCTATGTGTTTTTCACAATATTGTCCTCCTTTCCTGCAATGTGTTCTATGAGCATCAGACTTCCCTGACAACCTTACCCCGACCCTAACCCAACAATCTTTCCCTCTTGTGCTAATATCATACTCTCCCAAGCATTTATCATCATTTGACATGGGTAAATCTATCATAGCCAGTCTACTTCTCTCAATCTCCACTGCTACCACTCTAGTCTAAGCCACCACCATCTCCTGGTTGGATTGCTGCTTCTACCCTTTCTCTCCTTTACCGTCTGTGTCAACATAGCCACCGAGGGGCTTTAAAAATGCATGTCAGATCATATCAATGCCCCACTTAAAAACTCTCCAGTGGCTTCTCACGTCACTCAGAATAACAGCCACATTTCTTACTATGACCCACAAGGTCCTTCCTTTATGATCTGACTTCTCCCCTTACCTCTCTGAGATTCTATTAGTGTCCTCCTCACTAACACAGTTTTGGCCACACTGGCCTTGCTGTTCTCTGAATACACCAGGCACATTCCCACCTGAGAGCCTTTGCATTTGCTGTCTTCTCTACCTGGGATGTTTTTCCCTCAGATATCCATATGGATCTTTCCATCTCCTCCTACAGGTCTTTTGTCAAATTATACCTTACTAGTGGAACCTACCTTGACCACCCTATTTAAAATTGCAACTCTCATGGGCCAAAGACCTTAATAGACATGTCATCAAAGAAGATACACAGATGGCAAATAAACATATGAAAAGATGAACCACATCATATATCATCAGGGTAATGCAAATAAAAACAATAATCAGATGCTACTACATACCTATTTAAATGGCCAAAATCTAGAACACTGACAACATCAAATGCTGATGAGAATGTGGAGCAAGGGGAATTCTCATTCATTGTTGGTGGGAATGCAAAGTGGTACAGACACTTTGGAAGAGTTTGGCAGTTTCTTAACAATACTAAGCATAGTCTTACCAAACAATTCAGTAATTGTGCTCCTTGGTATTTACCCAAAGGAACTGAAAACTTATGTATACACAAAAACCTGTACACTGATGTTTATAGCAGTTGTACTCATAATTTCCAAAACTTGGAAGCAACTAGGATGTCCTATAGGTAAATGGATAAACTGTGGTACATCCAGATATTGGAATATTATTCAGTGCTAAAAAGAAATGAGCTATCAAGCCATGCAAAGACATGGAGGAACCTTAAATGCATACTAAGTGAAAGAAGCCAATCTGAAAAGGCTACATACTATATGATTCCAATTACAGTCAGTCCTCCATATCTGCGTGGGGTCGCATCTCTGGATTCAACCAACTGCAGATCAAAATACTCAGGGAAAAACCAACAAAAATAACAATACAATTAAAGATTATACAAATAAAAACCCAATACAGTATAAAACCACAATTTGCATAGCAATTATATTGGATTAGTTATTAAAAGTAATCTAGTTATTAAAGTATATGGGAGGATGTGCATAGGTTATATGCAAATATTATGCCATTTTATATAAGGGACTTGAGCATCTACGGATTTTGGCATTGGTGAGGGGTCCTGGAACAAATCACCCTTGGTTATTAAGGAATGACTTATATGACATTCTGGGAAAGGCAAAACTATGAAGGCAGTAAAATGATCATTGACTGCCAGGGATAGGGGGGAGATAGTGATGAATAGGTAGAATATAGAGCTTTTTAGGGTAGTATAGTAGTGTACTATACTATAATGGCAAATACGTGTCATTATACATTTGTCTAAACCCATGGAACGTACAAACTAAGGGTGAACCCTAATGTAAACTGTGGGTTTTGGGTGATAATGATTTGTTATTGCAGGGTCATCAATTGGAACAAATGTCCCACTCTCATCGGGCAGCTTGATAATGGGGGAGGCTATGCATGTTGGAGAGCAGAGGGTCTATGTGTCATCTTTGTATCTTCCTCTTGATTTTGTTGTGAACCTAAAACTGCTCTACAAAATAAAGTCTTAAAGAAGTTGCAACACTCCATGCCTACACCACCCAACCTATCCCCTTGTCACTGCTTTATTTCTCCTCATATTACTTATCAACATCTGACATATGCTTATCTGTTTATTGTTTAGGGTGTGTATCTCTCCCCACCAGAATATAAGCCTCATGAGAATACAGACTTTTGTCTATCTTGTTCATTGCTAATCTCCAGAATTTGGATGAGTGTCTGCCACAGAGTAGATGGTCCATCAACATTTTCTTGTTTGAATTAAAAACCAAAGACTATTGGGTCATAACTTCCCTGTGCAAATGTACAAGTTTTTTCTTTTGTCATTAAGGGAAAAAGGAACTAACACTTATTAAGTATTCGCTGAAGACTATGATAAGTAATTTTCATATGTTATATTATTTATTTAATTGTAAGAACAATTCTCAAAACATTCTTTAATGAAGTAGATATGATTGCTATACCCATTTTACAGATGAGGAACTGAGGCACAGTAAAGTAAGTTTACTTTGCTCAAGGTCATACAGCTCAATTAGTATTGGCGCTGCTAGGATCACATCCAAGTTTATCTGACTTCCAGGCTCATGCAATTTCTGCAAATGACCCCACCCAGAACTAATTATTAGAAATGTATCTACCAAATTAGTTCTTACTTTAATAATTTTGGGGGAGGGCAAAGGCCAAGGGAGTAGTCAAAGACAGAAAGGAGAAGTATAAACCTGATTGACTATTGAGCTTCAGGGGCGCATTTAGGGATAGCAGGCTCAGGAGGGGTCAGACATTTGTGGGGAAGGGTCAGAGTTAGGCGTGTCACTGGAAGAATCTTCTCCTTCACAGTTGGACTTACCACTTAGGCATGGCATTAAGGCTTTGGTGTATATCCCAGAAGCAAAGTAGAGTCATCCCTGTCACTGTCATGAGAGTTAAAGGGCTTGAAACTATTATAAGTATGTGAGGTGATGGATTTGTTAATTAGCTTGATTTAATCATTCCACAATGTAAACATATATCAAAACATCCCATTTTACCCTATAAATATATACAATTATTATTTGTCAATTTAAAAAAAACCTAGAGATATTGTTTTTCTTTGCCTGCACAAAGTGCTAGATTACCCAAAGGCACACATGCTATAGCTCACATTCTCCTCCTGCCTGCGTCCTAGCTCCCTGCTTGACCTTACAAAGGGGAAAGGGTTGTGGCAATAGCTGTTACAGTCCATCTTGTCTCACCTAGCCTCGGGGCAGGCATAAGACCTTTAAACGCCCTAAGCACTGAGATTGTGTCTCCCTCCATAAAAACACCAAACCTTAAAATGAGTGAAAGTAAGTTTTAAGGTTTCTCTAATTTTCTTCCATATAACTAAATCAATGCTTTTTTCCCTTTATTTATCAAATACCAACACCTTTCAGAATTTGTTTCTCTTGGTAAGTGATCAGGTGGAGGAGAACTGATTTGTTGATGCCTTAAGTAGTGCTTTGTGTGCCTTTGGGTAATCTAGCACTGTGGAAGATGTGATTAAAGGGGCACAACTCCCCACCCAAAGTGATTTCTCTGCTTGCCACAAAGCTAGACATTCATGGGCTCTTCTTGGGGATAAAGTAAGGGACTCTCTTAACATTCAAATGCGGTACTACTATACACATCATGAGAACCCATTGTCACTGGAGTACTTTTCAGTTTGCAAATAGAGAGCAAAGATCCAAGGGGCTGAAGCAAAGGGAAGGTCAAATTTGAACAGTTAGAGGAGAAGGGGAAAGGTTGGAAGTGTGGGGTGCTGGTGAGAAGGAGAGGGCCCAGGTGAGGTGACTAAGTGGGAACCCTGGAGCAGCCAGGGGACCGCCTGAGTTCCTGAAAGCTGGGTATCAAAAGGAAGTTGGAATAGCATCACATTGACCATTTTGGTAAAGATCCCCCCACCTGGGTAATGATGCAAGTGAAAGAGTCTCTGTGGCATGGCAACTAGCATTCCAGAGAGGGGTTAAATAGGTCCTTTGTCCCATCTCTGTATTTCCGTGCCAGCCTAGAAGACCAGAAACACAAAACTGTGACCTTGCAAGGAGCTGGATCCATAGCTGCACTCATACCACTGATTCCTGGTCCTCACCCTCGTCCATTCTTCCAACATAACTAGTAACTCGGTGTTCTGTGCTCACCGAGGCCCTTAAGGGGATAAAAGCAAAGTGCGGGGCAGAATTGGAGCACACAGGGACGGAGAGGCAGGTCCTTAGTGCGATGTTATCAAATAATGAGTTAATTAAGCAAAACCCATAAAATCGGTAAAACCCAAAAACAAATTTGAAAAAATTTGGATGCCTAAATTCTCTTTTAACTAATGGCAACATTTGTGAGAACTCATTTCTTATTCTGTCATTGTATAAATGCTCAATTTCACTAGAAGTATGTTCTCATCTGATCTATATTCTACAACATTGACGTTTCTCTTTTCATTCACTCTAAGCCTATTCGGAGTAAAGACTGCCAACTGTGCCATATTAGCAGTGGCTGTGAAATGGACTATTTTCCACTAGTGGCTAAGATGAGACCAGAATATGGAAAATAAAGCTAGTTTTAAAAGTTTAATTTGCAGTAGATATATATGAATAATTTATGCATCCTTACTTTATAACATAATAATTAAGGTACCATTGATTTATTATAAAAAGTTAAAATATGTTTAATGATACCACTTTATCTGTGCATTTAAAATTAAAATATAAATCAAAGGTATCATTAAATATAATTTCACCCTACTGTATATTTCAAAGTCCATGGGTTATTTTATTCCAGTGCTCCTAATCTCTTAATTCAGCTAAAACAAAGAGAGATGACTCTAAGAAGTGACATGATAAATAATTTAAAGCATAACATTTTATTCCATAATCCTGACAAGAGATGTGAAAGACGATGTAAAGTGGCAGAGGTTCTAAACTGCTGAAACGGTATTAGCATTCTTTTCTGAAGTTTTGGCACATGAAAGAGAAAGTTACGCTTATTGATGCTTTGTAATTGGAAGATTAAGAAAGATTCAAAATTGGTAATGGTTTTGTTGATTTGGAATGAATTCGTAGGATCACTGTTGTGTCTGGAGCTTGTGACCACGACAAGGAAAAGAGAAACAAATTTGAATCCTGGGCATCACGTAAGGAGATTGACTCAGAGGACCTGAGAATGGATATCTGCAGATTCATGATGGAGTGGCAATATTAGGAAAAAGAGAAAGAAAAATATCAAGATCCAAATCCATACTTTCTTCTATGAAAGAGTGTATTTTGTGTTAACCCAGCATTTTCACTAAATGTGTCTGATTATTATTTTTAGCTTATTAATGATACTATAATAGTAGCTAGTTGGTATTTATCTCCAAGGCATTCTAAATGCTTTGCAGGCACTTTTTTATTATTATTCTGCACCATATACTTGTTGGGTGACAATATTCATCAGTCATCCCCTCCCTTCCCAAGGCAATTTAGAGAGAGAAAAACAGAGATACCAAACAAGGAACAGATGAATAGCAGAACCAGGATTTTAAAAACAACAGCAGAAAAATTTCTCAGATTTTCTGATTTCTACCCTGGTGTGTTCTGCACGAAGCTTTGCTGCTTTGCTTCAACGTGTATGATCTAAAATAACCAGCATGCAGTGAAAGTCCAAGAAAGTGAAATTTTATTTTTTCAAAGTTAATTAGTGATGTTTTTGACAAGTGTGAGTTTTCTTTGTTACCTTCATGGGAAGTAAATAACAGTTACCCAGATCTCTGAGATGTTGCCTTTATATTCTAAGAAGTGAAGATTCATATTGGGGGCGGGTGTGGAGCTGGGTGTTGGGGGTAGTTCTTATCGGAGGCTTTAAATGTCTCCTGACATTTCTAAATTAAGCTGCCCAAAGTTGGCATTTTTAGAGAGTAGGGGCTTTGAAATTTTGTTGAAAGATCTTTGTCTTTAAATTTTGAGCAGATTACAAGGCCATCTGTCCATGACATGAAGTGATAAAGCTACCCTGGGTGTTTGTTTTAGTTCTGTAACAATACTTTCTAGTAAAACATGATTCTTATTGCAATAAAATATCAGCTATCAGGTACAGCTAAGGAAAATAATGTTCTGGTTAATCCAGAATTCTAGTTTAAAAAAAGTGACCATGCATATGCCTATTTTCAAATATTAACAAAGATAGCAGTACCATATACTTGGCAATAAATTGATATTGAGGATACTTAAAATTTTCTCTGATGATCTATCTAGAAGGTGCTACACAATCACGCAATGTTGCCAGGGCATCTTACTGAAGAGCAGTTTTCCTTGTGCCACAAATGAGCTGAAGTGACAGCTGACAGTTTCAATTGCTAGAACTCTGTATAAAAGTTTTGATCTAGAAACACACAGCAATAATTAATTGCCTTATGGAGCTCTTTTCTTTAAAATTGGCCCCAACTTTTCAGTGTTTTAAAAGTACTCATGTCAAAACTAGAAACCTTAACCTACAGCATTGCTATTTGAATTCCAAATCCAATTTAAAGCATCTTTATACAGTATTGGCTCCTGATGTAGCAAAACCACTTCCCTAAGTGTCAGGTACTTTTTAAAGCTCTGGATTGCTGCTGTTTTTGTTCTATGATGGGGATTTTCTTTTATTATAATGCAGAGGATTTTCTTCTTTTAGTGATAAAAGCCCAAACTCTAATCAATTGATTTAGAAGGCCATTTATAACTGACTTTACCCTTTCTGGCAAATGTGCTGATGCTTGGTGATATCTGACTTTCCTTTGACAAGGGGTTTCTTGGTGATTATAAAAATAAATAAATATTGACTTCCTTTCTTTGAGGGCAACAGAGATTTTTCAGTCTGAGGCTCATTTTTTTCCTGCTTTCTTCAGAAACCCAAGCTGATGGAAGAGTTGCTTGTCTCTCTAAGGAATAAAACCAAAGGTAAAGAGATTTAGCTGAGCTGTAAGGAGAAATTTCTGGACAATGTAGCAAAACAGGGGAACCAATTTTGTTAAATAAAGCTGTAGGATATTAGGCAGGGATCTCCTCTCCACCAGAAGTCAATCAAGGGCAGAGATGGAAAAGGGAAAGCCAGCACAATGGTTATCTTTGGCTCGTGCCCACCTTCTGATGCTTGATCCTATTGCTTTCTTACCTCAGGCCTAGGTAGGGAAATGAGAAGAATGAGGAAAGTGGACAAAGGGACATATGCTACATCCTTGTAATTCTGGGTTTTGAAGACTAATACCTATGGAGCTCTGTCTTTTCCATTGAGTTAAATGTAAGATCCTTAGCCTGTCATTTGAAGCCCTTTACAATTTGGCTCTAATCCATTTTTCCAGGCCTCTCTGTCCTTCATCCTTTCCAGAGATGGTAGGCCACAAACCACATTGGATGGTCCCCTCTTCTCATAAAATGCACCACAACTTTCTGCCATACACACTTGCTCATACTTAGACTCTCTGGTCCTCCCACTATTTCTTTGAACTTGAATCATACTCCTCTCTCCCCACTCAGCCTAGTCCCTGCCATACTGGTTTCCTTGCTCTTTCTTGATGGGCATGCTCCTGCCTCAAGGCCTTTGCACTTCCTGTTAGTTCTGCCTGGAACACTCTGTCCCAGAAATATGTCCCATTCGGGCTTCTTCCCTCATCTTCGTTAAGACTCTCCTCAAGTCTCAAATTTCCTGTGAGGCCTTTTTTGACCACCTTATTTCATATTATTGTCTTCTTGGCCCTCTCCATATCATCTATCCTGCTTCACTTTTTTCATCATACCATCTTCTGCTATATTACACCATTTGCTTATATATTATAATTCTTTTCTGTTCTCCATCACCTCCAGAATTTAAGTTCCATTTAGGCAGAGATTTTTGTCTATGTTCTTCAGTGCTGTGTACCCAGCACCTAGAAACAGTGTCTGGCATATAGTGAGCTCAGAAAATATTCACTGAACAAATGAATGAATTGATGCTACACTCTCTACCTGAAATTTCCCCTTTTCATATACACCTATCTTTTAAGCCACCCTCAGATGCCACCTCCTTCATAAAGCCTTTTCTGATTCCTCCTAACTCTTTCCTTCTGTGACTTTCCACAACAATTTCTCCCGTTTGAAGTGAACTTACTGAATTCTCACCTGTGCTGTGGTAACCTGTGAGTTTTCTTCTTTCTTCTGGTAAATATTTGCTTCCTGAGGGCAGCACTTATATTGTTATCCATACCCCTTTCACAAAGGACTTAGCTTTAAAAACTCATTTAAGAGTTCCAGTTTAGGGATGGCAGCATGAGGAGCTCCACAGACTCACTCCCTAGTGAAACAAACTAGAGAGAAGAGAGACTCATCACACATAAGGGAATCTCAATGAAATAAACAACTGATTTCTCATCAGAAACAATGGAGGCCAGTAGGCAGCAGGTTGACATATTCGAAGTGTGGAAAAAAAAAACTAACAATCAAGAATCCCATATTCAGCAAAACTAGTTTTCAAAAATGAAGGCAAAGTGAAAACGTTCAGAGATGAGCTGCTAATGAAAGAATTTGTTGCAAGCAGACCCACTTTATAAAAGATACTAATTGAGGTTCTTTAGTATGAAAGCGAGTGACCACACAAAGTACTGTTGCCCTTTGGTATCTGTGGGGAATTGGTTCCAGAACCCTGCAAGGAGACCATAATCCATGGATGCTCGAGGCCCTTATATAAAATGATGTAGTGTTTGCATATAACCCACACACATCCTCCCACATGCTTTAAAAAAATCACTAGATTACTCCTACAGTAATACCTAATACAATGCCTACATATCATTTCATTTGTGTGGATTCAACATAGTACTCAGAGCATGGCAAATTCAAATTTTGCTTTCTGAAACTTCATACAATTCTTTTTTCTTTCCAAATATTTTCAATCCACAGTTGGTGGAATCCACGGATGTGGAACCCACGGATATGGAGGGCCAATATGTGAATCCACATGAAAAAACAAAGGTAATTATGTAGATTATAAAAGACAATATAAATATTTATTTTCCTTTGTTCTCTTTACTGATTTAAAAATCAATAGTATAAGACCACTATTGCTGTCTTATAACATCTAGAAATGTAATATATTTGGCAATAACAACACAAATGAGGTGGGTGGGAGCAAAGTTGTATTAGAGTAAGGAAATGGCACCAGATGGTAACTCAAATCCATAAGGACAAATGAAGAGAACTAGAAATGGTAAATAAGAATGTTAATAATACAAGCCATATAAATGTATACTTGCTTTCCTTTCTTCTCTCAGCTTCTTTAAAAGACATTAAATTATATGCAGTAACAATTATGACAATGTATTATTGGGTTTGTAACATACATAAATGTAATATGTATGATAATACTACAAAAATGGAGAAAAGGGAACAGAGCTATATAGGACTAATATTTATATATATCACTGGAATTAAGTAAATATAAATCTGAAGTAGATTTTGATAAGTTAAGATGCATTTGGTAAGTCCCAGAGAAACCACTAAGAAAATAGTTCAAAATATAATTAAAAAGTCATAAAAGGAATTAAAATATTTCACAGAAAATATCACTTAATGCAAAAAAAAGCATTAAAGGAACAATAGAGGAACAAAAAGACACAAGACATAAATAAAACAGAAAGTAAAATGGTAGATGTAAATTCAACTTTCTACACAGACACACACACACATGCACACATACACTCACATTTTAGCTTCTTTTATTTTTGGCTCTAGGGAAATAGGGGTAGGATGAAAATAGAAAAAAAAAGAGTCCTAAATTGAAAAATTGAACTTCTCTATGCCAATTTTCATTGCTGAGGTATATGTTTTAGCCTGTATACTCCAGTGGTTAGGTAGCATGCTAGCATGCTGTAGTGGAAAAACTGTAGGCTTGCAAGTAAGACCGACAAGACCATGAGCAAATTACCTAATCATTCTAACCCCTACTTTCTTCAACGACCAAAAAGAGATGAAATAATTTACCTGCCAATGTTGTTCTGAAGATTAAATCCCTGCTTCCCAAACATGGTTGATTATTGGAATCCACAAGTATTTAATGAAACTTAAATTTGCCTCCCAGACCAGATAGCTAACTCCCTTGTGTCTCTTGCAAAACAAAACCACTGTTGCCAGTTTCTTGTGTATTCATCCAGCACCTGAGGAGCTTATTTAAAAATGAACAAATTGTATTTTAAAATTAATTTTAATTATTTTTCAAGAGGTAATGCATTTACATGGTTTGAAAAAAGAAAAAGGACAGAAAGAGTATAAAAAGTCCTCAGTGAGATATCTCCCTCCCATCTCTGCCCAGTACCACCCTCTCCCCACAGGTAAATAACAGAATAAATTTCATGTGTATTGTTCCATGCAAATACACATTATTCTCCTCCTCATCAACCTTTTTTCTTACACAAATGGAAGCATCCTATACATCTTGTTCTGCAACTTGTGTTTCTCCTTAACACATTATCTTACAGATACTTTTATATCAGTACACAGATTCCTCATTTCTTTTTAAAGCTGTGTAGTATTCCATCATATGGATGTTCCATAGTTTATTTAATCAATGTCCTAATGATAGATAATTAGGTTGTTATTGATCAAAGCGAATATTTGTTAAATGGAAAATAATAGAAGCACATAGTGAATATTTCTAAGTATAAAGTGAATTGTGTTAGTTATTGCTGCAATAATGCTTTGTAACAAAAAAACTCCCCACAAGATATAAGTGGCATATAACAATAAACATTATGTTTCTTGCTCACAGGTTTTGTAAGTCCACTGGAGCTCAACTGATCTCATTCGGGCTTGCCTAGGCTTCGCCCCAAGCTGTAGGTTGCTTTCTGGTTTGCTCCATGTAGCTCCTCATTCTCTTTGGACCAGAAGCTACCCAGTACTACTGGTGGATGGCAGAACCACAAGAGGCCAAGCTGCTAATATCCAGTCTGCTAATATTCTTTTGGCCAAAGCGAGTCACATAGCCAATTCCAGTGGAGTTGGAAGTACTCAAAGTTACAAGGTAAAGGTTGTAAATGTAAAATTCCTTAACAGTGAGGGTATGAAGAATTGGAAACAATAATCCAATGTCTCACATACTACATAATGAAACATAAATTGGCCTCTCACCCCACATTGCCAATCGCCTCCCCTCCCAAAAAACCACCACTGTTGCCAATTTGTGGAGTATTCACCCAGAAATATCTTTGTATTAATGTATATTAATATGTATATACCTATAATTTCTTTGTTTTTCTTTTTTCTTTTTTTTTTTTTTTTGAGACAGAGTCTTGCTCTGTCGCCCTGGCTGGAGTGCAGTGGCGTCATCATAGCTCACTACAACCTCAAACTCCTGGCCTCAAGTGACCCTCCTGCCTCAGCCTCCCAAGCAGCTAAGACTACAGGTGTGTGCCACCACACCTGGCTAACTTTTTCTATTTTTGGTAGAGATAGGGTCTTGCTCCTTCTTGGGCTGGTCTCGAACTCCTGACCTCAAGGGATCCTCCCACCTCAGCCTCCCAGAGTGCTAGGATTACAGGCTTGAGCCACCTCGCCTGGCATCCTATAATTTCAACAGATGTTGTCACATTGCTCTCCAATGTGTTTGCACTGATTTACACTCCAGCTAACTGTGAATGAGAGGGCCTATTTCTATGCATGCTTGCCAATACTGTATACTACCAAATATTTATACTTTGCCATTATGGTTTAGGTTGCAGTTACTTCTCAATTTATATATGCCCATTTGCATTTTTTAAATGTGTGGTTTCTATTCATGTCCATTACCTGTTTTTTGTTGGGCTGATTTTTTAAAATGATTTATTAGAGCCCTTTATACATTTATAAATTTTTCTCTTTGTTTGAGGTGTTGCAACTTTTCCCCCAGTTTATAGTTTGTCTTTTGACTTTGCTTATGGTGTTATTTCTTTCTTTGTAGAAATGTTTAATTTATATATAGTAAAATTTACCAATATTATTCTTTATGGTTTCTAGGTTTTGAGTTTTACTTAGAAAGGTGTTCCCTCCTTGAGATTCTGATTTAACAGATCTGGGGCACTGTCCCAGGAATCTTTAACAAGATGCTAAACCAGTAATTCTGGCCATCAGCCAGGTCTAGGAACATGGATGAAATAAAATCAAGTACGTAAGGCACCTGACATGTAGTTGACACATAATAACTTTTTTTCTCTAGTCTCTTCCCTAACTATCTTAAGATGCAACTTCAAAATTTGCCTTGGGCAGAAAGAATAAAGTTCAGCATTTTTGTTTTTGTTTTTGTTTTTTTTTTTTGCAAAGCTACTTATCCCAATTGCTAACTTTTTAAAGACTTTGGCCTCACTAAATGGTTATCAGCTCTTATCACCATTAATCATGAACATATATTGAGTGCCCAAGATCTGACAAACTCTGTAAAGTTCTGTTCTTAATATTATTAGGAAGATGATGATACTGACCCTACCCTAGTGGGCCATGGGAATTGATGTATTTCTTCATCAGTAGTAATTCTTTCATCTAACCAAGGGCATCTTTGCAAGAAGGCCATTTGTGTGTAGGGGCACCAGCCACAATGTGGTGATAGTCCTTGGTTATGAAATAGATTGGGTCTAATTGGCCTAAACAGATATGACCTTGACCTTGTTCTTAGGTGCTTATCATATGACAAGATCTCATTATTAGCTACTTGGGTAACTACATTCACAGCCCCTTTTCCTTTCCTGGGCTAGGCAGAATTGAAAGATTTTCTTGAAAATGTTTTTCAAATGTTAATATGCATACAAAATTACCTGGGGATCTTATTAAACTGAAGATTCTGATTCTGTAGGTCTGTGGGTGGGGTCTGAGATTCTGCATTTCTAACAAGCTCACAGGTGATGCCTTAGTGCTGCTGGTCCACGGATAACACTTTGAGGAACAAGGTGCTAGACCATAACATCTCACCCAATCTTTTCTGAAAGGTCACTGGTTCCTTCTCTTGGCATCATATACATTTTTTTGATTCTTTATTCTTAGTTTCCTCAACTCCTTTATTTAACCATAAACCAGTCTAGTAGGATTGGCCAAACAAGCAGTCCTTTTTGATGGGTACCAAGAGTCCCTCCCCCATTCAGAGAAGATCCACTGATCTACCACAGTGCCTTAAATTCCCAATTCTGGGAAGTCTTCTTAAAGTCTCTGGTGAAGGGTGATGTAACCCAGGAAAATAAGGTCAGCTATACTAGTTAGGCATTAATAAGACTGGCACATCAACCATTGTCAGCAGAGGGATTACTGAAAGAATGGTAGGTACATAGGAGAGTAAGTTAATGGGGTGGGAGGTGCAGAACTTGGTACATAAAGGTCCTGGGTGTTAGAGTGAAGTTGGGTCAAATTGGATACAAGATGGTAAAAGGAGAAATCAGCAGGACAGGAAGAGATTTTGTTTTTGTTTTATGTTTTGTGTAAAATGTATTGTCTACTTGATGATTCTGCTAGGGATACTATTGGCTAAGATCCTGACTGAGTTCCCCTCACCCTCCCTGCTGGCTCTTTAGCATTCTAATGTAAATAAGGGATCTCAAGGTTTGGCCAAATGGCCTCACCCATGACCAGCCTGCTGGTCAGCTAAGGCCCAGGGCCTGGTGCTTTGCTAAAGGCCAGGCTAGACGCGTCTGGAATCCAAACCCAAAAGTAAGACTGGGCGAGGTGGTGTTCCTCCACCAAGAGGCGCACCCCGCCTTGCTGCAGTCCCCAGCTGGTGGAAGCTCATGGAAATTGGCTTTGAGGGCCACTAACAGTAATGTAGGCGCAGCGGGGGTTGGCTGGAAGTGGTGATGAGGATTGCAAAGGGATAGCAGGCAGACAGAGCGAAGTTTGCGTGAGCATTGTAGCTAGGAGAAAGGGAGAATTGGCTGGCTAGCCCACCCCCCTCCCCCGTCTGAAGAATGGGCTTTTATCTGAAAACGAAGAACTGTTAAAAAACAGAAACAGAAACTGCAGGACATTTTCTCTGTTTCAAAAATACAGCCTTTCCCCCCCTCCCATGTATATAAACAAAAACCGGGGAGGGTAACGATGTTGGTTCCTGTCAAAAGGACCTCTCCTTTCACGCCCGATCTCTCTAGATCTTCCGACTTAACTCCGCTTTTCCAGGATGGGGTGGGGTTTTGCGGGATTTGATGAATGGGATGGTCCACAGGGAAAAAGTGCATAAACTTGACAGGAGAGGTGAGAGAGGGAGAGTAACTTGAATCATGCACAGGCTCCAGCCTTAAAAGTTGGGTGGACGGTGGATCCGGGCCAAGCAGCTAAGGTAGTGGACTGGAAAAGCGCCAGTCTGCGCTGCCCGCCACGTACCAAGCACTTGTAGGGGTGAGGGGAAACTTGCCCTTTCCCCCAAAAGTTCGCTGAAAGATCAACTCACAGTTAAGGCAGATTAATAAGAGAGAGGTGGGCACGAAGAGAATCATGGAGTGATTATCCAATATCCCAATGGGATCCAGATATTTTTATACCTGTCTTTTTGGAGGGGATGGGGAGACTAGTATAGGTAATTCTGTTTAGGGGCAATAAATGGTTGCTAGGGAGGATGAATGGATGGGGGAAACAGATTGACTTGTAAATTAACCTGAGAGACAGGTATTGTGTTTAAAATGATCTGGGCCAGGTCTGGTTGCATTCTTAATCTCCTTTCCTGCAATATATTGAGATAACAAGGAGAGGAAGGGAAGTCCATTGTTCTTCTGATTGGTCAGTCCTGTTTTGCAGATAGAGGGGACGCCCCTTCCAATGCCTTTTTATCTGGAAGGGCTTTAATTCAAAATGCTTTTTATACCAAGGAGTCATATTTTGAGGTGGAATATCCTGAGCTCCTTCACACTCAATTGCTCCCTCTTGGGTCCTGTATCCATCTCTCGCTCGCTCTTCGTGGCTAATGCAGAAGTGGAGCAGCCTCGGGAGAGCAGCTGGAGAAAGCTCAGAGAAAGGCAAATTAACAGGAGCCCAGCGCAGCAGCAAATGCTGGCGAACAACGCTCAGCTGACCCGTTAAATGAGCAATTCTGTAAAGTGTGTTAATCAGCGCAGCGCCCGAGAGCCCAGCGAAACGCTCTGGGAGATAACCTGGCGCAGAAACGCGACTCTTCATCGCTGCGATCTAGGAACGCTGCTCGTTCCTGGGTCGTAGTTCCTCTCCCAGGTCTCGCTTAGAGAGGGGTTCCTGGGCTGCCTGGAGAGCAGGTGGTCAGGCGCAGGTTGGCGACCCTCCGGCGCGTGACAGAGTGATCGCAGCCTGGGTTTTAGCTGCGAGTCCACCCCCGAGTCCCAGGACCCTACCTGCTGGCTCTATGATTGGGGGGGGGGGGCTGGAGAACCCTGAGACTTAAGGATCTCTTACGTGGGAGGGGTGGAAAAGACGAGTTCTCTTAGGTATTGGGAAGAGCTCGCATTATAAATAAAACTAGGTGGCCTGTGTCTTTAAAAATAAATTCCAGCCTGCGGGGAACCAAGCAGGTGAACTCCTGGCTGAACTAGATACACGTTCAGTGGCTGGAACTGGGGACCGGGAGAGCTGAAAAACTTTGCTTAAGTGGCTTTCCGCACCTGCACTCTGTTGAGCGCTCGCCCGAATCCTGTATGCCGGCCTACTCCGGCACGGACGCTAGACGGCGCTGCCGGGACGCGCTTTCCTTCTCCCGGGAAAGGTAAGAGAGAAGCGCTTTTTTTTTTCTCCAAGCAGGGGATGGGGGATTTGGGGTTGGCTGCCTTTTCCACTCTCCTCACTCTGCCTCCCCTCCCCGCGCTCCCAAATCCAAAGGGGTGTGGAAGAGGAGGAGGAGCAGAAGCAGCCCTTTTCGTGACGTGCCAGAGTGGTTTTCTCTAATTCCCACCTCCTCCCCGGTGCAATCAGTCAGCTAGGAGGCACCAAACTGTTAGCGGCGAAAACGCAGCTCTTGGTGACTTCCACTACCCTCCCACCACCCCCGCCCCCCAGGCATATTTTGGAGGCGGCAGCAGCGGTGGCAGGATGTGAGGGGAGCCTGGAGCTCACTTCCCGGGCGCCCCTCCCTCTTCGGAACTAGGGGAGACGTGTGGGCTTTTGGCTTTTGCGCACTGGCTGGAGGGTTCCCGGGTAAAGGCTGGAGCAGCGAACAGGCGGGAGGGAGGTGGGCAGGCGGAGTTTGCACCTGCCGCCTGCGCTTTGGTCAGGGTGAGAGGGCAGCCGGTGGGTCTGCTGCCTTCTGGAGCGTGTGTGCCTCACAAGGGGCGAGAGGGCCACAGGCTGAAGCGCCGCGTCCCGGTGTGCACCGCTTGGCCGAGGGAAGGTGCGGCTGCAAAAGGGCTGCTCTGAAGCGAAGTCGCGCAGAAGGAAGAGTCTGGGAGGCAGGAGACTTAGGAGAATCTAGTCACTGAGGCAGGGGGCGGCACCTGCCACTCTAACTAAGGAGCTCAGTGATTTAGGAGCCTTCCGTAACCTCTCCCTCTCCAGCTTCCCCCCAAAGTCCTCAGAAGCTCCGCTGAACTCTAGAAATCTTCCCTGGCCGGGGGGAAGTTTCCTGGCACCCTCTTTGGCTAAGACAGGGAGTGGAGAAAACGGGCGGGGCTGTTCTGTCCCTTGCTTGAGGAGACAAGGTCTTCCTGACGCTTTCTCCCGCCCCGCTCGTCTTTGGGCAGCCTGTCCCACCGCCCGGGAAGTCCAAGCCCGCGCTCTCCGGAACCCGGCTCGCCATCTCGCCCTGGACATGGAACTGCACGCCTGAGACCTGCTGGACGTTTTGCTGGCCGTTTTGCGAGACTCAGGTAATGCCCGCTCGCAGAACTGGAGAGTTGGCTGGCGGGGGCCAGGGGAGAACGCGCTGCGCTCTCAGGAGGTACCTGGCCTGGCCGCGGCCAACGGAGGCTCTAGTTCTCCCGCAGCTCTGGTCCCCGCGCCTGGAAACTTGCCAGTTTGCTTTCTGTCCCTTCAGTTTTCCCAGAAAGTTTAGGGACGAGAGCTCCCAAGGCCAGGGGCTCTTCGCGTGGGAGGAGCGTGCACCGCCGGCCAGATGCCGGGGAGCCGGTGCGCCGTGTTTCCTGCCGCGGGCGCGCGGGCGCCGTAGCCGGTAAGGCAGTTGGCCGCTGGGTGTTTCCGGCCCCTCACATTTCTGCCCGCGGCCGGGAGAGCAACCTGCGCGGGGACAGGGCTCGAGGCGGCTCCAGGGCGGAGCAGCGAGGGGTTCCCCAGCAAAGCGCTCCCCACTCCTGGGGATTCCCACCGAGCGCTAGACTGGGGAGTGCGCTGGCGATTTGGGGCCATCTCTGCCTTTCTGCCCTGAGAGCCTGAAGGTACCGCCACGCGGACCCTGAGACGCCCTCTCTCCTCTTCCAGCAAGGATCCCCGCTGCCCCTTGAGCGTGTTTCCCAGATTGACCCTCTCATCACTGTTGCTCAGGGGTGAGGACTGACCCGCGCCAAGTTGCGCTCCAGATTCCTTGTGAAGGAACCCCAGAGAAGGAGAGTAGGGTCAGCCACCCGTAAGTGGCTCGCCTTGCCTGTTTGGGCCCGGGATTGGAGCAACCAGCTTGATCTATCACTATCAGACGTTTAAGAAAAATGCTTTGGCAAGGAGACTCTGGCAAAGAAAGTGTGTTATAATTCTGTTTCAGGGGTTTCTCCCGGCCCCTGCAGCCACCCCCTTGCCATCTATGCGACCTAAGGACTTAGGGGAAAACATTAGTAACCAAGTATTTAAGGTTTTCCTCATGACACCCACAAAAGTTGTCACTGGGCTGAAATGATGAAAAAGTACTTCTCAGCTGAAAGCTACTCTACAGCCGACCACGGGTGTTTTTCTTGTTGGAGAGGGGAATCTATTTAGGAATATCTTGCCTCTGAGTGAGGAAGCGGGACCTGCCCACCACCACTACATTCAATCTCATCTTGTGTAGACTTCCAACAAGGAATCTTTCTCTCCTTTTCTGACCAGGGGAACCAATTGTAGATTATTAAACATGCGGCACAGCTGGGGGCAGACCTGATGGAAGAAAGGAGGGAGGGAAGAAAGGACATAACCACGAGCCTGCAAGTTCAGCGGGCGTCGTACAGCTTAGGAAGACCACCTCAGTTACAGGGCCCCGGCGAAGGAAGGAGTTAAGTTTTCGGGATCGGTGTGGGAGGTGTGGGAGACTGGCATCCCCATCCCCCACCCCACCGCTGAGGACCGGGACGGAAGAGGTGGCTCCAGCTCTCTGCCGTCCCTCATCGTGTGAACTCTCCAATTTAAGGGCCGCTCTGGGCTAGACAGCTCACAGTTACCCGCGGTGGAAGCAGATGATTTGGGGGCACTAGTGTCCATGCAGTGTTGCACCACTGGGCCCTTTGCCAACAGGGCCGCCGGATACTTAGGCTTCCACCCCTTCTTGCCGCTCAGAACGCGTTCTTCTCGGTGCTCCCTGCGTCCCCAGATAGGGATTGAGCAACTACTCTGGGACCTAAGGAGAGTGAAATTCCCAGGTATTCCGAGCCTAGGCTTCCGCAGAAGTGCCTACCTTCGCCCCTTGCATCCTTTCTACTGCTCTCCGCCGAGCATTCCCTGCTGCAGGGCCACTATTACTGCACTGCGCGGTTGCTGGACCCCATGAGTTAGCTCCAGCTCTAGAGCTGCCTGCTCACGGTTGGCTCTCCAATTTGAGGGCTGCCCTGGGCTAGACAGCCCGCAATTACCCGCGGTGGAAGCAGATGATTTAAATATAAAGCATTTAAATGTGGGCAAAAGGCTGTGGCATCTAAGGCTCCTGGCTCGCCCACTGTAGTCCCCGCTGGTCCGAAGGAGGGGCAAGTGGCGACCAATGCTGCCTTAGTGACAGAAAGCCATGGCTGCTTCTGCTTCTGCCCAATAGGCCAAAGCCAGGCCTTCAGAGTAGCAAGGCTGGGGATTTAAACCTGACTTTGCGGCATAGCTTCTGCTGCCCTCTCTGATTTCTTTTCGGTCTTACCTCAGGTTGAGTAATCTGGCCGTTCTCAGTTTCTCTGGGGATCCTACGACTAGGACCTCTGTGTGCATAGGCTAAAGGCACTGGGCAGGGTTGGGGGATATCGGGTGCCCCTGGAATGTGGCATTTACAGGTAAAATCAAGTCTGAGTCTTGATTTACCCATTCATTTCCTGAGACATAGCTCCTCAATTGACTAGAACATTCTTGTTTGCCAACGTGAACTCAAATAAACTCTTAAGTTCCCCCCAGCTGACTGAATGGGTCCCCTCTTGGCCAAGGGGATACCCTAAAACTGAGTTGCTGGCCTTGAGAAGAGAGGTTAGACATAACTCATCATGCCCCCCTCCTTTCTCGTAGATATCCTTTGTAACTCTTTCACAGGACTTAACCGCTGTGCTCGGCAAACCTGTAGGTCCTCAATTTACATAACAAATCACTTGAATTTGGGTTTGTGGCCTGTGACTTGTCTCTGATTAACTGACTTCCTTATCTTAACCTAAAACATTCCAAGCCTTTTAAAGTTAATCAGGTCCTATTTATTTTTGTTGTTGCTGTGATTGCCTTTGGGGTCTTCTTCATACCTTTTGTTAACAACCTAGATGGACAGGGAGACCATCCTTTTAAGTGAAGTATCACAAGAATGGAAGAACAAAAACATGTGTACTCAATACTAAATTGAAACTTATAGATCAACACTCATGTGCACATACGGTAGTAAAATTCCATGGAAATCAAGCTGTGGGAGGGGGGGAGGAGGGGATGGGTAAATTCACACCTAACAGGTACAGTGCACACTATATGGGTGATAGACACACTAATAACTTTGACTCAAACTGTACAGAAGCAATTCATGTAACCAAAACGTTTGTACCCCCATAATATTCTAGGAAAAAAAATCCAAGCCTTTAGACAAAGTTTCATTTCTTTAACCAATTACAAATCAGAGTCTTTAAACCCACCTATAACCTGTAAGCCCCTGCTTTGAGATGTCCCACCTTTTCAGGCCAAACCAATGTATGCCTTCCATATATTGATTTATGCCTTTACGTGTAATTCCTCTCTCCCTGAAATGTATAAAACCAAACTGTAACCCAACCACAGTGAGTCCACTTGCTCAAGGCTTCTTGGGCATGGCTCCGGGCCACGGTCTTCAAACTTGGCTCACAATAAACCTCTTTAAATTATTTTACGGGGTTTGGCTTCTTTTCTGTTGACACCAATAACTGGCAATAGAGTCCGTACACGCATGTGCTGCTTACCAGGGTGAACTGATGGTGGGGCACTCTTGGGAACAGCCCAAATTACCCACCTAGAACATGTCTCCGCAGGTGCAAAGCCCCCTGAAGCTTTATTTAGCTTTAAGAGACATTCTAAAGAATCTGACTATATAAGAAAGATTAATTATGAAGTGACTATTCCAGGTTTGTTTAAAACAATAAGCAAACTTCACTTTATCAAACATGTTGGCTTCTATAGTTCATTGAAGTGGCTGAATGCAAAACATTTGCTATTTGGGAAGAAGGGGAAAGGCTGGGAAAGTGAAATGAGTTAAAATATGGGTGAAAAGTATATGATCATATACTTTGGTAAAACAGAATTGTGTTCACATCTGTTCCTTAAAATCATCACCGTGTGCAGTGTGATGATTTTATTCTTGAGTATATTCTGTGAAAGATTGGAACTTAAAGGGGAAAAATACATTTCTCCCTCGTATTTGGATATTTCTATAACTGCAGCAGTAATGATTATAGCCAGGACTGTTAGAGGAATGCACACGCTGCCTTGTTCATTTGAGAAGTACCATGTACTCCTTGGTGAAAATCCACTGTAATCAAGTGGAAGAGAGAAAAAAATCTCAAGTTTGAGCTCTTCATTAATAAGATATAACAGTAATAAAAATCACCGCTAAACCTCGAGGTATGGGCTAACAGGGCTTTTCAGGGATAGATTCTAGCTGTAGCCAGCGGCTCACACCCCTTAATCCCTAAGATTCGTCCCTTGAGCCTGAGTCAGGAAGCTGTGATTGGAGCCAACTTGGTAGAGAAAGATAAATGTTGAATGTGCACTATATGCTTTAATTATCCTGAGCTAAGACTTGAGAATAAGCCTCTTATTATGTTTAGACTCAGAGCTGGCAGTGCCAAGCCAAACATGTTTGTCCAATGTAAGGCCTGATGCGAAGATGTACTACATGGGTCCATCTGGTCAAAGCCACCACTTGTTGGGCTGGTTCACTTTGAGCTGACTCCTAATGACATCAGAGGCAGTAGAGTGAGTCCATTGTGGGCCAGTCTCTTTGGGGCTTCCCTGGCCACAGGCATGGCTCCAAATCTTCAGTCAAATAATCTAAATACATATTCTCTGTGCAAGGAGCCTACCTTTAGCCACCTTCTTGCTTTATTTTTCCCATTAAATCTCACATCTTTATGTAGCTGTACCTTGGCGTCTCTCCTGAGTTCCAAAATGCTTTTTACCTGGTTTGTTTTATTCTTCTATTTGGATGTTCTGTTGGCATGTAAAATGTATTCAAACACTGATTTGACATTTTCCCCCAAGCAAAATTTTGTTTTTTTGTCTGTTTCTTTTAATGATGTCATCATTCTCTAATCCCAAGATTTCTGCCATTCCTGCCTATTGCATCCTACCTTTTATTAGATGCCCCAAGATCTGTCTCCAGAATAGGTTTTCTCCTTTGCATTCCTACTGCCACTACTTGAAGTCAGATCCTCTGGATTCTTGATGTGGCCTGCTATAAAAGCCTCTTCTTGCTGTCTTTGGTGTGCTCTCCAATTCAATATATCCTGCATATTAAGACTAATCTTCCTGAAGCCCATTTAGTTCTTTATTTAAAACTGTTGGATACCTAGTGAGTGGATATTAAATGGTGTGGATTGTTATCGAATCTGAAATATCTAACAATTTGAGTTGTCTATTAAATGAGTTGCATTGTAACTCTAGAAAGTTCTCCACCATTGCAGGTGTGTACACAGCATAGCATGGCCAACCATTTGGCAGGACCTCAAACATCAGATATGGGAGATTGGACTAGATGACATTTGTTACTACTAACCTTGAAAGTCTATATCATCCTTCCAACATCCAGGGACCCAAATAGTGTGTTGTCTCCTATCAGTTTGCCTGCTGAAATTACACCATTTAAAAAATATTAGAACTGTGTTTTAAAGACTTCTTTTTCACAGTCAGGTACTATGCCCTAATAGGTTGCTTTGTTCTGGCTTACTTGGGTGTGTGTCACTCTAGGAAACATCTAAATCACTGTACTTTGTTATGAATTTTTGGCATTTATATTGTGCTTGCTTTATACTTTGTTAAATGCCTTTCCCCTTTCCTTACTTGCTTAATATTCACAGTAATCTTGTGAGGTGGGTAATCTTTCCAAGTTGGGAACTTTATTTTTTTCCCTGTTTATTTTTTATTTGTATCTATTCATGGGGGTATAAGTGCAATTTTGCTACATTGATGGATTGCATTGTGGTGAATTCAGGGCCTTTGGTGTGAAATTTTATTTTATTGATGCCACAAATCTATTATTGCTCTGGAGTCCTGAGCTCCGATTACACTAGTCTAAAGGGACTTTATTCTCTTTGCAGTAGCTGTAAAGTCAAGTCCAGATTCTTTGGCCAGAAATTTAAGGCCCTTTGATATTTAGCCTCAGTCTACCTAGTAACCTTTATTTCTCACTACTTTCCTTACATGATCTGGCCAGACTGGATCACTCAATGATGTCCAGTATAACCTTTGTTATCCATCCTTTGTGCCTTTGCTTATGTCATTCTTTTATCCTGGAGTGCCTTCCTCCTCCCCTTTCATCTCTACTTCTCTGCCTGTTGAGAATGAACCATATTCGAGAAGCAGCTTAAGTGCTACCTCTTCCATGAAGCCCTCCCTAATTTCTCTCTCATGCTCCATAGCCAAAATAATTTCTCCCTTCTTAGAACTTTCTTGACACTTTTTTGATTCCTCTTTTATGGTTTGTACCTTGTTCTGCAACCATTATAATTTATGTATCACTTTATCTCCTCTACTAAGTTTTAAACAATTGGAAGGCTGTCTTATCTGCCTCTTTTATTCTGCAGACTGCCAAGTGTACAGGGGGCATCTGTTACATACTTATTTGAGCTGTCTTTGAGATCTCAGGGTTAGCCTTAGCATTTTACTATCTAAATGATAGTTTTAGGTTAAATAGGAAATTGCCAAATCTATTATCTGTCAGTGATGCTATGAAGCAATATAATAGGGAAGTGATTTTAAAAATAACTGTGCTCTAGAAGTGCTCTATCCAGTAAATATGTGGTTGTATAAATTTAAATTGATTACAGTTAAATGCAACTAAAAATTCAGTTCCTCAGCCACACTAGCCGCATTTCAAGTGCTCAGTAGCCACATGTGGCCAGTGATGACCAGATTGGAAAGTGCAGCTATAGAGCATTCTCCTCACCACAGAAGGTTTTTTGGACAGCACTATTATACAACAATGGTTCTCAACATTTATTTCCACCAGAAACATGTTCACAAAGGTGACCGCTTTCATGGGTTTATTCCAAGTTTTTCAAAATTCCCAGTGCCCTCGCGCTGCCACTTCTCTTCCTTCGCAACACAAATTAGTTAATAACACTATAGAAACATCTCGAATCTCTTTGGGGGGAAAATTAGATATTTACATCACATTAATCACCAAAATAAATTCCAGATGAAATTCTGAAAAGGAAACATTATAAAGAACATGACCTATCACATATAAATTACACTGGAAATTGCAGTAATTAAAATATTGTGGTACCTGTGTAGGAACAGACAGGTTACCATAATAGAACAGTGTCCAAAGAAATAAACAATGTACATGGCTCTAATAGTGGATTGACTAGGTCATTTGGGATGTACCATTTTAGTCAATTACTTTGTGCATATTAAAGACAATGTAGACCTACATTTATTGATATGTAAGTATATCTATAAATACAATTTAATGTAAAAGGTAGGTTACAAAGCATAATTCAATGTCTGTACTTGTCTATGTGTTTCTGTACTTGTCTATGTATTTCTGTACATCTATGTGTGCATATAAGCATATGAAATATATAGGAAATTTTTCACCACAATGTTAATTGTAGGTGGAGGGATTTTGGATTTTCTTTTAAAAAATCTGTGCTCTTAATTATTTGTATTTACAGTGAGAATAATAAAAGCATATATGATATAATGCATGTAAAATGCTTGTCTGAGTACACAATACTCAAATGCTTAATGCATGGTGGCAGTTATGCTTATTAATTTACAAGATAAGCTAGTCAAAGTTAAATGCAAACTTCAAAAGGAATCAAGTGTTAAACGTAAAGAGAAAGTATATAATAACTAAAATAAAATAAAACTAACTTGGCAGAAGGAGTTTCTAATAATAACAAGGAAGAAACAATCAAGAAAAATAGATCATTTTACATAAACATTGAAAATACATATGTGTAAAGCATACAATAATAACAAAGATAAATTGGAACATTAAGTGTAATATTTTGTAGATACAGGTCTATGTTGACTCCAAAATACAACTTTCCATCAGCTAACCACCCGTAAATAATAAAATGTTATTTGCACTCTTATGTTACAAATATATATTGTATATGTCCTGTACATATATACAGCTATTGAAGTATTTCAGATCCTGCCTCTGATAACACTTGCAACATTGCTGGAGAAATATGGATTGGGGGGGAAAGGGCCACATACTGTAATTTCCTGGTTTAATTAGACAAGGATAAAGCCTCATAACTTAGCATGGACTTACCCTGCTCCATAGTTCCCTATAGATTTACAGCTGCTAGTGCCACTGTAGTTACGAAACTGACAATGCCATGTTGCATTTGCTCGAATATAGTTTACTTATAACTTGTGACAAAGTATCACTTAAAATTGTAGCTTTAGCACAGAGATTTTGCTGATGCAAGATACAATGAAAAGAAATGAGAGCATATGGATCTGTTAATACTTTTTTTTAATCTGTGCAGTAAACCCTTCATGTTTTCCTGTCATGGAAGTTGTACTGTCTGTACATACACTCACTAAATTTACCAAATTTGGTCCAATTTAACGACATTTATCTTGAAAATTGTTGAAGATACCTTTTCCCCATGTTCTGTTTGCAAGAGTGCCCAAAGTGAGTAACTCTTCGTAGCAAAGAAAATCTTCTGTTATGACCCCAATGAAGTATAAAACCTGCGCCGAGTCAGTAGTATCAGTTGATTCATCCAAAGCGATTGAATAATATATATTTTCCTTTTGAGGTATTGCATGAAGAAGTTGTTCTGTGAAGTTGAAGGCTAATTCATGCAGCCAACTAGTTATGGTTCTCCTTGAAAGAGGCAGTTGTTTGTACTTTGAGACAGGGTCTAAGCATCCTACAACTTGGACAATGCATTCTTTCACAATTTCTACATCACTGAATGGCTTCCCTTTCTTCCTGAGTATATAAGCTACTTTATAAGTTGCTTCAGTGGCATTATTTCTAGGTCTTATTGCTGCTTGAAAGAATTGTCTTTGCTTCTGCTTTTTATCTTGTAATTTCTGCAATACAACCTTTTGCGCCTCTCCCTCTAATTTAAAATATTTGTGGTTCTTATGAGTGTTATAATGCTAATGAGCATTGAATTTCTTTAATGTTGATATTGCAGTATCACAAAGCAAGCAAATCATCTTATCTTTAGCAGAAACAAGATAATATTGCAATTCCCAATCCTCATTAAAAAATCTGTTTTCTTCCTTCAGCGTTCTCTTGGTCTTCTTTGACATGATGGGCTACTAAGCAGACAGAATTTAAAAATACTGTTGAGCTGTGCAACTATTCACAAATTCCACTTCAAACAGAAACACAGTGCACCACTGTCAAAAGCTGATAACAGACTGGTGTACTCGACCCCCAAAAGCTCTCACCAACCAGCCTCTTGTGGTAGTGGCACCAATCAGGTGGGGGAAGTTAGAACAAAATCATGAGTGTAGCAGCCATCAATTTAGCCCTTATGGCTTACTAATGTTCTAATTGTGCTGGTCAATCTGGGAGGATTATTTCTTTGAAACTTATTTTATTCTTTGGTATTTTAAATATGTTCATTTTAAAAATAAGATAAAAATATAAAAGATGAAGAAAAATGTATTAATAAAAATAAAAGGATTTGTTCTGTAAAATTTGGATTCAGTCAAAAGGCTGCACTTAAGGACCTAGAAGGCCACAGGTTCCCCACCCCTGTTCTAGACTCATTGCCTTTCACTAAACATGTCCAGAAATTAACCCCCCCCCCCATTCTTGGATCAATCTAACCACTGCATTCTCTGCTCCAACATCTATATATGGCTGAACTCCTCTACAGAAAATCATACCTGTGTCAGTACTAGTGTACATTCTTCAACCTCATCTGGGCCCTGCAGAGTTGCTAGGAATTCTTTTTACATGTACCTATTCAGCTTTCTTTCCCATCTCTTTTCCATGGTAGCTATTCTAAACACTCACCATTCATCTCAGGCTACATTCTTCCATTCTAGCTGTTGCTCTTGCCTTTTACTTCACTGTCAGACTTGATTTTCTAGCTCTATTCATTCTCTCTATTCATTCATCCTTTCCAACCCCCTCCCTTCCCATACTCACTTAATTCCCTAGTGTTTTGTTCAAAGTGAATAATTCCACTGGAACCCATGTTTAGGAATTCTATGTCCTCAGTTATCCTTTGTTTTCTTTGTGAAGTAGCAGTAGTTGGGAAAGAAGTTTGAATAGCTCATTGTAGCTTGGGGAAAGAGGTCATTAAACATAGAAGAATAGGTTAACATTGAGGGTCCAAATGATGTTGGGCATCATGAAGGATTCAATGGAAGGACAATAGAATGAGAAATTGAAGATATTAGTACAAGTTGTGGAAGTGATGAACCGTGAATTGAAACTGTATAGAAAAGGAGCATCAGGGACTGACAGGTAAGGTAAAAACTGGTTGTGAGGTGGGAAGGAAATGCCATGGTGGTCAGGGTCTGTGTGAGGAGGACCCAAGAACAGGTTGGCAAGGCAGCCCAGCAGTGGCTAGGGCTCATGTGAGCAGGGCATCTGAGGGATGGTAGTCCTGCAGGGGTCAGGGCCCATACAAGGAAGGCTGAATGGAGTGGCAGCTTGGGCAAGGTGGGACAGTTGACTATATACCAAGAGAATGTGCAAATAAATGCATATATTAAGAATAATAGGAGTAGGCATCTCACTGTTATAGAAGGCAGTTACAAATATGGAAAGGGATGAGACCAGAAGGGACTCCATTGTGTTGAATTGGAAGTATCAGAGTCAACTCATGGCTATCTCTATCTCCACCTATGTATGTATGTATATTTCCATCTATCTATGTAAATGAGTGTGTGTCTCACACATATGTATAGTTCCTAACTCTGTCCACTGGGAGGGTTGGGAGCAGCAACACCTTAGTAGCAATGAACATAAAAAATATTCACATTTTGGTTTCTAAGTACTAACCTCCACTAAAAGTAACCACAGTTCTTTGGAGAAATTGCTTATCTTAGGCCTGAGGCAGGGAAGCAACAAGATGAGCCTGGAACATCCTGTGCTGCCAGAAGATAATAAGTGCCCAGAGAATGATGGAGGCATGTCAAGAGACACAGAAGAGAGTTTGAAGAGGCACTGCCTAGCAATATCTGGAAGACTGATAGGTAACCACTCCAAGAATAGAGAGAATGCTAAAGCTGAATGGCATGAGCCTCAAAAGGGCAGAGGTTTTTACAGGAAGGCAGAGGTAGAAATGGCAGTGTGAAAACACCTTACACATCTTCTGATCCTGAGCTGGATCCACCAGAGAGGGCTGAAGTGGGCCCTTTGGTGTAGAATCAGTCCCAGGGCAGAGAGCATGTGGCAAATGGTGGAAAGGGATCTGGAGGCACAAACAGAAGGTATCCGGCATGGTATGAGAGAAATACAGGCAACAGGGACTCCAACAAGGGAAAGGAGTAAAGAGAAACCCCAGCATGTCAGCTGTGCAAATAAGGCAAGAGAGCAACTCATTTAGAATTTGAGCAGGAAGGGGAAAGCCTCCAGGAGGGATGTTCCAGGAAAGTTACTTTCACAAGGGTTTTTAAAGATTTGTTGACGAGTTTGGGGGCACTTGGTTATAGGGATATAGAAAAATGAGTCATGCAAAAATGAGACAATTATTCTCATTATAATCTCATAACTGTAGGAAAAATAAGTATAAGAAAAGAAATAATACACTATTTGGCTCAAAAGTGAATATTCATAATAATATAAAATTGTGGCATAACTATATTTGAAGAATTGAAGGAGGACAGCTGGTCATTATCTTCCATATTAGCAACTCAATAGATAATATATAAAATTGGCTAATCAAGTAGAAATGTGAGCATATTACTTATAAACATGGAGATACATAACAGAAGAAACAACTTAAAAAGTTGAAAGTTGTCTTTAGGAAAAAGGATTGGGGAGGCAGAAGACTGCTGTTTTATATGTCTTGTAGTATTGTATAATTATTACTTTGAATATAAATTTCAAAAAGTTAAGGTGCAAAGAAATGAGGGCGTGATTTCATTAAAGTATATGTCTGTGTGTATATATACACAGAAATATGTATGTATATCTTTTAGTGTATATAAAGTTGTGTGTGGTTTATATAAAGATAGAAAAAAATGTGGAAGGATTGATTCCAACTTGATACATTTTGGGGGAGAAAACAGGAAGGGGAAAGAAGAGATGATTGATTTGTTTTTTTCTTTATTCACTCCTATTTTTTTCGATCCATTGCAACAAATCATTACTTTTGTAATTTAAAACTATAAAAGAAAAAAATTTTAAATGGCTTCCATGATTTTTTCTCTGTACCACAGTAATGGCTTTTTACTGAGTCTATCTTTTTGATAGGCATAACTACTTTCACTTAGAAAAATTTCCAGTACTTTTTAGTCATGGCTGTAGCTTACCTACTTTATGATTTCCCTCTGATAGAAAACTTGGCAGAAACTGTTTTCTAAAAAGACCTGGCTCCTTTAAATAGATTACAGTGAATGTACAGAGTGGCTTCAGGACCTTGGATAGGAATGTCATTACGTAGCTGCTTTGGCCACCAAAAGCCCACGGTTGAAGACAGTTTTCCAGTTAGGAGCTTTTCAACAATTGGGTCAGGAACCACAGAGACCTCCCTCCTGGGTCTGGTATTCTTTTTCTGGGTCTTATATTTGTTACTTTATACTTTTTGCAAACACTGCCCCAAAAGGAGACCCTTAAGTCATATAATTCACACAGGACCAAGCTTTAAAAAATAATAACCATTTATTGAGCACTTAGGGTATGTCAGACACTGACACTTAAGGAGCAAGTCTGTGAGGGAGGCATATATTCACAGGGAAAAGGAGGAGATGTGATTTTAAAGAAGAGTACCCAAGGCAGTGGAAAGTGCTACACTGGGATGCATAACCTCAACTCCATGTTACTCTCTCTCTACTTTGCCCTATAACCTTGAGAATGTCACTTCCCCACCCAAGTTCTAAATTTCCTCTTCTGTAGAGTAGGGAGGTTGGACTAGATAAATGATTCTCAAACTTTTGTATGCATTTGAATTACTCGGGGCACTTGTTACAAAGGCAGCTTCCTGTTGTCTCACCCCCAGATTTATTGAATCAGATTCTCAGAGGGTGAGGGGACAGAAACAGGTTTTTTTCTTTTAACACACTCCCCTGGTGGTTCTGGTACATGTGTTTCTTGAGCCACACTTTGAGAAACTCTGGACTCCATGGTCTTTCCAGCTCTGATATTCCATGACACTGTCCAGGTGGCACTGGTAGGGATGTGATTGAAAGGCAAAGTGGAGTTGAAGGAATGATTTTCCTCAGTAATTCACTGAGTCATCAAATATTTAAGAGCCTACTACGTGCCTATACCTATTGTCCAGTTTTTCTGTATACTTTTTATTGATTTTGGTGACTTGGCAAGGAATTGGGGAATGTTGGTTTATGAAGAGTAGTGTCTTTTAATATCTGGACCCGTGCTTAGTGATGTGCATGTTAAGTAGAAACTGATATAAGAAGCTGTAAGATTACTCATAATAGCAAAAAAGTAGAAACGACCCAAATGTCTATGAACTGATGAATGGATAAACAAGTTGTGGTGTATACATACTATGGAATATTATCTGTCAATATAAAAGGAATGAAATACTGGTACCTGCTACAAAATGGATGAGCTTTGAAAACATTATGCTAAGTGAAGGGAGCCAGACACAAAATGCCACATATTGTATGATTCCATTTATATGAAATGCTTAGGATAGGCAAATCAATAGAGACAGTAAGTTGATTAGTGGTTGCCTAAGGCTGGGCTTGGGGCATGAAGCTGGGTGAATGGGGAGTAATTGCTAATTGGTATGGGGTTCCTTTTTGAGATGATAAAAATGTCTAAAATGGATTGTGGTAATGGCTGCATGACTCTGTGAATATACTAAAAAACACTGAATTATATACTTTAAATGGATAAATTTATGGCATGCAAATTATACCTCAACAATGCTGATATATATGTGTGTATATATTTCTGTCTATATCTATCTAAAAGAAAAAGCTGTAAGATCAGTTGATGACTATTCACCATGTTAGAAGAAAGCATACCAACCCTTAATATAAATGGAAAATCAGACCCATACTGACTCTCTTATGCACATATATTTTAAATCACTCTTTGCTCCCCATTTCAGGTGGGCCTTAGGAGTCTATCCTGTGTGCTCAGTGGGTACTCTTAAGCAATTTGTTAGTCAACAGTATGTAAACCTTTGTTGTGTTTGCTTTAATTAAATTCAAGCAATTCTGTCCCTTAACACTGCTGTCCCCAAATACCCCCCCTTAGGAGCTGGGCTGCACAGCAGGAGGCGAGCCTTTGCTGGCATCACTACATAAGCTCTGCCTCCTGTCAGATCAGGGGCAGCATTAGATCCTAATAGCAGCACAAATCCTACTGTAAACTGCACATGTGAAGGATCTATGTTGTGTGCTTCTTATGAGAATCTAATGCCTGATGATCTGAGGTGGAGCTGAGGTGGTGATGCTAGCGCTGGGGAGCAGCTGCAAATTCAGATTATCATTAGCAGAGAGGTTTGACTGCACAATAAATGTAATGTGCTTGAATCATCCTGAAACCATCCACCCCGCCCCCAGTCCATGGGAAAATTGTCTTCCATGAAATCCGTCCCTGGTGCAAAAAAGGTTGGGCATTGCTGCCTTTACAAACCACAGTAGCTGGCATGACTGCTCGTGGCCTTGCCTGCTTTTGTAGTTGTGTAAATAGCAGCAGAGTGTGCAGGCCTTGAAGAGAGATTTCAGAAAGCAGTTCCTCTAATGCAGTATTATTTAGTCAGAAAGTGGTGTACTTTAGATCGAATAAAAAATTTCAAGTATGTCCTTTAAATTCTGTCTTCCCAGGGACTGATCTCCCTGACCACCACCCCAGGAAGAATTTGAGGCAGTTTTTACCTTCCATGCTTTATTCTGGAATCTAAGTCTTAGTGTCATGGGAGCTGACCGTTTTGTGTGTGTGTGTGTGCGCGCGTGTGTCTGTCTGTCTGTCTGTCTGTCTCTCTCTCTCTCTCTCTCTCTCTCTTAGAATGCATGAACTTTTAAAAAAGGTATTTTTTTAATCTCTGTGTTCCCAGCTATTAGTACAGTGTATGGCACCTACTGGGTTCTTAATGGATGTTTGTTCAATGAAAGAAGGTCTTCTGTAGTGTTTTTCTTGGGCACCTAGAGAGGTAGCTAGCAACCTTTATGCAAAATAGGATTCTGGGCTTGCCTGTCCATCCTTAATGTTCCTGAGGTGAATATGCAGACTCAGCCCCTTGCTACATACACATAGGCATGCGCCACATGAATTTTCAAATACCTAAATATTAATCACATGCCAAAACCTATTAACTAATAGCTGGTCCATAAACCATGTGAAGAAATTAGAAGCATATGGGAAAGTATGCGCACACACACACACAAAACCCTTGCAGAATATAGATTAAAATTTAATTCCGCTCAGTTTCAACTCTCCTATCATTTTTATTAGTTTTCACTGTAAAAGTTATTTGGGGGACCCACACAGCAGTGAAAAAATTGGCTTAGCCACAAAATGTGCCCAGAATTTCTAAATGGCGTAGTACCTTCTTAATAAAGATTATAATTTGAATCTTTTGCTTTTTTTGCTTCTGAAAATTAGAACAAAGTAAAATCATATGTTTTGAGACTAATTGGAAATCAAAGCCCAGAAGCCCATTTGCTTTGTTTTGGAGAGCACGTGCAGGTGGTTGTTTATATTTGGAGATGCATAATTTAAAACACTTTTACTTTAGATAACACTTGAGAACTTTTATGGCACTTACATATCAAATATTTCATTTGAGCTTCAGAACAGCCTTTTGAGATAAGCAGAGCATAGTACTGAAATCATAGAACTACAGGGCTCAAAGGCACCTAAAGGCAATGGTTTAACTGCCCACCTCACTTGGCAAGTGCCAGAACTGAGACACAGAGGTCAATGGTTGGCTCAAGTTGGTACTGCAGGTTTTCCTATGTGAGGCATTCACTTTATAAATGTCTAATGACACTCAGAGGTAGAAAATATTACTGAAACCACTGCAGTGCTCAAGGTTGGCAGGCAAGGATTAGAACCTGGAAGTTCCTGCCTTGGGATCCTAGACACAGACTTCTCTCTCCCTTAGTACCTTTTATACACATCAGTTTGACTCTTTCCTATCATTGACCTTACTATAATCTTCTAAATATATATACCTTCTGCAGCCTCCAAAGCAGTTAAACCCCCATCAGCAGACATAAAATTTCTTGGTCTGACAATCTTACTTTTATGTTGCCTTCGGTATTTCAGGTTACCTGAGGTGCCATATTGATTAAGCTACATTCTGAAGAACTAAATATATGTAGAATATTATATAGCTCTCCTACTGAGTGCAAAGCTATAAATTAATGGATCTCTCTTGTTGACGTTGTAAAGTAGGCGAGCCTGAAGTACAACTGTAGTAGTCCTTGCAGGACCATGTATTTTATTTGTAATGTCTATAAAATGAACAGTTGTTCAAACGTAAAAGCTGTGACAGATGTTTATATAGGAGGTAACACAGTTGGAGAAGAATGACAGTGTGGACAAGCAATGTGAGCAGCTAGAAAGTGCTAGGGGAAGAAAATAATACAATGGACGAATGGCAGGGCAACCTTTCACTATGGAGATCACAGCGAGGTTTAATCAATATATCAATCCTGAATATAGTTAGAGGTGATATAAACATGCTTTGTTTTGTTTTTCTATTGGTGTTTTGTAGCTCCAAGTGCTGTAGGGGACAACTGAAACTGTGGCAGAAGAGTAGAGCCAGGTAATTTGGGAGATTAATTAGGAGTCCTGCACATCAGAGGGTGTTTGTATGTGCGAGGGGGTGATTCTAACATAAATAGTGCTGAAAGCAGCATAGAGTGAGCCTTGTTTGAGAAAAGTAGTTAAAGTAGATTTTGACATGCATATTTTTTTCCTCCTCCTTTGGCTTCCTTCCTCCTTCAAAGCTCTCTAGTAGATTGTTCTGCCTTTAAAGTAACCCCTCCCTCCCCTCTGCTGTAAGTTTCAATAAACAAGATTCTCAGGTCAGTATTTGGAGAGTTGTTGCTTAAATTCATCTAAATTTGTTTTGTATGTCGCTTCTCCGAGCTCTTAAGTAATAGTTACTAAACTAAACTGCTGTTTGGACTGTGAAATTTCACTTCTTGTAGTAACCAGCTGTCAGGTCACAAGTAACTTTTCTAGACACCCACAAGAATTTTCTTTGGGCTATAAAGTCAAGCATCTTAGTTATGATGTAAACACTAATTTTTAATGCTTTAATTTGACTAAAAGCATTTTGTTGTTTGTGAAGGGCCTCCCACTTCTTTTGCTGTGGAAAAAATCTGAAGTCTGAGTCCAGGCTTTTTTCCTTTCTTAATTCTAAAAGCAATTTTTTCACCTTATTTTTTTCTCCTGAGAAGGACTGAAAATATTTGACTAAGAACCCTGCGTACCTCTTCTTTTTTTAGTTGCTCTTGCCTTCTTTCATGGGTTAATCCCTCTTAGGTTGTTGAAAAACAGCTCTCTGATTCTGAACACAGTGAAGGGAAGGACAGCATCCTTTTGGGATCTATGAGCCTTGCCATGTGAGAGGATCAGAATACTTTTAAGATGTAAGGAACTTGAAGTAAATTTTTGGGGCAGGGGTACTCAACCAGTATCATGAAGTATCACCACTTACTAGCTCTGGCTTTGGGTAAGTCACTTAACTTCTGTGAGCCTGTCCCAGTTATATACATGCACAATGAGGACAATAATGGTACCTACCTCAAAGGGTTGTTGTGGGGATTAAATGAGATGATGCATATAAAGGGTTTAGAACAGTGCCTGGTTTGCTAGTATCACGTTAGTTATCTTCTGCAACCACCACCTCGGATGCCCAGGCCTATCCCCAGAAGACATTTTGACTTGGTAGGCCTGTGACTGTGGCACAGATATGTGCATTCAGAGCTCCTTGGGGATTCTGATAGCCACCTATAAGTTACAAATTACTGCTATAGGCAGTGATTCTTAAACTTTAATGTATATCAGAATCACCTGGGGTGGGGGAGGGAGCTTATTGAAAACGAAACTCCAAGCACCACCTGTAGAAATTGTGTTACTCTAGATCTGGTGGTGGGGGCCTAAGAATGTGCATTTTAACTATAACCCTGGGTGATTTTGATAAAGGTGGTCTGCAGAGCACCCTTTGGGAAGCACTGCTATAGAGGAACCACATTAGCACCCCTCCTTCTCCACTACGTATATCTGTAGTGATAATCTTTTAAGACTGCCAAGGTACTATCTGAATAGCCATGCCACACAGGTAATGCTGCTGACTCACTTTCAGTGGGACAAAAGACATAAACTATAAAGTACTTTTCCAATAACAGTAATGAATTAGCACAGATATGCATCCTCTACGTCCTGATCAAAGGCATGTAATTGCAAAGTGGCTGCACGGGGTGTAGTTGTATAGAGAATTCACCATATGGGAAGAGAGCATTTGACAATAGAAATCGTGCCTTTGACCCTTGTCAATAGCCTGCCAATAGCCACAAGAAAACTGTAGGAAGAGGGAAACAGGATTGCTTAGAGTTTCTACTAAACATTCATTATGTGATTGGTGCTTAATGAGCCTGGTGGATTTTTTTTGTTTTAGTAGCAAAATGTTTTATTTGATTGCTTTGAAATACATTTGCATTCTGTCATACCTGAAAAGAGAAAAATGAGGGCTTTGAGGAATTTTGATTCCTCATTTGTTCTTAGCCCATGCTGCGCAACACCTGGCTCTCTACTCATTGTAGAAATGGGACTTTCCATTTATAGTGATTTTCTAGGTCTCTATAGCATTTTGAAAACTCACTAATCACTAAGTTCTACATAGCTTAATGCCTGCCCCGCTACACACACACCCACACCGACACATTTAAGTTTCTCATCTTCTCTACTTCTTGAGCCCTGTTCCTTTTCAGGTCAAAAGTACCACCCCTGAACTTTCTGATGAGCATGTAAGAGGCAGGAGTTTGCGGAGTTATTTATCCTCTACTTGCACATTCTTATGTTTCAGGCCATATCTAGGATCAGCCTTTGAGTGAGTTGGTGCTAGGAATTGAAAATAGGGGAAGAGCATTCTTGAAAGTCCATCTTTTTGAAACCCAGTAGAAATCTCCAGTCTTAAGCTTACTTCTGGAACTTAGAAACCTAAATTATCTTAGATCCAGATAAGTTTTGTTCACTCTCAGATTTCTTAAGTGTTGCAGAAAAATTTGTTTAGAGGTTTGTAAAGTCAACTCTTGCTTTTAAAACATCTATTTTGAATAGTATACTAAGCAAAGTTTAATAAACTAAATGAGATTAATGATGGACAGCTTCATGAATATAAGCAAGTTATTTGTACAGATCTCTACATTTCTTAAGTCCGGTGCAGACTTGACTTCTAAATATCCCTCACTGTGGCTTCCAGAGATAGCAGCACACCTTGCTGTCTCAATGCCTGAATGTTTGCTTTGCTGCAACCATATTTCTTGGAGTATGCATGCAATTTCAGTTTTAGGAGGGGGAAAATTATGTTCAAGACATGATTTCTATAAATAGAAGAGAAAGGTTATTTAGTTTCTTCATTTTTATAATGGTGTGAAATGGTGTCCACAGTCTGCCTTTTAGAGGTATTGAGAAAATACTTTGAGTTTAGTTTTATATTTTTGTGTCATGTAGGCATAATCTCATCTCTTAATACCATTTGATTTTATGAAGTATTTTTTCACTTTGTGACATGGAAGGTTTTTGAGTAATTATTAGTAAATAATGTTTGTTATGTGTAAAGACTCAAAAGGGACTAATATCTTTAGTGAAGACAGGCTATTAGCAATTGCATGAACCAGGATCTAGCCTATGGCTTAAAAGATTTAACATTTTTAAAAAGTTTGCAAAAAAAAAAGAAAAATAACAACTTGACACATTTTGTGTTGAGAAAGTGAACCACCTGTTTGCCTTAATAAGACCCTCTACTTTGAGACCAGTTATCAGATTTAGCCTTTGTTCCTACAGTGAAATAAAAGACTCAGTGAAATTTTAACAAGTTATCATTTGCTCACTGATTCTGATGAAGGCAGCAGGTTTTAGTTCAAACAAATTGTTAGCATTGACAATAGAAAGAAAAACAAATTTTAATTAATATGCTAGTTACCCTTTCTAGCACACTATTAGCCTAAGTTGGGTCTTTAGCCTTGACACACTTATCAGACTAGTTTTGAATATTTTATCACAAGGCTTTTGATAATATTCTTTTGAAAATCACCATTTCTTGAAGGAATGAACCTATTGTTTTTATCTAGATGGAACATTCTCAAAAAGATGACAGGAGCTCTAAATCATATTCACTCTTGCCCCATCTAAATAGAATCTAAACTAGCAACATTCAGGAAAGAGACACCAGCATGTAAGCTTCTTGTGTTTTTCTTTGTTTTAATGCAGCACCTACCAAGAGAGACAAACTATGATCTACATCTTACTATGACCAGGGGTGTCAAAACAGTGCTGGGTTGTGGGTCAGGAGATTTGCATTCTAGGGTGGCCTTTTGCCACTGACCACATGTGTGACCTCCCACAGATCCTTTTTGGCATCAGTTTTCTGACTTGTTTTCAAAGAGGTAGATTATTCTAGATGACTACTTAAGTCCCTTACAGTACTAAAAGCCCATGATTCTGTGCTTTAAATAATAATCTATGAGATGATTTCATTCCCTCAATTTGTTCATACTCTCTTCCTCCAATCCCACCAAGTGTCCTCAACATATAGGTGATGGAACACATTGACCTCTATTCTGGAAGATAGTCCCAGATCAGGAAATTTCCCATAATGCCAATGATTTCTAGGGATACAGGACTCTACTGCATACCTTTACCAGGAAAGGTACACATACACAGACAAGGAAAATAAGTATGTTCTACAAACTATGAGGAAAATGTCTGAAATTATTCTGACCTATGTAGAAAGCATCTTACTTCTTTCCTTCTCTGCTTTATGAGTTGAGTCTGGTTGATCTGCTTTCTTTCTTTTAACTTTGCAATTATTGTTCAGGCAAATACAAATAGTACTAGCATTAGGCTAGCATTAAATAGCCAAGAAGGAGAACCTTGAACATTTACATCTGCCCACCTCTCCATTCCTTGTCACCAACAAAAAGTTATAGAAACACAAAAGGGACAAGCACTACAGTGGACTTCTGTGCTCCCCCAGCATATATATGTAATATACCATAGCCTATCAGATGGTTTCTACATTTGTCCTAGCTGTAAGTCAGAAGTCATTTTGATACAAATAATACCTGAGAATAAGCTGTATAAGATACTCACCAAGCTACACTGGAGCTGTCCCTGGAAGTGATAACTTGCTGTCATGAATGATGAGATATCCTTTGTGTATAAGGCAATTGTGTTGATTGTAGAAAAAGCAATGAGACTTCCTAGGTTTCTTCCTTTTGTGGTGGTGGTTTTTTTTTTTTTTTAATAGGAAATCTTCCTATACACTGATGTTAGGTCATATATTTCATTTCAACTTTCATTTACAGTTGTCGTTTTGTTAGGGGAAAACATTTTAATCAGTTTCTGCATGAAGGTCAGATAACACCGTGAACAAAAGTAATTTCTTTATGATAATATCAAAACAGAAGCATTGCTGCACTTAAATTATGAAGCATGTTTCCCTTATCTGCAATATGATTGTATGACTTAATAGAATCTGGGAATGTATCTTATTTATGCTACTGGTAAACTCAAGAAATTCTCTTCCCTTCAAGGCCTGAAGTTCTGATATTGGCCAAGAGTGAGACCAGATAATATTATATTATGTCCTGGGGTATAAATTAAGTTATTTAAAGGAAGTATGGGAATTATTTTAGGTATTTGGGTTTTTTTTTTTTTTTTGGTAAACTGAAGCAGTATTGACATTTTCTACCCTTTTGTGGCTTAGAAGATGTCATATGATTTTTAAAATGCCTGTGTGTGTGTGTGTGTGTGTTTGTGAGATATTTGAGGTAATGCAGTGGGGCAGAAATAATCATAATAACAATGTCATGTTTATCTGTTTTTGGAGTACAAAAAGACATATATTTAGTAGATACACACAAACACATATATCCTGAACTGCTGCCTGCATACATATTCTTGTTCCCAACCTTCCCCTACATAGTTCAGTTGCCTGCAAAAGGAAATTTAAAACTATCTTCTCCTAGATCATGGAGAAATTGATTATAGTTGCAAATGCAGACTATCGCCTGAGTACCTCTAGGAACAGGGTGTAGGTCTAGGTGATCTACAGTGGTAATTCAACACACACATCCACCCACCCACCCACCCGCACTCACACTTTCACATTTTCCTATACCCTTTCTGGTCCAATATTTTAAGAGGCTCCACTAATTTAGGCTGTACTATAGAGCATAAGAAGAGTTAAGAGTTGCCCAGGATGTCACAGAAATTGTGGCATTTCTAAAAATTTAACCCAGGAGAATTTTATTCCATCCCATTCTTGAACTGTAACCACAAGGCATTTCTCCAGATCCTCAAATTCTTCTTCATATCTTTATGAAGCTATATATGTTTATAGAAGTAAGAAACATTGCCAGCTCAATTTTGGAAGTCTTCTTGAGCATTGTGATTTCACTAGTGGGAATGCTGGGGAAAAATAACATTTTATCTTTCATGGACATTTCTAGGACTATGCAGAGAGGAAAGAGTGTTTGAAATGTTCTCTAGCCACTGAAACATACTGTGGCTATTGGGCAAATCCCATCTCCTGTGATATCTAAGAATGATCCAGAGACTTATTATAGTAATTTCAAATGGAGTCTGAACCACATTGATCAGAAGAAAAAATTATCTAGTAATGTGGGCAAAAACATTAGCTGTCCTTAATATCTAGTTGAAATCCCTAAAAAGCAGAATTACTATCTTTCAGCATCTGCAGGGCTGTTGACATTGGGAAACTATAATGGTGACTATATACATCTTTATAATATTATATCATCAAGCTCCTGGGTTATTCCTTCTTAGATCTTCATAATCTCCTTTGACCACATGACAATTTAAAAGGGAATTGGTAGCATTCAGACATATGGTATCCTATAGAAACATTTTAAAGCATTTTCATCTTGCCTTCAAGGATCAAATATAGTGATTTAAAAAATATTTTGGGGAGAATCCAGTACTAGAAAGAGCACTGAAGTTCAGCTCAGAAAACCTGGATTCCATCAATAAGCAGTTGAGTAACCTTGAGAAAATCACCTAGAAATATGAATCTCAATTTCCTTATCTGTAAAATTGAGAAACTAAAACTAGGTGAGCTATTGTGATAACTTCCTAATTGATTTATCTGTCCCTGGGCTCAGCCCCACCCCCTATGTTGCATCCCTGTTGTCAAAAATAACCTACAAATCTGACTATTAAATTGCTTCAAATGCCTGTTACAAATTCCTCACCATAGTTCTTTCCCCTCCAGTTTTATTTCCTACCATACCCCCATTTCCATTTTATGCTCCAGCTATACCAAATGATTTGAAATTTTCTGAGTATAGCATGCTACTTTACCTTTTCATGCATCTGCACGTGTGCTATTCCCTGTGTGGATCACCCTTCAGCAGAGTCCCTGATCCCAATATTCTTGATAAATTTCTATTAGTCTTTCAAATCCCAGCTCAGATTGGTGGCCCCTAGTGAAGCCTTTTCTGTCTACCACTGACACCACTCCCTCCTCTGGGATACCTCTGTGATTTGTTCACATTCCTATTGTATTTATCCCAAAATGTAACACATCTGTTTCTTGCCTGTCCCTCTTTGAATTTGATATTCTTTATTTATTTATTTTATTTTTAATTATTGTGGGTACATATGGTTGTATATTTTTATAGGGTACATGTGATGTTTTGATGCAGGCATACAATGTGAATTAATCCCTTCAGGCACTTATCATTTCTTTGTGTTAGGAAGATTCCAGTTCTACTCCTTTAGTTATTTTAAAGTATACTGTAATTTATTGTTGATTATAGTCACTTTGTTGTGCTAGCAAATATTATTTATTCTATCTGTCTAACCATATTTTTGTACCTATTAACCATCCCCGCTTTATACCCCCCTCCCCACTACCCTTCCCAGCCTCTGTCTCCATGAGATCAATTGCTTTTAATATTTAGTTCCCACATGTGAGTGAGAACATGTGAGATTTGTCCTTTTGTGCTTGGCTTATTTCACTTAACATAATGTTCTACAGTTCCGTCCATCTTGTTGCAAATGGCAGGATTTCATTCTTTTTTATGGCTATATAGTATTCCATTGTGTATATTGTGTATACAATTTCTTTATCCATTCATGTGTTGGTGGACACTTAGGTTGGTTGATTCCAAATCTTGGCTATTGTGAATAGTGCTACAATAAACATGGGAGTGCAGATGTCTTTTCAATATACTGAATTCCCCTCCTTTGGATATACACCCAGCAGTGGGATTGCTGGGTCATATGGTAGTTCTATTTTTAGTTATTTTTTGAGGACCCTCCATACTGTTCTCCATAGTTGTTGAACTAATTTACATTCCCATCAACACCATACAAGGATTCCCCTTTGCCACATCCTCAGCATTTGTTATTGCCTGTCTTTTTGATAAAAGCCATTTTAACTGGGGTGAGATGATATCTCATTGTAGTTTTGATTTGCATTTCTATGATGACTAATGATATTGAGCATTTTTTTCATATACCTGTTAGCCATTTGTATGTCTTCTTTTGAGAAATAATTATTCAGATCCTTTGCTCATTTTTAAATCAGATTATTTGATTTTTTTCCCATTGAGTTGTTGGAGCTCCTTATATTTTCTAGTTTTAATGCCTTGTCAGATGGGTAGTTTGCAAATATTTTCTCCCTTTCTGTGGGTTGTCTCTTACCTTTGTTGATTGTTTCCTTTGCTGTGTAGAAGCTTTTTAGCTTGATGTAGTCCCGTTTGTCCAATGTTGCTTTGGTTGCCTATGCTTTGGGGGTAGTACTCAAGAAGTCCTTGCTCAGACCAATGTCCTGAAGCGTTTCCCCAATTTTTTTTTTAGTAGTTTCATAGTTTCAGGTCTTAGATTTAAGTCTTAAATCCATCTTGATTGGATTTTTGTGTAGGGTGAGAGATAAGGGTCTAGTTTCATTCTTCTGCATATGGATATCCAGTTTTCCCAGCATCATTTATTGAAGAGACTGTCCTTTCCCAACTGTATGTTCTTGGCACCTTTGCTGAAGATAGGCTCACTATAGATGTGTGGATTTATTTCTGTGTTCTCTAGTCTGTTCCATTGGTCTATGTGTCTGTGTTTACATCAGTACCATGCTGTTTTGGTCCCTGCAGCTCTGTAGTATAATTTGAAGTCAGGTAATGTGATTCCTCCCGTTCTGTTCATTTTGCTCAGGATGGCTTTGGCTATTCTGGGTTTTTTGTGATTCCATATAAATTTTAGAATTATTTTTCTGTTTCTGTGAAGAATGTCATTGGTATTTTGATGGGGGTTTCATTGAATGTGTGGATTGCTTTTGATAGTATGGACATTTTAACAATATTGATTCTTCCAATCCATGAGCATGGAATATCTTTCCTTTTTGTGTGTGTGTGTGTCCTCTTCAATTTCTTACAGCAATGTTTTATAGTTTTCATAATAGAGATCGTTCACTTCTTTGGTTAAGTTTATTACTAGGTATTTTATTTTATCTTTTTGATATTCTTTAAGGCAGGGCTCATGCCTGCCTTCTTGCCTACATTCCTTCCACAAATACTGACAGAATGCTTGCTTTTGCCAGACATTTTATCAGAGGGATACAACAGTTAACAAGAACAGACAAGAATACCTGTCCCTATGGAGCTTTTGGGTGTTACTCATCTCTGTATCCATAGAACTTACCACAGAGACTAGCATTTAGTATGTAAGCAAGAAATATTTGTTGGATTGAAGTCAAGAAACCAGAATTATGGCTATATTTGAAATACCCATATCTTTTTCTTTCTTACTACCTACATTATACATATAGTATTCTACTTGTACATACATTAATTTTTAGGTCTAATACCTAATCAGTATTTCTTACTTGCCTAAGTTTCTGTACCTTTGTCTCCATCAGTGGTATCTAACAAACGCTATTGTCTATCAATCAGCCTATAAGAGTGCTATGATAAAAAAAGAATTAAAAGATCTCTTACAATTCAGGAAGCTATGAGAATATTCAAGACATAAAAAAAAGTAATTCTCAAAAGGTAACAGCTTTTCATTTGTCATCAGATTGTGCAAATGGTTTATTTTAAACTTAGGTAATATTCCTAGGTCAGTCTCTATCAATGTAATATCCAAAGACCACCTACATAAAAATCACCTGAGAATGCTGCTTCAAAGTAAAGATCCTTGTCTAACCAACAAATTAGAATTTCTGGGGATGGGGCCCAGGTATCTCAGGGTTGGGTTTTTTTTTTTTTTTTTTTTTTGAGACACAGTCTTGCTCTGTCACCCGGGCTAGAATGCAGTGGCATCATCATAGCTCACTGCAACCTCAAACTCCTGGGCTCAAGCAATCCTCCTGCCTCAGCCTCCTGAGTAGCTGGGACTATCAGGACATGCCACGGCACCCGGCTAATTTTTCTATTTTTAGTAGAGGCGGGGTCTCGCTCTTGCTCAGGCTGGTCTCCTGAGCTCAAGCTATCCTCCTGCCTCAGCCTCCCAGAGTGCTAGGATTACAGGTGTGAGCCACGGCACCTGGCTTTAAACAAGGTATTCTTAACCTTTTTGGTGCCCCAGTCCCCTTTGACAGTCTGGTGAAGCCTATGAATCCCTTTTCAGAAAACTGTTTATACATGTGTAAATAAAAATACAAAGGATCACAAAGGAAACTATGAATATTGAAATACAGTTATCAAAATATTTTAAAAACAAATTTTATAGAGTAATTTATATGGTTTTTATTAATATTAAATAATGCGCTCTAACATTGGGTCTAATACTACCGTAAGTTGAAATAGTAGATGAGCGTAAATAATATTTTAAGACATCTGCCACAATTCTAATGTGATATCAAGTTGTCTGTAATTTCTATTAGTGACAAAGTTGCAGGTTCAGCTAAAACTACTACGGTTTGTTGCCTGGCTTCATAATGGAAGGAAATGCTAAATTTCAGTCAGAAGTAAATGAAAATAATGGTATAATGTTTTTCCCGTCCAAGTTCACAGACACTAGGCTTGGAATCCCTGGCTTTGAGATTGTGACTAGGTAGAACAGAGACTAGTGAGGCTGTAGTGAAGACAAAAGCTGGGATCCAGACACTAGTCAAAGGAGTAAAATTCAGGAATGAAGTCAGGGAGCCTCAATATTTGGTATAATAATAATATATTATAATAATAATGGTATAATATTATACCAAATTATTATTAATAATAAATAATAATAATAATTTGAGACAGAGTCTCACTCTGTCACCTGGGCTAGGGTGCAGTGGCATCATCATAGCTCACTGAAACCTCAAACTCCTGGGCTCAAGCGATCCTCCTTGCCTCAGCCTCCCGAGTAGCTGGGACTATAAGCACATGCCACTGTGCCCAGGTAATTTTTCTATTTTTAGTAGAGACGGGGTCTCGCTTTTGCTCAGGCTGGTCTCGAACTCCTGGCCTCAAGCGATCCTCCCACCTCGGCCTCCCAAAGTGCTAGGATTACAGGCATGAGCCACTGCACCTGGCCATATTTGACATTATTAATTTAAGTAATTCAAAGAGGAGTCAGGGGTCAAAATAATCATCCCTGCATTGTCTGGCTTTTAATTGATTGGTTTGGCTGTTTTGCCCCTGAGTGTACTTGGATAGGCTTACCTGCACACCCTTGTTATTGTCCCCTCCCCATATACCCTGACTCTTCCAGAGGGTAGCAGTGGAGAAAAGTTCAGACTTTTACTATTTTGTGGTTTTGAAGGAGGAACGTTTTCCGGGGTGGAGAGAGACATTCTAGGATGAGGAACCAGCATGTGCAGTAACGACAGAGTCGGGAACAGGCTGGTACTTGAAAACAGTAAGAAGTTCAAAGTAGCTGAGACCTAAGGTGGGTGAGTGGGAGAGGCAGGAGATGAAGCTGGAGAGGCAGGTCTTCCAACCACGTGTATGAGTTTGGGTTTCAGGACGGAGTTAGTAGGAAGCCAGAAGAGAACTTTATGCTGAAGAGAAACATGGTAAAGTATATTTCTTATAAAAATAAGTCTGCTGGCAAAATGGGGGATGACTTAGACGAAGACAGAGCACTTTTGAGGCTTTGGTAAGAACCCGATTGAGAAAAGTATGGTTCTCTGAAGTAAAGTAATAGTCATGAGACAGAGAAGAAGGAACAGATATGAGAGATGTTAATGACTGATTTGGATATATGCCATGAAGAAGAAGAGTTTGGGGTGACTTTGAAGTTTCTAGCTTGGGGACTCAGAGGAGTGGAAGCACCATTAACAGAGGTACCAATCATGAGAGGCACAGCAGGTTTTGGGGGAAAGATTTTTTAGTTCACTTTTGCATAACCTGAGTTTTAAGTGCCTATTGAACATCAAATGAGAGATGCATGGAGTTTCCATTTTAACCATTATTCACAGTAATCTTTTAAAGTAGGTAAATGATGTGAGATATTCTTTTTGTCTAGAAATTGACAGACTTTGTGAAAATTATGGGACAGTTAGATTTCAGAAATATGTAGGATTAGGCATTATATTGTCTTTTTGTTCTACTTTTGATGAAATGTCAGTCAATGGCTGTCCTCCAAAGAGTTATAGTTGCATAATTAATTCTTCTGGATTAAAAAAAATTCTCCATATACTTCTGGTAATGGATTCTGGCAATATAGATTATCAGTAGGCTTGTCTTCCTGTATCTGAGGTTTTGTATTCTGTCTGTTTTTTGTATTCTTCACTTGCCTTTCTACCAGAGGGCTGTAGATAGGGTGAGAGCAAGAAGCAGCACAAGTGTTTGTGCAGTCAGTTTTTACAACAGCTCCGTGGCCTGCAAACTACTCTCAGCAACTGGTACAGACACAAAGGGAACTGGCTAGCTGTAGCCATCTCCATATTCATTGCCTTTTCAGGTTTGGGGGCCTGGGATAAGGGGAGAGTTTCACTGTGAAAGTGAGATGTTGAAATTCAGAATTGGTCTTTAGCAAATTTGTGAGAGAAGTGATGTTTGCCTTTGGTGTTCCTTTTACCTCTGCCTGGCTGTTCTGAATCCTTATACCTGGTGCCTTCGTATTTGGTCCTGGTTGGGTCACAGACCACACTTCAGCATCTTGTCTAGACTTGCTCTCTCTAATAGGCATTGTTCCTTCGACTTTTCTTCTTCCCTGATAAAATTTCTTGTTCCTGTATTTTATAAACTACTCTATGTGAATATGGATGGTTACTCATGGTTTAAAATGTGCTATAACTTTCAAGTAACAACTACATTTTAAGAGGGGTCCTGGGACAGTGCTTTTTACCTAAAGGAGTTACTCTAATAGTAACGACAGCAGATACCATGGTAGTTGGAGCCCAGAGGTCTTTCCTAATAATTCTTAAATAGTATCGATAGCATACACATGTGAAAGACATTTAGAAAATACAGAAGAAAATGTATTCATTTATAAAGGCTGAGGGAAGAATGAGGAAAAGATGTATCAGGTGGAATTCATTTGTAGATGCTTGACTGAAGGAGAACAGATGAGTTATTTTTGAGAAATCTGTGGAGTGGGGTGAGGAGAAGTTGCACATTTTAGTTGAAATCATTTTGAGGGCAGGGACCATGCCTTTATGTTTGTGTCCTCTATGGGGTGGAAGAATGATTTATATGTAGTGTGTAGTAATGGTTACTTTAAATGAATGAGCAAATCCATGCAGGGGAACTATGGATTTTTTTTTTAAAGAAAACTTCTATGTTTGTTTTTACCTTGAAAAATCCCCTACACCCTGCTAGAATTAAAAAAGAAACTTTCCATGGATTTAGCATCTCTATATATACACACACACACACGCGCGTGCGTGCACACACATACGTACACATACATATATGTAATCATTTAAAGAGGTTGGTTGGGTTATCCAGTGAATTAGGCAAAAATGAAAACACATTTATTCCTCAACGAACTCCATATTAAAGAAAGTTATATGACTCGTAACAAGCAGTGCTGAAAAGGGAGTCATTACAGTTGTCCATTCATCCCTGTATGAGATGTGAAAATTTGTATATGTTTTGTTTGGCTTTTTAAATGTTGACAAGTCTCAGGTGTATGTTAATAGAAATGCGGTTATCATAAGTCCATTAGAATGGCATCTGGGAAGGAAAACTGATGTTAAGAAATCAGTAAGAGAAAAAATACAAAGAAAATCCTTTTGGTGATATGCAGCATGAGCAGGTTGGGAGCAAAGGGAGGGCCGAGATGATGGAAATCCTCACTAAAATTAAAAGCCATAGAAAAGTGGGGAATAGTATCAAAGGCAATGCAACATAAATCATTATCTACAGGGCAAAATAAAAGACAAAGGAATTAGTGTTATCAGTTCATGCTTTATGTAGAAAACAGTAATTTGTTTCTTAGAGGTGTCTTTGACATGAAACCTAACAATGGAAAACTGCCACTGAGAGTGTGGGCCTTGTTTTAATGAGTACCTCATGACAGTACAGAACTGGAAGCCACAAAGCTCTCCAGAGTATTAGTAAATCAAATTTTATGCTAGGAAAATAGAAAGATGAAAGCATGTTCACCGTACCTATTCAAAAGTAGGAACAATAGCAGAATTTCAGTTAACTTAGGCTTCGGATATGATATGCAAACCATCAAGTGGTTATCTGTATTACTATCCAAGAAAGATTATTGAAGGCTTGGGATGTCCAAGTGTGGTATTACCTATAAGCATATATTTATTGACCACTTGCTGTGTATATAATACTGGGTTAGATGCTATGGGAAGAAGATATGAAAATAAGCAAAGACGGACATTGAAGAAATATTTACGAGCATGCTGAGTGTTGTCATGGAAAGGTGTGAAGTGCAATAGGAATGTTAAGGTGAGGGATATTGTCAAATCTGCAAATCAGAGAAAACACTCTGGAGGAAATGTCTACTTAAGTGAGACTTGAAAGATGAAAAAGTTAGCCAGGTGAAGAAGTACTAACATTCTAGGTAGAGGGAGAGCATGTGTGGGGTCCTGGAGGTGAGAGAGAACATGGCATATTCTAGGGACCTTAAGAAGCCCAGTGTGGCTGAAGCATAGAAAACCATGACTAGTTTGGCTGGAAATGAGACTGGAAAGTAAGACAGGAGTCATATTGTGAGGGGCTTTACAGACCATGTTATCTATTTTAACCTGTGTTCTAAAGACAATGGGAAACCATGGAAGGTTTTAAGAACATGAAAAGGCTGATGAGAACTTCATTAAAAGAGACACTATACTCTTAGGTGAGGTCATCATGGAAGACAGTAATAGGTAGCTGGTTATTTTTTTGTCAGGTTAGTAGCCGTACTTGGCTATTTATTGGACTGTGCTTACCAGACCTTGATGGTGGGGTAATCCATGTGTTCTGTGAAACTTTTAAAACCAGCTAGTGATTGTCAAATGACAAGCACTTTAAGAGATTCTGGCTGGGTTAACTTTATGGTTCCATTTTAATAAATAAATAAATATATATTAGGAGATGCTGATACTAATTTGGAGTGGGTATTAGCCAATTAAGAGAAAAACCGATAATTTGGGTTTTTTCCCCAACAAATAGAAGAAATATAGGAGGGAAGGGAAGAGAGAAAAAAGGTAGATACATAACCGAGTGGCAAGATGAACAGTACTCAGTAGCTTTGCCATATGTTGTCAGTGGATGGAGTGTGATTCAGGAGATTTGGATTCAGTTATATTATTTTACATTTGACTTACCGTTTTAACTTGCTTAGGGAATCACTTAAATTAGTCATGCCTTAGTTACTCTCTTGTAAAGACACTCTGGCCCAGAACCAACCATTATGCAGGTTCACTTAATGAAATCATGTCATTTAGCTAGAGCATCTTGAGCTCCAAAGAGAGGTATCTCACGCGAGAAGTTTTGATTACAATTGTTATGTTCTGCTTGTTTGCACCTCGGTTCCTCAGAAAAGAAATACATTCTGAAGAAATCCCTTTAATAGGGACTTGGGAATGTAGGCAGGCTGCCTTGTAATATTCACACTTCTCTAATTGCACAATTGAGTATGTGTCTTTGATGGGCTTCTTATGGCAGGTGTATTGACTTTCTTCTCCCTCCTGGTGTTGGTGTAATATTTTTACAGAACATTGGAGGGTACTGTGAATAGATCCTGATGGTAAGGTGTGAACAGGAAGAAAGATGTTTGCTTAGATTTTGGCTCATACTCTAGGGAAGTTGCCTAGAATGTGGTTGTAAAAGACTGTCATGTAGCAAATCCTGCCTACCTTTCCTGTCTCTTCTGTAAGCTAAAATAACTAACACTGTTTTACCCACTTAGGGTCACTGACTTGTGCTTTTTGTATGTAGAGATGATGCTAAATCACTAGCAGTTGATGGTGGCTCTGACTTGTTTTCACTAGTTAGAGGGGTTGCATCTGAGCTTTTCACTCACCTTATTTCCCTGAGGACCAATATAATACCTCTGGGGGGCAGTGGTCAAGGTGAGGCTTTTGGTCTCTGGCTGTGGTATAGAGCAAGTCTCACTGGCCTGCTTGTGTTCTAACTGCAATTTTGACTTCAGTGCCATGCTCAATTTAGTTGAGTGAGGTTGCTGGGGGTAGGGGGGTACCAATGAATCTCAGAGAGCGGAACTCACAAAAATGTACTCTATTTAGTCAATAGACAAATATATAGCTAAAGAGTATGCAGATGTCTTTCACTGAAATGAGAAAATAAATGTTTATGACCTTCTTTTGCATCTCTTAAGGAAGAAAGATCCTGGAATTTTGTGTTTGGTTTCGGTCCACAGTGTTTCATTGTTTTCTATTATGGTAGCTTTCTAAGTCAGTTGCTGATTTGTCACAACTTTCTGTTTTAGATTCAAGCTTTTTTTAAAAAAAATATTTTGTTTTCGTAATGTAAAGTCTAGAAACTGCCTTTACATTGTAATGTTGTTTGTACTTACCCACAGCCTAAAATAATCTATTGATGGTATTTTACTTCTAAACAGTAAGGAAGTTATGCCGTAATCTGTTGGGAAAACTATACGTTTTAGACTTTTCTAGGTTAAAGGAAACAGCAGTAGCTTGAGCTCTGGACATTTGGCCTCATAGTCTGTCATCCAGGGCATTTGCCCAGGCTGCTTGGTAGAAATAATCCCATTTCAAATGTACATTGGTTCCAAAGGACAGTTCTGCTTCTGGAGTAGTCCCAAACACACATTGCTAGGCTTATAAAACAGGGCTGAGGGCAGTAGCGTGCTGGAACCAGCTTGCTCTGGCTAGTAAGAATGACTGTATACATTTCTTCTCAAGTCTGTGTTGAATGATATAATGTTGGTATATTGAAATAGGCCATGATGGGAGTATTTACACCACAGAAATAGACAAAGGCTACCGATTAGAGCTTCCTCTCCCCTTGGAGAGTCAGTTGTTAAACACTTAAGGGCACACCGCTGGCTGGAGGCTGTTATCCCAGCCACTGAGGCCTACCCCTGAGTAGACTTGACATACTCCATTCTAGTATTAGAATTGAGACTGATCTAGACCTACCAGGGTCTTTTGGGGATGAATCTAAAGGAATAAGCCAGTTTAAATCCATACTTTTGAAACTGGGTGAGAAACAGCTAAGTCATTTGAAGGATAAAGGGCCAGGATGGGGCTGAATTACCATTCAGTTTATTGCATTCACAACAATATCATCTAACAGGCTGATTCCAGGTGCTAGCCATTTACTGTAAATAAGAAATAGGGAATCTTTTGTCACTGGAACAATTTACCAAACAAGTACCTTCCTGTCCATTCATGGCAAAGGAATGAGAGCAACAAAAGAAGTCCTCAACTTGAGTATACTCTGTAAGTGGCTCAGCTCCCTGGTAGGCACTGATGTATTTCATGTGTATCCATCTTATCCCTGCAGATTCTCTTGGCTTAATGATTGTCAAAACACTGTGTAAATAGTTGGTGATATTGAAGATGGCAATTTACATAAACTGTATTTTTTTCTTTCTTTCTGTTTTGACAAAAATGGACTTCCTGTGGGTGTTTTTCTTTTTTTCTTTTTTCTTTTTTTTTTAGGAGAATGCCTCAGACACCTGGGTTTTAGTGCTTTCATTTTTAGAATGTGTTCATCCTACTTGGCAGTTAATATTTTTGACTTTCAGAACACTTTTGGAATACTCCTTGATTTTAAAACTTTTTACTGTTAAAAATATTTACAACACACATAATAGATATAGGGATACTTTTACTACAAATCATTAAAAAAAACTAAACACCTGATTGGAAAATTGGACAAAAGAGAAAAGCAAAGCTATAGACAGAAACATGGAAATATAAGTAGTCAATAAATATATAAAAAGATGATCTATCTGAATCATAATTGAAAATGTATTAATAAAAGCAAATGAAAGCAATATATCAATGTTGGTTGAGAATGTGAAATAAATCAGCATTCTCATATGCTATTGGTGGGCGTATAAATTGGTATTAGGTTTATTGAAGAAAAGTGGACAATATCTTTCCAAATGTAAAATTCATTTAGCTTTGGACCCACTGTTCTTACTTCCAGGAATTTCTCTTACAGAAATATTCACATATGAACATAATATATACATACACACACAAAGCTATTTATTATAACATTCTTTTAATAGCACAAAAACTGAGAAATACCCAACATTAGGGATGATTTAATTAATTAGTTAAATTAATTATGGAAAAACCAGGCAGTGGTATACTTTGTACCCATAGAAAATACGAGGTAGATCTACTTGCACTGACATAAGGAGATGTTCATGATATACAGGTAGCATTAGGTGAAAAAAGTATTCTCCAATAAGTATGTCTTGTATGACCTTATTTTTGTTTGAAAATTATATATCACACTTCACTATAGACACTTTTGTACTATTTGAATATTTTATGATAAGCAGGTGTTACTTTTGTGTTTAAACTATATTGGAAAATAGTTTAGTTTTTATACTGTTCTATAAGCTTGTGCCCCTCTATGTACATGTTTTGAACTTATCCCTACCTCACTCTTCCCAACTACTGTATGACATTCCACCGCATGGATGAGCCATCCTTCATCCATCCATCCATCCATATATTCACCTATTCACCTACCTATCTATCCATCACATTATTTTTTGTCTGCTTATTTAAAGCATTTCTTTTTCCAATCATAGAAGCAATTCTTACCCTTGGCCAAGACAAAACCAAAAACAAACCAGCAAACATAATAACAAAAGGATACAGTTAGAGAAAGGTACCCAAGAAAAAAATAACTACAGCTTAGACCTATTGTCTAGAGGCAACTACTTTAACAGTTTCTGTTGTAGTGGTTACTTTTATGCCATTAAATAATATGCTTATTATTATAACATTAGTATTTATATCAATATCATTACATTATAATATTAAGAATATGCTTAAATCCCCCTTATCATCTCTTTTCTTCTCCCTTCCTTGTCTATCTGTGCCAGGGTCAGAAGAAACCCATATCAGGAAATCTAACTCTGGCATAGTTCATATCTTGGGACATTTGACCCAAGACTGGAAGGTGTTTATGTAGAGTATATGTTTAAAGATACCCAGCCTTAAAGAGAATGGGAAGAACCAGAGAGGAAAATGGATATAGTCAGAGAGGGGAGGACCAATCAGGAAATGTGGGTCCTTCTCTGTACCAGCCCCTTGCCTGAAACCTGAGAAGGCCAGGGCTAGGTTGCAGTTTGGTGTTTTAGCTGTAACTAAATTCTCACCCAGAGTTCCTAGAACTCTTAATGGCATGATAAAGTGGAGAAAAACATGGCTTTTGCGTTCAAAAGACTTGATTTTGAATCCCACTTCCATCACTTTCTAGCTGTACAATCTTGGGACAACTTGTTTAACTCCTTTGGGCCCCAGCGTTCCTATCTGTAAACTGGCAATAATGTCTTACTCAATACTACACTGTAGGAGTTAGATGATGATGATGATGATGGCAACTAATATTTATTAACTGCTTACTATGTGCCAGATGTGATTCTAAGTGCTTTCTATTTATGAAGTGCCTTGTGCAATAGTACATACACAAGAAAGATACTATTGTGATCTCATTTACAAGTGAAAAAAATCCAGATACAAATAAGTTAAGTAACTTTTCCAAAGCCTGTAGCTAGCAAATGGTACAGTTAGGACTCACGCTGAGGCAATCTGGCTGCAGATGATAGAGTATATATACTGTGATACAGTTATACTTTAAAGCACCTAGCATGTTGTATGATACATAGTAGTTCTAAGTATATATTTGTTTCTTCCTTCTCCCTACTAGATTGACTGATAGATTTTGCACTTTCAACCTAAAGGAGCCTGTATGACATACAAATTCATACTCTCCTTTTTATGTTTTCAGAGAAGTAAGCCCTTAAATACTTTGCATTAAACTCTAAATTACTATACCAAGTGTTCAGCCTTATTGTTGAAGGCATTAGCAATACCTTGGCTCAGAGTGAGCTGCTAGACTTCCTAAAGATGTGAATTCGAGCCTATCCCTCTTCCCTGCAGTGTTCAAACTGAAGTATGTAGGAAACTTGACAACATTCTTAGATATTCGTATGTCTCCCATAGTGTCCAGGGGAACATGTGCAAATTGAGCCACAAAAATAGATCTATGCCTTCCAGAGTTCCCTAAAGCAGATAGAGAAGTCAAGTTCATGTGACATCCCTGCTACACATAAGAAATATATCTGTATTTTTGAAAGAAAACATGATCATTGGAGAAGGAGAAAAAATAGTAAGGCAAGGAAACAATGGCAGATCTCAGTGGGACACTTTATTTGGAAGAAGTCAGAAGAGAGAAAGGGAATATGAACTTGTACAAAGGGCTGTTCTCAGTTATGTGAGATATTTGTTAGCTCTTAGATACACTTTTGATCAGTAATGCTTTCTCTTTTTTCACTGTTATCACCCTGGCACAGCCCACTATCATCTCTCATCTGGGCCACTGCAATAGTTTCCGAACTGGTTTCCCTGCATCCAGACTTTCTTCTCCTTTCCCGTCAGAGGAGTAGCCAGGATCTAAAAACAAGGCAAAATGAGTCTGTGGGCAGGGTTAGTGTCATTGATTTCTGGAGATCAAGCAAGTACTAAAGTACCGCTTTTTAATTACCTTTTCTGTATGTTTTAAGCTCTTTCTCACTGCTTCAGCAATGTCTTTTCATTATTATTTTAATGGCCATCGTGTCAACATACATATTACCTTTGAAAGACAGTGTTAGTTTTTGATAATGCTACCCTACTAGCTCTGTTTTTGCCTTTAATCCATTCTCAGCACAGCAGCCAGGGTGATCTGTTTCAAAACAGCAAGTCAGATCATATCACTTTCTTGCTTAAAACCTTTGCTTCCCACCGCACTTAGGATAAGGTCCAAATTCCTTACCAAGGTCTATGATGTTCTGCAGGTTCTGGCTGCTGCTTACTTTTACAACTTTCCTACCATTCTTCACTGCTATAGCTATATTGGTCTATCTTTAGTTTCTGAATCAGATCATCCTAACGAAGCCCTTGCATATCTTATTTCCTCTAACTGGAACATTCTCCTCCCCCTTTGCTTAGTTAAATTTTACCCATTCTTTAAAGCTCAGATCAAGTGTCATTTCTTCAATTAAGACTTCTTTGACCACCACATACTAGATTGAGTTCCTAAGCACCATGTATATCTACTTCTTATGTTTACTATAATTATGATTAAATAATTAATTAATTGTTTAATGTGTGTTTCTCCCAATAGAATGTTAGCTTCATGAGGGTAGGGATCATGTCTGTCTTCCTCACAATACTATATCCTTAGCAGTGCCTGCTAAGTACATATAGTTGATTCTTAGTATTTATTGAGTGAATTAAATTAAGGGTTATCTGCGTTGTGACTGTGTGTGAGAGGGTAGATTTTTATGACCCTCTTACATAATCCTGTACTTGACTTCAAAGTCAGATATTCAGATGGTTGGTTTATTTATTTATTTATTTATTTATTGAGACAGGGTCTCACTCTGTCACCCAAGCTGGAGTGCAGTAGTGTTGTCATAGCTCAGTGCAACCTCAAATTCCTGGGCTCAAGCAATCCTTCCGGCTCAGCCTCCTGAGTAGCTAGGACTATGGGTGCGCGCCACTATGCCTGGCTAATTTTACTATTTTTTGTAGAGGCAGGGTCTTGCTATGTTGCTCAGGCTGGTCTTGAACTCCTGGCCTTAAGTGATCCTCCTGCCTTGGCCTCCCTAAGTGCTAGGATTATAGGCACGAACCACTGTACCCAGCCCAGATGGTTTATTTTTGATTTTACCAATGTCCAAACAGTCCTTTGGTGGCCCCAAGGGAATACAAATTATAAAGTTGAAAATATTTGAGATTAATAATTTCTTATAAAAAATAATTCTGTATGGATGAGCACCAAGTAGCAATATGTGCCCAAAACTTAACATTTTTATTAAAGTTTAGTTAAGGAATAGGGAACTTTGTTAGGAAATATAGATCAGTATGCTCAATAAAAATTCTGCCAACTTTTCTATCTTTAAAGCATGTCTTTAGGCTATAACTAAGTAAAAGAAAAGTAATTTTACTTGCAGATGAAATATCAGTTCCTGTCAGTTTGTTGTTATATAGGTAATGCAATTAGTTAAACTTATTTTGAACCAGATCATTCTTTTACTGAATCTTTGATTATTCCAATTATGGTGTTTTGTAGATTATCTCTCAAGACATATCCTTGCCCATAGAACTGAATTGGGCAGTAGAGAGCTGATTTTAATTTTATAGAGGCAAGTATTGGCTTCTTGAATTAGTCTTATTATAACATGAATCCATGTTTCTGTTTTAACATCAGATGATCATAATGTCAACAAAGACCACAGACACCAGTTGCTTTTACTTATACCTAATTACTTCCCTAAGTATAAAGATTTTGGTAACTCAACTTTAAGACTATCTATTCCTATTGTGAAAAAGGACCTCCTCCCCACCCCCACCCCAAATATCTTCATATGTCAGTGAGGGAACATAAGGCTGATGTGGTGAAGAGTATGATGAACTGGTGCCACTTCAAGATATCTTAGGGTACCTAAAACCTAAAGCATCTGAAAAGCAAGCCTGGTGATGAAGGAGGTTTAAATCAGAAAAAACTCTGGGTTAAATGAGACCAACAGTTTCCCAACCTGCTTGGTATGTCTAAAAGGACTAATATTAGGAATGACACATTTGGCAAATAATCTAGAACTGTGATTTTGATGTGTGAACATATCATTGAAAAGGGAAAAACGTCTATGAACTAATTTTCTATTATGTTTAATAACTGGTTTTAATTAATTTTATTGATATAAAATTTGCATACCATAGAATTCTATGATTTAAAGTATATAGTTCAATAGTTATTTTATTTTGAGACAGGGTCTCCCTCTGTTGTCTGGGCTAGAGTGCAGTGGCTTCATCATAGCTCACTGCAACCTCAAGCTCCCGGACTCAAGCAATCTTCCTGCCTCAGCCTCTCAAGTAGCTGGGACTATAGGCATGCTCCACCATGCCTGGCTGAATTTTGTATTTTTTTTTATAGAGGTGGGATCTCACTTTGTTGCCCAGGCTGCTCTTGAACTCCTGGCCTCAAGTGATCCTCCTGCCTCACCCTCCGAAAGTGCTGGGATTACAGGCATGAGCCACTGTGCCTGACCTAATAGTTACTTATTTATTTTTCACTGATACATAATATTTGTATATATTTATGGCATACATGTGATATTTTGTTACATGTGTAGAATGTATAATGATCAAGTCAGGGTATTTGGGGTTTTCATCACCTCAAGTATCATTTCTATGTGTTGGGAACATTTGAAGTCCTCTCTTCTAGCTATTTTGAAATATACAATACATTATTTCTGACTGTTGTCACCCTGTTCTATTGGATATTAGAAATCCTTCCTTCTATCTAACTGTATGTTTGTGCCCATTAACCAGCCTTTCTTCATCCCTCCTCCCCCACACACTCTTCCCAGCCTCTGGTATCTAGCATTGTACTCTCTACCTCCATGAGATCTACTTTTTCAGCTTCTACATATGAGTGAGAACATGCGATATTTTTCTTTCTGTGCCTGGCTTATTTCATTTAACATAATGACTTCCAGTTCCACCCATGTTGTTGCAAGTAACAGGAATTTATTCTTTTTATGGCTGTATAATATTCCATTTTATATAATATACCACATTTTCACGTTTTCTTTATCCCTTCATTCATTGATTGAAACTTAGGTTGATTCCTTATCTTTGTTATTGTGAATAGCACTGCAGTAAACATGAGGGTGTAGGTATCTTTTTGATATACTGATTTCTTTTCCTTTGGATAAATACCCAGTGGTGAGATTGCTGGAGTGTATGATAGTTCTATTTTTAATTTTTTAATGAACCTCCATACTGTTTCCATAATGGCTCTACTAATTTATATTCCCACCACCATTGTAAAAGTTCCCTTTTCTCTGCATCCTTGCTAGCATCTGTAATTTTTTGTCTTTTTGATAACAGCCATTCTAACTGTGGTCAGGTGATATCTCATTGTGGTTTTGATTTGCATTAATTAATGACTTTGGGCATTTTCTTCATGCACCTGTTGACCATTTGTGTGCTGCCTTTGAGAAATGTCTTTTCATGTCCTTTGCCTACTTTTTAATAGGATTATATGTTTTCTTACTGTTGTTTGAGTTCCTTGTATATTCTGGATATTATTCCCTGGTCAGATGAATAGTTTGAAAATATTTTCTCCCATTCAGCAGGATATCTCTTTACTCTGTTGATTGTTTCCTTTGCTTTTTAGTTTAATATAGTTTCTTTAATCTATTTTTGCTTTGTTGCCTATGCTTTTGAGGTCTTAGCTATAAAATTGTTGCCTAGACCAATGTCTGGAAGTGTTTCTCCTATGTTTTGTTCTAGTAGTTTTATGGTTTTGGGTCTCACATTTAAGTCTTTAATCCATCTTGAGTTGATTTTTGTATATGCTGAGAGATAGGAATTCAACTTCATTCTTTTGCATATGGATATTCAATTTTCCCAGCACCATTTATGGAAGAGGGCGTCCTTTTCTCAAAGTATGTTCTTGGTGCCTTTGTTGAAAATCAGTTGGCTTTAAATACATGGATTTATTTCTGGGTTCTCTATTCTGTTCCATCAGTCTATGTGTCTGTTTTTAATACCAATACCATGCTAGTTTGGTTACTATAGCCTTGTAATATATTTTGAAGGCAGGTAGTATGTTACTTCCAGCTTCATTCTTTTTGCTTAGGACTGCTTTGGATATTTGGGCTCTTTTTTGGTTCCATGTGAATTTTAGGATTTTTTTTTTCTATTCTGTGAAAAAAGATGTTGGTATTTTGACAGAGATTACACTGAATCTGTATATTGCTCTGGATAGTATGGTCATTTTAATGATGTTAATTCTTCTGATTCATGACCATGGGATGTCTTTCCACTTGTTAGTGTCCTCTTCAATTTCTTTCATTAGAGTTTTGTAGTTTTCCTTATAGAGGTCTTTCACCTCCTTGGTTAACTTTATTCCTAGGTATTTTTTTTTTTTTGGTAGCTATTATAAATGAGATTGTCTTCTTAATTACTTTCTCAGCTAGTTCATGATTGGTGAGTAGAAATGCTATTGATTTTTATATGTTGATTATTTTTTTTATCCTGCAACTTTACTGAATTTATTTACCAGATCTAAGAGTTTTTCAGTGGAATATTTAGGTTTTTCTAGATATAAGATCATGCCCTCTGCAAAGAGGAATAATTTGACTTCCTCTTTTCCAATTTAGATGCCTTTTCTTTCTTTCTCTTGCTTGATTGAGCTGGTGAGGACTTCCAGTACTATACTGAATAGGAGTGGTAAAAATGGGCGTCCTTGTCTAGTTACAGTTCTTAGAGGAAAGGCTTTCAGCTTTTCCTTATTCAGTATGATATTAGCTATGAGTTTCTCATGTATGGCCTTCAGTAGGTTTAGGTGTGTTTCCTCTATGCCTAGTTTGAGAGTTTTTTATCATGAAGGGATGTTGAATTTTATCAAATGCTTTTTCTGTATCTCTTGAGATGATCATATGGTTTTTGTTTTTTATTCTGTTGATATGATGTATCATGTTTATTGATTTGCATGTGTTGAACAATCTTTGCATCTGTGGGTCAAATCCCACTTGATCATGTACTATTTTTATTATTATTATTATTATTTTTCGATGTGCTGTTGGATTTGGTTTGCTAGTATTTTGTTGAGGATTTTTGTGTCTATGTTCAGCAAGGATATTGGCCTGCCTGTAGTTTTCTTTTTTTGTTGCATTCTTGTCTAGTTTTGGTTTCAGGATAATGCTGGCCTTGTAGAATGATTTAGGGAGAATTCCCTTCGCTTCAATTTTTTTTGGAATAGTTTGAGGAGAATTAGTGTTAGTTCTTATTTGTAATTTTTATAGAATTTGGCAGTGAAGCCATCTAGTCCTGGACTTTTCTTTGTTGGGAGACTTTTTGTTAATGATTCAATCCCATTGTTCATTATTGCTCTGTTCAGGTTTTCTTATTTCTTCCTGATTTAGTCTTGATAGGTTGTACGTGTCCAGGAATTTATCCACTTCCTCTAGGTTTTCCAGTTTTTTAGGCTAGTATTCATAGTAGTCTGTGATGATCTTTTGTATTTCTGAGGTATAAGTTGTAATGTCTTCTTTTTCATTTCAGATTTTATTTATTTGGGTCTTCTCTCTTTTTTTCTGGGTTTTGTCTAGCTAGGAGTTTGATTTTGTTAATCTTTTCAAAAAACTAACTTTTCATTTCGTTGATCCTTTGTATTTTTTTAAAATTTCATTTAGTTCTGCTCTGATCTTTATTATTTCTTTCCTAATGTTGGGTTTGGGTCTTGCTTTTCTAGTTCCTTGAAGTGCATCATTGGATTGTTTATTTGAATCTTTTCTACTTTTTTGATGTAGGCATTCATTGCTATAAACTTCCCTCTTGGCACTGCTTTTGCTATATCCCATAGGTTTTGATATGTTGTGTTTCAATTTTCACTTGTTCCAGTACATTTTTTTTATTTCCTCCTTAATTTCCTTCTTGACTCAATGTCATTCAGGAGCATATTGTTTAATTTCCATGTATTTGTAATATTTCCAAAGTTATTCTTCTTCTGATTTCTAGTTTTATTCCATTGTGGTCTGAGAAGATAGTTGATATGATTTTGATTTTTAAAAATTTGTTGAGACTTATTTTTTGTCTTAACATATGGTCTATTATGGAGAATGTCGCATGTGTTGATGAGAAGAATGTGTATTCTGTAGCTATTGGATGAAATGTTCTGTAAATGTTTCTTAGGTTCATTTGCTCTAAAGAACAGTTTAAATTCAATGTTTCTTTGTTAATTTTCTATATATATGATCTGTCTAATACCAACAGTGGGGTGTTAAAGTCCTCAGCTATTACTGTATTGAAGTCTATCTCTTCCTTTAGATTTAATAACATTTACTTTATATCTGGGTGCTTTGGTATTGTGTGCATTATTTTTAGAATTGTAATATTCTCTTGCTGAATTGATCCCTTTATCATATATAATGGCCTTCTTTGTGTCTTTAATTTTTTGACTTAAAGTCTGTTTTATTCTGAAATAAGTATAGCTACTCCTGCTTGCTTTTGGTTTCCCTTTGTGTGGAATAGTTTTTTCCATCCCTTTACTTTCAGGCTGTATGTATCTTTATAGATGAGATGAGTTTCATATAGGCAGCATATATAGTTACTTGGGTCATTTTTTAAAATCCATTCAGCCAGTCTATATCTTTTGAGTGGAAAGTTTAATCTGTTTACATTCAAGGTTATTATTGATATGTGAGGGCTTATTTCTGTCATTTTATTAATTGATTTCTTATTTTGTATATCCTTTGTTCCTTTCTTTGCCTCTTATTTTTTATCATTGTGGTGTGGTGGTTTTCTGTATTGGTAACATTTGAGTCTTTCATTTGTTTGTTCTTCCATTGGATTTTATACTTTTGTGTGTTTTCATGATGGTGGATATCTTCCTTTCACTTTCAGATGTAGGACTTCCTTAATCTTTTCTTGTAGGGCCGGTCTAGTGGTGAAAAATTCCCTCAGCTTTTGCTTGTCTCCTTTATTTATGAAGGATAACTTTGCTGAGTATGGTATCCTTGACAGGCAGTTTTTTTCTTTGAGCATTTTGAATATATCATCTCATTCTCTCATGACCCTGTAAGGTTTCTGCTTAGAAAACCATAGTTAGTCTGATGGGGATTCTATTATAAGTAAGTAGATGATTTTCTCTTGCTGTTTTTAGAATTTTCTCTTTGTCTTTGACCTTGACTATTTGACTATAATATACCATGGGGAAGATTTTTTTTGAATTGTATCTATTTGGGGATCTCTGAGCTTCCTGTATCTGGATGTATAGATCTCTTGCTAGACTTGGGAAGTTTTTAGCTATTATTTTGTTAAATAGGTTTTCTATCCTTTTCCTTTTCTCTTTGCCTTCTGTGACACTGAAAATTTGAATATTTAGTCACTTTATGGTGTCCCATATGTCACACATGCTTTGTTCATTCTTTTTTATTCTTCTTTCTTTATTTTTGACTGACGAAGTTATTTCAAAAGACCTGTCTTCACGTTCTAAAATTCATTCTGCTGCTTATTCTAGTACAGTGTTGATGCTTTCAAATGTATTTGTATTTCATTTAATGAATTCTTCCATTCCAGAATTTTTGTTTGGTTCTTTTTTGTGATATGTATCTCTTTAGTAAATTTCTCATTCATATCCTTACATTAATATCTGTGCATTTGGTGAAATTGTCACTTCTTCCAATTTTCTGAATTTGCTTTTGTGGGGGAAGACATTTTTCTGAAGATGTATCTATGGTGTTGGTTGGGTAGGGCACTTTGGCTTTGATTCTGGGTGCATGCAGTGGTATAGTCTCCATGTGATTTCTTCAGTTGTAAACAGCGTCAGTAATATCTGTGATTTCCTCAGTGGCTTAGAGTGCAATTGTTAGTGGAGGCTGTGGTGAAGCTTTTCTGGGGATAGGGATATCAGGCGGCCCAGTCCTTGGGCCCCAGTGGTAGCAGCAATAGGATAAGCATGCCTGTCCTTGAGCCCCAGGGTGGCATGTGTTGGCACTGGCATTAGCAGGTACAGGCAGGCCAATTCTTGGGCCTCTAGGCAGCATGTTCAGGTGCTAACAGTGGCTGCAGTGGGCCAGGTAGGTCCTTGGGCCCCTGGGCAGTGGGTCTGGCATGGGCAAGGGCAGTAGCCATGACGGGACAGTCCTCTGTTTCCTCAGTGGTCTGCACTGGTGTTGTCAGTGGCTGCAACAGGCTGGGCAGGCCAGTCCCTAGGCTCGGGAGTGGCACATGTGGGCAGATGCCAGTTGTAGTGGTAGGGGCAGGCTGGGTGAGCCCCTCAGGCCCCTGGGAGGAGTGCTCAGGTGCCAACAGTGGTAGATGGAGCAGGGTGATCCCCAGGACCCTGGAGAGCATGCTCAGGCACTGGGGAAGGGGTGGAGCCAGGCTGAGTGGGCCTGTCCTCAGGTGCCTTGATGGTGCATATGTGTACTGGCTGTGTTAGGCAGAGGTGGGGTGATCTCCATATCCCCAGCAGTATGTTTGGCTGTGGATATCAGTGACTATGCTGTGGCCCTGCTGCTGGGGAGGATAGGGTTGCTTTCAGTGGCAGTATCTGTAAACAGGCAATTGGAGGGCAGTTGGAGAGTGCATCCTTCAGTCTCAGGTGGTAGCTGCAACTGGGACAGTCTTTCCTCAGGGTACTTACAAATGTATGGTAGGCCTGGTACTGGGGATGGCTGGGTTGCTGCCAGTGGCTTGTACTTTGGCTCTGGTGGCAACAGCCGGCAATGGCACCTGGCTGTGGGCAGGGGATGTTAATGGTGTTCCAGGGATGTGGAGATGCAGGGGCTGTTGGGCCACAGGGCACGATGCAGTCTGGTGGGGGCTGGGCTCTCAAAATGGCACCTTGCTGTAGCTGCTTAGGACTTGGGGGTGTGTGTGGGACCCAGCGTGAGCTCCCTCTCTGGAGCAATGCTATAGCACAGTCTCTACACAGCTCCCTATATTAGTTTCAAAGCCTATGTGGGTCAAGGGACTCTTTTGTGGGTGGGATTTCAGGAGTCCAGAGTGGGAATGTGGACCACTGGGGGACACTCACTTACCTTTTCCCTGCATTGGGGAGCCTCTCTAAGGTCTCAGATCTGGCTGAGCAGGCTACCTCTCCTTTGCCTTAGGTGTTTCTTGTCACTTCTCTGTTGAATTCCAGCATTCTCTCTTAAGTAATCTATTCAAAGTGTAATTATCTACTTGCTATTTTGGTTCTTCTTTGTGGAGGAAGCAAGTACCAGGTGCCTCTAGTCAGCCATCTTGAAGCACCTCCCTCCATTCAATAGTTCTATTATGTTTAGAGTTGTACAACAATTACCACTATCCAATTCCCTGGAAACCATTAATCATCTTTCTGTCTCTATGGATTGCCTATTCTGAATATTTCATATAAATGGAATCATTTAATATGTGGGTTTTAGTGGCTGGCTTCTTTCACTTAGCAGAACATTTCCAATGTTCATCCACATTGTAGCATATATTAGTATTACTTCATTCCTTTTCATTACCAAATAGATTCATTTATGATATACCGATTTTTAAATTAGGTGTTTTTGTTTTTACTGTTGAGTTGTAAGTATTCTTCATATAGTCTACATATAAGTCCCTTATCAGATATCTGATTTGCAAGTATTTTCTCCCATTCTGTGGGTTGTCCATTTACTTCCTTGATGATATTAGTTGTTGTGCAAAGGTTTCAATTTTGTTGGAGTCCAATTTATCCATTTTTTCTTTTGCTTCTGCTTTTGGTGTCATATCTAAGAAACCAAAACATGAAGATTTACTTTTGGTTTTACAGTAAGAGTAAGTTTGAGCGCTTATGTTTAGGTTTATGATCCGTTTTGAGTTAAATTTTGCATATGAGGTCAAGAAGGGTTCCAAATTTATTCTTGTGCACATGGCTATCCAGTTGTCCCTGTACCATTTGTTGAAAAGACTGTGATTTCCCTCACTGAATGATCTTGGCACCCTTGTTGAAAATAAATTGATCAAAAATTTATGTTCTGGATTCTCAATTCTATCTATTTATCTATATGTTATCCTTATGTCAGTACCACACTATATCGACTATGGTAATTTTGTAGTAAGTTTTGAAATTGGGAAGTGAAAGTCCTTCAGTTTTCTTCTTTTAAGGTTGTTTCGTCTATTACTGGGTCTGCTGCATGTCCATATGAATTTTAGAATCAGTTTGTCAATTTTTGCAAGAAAGGATCTGGGATTTTGCTAGGGATTGTGTTAAATCTATTTATCAGTTTGGGGAATATTGCCATCCTAACAATATTAAGCCTTCTGATCCATAAACATGGACTATCTTTTCATTTATTTTGGTGTTTTTTAATTTCTTTCAACAATAATTTGCAGTTTTCAGAATGTGAGTTTTATACTTTTTAAGGTCATATTTATTCCTAAGCATTTTCTTGTTTTTGATGCTATTTAAAATGGGATTTTTCTCAATTCCATTTTCAGTTTGATCATCACTAGTGTATAGAAATAACATTGAATTTTATATGCTGATCTGGTGTCTTGCAACCTTGTTGAACTAATTTATTAGATCTAGTGGTTTTTAGTTGACTCCTTAGAATTTTCTATATATGAGATAATGTCATCTGCAAATAGAGATATTTTTATTTGTTCCTTCCAATCTAGATGTCTTCTATTAATTTTCTTGTCTAATTGCCTGGTTATAACCTCCAGTACAGTGTTGAATAGAAGTGGTGAGAGCACACATCCTTGTCTTTTTCCTGATCTTAGGGGTAACACAACCAGTATTTCACCATTAACTGTGATGTTACCTCTGGATGCCCTTTATCATGTTGAGGCATTTCCATTGTATTCTTAATTTGTTGAGTGTTTTTATGATGAAAGGATATAAGATTTTGTGAAATACTTTTTCTGTATCTACTGAGATGATTTTGTGTTTAATTTTATTGAGATGGTGTATTACAGGAATTGATTTCTAGATGCTAAACTAAGTTTGCATTACTGGGATAAATCCCACTTGGTCATGATGTATAATCTGTTTTGTATGTTGCTTGATTTTGTTTGCTAGTAATTTTTTTTGAGGATTATTTGCATCTATATTCATAAAACATACTAGCAAACAGGCTTATAGTTTTCTTTTCTTGTGATGTCTTTGTCTGATTTTGGTATCAGGGTAATACTGGCCTCAGAATGAATTGGTAAGTATTCCCTTATATTTTTTTGGAAGAGTTTATGAAGAATTGATATTAATTCTTCTTTAAATGTTTGGTAGATTTCACCAGTGAAGCTATCTGGGCTTTTCCTTCTGGGAAATTTTTTGATTATTAATTCAATCCCTGTACTTGTTATAGGTCTATTCAGATTTTCTTTTTCTTTTTCTTTTTTTTTGGTCAGTTTCAGTAGTTTGTGTCTTTCTACACATTTGACCCTTTTATATAACTTATCTAATTTGTCATCATACAGTTTTTTTATAGTATTCCCTTATAATCCTTTTTTTTTTTTTCCACTGTATGGTCAGTACCAGTTCAGTATCCCTAATCAAAAAATCTGAAATCCAAAATCCAAAACTTTTAGAGTGCCAACATGATGCTGAAACGAAATGCTCATTGCAGCATTTCAGATTTCAAATTTTCAGATTAGGGATACTGAACTGGTAAGCATAATATAAATATTACAAAATCTGAAAATACCCTAAATCTGAAACACTTCTAGTCCCAACCATTTTGGATAAGGGATACTCAACCTGTAGTGATGTCACATGTTTGTTTTGACTGATTTTAAAAAATACATATTTATTTAAAATGTCTGTTTTGGAGGATTATATTGACAATAGTGAATACAATGTGAACTCCTACTCTATAATCCCACCACCCAAATATAAGGACTTATACTTTCCTTCCAGGGTTTATATATATGTGTGTGTGTATGTATGTGTGTGTGTATATATATATACATATATATATATAAATATATATATATATATTTCCCTATTGTTGAAATTATGATTTTTATTAATTTTGTAGTCTGTTTTTAAAACTGCACATAAGCATTTTCCAATGTTAAAATTATTTTTAATGATTTTAAAATAACATACTTTAATGTGCTATTGTATGAATATAACATAATTTAATCTATTTTTGAGCTTAAGTTGCTTTTTGTTTTGGTAAGTCATACTGTAGTCTGTGCATAAATCTTTTCATTCATATCATGCTGCATTTACAGTTTTATATCTTGACTTCTCTTAGCATTATGTGGTGAACATTTTCCATACTGTTAAAATTTTTGAACCCCTAATAGTTAATGATTATATAATATAACGTTCCACCATATGGGTATGCCATAATTTATTTAACAAATCTCCTATTATTGGACATTTCAGTTATTTCTAACTTGGTAGTATAAATAATGGTGCGATGGACATATTACTGCATAAATCTTTACTTACATTTTGGATTATTATCTTAAGGTATACTGGATCAAGGCCCAGTGCGGTGGCTCAGGCCTGTAATCCTAGCACTCTGGGAGGCCGGGCGGGAGGATTGCTTGAGTTTAGGGAGTTGGAGACCAGCCTGGGCAAGAGCGAGACCCCATCTCTACTAAAAATAGAAAAATTAGCCAGGCGTCGTGGTGCATACCTGTAGTCCCAGCCACTTGGGAGGCCGAGGCAAGAGGATCACTTGAGCCCAGGAGTTGGAGGTTGCAGTGAGCTACGATGACGCCACTGCACTCTACCCAGGGCAACAGCCTGAGACTCTGTCTTACAAAAAAAAAAGATAATACTGGATCGAAAGGTTTGAATTTTTGTTTTTGCCTGAAATTTTGCATTAAGGTAGAATCATGTTCCATCATTGAGACATACTGTAACAGTCAGTGGCTCCCAACATTTTTGGCACCAGGGACCAGTTTCATGGAAGACAATTTTTCCACGGATGGTGGCGGGGGTGGAGGGGTGGAGGGGTGGGGGGAGGGGCAGATGGCAAGTGATGGGGAGCAGCTGTAAATACAGATGAAGCTTTGCTTGCTCACCCACCTGCAGCTCACCTCCTGCTGTGCCGCCTATTCCTAACAGGCCAGGGCTTCAGGGTTGGGGACCGCAGTTATAACTGACATAATCCTTGCTGTATTTTTGTATATCTCACATTTTTGTTATTACGAATAACACTAGAATGACATCATTGTACGTGAGTCTTTGACTGCATTTTCTGAGATAGGTAATTTTTAAAGGTTTTTATACAAATATAATAGCTAATTTGCTCTCCAGAAAATGAATGACAATTTATATTCTCACTGCCAGTCTATGAGGGTGTTTGTATGGCTGTAGGCTTTCTAACACTGAGTTAGGTTGTTATTTTAAAAATCATTATTACTTTGTTTTTTGTGTGTTTTTTAAAAAAATCATTATTAGTTTGATAGATGCTACCAATGTTGATCAGCAAAAAGGGGATCCAAATATAGGCTCTCAGTTGGGGGTAAGAGGTAAATTTTTTCAAAGGCTTTAAGAAAAAATTAGGATGATCCCTGGGCATAGTTTGGTATTTGCAGGAATTTTCAGCCTATAATATTAAAAAGGTATGTGGGAACACAGTGATCTAGAAACAAGATATCCAGGCTAATAATCATGACAATGACAATTATTATTATAAAAAAGACAAACCGTTCATTTATTAAATGAATCCCTGGAAGAATAAATTAAAATACACATCACTAAGGATCAGTCTTTTAACTTTCTCCCATTGGTTCATTTTCAAGGACAATTATGTCTGGTATACTAGTTGATACCTGGGACCCTAAAGAGGTTAAAAAAAAAGAAGTCGTAAAGGAGGAAAATATCAGCAATAAATTTCTGCAAAAAATGTAGCATAGGGGTACCCAATTGAAGGAAGCAGACAGATGCCTGGGTTCCTGCTTTGTGGTGGTAGTGGACATAAGTTTTAGGGTAGCAGGCTAAATTTTACTCAATTCTGAAAATGAGAGAAGAGAAAGGGAGCGAGGGAAAGGGGTACTTGCGCTTGCACTTGTGCTTTTATTTTGCCTAAGTGGAACTTCAAAGTCTTACAGCTACTGGCCAGTGAAGAGAAAATATTAGATAATTGACATTAATGATTCCTAATAAATAGGAAAGAAACTTTACAAAATATGGATTGCTTGCTCTGCCTCCAATTAGCTGATTGCTATAGTGAAAGTTATTTAGCTCACTGAGCCTCAGTTTCCCTATATTTCACACAGGGTAATAAGGTTGAACTGTTTCTTAAAATACTATAAAACCTCAATTAGCTGGAGTATGGAAAAGGGAAAGTAGAAGGATTAATGGGATTAGAAAAGTTTGTTGGCATGGTGGTGAACTGAGAAGGTGCCCTTTTAGCTACTACCACTCAATTCTTGTTGAAAATCTTTTTAAAGTTACATCATAGAGAAAATGGAAGTATAAGACTATTTCATGTAGTCAAATGCCTTGATCAAAATCAAAGCAAAAACAAAAACCTGGCCTCCAGAAAATTAAATCAGTGAACTTAGCATCCAATGCTAGAAAAATTCTAGAATGAACTACTTAACTATTGAAAAGGCATGTGCTTCCTCAAACCTTCAACCCTCCCTTCTCTACAGATAAACTTGCCAGCTGTTTCACAGAGAATGTAGAAGCCACAAGATGGCAACTTCCCACCACAAGATCTACACATTTACCCACACCTTCATCTATCATTTCTGCCTTCCTTTCCTTTCTGATTGAAGATCAGAAAATCCTCTGGTGTATGGCAAATTCTTCCACTTGTGCTCCAGAAACGTTTCCTTATCCCTTTATTTCTTTAGTGTTTTTACTTGTTAGAGTAACCCTGTTTTCTTTTTCTTTGACCATTTCCTTTTTTCTGACTTCTTTCCCTCATTATTTAGAGCTTGTTCAAGTCTCTCTTTTTCACTAAAGAAAGAAAAATCTGGCATTGTTCCCCCAAACCCATAACCCCAGTCTACTCATGAGGAAAACATCAATTTAAAAAATCTGTGACCCCATGGTATACACTTACCCTATCTCTCTCTTTCCTATCCCAGCTAATATTTGTGAGCATTGTCTCTACTCACTGTTCTGCTTACCTTCAGTTTACTCTTTAGTCTATACAGTCTGATTCTAACCCTGCTACTCCACTCATCTGTTTTTGGCAGTCTTCTCTTGGTTAGCTGCTTTTTTTCTTGGCTAAATATAAAGCACCCTTTTGTGCCTTTGACTCATTTGATTACCCAGTAGCATTTAACACAGTTTTCATTCTTGAAATATGCTATTCTTTTGGCTTCCCTTCTGGTTTTCCTTATACTTCTCTTACTTTTTTCTTAGTCACTTTTGTAGGCTACCCTGAACTTGCCCGTCTCTTAAATGTTGGTGTTTCTCAGGCCTTTATCCTTCACCACTTACTCTGTCTCTCTCTTTTGGTAATTCAGCTACTCCTCTGACATTTAATACCATGTCTTTGCGTAAGACAACCATATGTATATATATATCAAGTCTCTTTCCTTACCTTCAATTTCCCATTGAACAACCATGCTTAGATGTTTAGGCAACTCAGTCTCTACATGATCTTAACCCCTGATCACCTCTCCAGTGTCAACCCTCTCTATTCTTCCTGTGTAACACTCTGTGATTCTGCCATATTGAATTCATTTTACTTCAATGAACATGCCATGCTCTCTCACCTCCAGGCCTTTGTCCATGCTATTGCTTCTTTTTGGAACAATCTTTCCTATCATGCTCTAGGTTTCAACTTAGAAGTCACTTTCTCCAAATGTGAGTTTGATTTCTCCCCTCTTTGCTTTCAAAACACTCAATATTTCTCCTCTTATTACATTTAAAACACTTCATTGTTATTGCCTGTTTGTTTTTTCTCTATTCTACTAGACTGTGATCACATAGATGGTAGATACCATATCTATTTCGTTCTCATTTGTATCCTTGTTGTAGGCATACAATAAATTCATGGATCTTAGGAGCAAGTCAGGCTAAACAAACTTGTTGTTTTCTTTTGGTGGAATTATTAGACTGATATATCAATATGAAAGCCTGGTATGGGCTAGTTAATTAAATGGTTTCTAATATAGTTAAATGATTCATAGCCAGTTGGTCAGCCAGATTAATGGATTAATGCCAACATGTAGAAAGGTTTATAGTGGTAGTCCACAGGTCTCTGTTTTATGTCCTATCTATCTTATTCAGCATTTTAAAAAATTATCGACTTGGTTGAAGGTAGAGAAAGCAAGCTTACAAAACATTCAGATGACACAAAAGTAGGTGGGAGAGTTAATTAAATGAATAAAAGTCTTATGTTTGAAATGGTTTTGATGATTTGGAATAATAGAGTAAAACTAACGTAATGATATTTCATAGGGATTAATATAAAACTACAGATTTAGGGTAAAAATTATTTAATTCATTCAACATTTTAAAAGAATGAGGCCAGGTATGGTGGCTCACGCCAGTAATCCTACCGCTTTGGGAGGCCAAGGTGGAAGGATTGCTTGAGGCCAGGAGTTCAAGATGAGCCTGAGCACGAGTGAGACCCCATCTCTACCAAAAATAGAAAAATTAGACAGGCATAGTGGCGCACACTTATAGTCCCAGCTACTTAGGAGTCTGAGGCAGGAGGATCTCTCAAGCCCAGGAGTCTGGGGTTGTAGTGAGCTGTGATGATGCCACTGCACTCTACCACGGGAAACAGAGCAAGACCCTGTCTTAAAAAAGAAGAATGGATTGTGTATCCACTGTTTTCTAGTCAGTGGTGCTAGGGATGCCAAAAAAAAAAAAAAAAAAAGCATAGTCTCTGCCCTTGAAATAGTTACATTTTAATGATTATACCATGGCACATAATAGTCTCATTGCATTTTGTATTCTCTATGTAGAGAATATTGTATACTGTACTAGGCATTATGCTAATTTTGTAATAATATACCCAGAACCTATAATATGTATGTCAATGTAAAATTTAAACATTTCAATTGTATCAGTCAGGATAATTTAGATAATGCTGTTGTAGCAATCTCCAAATCTTAGTGGTTTGTAACAGCAAAGTTTTATTTCTCACTTATGTAACATGTTGGCTAGAAGCTCTGTTCTGTGACTCTTCATTCTGTGACCCAGGGTGATGGAGCAACCACCATCTTAAACATTACCAGTCACTGTGGCAGAGGTAAAGACAGCTGTGGAAGGCAACACATTGACAAATAAATGCCCTGGCCTGGAAGTGACACACAACTGTGAGCAATGACTTTTGCTCACAAGTAATTGGCCAGAACCGGTTGCATGGCCTCATCAATCACGATGGGGCCAGAGGTGCAATCATATCATGTGACTGAAGGCAAAGAGCTGTAGATATTTTGAGAACAGAATTAATGATCACCATGACTATATTTGAGTATAAAGTGAAATTTACCCTTCAACCGTGGACTTTATCCACTCCCCTCCCAAAAGTTACAGTGTTACAAATTCCAAACCTTTTTCTATGAATGTCCATACACGCGCGCACACACACACACGCACACACACACGTGCATAAATACATCCATAGATTTTTTTCTATTATATATTGTATCATATTTGTTTTTCATATATGTTGTAGACCTATCCATGTCTATACATAGCTCTCTATCTCAGTCTCTTTAATGCCTGTATAATATACCATGGTATGGACGTACCCTTCCCATGAAAAGGTGTTTAGTTTGTTCCCAGATTTTCACTGTCACAACACTTACTGCATTGACCATCCTTGTACATGTGTATATTTTTATGCATATACATTTAGATTTCCATAGTATAGATTCCTAGAAAAGAAATTCCTGCATACTTAAAATTTTGCCAGGTCCTGTCAAATTACCTTCCAAAACGCTGTACTAATTTATAATCTCATAAACAGTGTATAAATGTGTACTACATTACATTTGTAACATATGAAAGTGTACATTACATTTTGAGAAGAATACTGACGAACACTTTTATCGATGGAGGAAATGAGTAACGATTGAAGACTTTTTGTCTAAACAGCTTGTAAAACCTTATACCTGCTACTTCTAGGTTTTCTACCTGGAGCAACCCTGAAAAAGTGTTATGTCACACATAACACTTTTGGTTATATCTTAATGGTCAGAACTCAATCCAGTTGCAAGGGAGGCTGTGAAAGGAAATCTTCATTTTTGGGGATTGTGTACCAAGCCCAAAAGTGGGAGCTCTAATCATTACAGAAAAAAGAAAGAAACCCTATAGTTACTAATACCAATCTTCCCCCTCCATGTTTGCTTCTTTTTTCATGCTCTCAAGATACAGTCCCTTCTGCTATCTCTCAGGAGTTCCTCTCTCATTATGCCCCTTACCTCATTTCCTGCTTTTCTCACTATGTCGACCTTATGCAGCTCCATTTCTGTCTTTTGTTCTCTCTCCTTCATGTTTTTCCTTTCTCTGATTCTCCTCTCTGTGTATATTTTTTCCTCTCCATCTGTGTCTTATCCATTTGTCTCTTTCTACCTTTTGCTATCTCTCTGTTTTCCTATTTCTGTACTTTTGGCTAAGTTGGTTTCAGTCTCTGTCTCTTTCTATCTCCATTTCTACCAATTAGAGCTAATATCAATAACAGAGTCAGCTGCTACTTTATCCAGTTGTTTTCCAATGATAGGAAGTACTTGAGGACAGGCTAGATATAGGGATGCTGTAAAAAATTTTCTTGATTCGTTGAAAGTTGGACTGGATAACTGTTGAGGTCCTTTTCAAATTTGAGTCTAGTTGACAGCCAACTTTCCCTCCTTAGTAAATAGAATCTTGTTAACATTTCATCTTTGTTTTTTGATTAAAGATCTAATAGGACCTCAGGGCCATCTCTATGTGAATACCAGAGTTCATTGTAGGTGACTGTAGAATTAGAACATGTAAGAGATTGAGACAAATATGTATTGACTGCAGAACTGCCTCTGTGTATGTGTGTATATGTATGTGTGTATGTTATATATATGCACACATATGTGAAAATACTGTAAAGATACCAAAATTTTATCTGATGGCAAGAATGTAATTAAGAAATGATATTTAATTGTATGCTTTTTGAAACTAGCTGATATTTTTAGTTGGCTCTATTGTGTCCAAATATATCCATAATTTAAACTTGTTTTGGTTTCTAGAGTCAAGAGTTTGCTGTATAGATATGGTAAAAAAAAAAAAAAATTAGCATGAACCAGGAACCAGACATACCTGGTACTTTAAGGGAGAAAGGGAGTAAAGTGGAGAAAGTAATTTGCAAACTATACTTGAAAGTCATTCAACCATAGCATCATCATTACAATTATCTGTCAAAAGATTTAGTTCAATTACATTTTCAAAAACTCTCTCTTCAAGATGGCATTGTTCATATCAGGATTTGGTACCCCAAGGAGAGGAATACTAATGCCTTCATTAAGCACTATCCTAGCATCTTCATTCTTTAGAATTCCTCATGTGGCCTTTTGGGATTTTTTTTATATTAACCCTAGGGAATCAGTAAACACAAAGCTCTCAGGGGAATATGAATTTCAGGAGTAAGAACTATTGCATATTTATAGCCATGGTAGGGGGGAAGACTCTTTTTGGGGGAAAAAAAGTAATTTTGAAATAATTGAATAGCAACTTAATTGCCATAATAGTAGGTATTATACATGCTCCTGTGCACTTTCTTCACACAACAGTAAGTTAGTTGTAAAATCACCAGGAGGAAAAAGTTATAATGCAATAAACCTAAATTTCAGTGTAAGATTTCCAGGGGTAACTTGAGTTGCTTCTGACACTTTTAGTATTTAAACAGATGTGTAGAACCGTATGTTGGGAGCCCAGTGGTCACAGTCTGAGACATTCCTTGATCAATGGTGGTATTTCAAGCAGACTGCTATTGTAGATGAACACTGCTAGGAGATTGATTACACTGGCCTTTCTTTTTGACTGTTTGAATTGGCAGTTTGGCAGATTTCCCCTTTCAATGGGAAATCTGAATCACCTATTGAACATGCTACAAAACACTTCTCTTACTCTGTATTCCCTTATCACTTAACATATATAGGTTGTTCTTCACTGTCTTACACTTGAAAAAGTATGCTAGTGTGCATGTATCTCCGCAGTGAGGTTATAGCTCCTTGAAGACAAGGAGCCATGTTTTATAATATCAGACATGGTTCATGACTCCCATTGTATCCAACTTCTAGGGTAAAAATGGTTCAGTAGTGGTTAAGAGATTGGGCACTGTAGTCACACTGACCTAAATTCAGATCCTTTTTCTGTAATTTATTAATGTCATGATCTTGGGTAAATCACAACTGTAAGTTTCCTGAAAAGTAAAATGGGAATAATAATACCTCGTAAGATTATTGAGAGGATAAAATGCCATATAACAGTTTAGCACAGTGTCTTGCCCACACAAAGTGCTCAAATTATAATTATTGTCTTCATAAAATATAATAGTTCAGCAAAGTTTGTTGAATTAATTGATTCTCCTGTGGACAGGATTGGAAAATATATGGACTTCAAAACTTCACATGCCCAGTTTTTCTAATCTCCACTAATTTTAACTGACAGGAAGAGGAGTATATGAAATAATTATGTGGTTAACTTAATTCAATTCCAATGATGATTTCACTAGTCAAAGTCAAACATTAAGTATTTGATTTCACAAAGAATAGCGAGGGGCCAATTAAATAGGGAAGTAGAAATATTTCTGAGTCAGTTATTTTCTACACTTAATATCTCTGAATATCAATTATAAAATATAATTCATGTTTTGAGTGAAAATGATCTCATAATAACCACTGGTTTAACAGGGCTTTGAAAGGGATTTCTCAAATCATCTTTTTTGTTTCATCACCATTTATAAAATATCAGAATCCTAAAAATGATATTCTATCTTGGCAAGTTGCAGTCTCTACAAACTGTTGGCTTTCAGACAGAAATAGTGAAGGTACAATCATGGATAGAATAGGTTTGGGGTAAGAAGAGCATGGCAGACTCCTAAAATCTAACCAGCACTGTTAAGTTGGTAACTGAGTGAATACAGCAGCAAGAGCTAAATCAGAGATGGGCCAATGTTTTTAACAAATTCTCTGGGGTGATACAAATTCTAAACAGGGAGACAATACTGGGGGGCTAGAGTGGGCATGCAATTCAAGAAAATTTTGAATAATAAGCCTGTCTTTGAAAATCCAGAGCCTATATAATCTTCTGAGCTGGAAATTTGACAGATAAGGTCTATGGAAAACAAAGAGTTGTGTGGAATACTAAATGGTATTTTCAGAGTCTTGGTTGGGTTCTCCCAAAAGCAGACCCTAAGATAAGGGTTTGGATGTAGGTAGTTTATTTGGGAGATGATCCCAGAAGTACTGCAAGGGAGTGGCAAAGTCAGACTGACAGGGTGTGTTAATGAGCAGGTTGCCATGCTATTCTACTGGAACATACCAAAGGGTGACGGAGCTGGAGTATTCATTCACCAACTCCCATCACTGACTGAAAATCATTTCACTGGGGTTTTAACAACCTGGCACTTCCAGTCTGCTTCCTATGTTCATTAAGCTGCTTTTGCAGCGAAGTGCCTGTGGCAGAGAAACATAGGAAGACTTCTGCAGATGACTTTTAGGGTGGGCCAAGGGGGACTTGGGTAGGGCACCAACAGTGTTCATGACAGCAAGAGATAGGGCACATCACAGATTTGGATAATCTTATATTAGACCAGAGATGTTCTATTTCAAACAAATGAGTAACCTGAAAAAAAAGAAAAAAGAAAAAGAAAAGGAAACACTGAAAGCTTCCACTCATTTGTGTTACTTGAACACTTGATATGATGTTATCTACATAGGTCTTATTCTTTTCTTTGTTAAAATATTTATTAATTACCAATCATGTGTCAGGCTCTATGCTAGGTGCTGAGGATACAAGAGTTAATGACTAAGTGGCTGCCCCCATGAAGCTTACATTCTATCAGGCAGGGAGTGGGCAAAGACAACCAAGCTAATAAATTTAACTGATTCATTAAGGGTTTCAACTCAGTAGAGTGTAAATTTGAAATGGTATTATTTTCCCCACTGATTGCTACATTGCTCTATTGTACTTACCTTTTTTCACTGGGTGAAATTCACTGGACATTGATAAACATTTCAATTTGATTCTATAATTTTTTAGCTGCTCTCACATATTAGAAGAGTCTCATTTTGATTTTAAAGCTTACTTGGAGTCTTGCTTATTCCAAGCTCCTGATTCAAATAATATATCTTCATTTTTCCTCAAACAGATAGGACATATGGCTTTAGGGGCTAGGAGTTTGGGGGCTGCATGGTATGCTTTTATACATCTCTCCTTCTTCTTCCCTTTTCCCTTGTGCCACCTTTGGTGTTGCCTTGAAAGGGGTGTGGCTGGGGAAGAGGGAGAGGGAAAAGACAGATATTTTTGACTGTGTGTGCCTTCTCCTTGGTTGGTCATAATTGCTCTTCTAGCTGTCTATGGGCACTATATAAACAGGTAGTTTTTATAACAGCCAGCTGATGAGAGGCTTCCCCAAGCATCTCCTTTGACATTGGAAATCCCTTATAAGATTTGATTACATCTTCTGTCAGACCTGCAGCTGGTGCCATCATATCACTTTCCTCTCACATGCATTCATCTTGTCTCATGTTGCAAAGCCTCTGGCAAGAATCACCTGTTTACCTAGTCCATCTTGGAACTTGGGGCATATGCCAAATCCATCTTCCATGCCTCTTGGGACCCAGAAATTTGCTGTGTGTTGGGAGTAGGTGAGAATTAGTCCTTCCCCCATTGTCATCTGGCAATCACCAACATACCGTCTCCCCAGGGTTCTTTATCCCTGCCTCAGTGGTACAGGGGGGAATCCAGCATGTCTGATGGTAAGTACATGGTCAACTGGGAAAGGAAAAGCCTGCCTTCCTTATCAAAAGGTGACCCTCTCCTCCTTCTTAGGCCTCTTTGTTATTTGATGGGGTGGGAGTGGGGCAATAAGAAACTAGCTGTGTTAGTTCACTGAGCTGGTGGCCTCAGACAACAAACTCTGGCAGTTTTCTGAATTTAGGATATCAGGTGGATCTTTGGTGTCAATTCTGAGAAAAGAGGATCCCACCCAGCACTTGATATCACCTTGTTACTCTTACATTCTGGGTAAGGTTCTGCACCATTAGGTACAAACCAATTATTTTTAAAACAAATCTTTATATATAATTCTTGATCTTTAAATGTTATTGAGAGAATGTTTTTGCCTTTCTACTCAGGTTTTCTTCCACTCATTATTTCAGGGATTATTGTAGTTTCACCTCATAGCCCCCTTATCCATTTTTATTTTTTTTTAACTAAGATTTAATGTACATTTATTCCTAACATGTTGCTTGCCACTTTTATATCTTGGGTTTATGATGAGCCCAATGTAACTCTGTGGTGCTTATATTCTGATTGTTGAAGACTCCTAGATGAGCCACCGTGTAGGTAACCAATTTACTGAAAAGTCTTAACTCAATGAGGACATAAACTTAGAGGTTTAGGTTTTTATGCCTACTGGTGGTGCTTTAGAGAACTCCTTTCCCTGTTATGGAATGGGGAGACTTAATAATATCTCAGTCCAATTTCATGCTTTTTTCAGTTATTTTTGGTTTTGGAACAATTTCATTCCAATTGTTTGAGAGTCAGTACTGTTCATTTCAAAATGTCAGTGTCAAAGTTGAGTAAAAACTCTTCCCGGCGCATAAACAAACAAAATAACTGTAAGAACTGATCAGTCTTACAAATAAAACAAGCAAAGTTTTATTTATAAAACTTTGAGAATGACAGAGTTAAGATCAGGTAGTTGGGAAAGGCCTTTTTGTGGGACTGAGATGTGTAGGATGTTTAAAAAAAAAACAACAACAAAAAACCTATGTGAAGAGTAGAAAGGGGTATTCCAGGAGGAAGACAATGATGTGATCCATGAGAAAAAAAATGACGGTACGTTTCAGGGACAGATAAAGCAACCATAGCAGCTTCAGCATAGCCAACAAGGAGGAGAACTTTGTGACATAAGATCAAAGAGGCACCCGGGGACCCCACCTATAGGCCCTCGAAAGTCTCATGAAAGGAGTTCAGATTTTACTCTAAATCCGGTGGGATGCCATTGAAAAGTTTTAAGCATGGAACTCTGACATGATTTAACTGTGAACTTTAATGTTTTCTTACATTTGCATAAAAATAAAGCCAGAAGTCACTAGATTGTCATTATTCTGTAATGGATCTTTGAGAAATGTAAAATTACAGCTGCTGTTTAGTTCAGGCCAAGATCTATGGTTCAAACTTCATATCCTTTTTTGATATTTCAGCTGCCAAGGAAAGTGAACAATGAAGCTGCCATTTCTTTTGGCCCTTGTGGTCTGTTCTGTAGTCAGCACAAATTTGAAGATGGTGTCAAAGAGAAATTCTGGTAAGTTGCTGGCAACTTGTCACTATTTGGTAAAAAATGTGTGGTTTTTATAAACGTCCAGCAGGCATCTGTGCCTTTAACTATGAATATCTTTAAACAGAAGCACTTGTATTCCAGCTATGTGGGAAAGTAGCCAAAATAAAAATGAGGTTTTAATCTACCATTGAGAAAGTGTTGGGAAACCAGTGGAATTTTGTTAAACTTCAATGACCAGTGTACTCTCTGTGGACAATGAAATGATAAGAGCCTACTTAAAGTTGGTTACATTTGCTAGTAAATAAACACCTAGGAATAAACTTAACAAATAAGAAGATAGGAAACCTTTAAAAATATATATTCTTTGCCTCCTAATTGAGTGTGTTGCATTACAATTTAAATGAAAGCTTTTGACAAATGTCAGTGAGCTTTAGTTCCTCATATTTGTATAGAGTTTCTAACAGGCAGAGGTTTAAAGCCTACAAGTTCAGAAAGATTAACTAATTGCCTAAAGAGGAATTTCTTGAGAAGAAATATCTATTCCTAGAACATGGTGGTCTGGCAGGCAGCCATGATTGTACTAACAGATTAGCTGTAGCCGGTACATATTCCAATCAAAGCTTAATCATTGTTTAATAACACTTGGATATATAATGTCTTTCAGTTTTGATTATACATTCTAGCTATAATTACAAACTATGCATGAGAATTGATTTTCTGTCTGTAATCATTCCAGTAAGACATTGAGGAATGTATTATTATATGGAAACAAAAGATTACACCGGGGTTTTCTACTGGCTTCTAATTCAGTTATTTCCCAGAATTAAATGTACGTGCTTTACTTTCTCATTAAGTATCAAATCCAGGCAATAAAGTGCGTGCTTAATTTACAAAGCAATAAATTCTGGGTGGGGCTTGGAGTTTGGTTGATGTTTGTTTCCTGAGGCAAGAATACTTGCTAATTAAAATAGTTAACGAATAGTCTTGTTCAATTGATAATACATTAATAAGTTTTTCTGAAAGTGGGTCACAGAATATAAAATAGAGTAACACTGCTGAAGTCCAAAGGATTCTGGAATGATAAAGGTAGGGCAATATATTGGCTTTTTCTCATAGTATAGACTCATGTATATATTTAAATCACTTTTGTATATTTTGACTCTCAGCTGTGTTGGTGTGTAACATTTCACCTATCATCTCTCCAACTTGGCATATCATTCATGGATGCTTTTCCTTGCCTTGCTTTTGAAGTCACATTTTCACTTTCAGTCTTGGCTTAGGTTGATTGTTGCTGAAATAAAATACTTGGAGAGATTACTTACTAGCAAATGTAACCTGTTGGACCAGATCCCATTTTCCTCACTTGGTTATGTCATAATGTCTGGAGCAGAGTCTGAAAGGAAAAAAAATAGAATCGAGGGTTTAAAAAGCCATCTATATTATGGTAGCTTAATTCAAGTAAAGTCCAAACTAAAAACAAAAACAAGTTGCTACCCATATGTTCTATCTTGGTTTGCTTATTATTTATGAGGAGAGTGGATGTTAAAAAAATGTGTGTGTGTATATGGAGAGAGAGAGAGAGATTATTATCATTGATACACAGGTGTCATTAAAAAAATAAACTTTTTAATGCATGCTCCTTTATTTTTACTTGTAAAATGTGAGGCTATTTGTGGCTTGCTAGGGGTTCCTAGCTTTGTCTTCTTAGTATGGACAAATGGTATCATATCTGCAGTCAGCTTTATTGAAGAAACATTACCCAAAAAGTTATTTCTCTTAGAGTCCAAAGGGTTTGAATAGTTTCAGTCTCCCCTTCCCCATCTACAATAGCAATTATAATATTGAAACAAAACTTTTCCTACAGGTCTGGCCAGTGGTGATGGTTTGAATCCACAGTTGGTTCTTTCCTTTTATACTTTCCTGCTTCTGTTTATGGTGTAAATGGAGTAGGCAGGAAAGACTAATAGGTTGGTTAGTTTGTGCTTGTCTATGTGTGTCATTTTTGTTTGTAAGTTTGTTTATTATTTCATAATCCAAAAAAAAAAAATCAGGCATGGGATGAATAAAAGACGTCTTAAGTTGCCTATAGATGATGAAAATGGGGGTACTTTGGAGCAGTTCTTTTCACTTTTCTCTTCTGTTTAGCCACCCCTGTCATAACCCCCTCTCTAGCCCTATGCCTCCGTTAACATTATTATTTTATGTAGAAAATAGAATTATTTGCACTGTCATTATAATAGTCCTTTTTGAGTTGCCTTATCTTTGAAGAACATTAAAAAATGCTTTGGCAAATCTGTAGTACAAATTTTTGCCTCATGCAGCTTGTAAGGCCCTTTACCTGTTGCCAGTTAAAGAGATTCGGGTTCAAGCTTGCGTGATTGCTCTTCATGGAATCACTAATGGAACTCAGAGGTTTTCTTTTTCTCCCTGCTTCCCTTCCCCCAAGTCAAAAAAGGAAGAATGATTGCGCCCTTTATTCATTAACATTTATGACTGTTTAGTGCCAGATGTCAAGCCAGTTATAATTTCTGTGCTGTTCATTGTAGACAGGAATCCCTTTCACTGAGATCCGTACAACTACAGCTGCCAGTGGCCTCCCTTATGCACAAGACAGAGGAACCCAAGGCATGGAAGTTTCATCTTCTGCACTTGTCAAACAAGGAAGCGAACTTAATAACAGATGCAAATTAGGTTTTTGTTTTGGGGGGTTTATTTCAATCTACTCTGGGCACATATTGACGTAAAACTCCTGGTTTTGGGTGGTGTACAATTTTTAGAAGCGCCATCACAGGCTGTTTCCATGTAATGCCTACCGACACTGGGAAAGCCCAAGCATCAACCCTGGCTCAGGAAATAGCAAAGATGGCACTGAGACTGCAAGTAGGGCTTGGTTGTATTAGAACATACTAAAATGCACAGCATTTAATTTTAAGGACTATAGCTGATTAGCCAAGTGTGAATTTTTTGTCTTCACAGAGTATTCATAATATCTTGCAGTATTCACATTTTCTAAATTTAAGAGTCTGTAGATAAGGTCATTTAGAAAGCCTACTCTATCAAAAATAGGTTTACTTTCCTTAAAGGTGTCATTCTTTATGGCAGGAAATTGGCTAATATCTTGATAATGGTCAGTGATAGAAATGCCCATTTCTTTTCCCAGTGGAGGACACACGTACCTAAAACTAATTTTTAATAGGATGGGTGGGAGAAATTACTCTCCCTCAAGAAGAGGTCACACAAGATCTATTTAGCTATCTTTTTTAACCTGAAAAACTGTCTCCAGAATATACATACACTTTATTATTCGGGGCATTAAATTGTTCCTTTAGCTTTCCTTTGGCTTTTGCTGCTGCTACACAAAAATGTGAGCTATGTTATTGCAGTTGTTAGCATTCATCTCTCCCAGGCTAGATCTCTATATCAGAGGAGAAGGCATGAATTTGATGAGAGGGTATATTTAATTTTGAACCCAAATTGGGTCAACCTGCAGACAGTTCATCTGGTGGATGGCCATAGCAAAACAACTTCTCAGTGAAATGGTATTGGGAGAAAAATTGCAGGGCTACCAAAATATCTGAATCAGCTATAACAATATAGTTCCTAGTGGTAAGGAGGATGTGAAGACCTGCTAGCACACAGTGGGTACTTAGACATATATTTTGAATGGACTTGAACAGAATTATTCAGTTTCATGTAATGAGAGATGGGCTTTATTTTGAGGCTTTGGTTTATATAATAGAATTATAGAATTTTCTGATTGTCGATGAGGGGGTAGCAATTTGTTTTCCTTAGAAATACATTGGTTTTGGAATTTCCAGTTAGATAACTGAGGATGACCATAAAGGCAAAAGTAGAGGTTATGTGAGCTTACATTTCTGGCAAAAGCTAGAAAGAGTCTTTCAAGCCATTTCCAAGTGTAAACAACATAACTTCCCTTGTGAAATTGATTGCTATATAATTAAAAACAAAACATTATCATTCTTTGAATTCTTCAAAAGAGACAATAAAATGTTTTCTTTTAAAATGCTGGTTAGAAGTAATGTTGCTCTGAGGATATTCATACTGTGCCCTTTAGCTGTGGAGTGCAAGAGCGCTAGAATAGAATTTAGAAGATCAACACGGTGCTATTGAAACTTCATCTCCTAAATTTATTCTAATGAGCTAGGATCAAGCAGGAAATACATCCCCATGATCTATTCTTTAATTGAAAGGGACAATCTGAGACTTGGTTCTTGTATCTCAGGGTAACTTCTCTGGAGGAAACTGGATCTTTGAAGGAAGGGAAAGTGGTACTGGAAGGGTGGATAGGTCATTGGAAGTGACATAGGACAAAGTTTAGAGTATAAGACAAAATTGAGAGCAAGTAAGGAGTAGGCAAGGATGAGAAATATTAGTCAGAAAGAACTTGTGGCCAGAATTGAACTGAAGAAATAATTTTAGGGTTCTTATCATTGAATTTTATATGGCCAAGACCTGGCTCATTGAACTCTTACCATACGTGCAGCATTCCACTAGTCCTGTGGTGGAGCTGAGGGGGAGGGAAAATAAATAAAAACTCCCTTGTTCAAAATATTTAATCTCATTGGGATCAATCAGTGGTTAAGCAAGTTATGGTTTTAGGTTTTGTTGGGAAAGGTCTAGCATAGGCCCTATTTTATGGGATGTTTCTTTCTCCTAAGACAGGACCTTTCTGGAGTTTTACCTGGATGCCCAGGTATTAACAAGGTGTTCCCTAGCACTGATTATCTTTTAATATCACTGTTCCATTATTAACCCTACAGTGGTCATTCCCTGGTGGTAAGCCTTTGGTAGTCTTTCCCTGAGCATGTTTAGTCCAGTCCTCAGTCAGGGACTCATGGGGAAGCCCCACACAGATTTCATGGGCTCCCCTTTGTGAAGCTCTCTCCTTTTGCTGGAGGTTCCAGCCATTTTAGCTGCTCTGAACTCTGATCTCTGTAGCTTCAACTTAGTGGGACCACTGGGCTCTGTTAGGACTCTAGCTCACCGTTCCATAATTGGGGAATTGCCCCAGGTGGAGAGCTGGGTTGATTGTGGGGCTCATTTTATGAGTTTCCCTTTTCTCTGAGATCACAGTCTTTTGCTGCCTGAAAACAATTGCTTTATGTATTTTGCCTACTTTTGTTGTTTCTTACTGTGGGAGAGTTAGTTTCAGTTATTTCATCATAGCTTGAAGTAGTTTTCCTGTTACCCTTTGTTACCCCATCATACTTTGACCACTCCCTTGCTTTCTGTCATAAAGAAGTGCTAGGTTTACTTTGGTACTGATTCATTTTAGTGGAAAATGGTGTTTAGAAATCATTTTTTAAAAAATTATTATTTCATTCAGATACTTCCAATTCAAATCCAGCATCACACCTCACCTTTCTCCATTCCATGTTTGTATCTCCTTTTCCCGCAGTGAGAGACCTCATTCCCATCAACATCAATATATTTACTTAATTGTTTTACCCTATAAGTTATACAAAATAGTTTCAGAACAACTATACCAAAACCACTACCAACAACAAACCTACTAAAGTACAAGATAATTTTGCAAATCTTTTTGTCCTTAGAATTCATCACACTAAAGCTGTACAGTCAGTGATGTATTCAAAAGTTGCTTGAATGAATTTATTTTTCTCTGTGGTTATGCTATTAATTTAATATATAAATAAGTTAATTTGTGTCTCTTTCTATACAATTTGCTTTTTTATCCTTTTTGATTACATTTTATTTTTGAATACGCAAAACATTTCTATTATTGGAAATTCAAAATTGTAGAAAAAATAATGAAGAAGTCTCATTGCTATACCTATCCCTTCCTCCTGGTCTGACACATACTCTAGTTGTAATCAATTAGTTTCTGATATTTTCTTCCTTTTTGTTTTGCACAAATCAATTGTATGTATTTTTATTTCCACTTGTTTTATATACAAAATGTAGCAAAAAATAGCTATATACTTTTTTGGTTCTTTTTTTTCTTTTCACATGCTATATCTTGGAAATTAAGGAGTTGGATTGTTTTTAATTTTTTCTTGTTACAATAATGTATCATGCTTAATAAAAGTTCAAATAGGCCAGGCATGGTGGCATGTGCCTGTAGTCCTAGCTATTTGGGAAGCTGAGGTGGGAGGATTGCTTGAGCCCAGGAGTTCGAGGCTGCAGTGATCAAATAATATCAAAATAGAAAACTGTCTTTGTTTTTTCAGCCCCAGAGTTAACTCGTAATAAATTTCATATAGATTCTTCAAGACAGTTTCTTTGGATATATATGTATATAGATGATGTATATATCCTAAACTATATGTATTTTTCAAACTTGGAATCATACTGCACATATTATTCTTCAACTTGATTTGTTACTTCACATGATATCTATGTCTATAACCTCTAATCCTTGACAGTACATATCTAACTCATACTTTTAAATACTGTGCAGCATTCTATCATGTGGACTTACTATAAAATTAAATCTGTGCTCTATGGAGATTGAAGTTTTATCCCTAGGTTTTGCTATTCCAAAACAATGCTGTAAGGAGCACTCTATTACATAGACCTTAGTGCACTAGAAGAGCAAATGTTTTTGTAGGATAGATTCCTGAAAGTGGCAATGTTGGATAGAAGTTTTTTTTTAATATTTAAAAGATGCTGACAAATTGCCCACCACTGTCACTGTACCAATCTATATTTCCACCAACAGTATATTAGAGTTCCTTTCTCATTACACACTGAATAACTGTATATTGTCAATTAAAGCATTTTTGCTAATCTAAATCCAAATGAAAAACATCTTATTGTTTACTGAAATCCCCAGGTTGGCTATGATGAATATATTCTTTGGATTCAGAGAGAGAGAGAGAGAGAGAGAGAGAGAGAGACAGCAGCAAGGCAATCAGCACAGTGAAAATCTCTGCCTGTTTCATTGAGTTCGGTATCAAAGAATGGCGGAGAAGAGAATGTGAGTTAACAACTAAGTCATTATTATTTGTTATACAACATCAACAACATCTGATATGATTGCAATATTGAAGTCCTCTATGATAGTGGTTCTCTTTAAATGAAAAGGTGTGGATAATTAAGCTAATTAAAATATTTAATGAAAGCTGGAAAGTATGAAAACAATTTCATGTGGGGATCCCATCCAGCTCTGTAGCATCATCCAAATACAGCAGTTACCAAGCTTGGTATCATGTTGGATTTGTTACTATCCATAAGGTTAAAGAATGAGAGCGAAGGAAGAATAATTGAGGCTTCTATTAATTTTGATGTTGGGATTTAGCCCATCCTCAATAACAGCCAAGGACTGCAGTGAACGGGCTCCTGTCTACTATGTTGTTTTGGAATGAAAGGATATTGTATCTGCCAGAGTGGAGACAAGCTTTGAATGCCTGTTATTTCTGCTAGGTGAGTTTCTATCATAACCCAACTCATGTAGGCATGTCAGGCTAAAGAGCATCCCTTCTGGCTTTGCTGACTTCTACGGGTATAATTTGCCCTAAACGAAATATGTGCTCTGCAAAAGCACACCCTTAATACTTATTGTAGTTTGGTCCTTGGAGAAAGCTGGCACCCAGAGATTTCTTAAAATATGCATGACACCCCTAGTCCATCAGAGGAATACTGAATATGCAGTTTTAAACTTTTGTTCATATTCTAATTCTTGCCCTATTTTTGCTTCCATATATTTCTTTGAAACCATCACAGAGAAGCACGATGTTTTGTGAGGATTGCACCAGGACTGTTCTCCTTTAAAAGAATTCTTTGACATTCAATGACCTTCCCCCAGGCTAAGAAGAGTCAGGCCCTGCTTCTCTCTGTGGGTGTGACTTATGAGAGCTGTATTGTAAGTGTGCTGTCTTAAATGGCTACAGACAAGAAACACATGGTTTTAAGAGACACCCATTAAACCCTTGAGATGAATGGCATGTATTTGGCATTACCGCTTTGTGGAGAAATAAGACATTGGTTCCCTGAAACTAAATTCTGCTAAGAAATGTCTTGGGAAAATGGCATATATTAATTCACCAAACATGCAAGCAAACTACATAAAATGTCTTGTTCTGGGCACCTCAGGGTGATTCAGAAATGAACAAGATGTGCTCTTTACCCCCACAGAACTCAGTAAATCACAGGGGAAGGGAGAAACTAACATGAATTGAGAGCTCCTATATGTCAGACACTTTTCATACGTTGTCTCCTCACACTGAGGTAGGTAGGTCCTATTCTTGTCTTGTTTTACAGATAGGGAAACTGAAGCTTACAGTGGTTAAATATTTTGACCACTTTTATATAAGTAGGAAGTGGCAGAGCCAGGATTTAAACCCAGGTTTATCTGACTCCCGAGTCCTGCTCTTAAACACTCTTCCACGCTGTGCCTTTGTGTGGGCATCATTAGCCTCACCTTACAGATGAGAAAATTGACGCTCAGGGAGGGTGCGTTTAAGTGGCAAATCCAGGTTTCAGATGATGGACTGATTCCAAAGTCCATGCTCTTTTCACCACACCATGGATAGGTCTTGTTTACAACTCTTATAAAAGGTATAAAATATTAAGTCATATAAGAGGCACAGACACAGTTCAGATGAAGGAGATACCATTTTCAGCTGGGGGTGAGGGTGATTAGGGAGGACTTCATGGGAGAGGCATCATTTGACATTGGGAAGGCTGGGTTTGGAATAGTGATGAGGGATGGTATTTTTAGCAGGGAACAGCAGGAGCAAAAGTATGGATGTGTAAAGTGCAGGCTATTTTTGAGTATTGACTAGCCCAGATTGACTGGAGGATGGTACAAGATTCAGCTAGTTAGGAAACATATTTGCACAGAAACAAGTAGCTAGACAGTTGGTGTCTTGAATATCTCCCCAATTTTAAAATTACAGGAAGTACATTGAGAGTCCAGAAAGGAAATGTTGGTTAAGGTGCCTTAGAGTGGAAGAAGGCAGGAGGCAAGGTTGGTGGGACATTCTAGTCCCGAGCTAGTGTTTCTTTTCACATGCTTTTCATTTGCTGTAACAGGAAGGTTCAATCAGAGTTTTATTTTCTGAAAATGTCTTGAATAAAAAATTACTGAGTAAAGCATCATCCTCAATTATAAATCAGAATAAAGCTTATTTATCTGTACTCTTCTATCTTCAGCTTTGGGGAATTAATGATTTTTTTAAAACATAAAAGAACTTGTTTCTGGTCTTAGCATTACCAGCAGGTGGCACTGTAATACATTCCTTCTATAGCTCTGAAGTAGCATTGTACCATCCCATGACTGTCTTCGGAGTCTGAGATTAGAAGGAATAACAGCTTTTATAGTCACCATAGTGTGATTGGTCTAATTTTTGTACACAATCACTAAGCACCTCCACCCCACCACAATTCTTTAGTTTTTAAGAACTATTCTGCTTCTTAGGTTCTCACTGAACTATCTCTGGATCTTTCTATTTTTTCCCAAGAATGTGACTGTGAGGCATAGCTCTAGTTACTTTTCAAGCAGTTCTTCAAAGTTAGGTATTCAAAGGCTGAAGGCAGGGGAAGTTATGCGGTTGGCAGATTTTACCTTTGGCACTCCCCTCGGCCACTCTGCTTTTCATATCCTTGCTTCTTTCTTGGGCCTCTGGCCCTCCCCAAGGCTGAACTGTATTCAAAAGAGTCACAAGTTTCTTGACCTTTACTCAGAACTTTGCTATTCTTTAATAGGTGACAGCTAGTTTCATCTTTAAACCAATCCAGGCTGAGATGTTGAGACACTACTGAGCATTTGATGCTACTGGACACACTTCCTCCTTTTTGACACTCTCTTCTCCTTTTGCTCAAGTGACACCACTTTATCCTGGGTCTGTCTGTATCTTTCTGGCCATTATTTTTCAATCTCCATCATTACCTTGTTTTCCTTTGCCTGTCCCTTAAAAATTGCTTTTCTCCAGCATTTTCTTCTTGATACTTTTTAAACAAACCATTCTATACTTTCCCTAAGTCTCCACTCCCTTGGCATTACCTATCCACCCTGTTGGTGCTTCTCAATAGTGACTGCATATTAGAATCACCTGGGGAGCTTTTAAAACATACTCTTGTGCAAGTACCACCCCCAGGGTTACTGATTTATTTGGGCTGGGCTGGAGCCTGGGAATCAGTAGGGTTTTTTGTGTCGATTTAACTCCTAGGTGATTCTAATGGGCAGCCAGGGATGAGAGCCCCTCACCTTTTGAGGTTTCTAGCAATCCAGTCTTTATGTCTCTTTTGAGCTACATGCACTATTTTCCTGCTATACATCTTCACTTGGCTGTCCCACAGGTACTTTGAACTCAATTTGTTCAAAACTAAATTTTTAATCTCTTCCCTTCAAATCCCACCCTTCCTCTTGTGTACCCTATCTTGGTTAAGATGACATTATTCTATTTGAGCCTGAATATATGGTATGTAACTTTGTAACTTTTCATATCCAGTAATCACCAAGTTCTGCTAATTATAATTCTTAAATGTCTTCCAAATCCACCCCATTCCTACCTGCTGCTGACCTAGTTCAGCCTTTCGTCATTTCTCCCAGTCCCTTCTATACTTTTGCTCATTTCCCGTAATACCTGCAGATGGTGTTTCTACTTGTTTGCTTGTTTTTATTTATAGATGCAGAGCAATTCATAAGCACTTATTCAGTCATCAAATAAACATTTGTAGATCAACTACTAGGTGCAAGACCATGTTTTATTAAATAAAACTCCTTTGGCTCCCTGTTGCATACAGGATAAAGTTTAAATGCCTTGTGGCATACAATCTATGGCATACATGATCCTTCTTAGTTTATTTTTTAATTTATTCATTCAATAATTAAATATTCAGTGCCCCACAATATACTAGGCACTGTGCTAATTTTTATATAAATATATATGTGCTATTATATATGTATAGGTATATACATATGTGTGTATATATATATTTATATGTATATATATACATACACACACGTGCGTGCACGTGCACAATCCATTTCAGCCCTAGGCTTCCTCAGCCTTATTTTTGTACCCTTCTCATAGGCCTCATACCCCTCCACACACGAGCCGTCCTGAATTATTTATCTTTCTGAAAAAGAACCATTCACGTTCTCAGCTCAGAGCATTTTCTCTTATGCTTTTCTTCACTTGTGAATCACTTCCCACCTTTTCTACCTTTTGATACTACTACTCATCTTTGGAGATCCATTTCAAATGTCATTTTCTCTGTGTAGCTTTCCTTGGATTGCTTCCGCCTACTCACCTCTTCCGGGCAGAATTAATTGTCCCTCCTCTGTGATCCTGTAGCATTTTTTTATACTTCTATACTAGAACTGGTCATATTGTGATTTAGTTATTTGTATGTCTGTCTTTTTCACCACAGCTGTGAATATTTTGAGGGCAAAAATTGTTTCTTTGAATTCGCTGTACCCAGTAGACTGCCTTGTACATAGTAGTTGGTCTACAAATGTTTGTTAGATAATTCAATAAATGCTTATGGATTGCTGGCACCCTGGCACACTTGAGGAGCAGAACACTTGAGATAGGAAGTTGTTAAGCAATCTTGAGTTACTGAGTATTCACCTATCACAGTTTGGAATTGTGGCCAAGAGCACAGCCTGCCTACTCTCTCAGGTTCTGCTGTTTGGACAAGGAGCACTTACCAGTGTTATCAGGGCCTCTGAAACTCCATCCTCATCTGCAGAGCCCACATTCATGTAGACTTTATAGTTTATAATGAATTTTCAATGTATAAACACCACCCACATCAGTGCTCGGTGACTTGGCTTATTTATGACTCATGTGGTATGAACTAGCTAAGAAGAGAGAGCATAGGAGTGCAAGTAAGACTTGTGAGCTAGAAGAAGGCAGGGCAATTGCTTTCTTTTTATTTTTCTTAAGACAAAATACCACCTTTGTAATACCATGGCCTGGAATTACAAAGAGCCTCAAGAAAATTCTGTGTAAATGAACACCCAAAGTCCCTTTCTGCAATATAGGCCATGGGATCCCATGTTTAAACTTATACCTATGTTGCAAAATACTAGACAAAACAATAGCAATGGCAGAACTGGTGATGAATAGGTCTTAAACTCTGTGTAGTGCAAACATTTGTGGCAGTGTCTTCCCTTACCCAGCATACCCAGTGGAATGACAATATAAAGGAACTGGACCCCCAATTGTCAGGGCAGTAGGAAAGGCCTGATTTTATCAACATGCTGCTATATCAGCCAGGTCTAAGTTAGCCTTTTTATAGTCTCATGTCATCCTTCTTTTTATACTTTTGTTCAAAGCCAAGTCTTCCAGCTCTTTGAGCTCTTCCTTAGTCACTCTGATTTCTCCTTTGATATCAGATCCCAGACCTCTTTTACCTCTTTGCAATTTATTCAATCTCTAAGTATCATTCTCAAATCTCCTTTGTGTTTCACATAACTGCTGCTTGGCCAAAGCTGTTGCTACTAATTTCAGTTTACTTAGAATTAATTCCACTTTCTTAAAGAGCTGACCAACTAGTGAGCAGATATCTAAACTCCGATTTTGAGCTTAAGGAATCTACCTTAGATCCTGATTAGATCTTAAATGTCATAAAAATGAAAACTATACAGCAAAGGGGCCCCTAGCACATATTTGTTTAAAATCTACTACCCAGCCACGTGCCTTTGCCTCTTCCTTTTCTTACCATGTGTTAAAGGTAAGCTTTTTAACACATGGCTTACCTACCCATCCTGCTGATTAAAAAAAATGAACAAGAAACACATCACTTCTGGTAAATGCCATGACCAGGATGTTAGATAAACACCCTTAGGGGCTTTGACAATTTGTTGCCAGAAAGACATTTGTTCTTGCAGTTATTTTTTAGTCTGAAAAGGGCCTTCCCATTTCCTCTTAGAAGGTCTGAACTCTGACACCAGTGCTTTGAAACCCAGGCTGTTAGGCTTACCTCTCTTGCATACAAGAACAAGGAAGAGAACAAACAGCTCTGTGTCCTGGGTAATCTCACCTTCCTCTTTCCTAATGCAGTTTTAGGATTTTTACCTCTGTACTTTTATTCCCTGAATTTTATACTTTCTGACCTCTCATGGATTTTGTTAGAAATGACTTGTATCATCAGACTTTTGGACCCACCTCCTCGGGTTTTCTTGGTGCCCTTTTACTTGCTCTTAATACAAGCTTTGTCTGCCATTTTCACATTCTTGATTATTTATGCTGTTTTGAATGTCCATTCGAGAATATGATCAGATTTCCCCCCCAAAACAGAGAAACAATCTTTTGCATCACTTTGCATAAAATTAACATTGATTTTATATAAACCCATAGGTTACAGGTTAATTTACATAAACCTGGCATTCAAGAAGCTCAACCTTTACCTTGTGAAGGAAAATGAAATAAATCAGGACAGCTGAAATTAAGTTTATTCAAGCCATCAGAAAATGGGGTGGGCAAAGAAGAGCTATGAGGTGGAAACTTCTTATAGTTACACTCACAAAATCTTAATGTGTTAAGGGACCACAGAGGCTTTCTAATCCAGCCTCTTACCAGTGTAGGAATCTCACTGAGAGCACACCACACAGGTGATGGGCCAGCTGACAGTTATACTTTCAGAACAAAGTGACTAGTAAACCAGCCTCTTTGGTTTTGGAAAGGCTTTAATTGTTAGGAGGCTAAAATCTGTTCTTTTGAGAACTTCTACCCATTAATCCTAGCTGTGCCTCCTAGAATCAATATAATCCAGTGGTTCTTAATTTAAGGTCCATGGTCAGGGATTAAATGAGTCCACAAAGCCCCTGAAACTGTATGCAAAATTGTGTGTGTGGGCATGTGTGAGTGTATGCATGCATCTATAGCTTTCATAAAATTTTCAAAGGGGGCATATGATCCTAAATCAGGGACAGCTTTATAAGCACATGACTTGTGCAGTTGCACAGGACCCATTCTTAGAAGGAATCTACATTTGGTTTAGTGCCTTGCTGTTGTCATCTTGAAATTCTTAATAATTTTTTAACATGTGACCCTGAATTTTCATTTTGCTCCAGGCCCTGCAAATTATAGGGAAACTACCCCAATGACATGAAGCTCACAAAAATGTCACTAAAATTCCTTTGGATAGTTCTACTTTCAGGAGGCCTACGTCATCCTTCTGTTTAGCTTCTGACTCTGCTTGCGTTTCCAAACAGTCTACCTTCTTCATTGAGAATGAAATGAAGGTGGTCTCTGCTTTTCTCTTTAAGTTCTCTCCAGTTTCTTGCCTGCCCAATACCAAAGATTCTTAACTTAGAATCCATGCCCATTATTTTATTTTATAACTTATCTAATTTATCTATATAACATTTCAAACTTTGAAACCAATTTAAGCACAAAGGCTTTATTGTGTCTAACTGGCAAAAATTAACAACTTTCATTAACATTAGGAGAGCTCTTATCTTTTTCTCCTTGGGTATCTGGAATTTGAGCACAGTGAGTTCTGTCAGAGCAAAAATATATATTTAAAGCAGATCATTCAGATGTATCAAATTCATTTTTACTAAGTTCTGTGTTATCTTGCTCTATATGAAAGCTTTTAAATTGACTTCTTTCTCTTTTTTGATTGATCAGGGTCTTTCCCCCTCACAAATAATACTCTCTTAATAAATTTAATATACCAAATTATATATTCTCATACCAAATAATGCATTTAATTTGTAAGTTCAAACTCAGAAAAACTTAATTTAAAATTTTAATTGCATGTTTTATTACAACATATTATTAGAATAAAGTTCATAACACATTAGTAATTTTTTTGGAGAAGCATACCAAGAAGTTCTCCTGAAAGTCACTAGGTAAATGTGTGATTGCTCTTTGGTGACCTTGGACTCTGTTGTGGGAGAAAGGCAGATCACAGCCACTCTGGACAATGTAAGAAAGAGAAAGAAAACAAGTTCTAGGATAAAAGGTTAAAAGAACTGTAATTATTTTGCCTTGGGATAAAGAAGTCTAAAGATGACTTGAAAGAAACGAAGTATTTTTGATGAAGAAGAGTTGTCTTCTTTGTTCAAAGAAAAATGGGATGATTTGAGATTTATGTTGACATTCGAAGAAATTTTCTTTTAAATTAAGAGAATCATATCCTGTGTAGGTTACAGATTTACTTACCTAAGGCAAAGGCCTCAGCCAGATGATCTCTTGAGGTTCCTTCAAATTCTAAGTTTCCACCCTTGGGCTTAAAATTTTGCTTCTGTGGTACACCAAGGCTGTTGTGGGCTTTTTTTGCTTATTTGCCTTTCATCTTGGACTCTTCCTCTTCATTCTTAATTATGTGTTGGCCATATGTCCCTCCTGGGGAAGATTGAGGATGGAAGGAAAGAAGTCCTTTGTTGAGTGGCCAGAATGACTATCCTTGAATATCCAAGTAAGCATTGTCTCTTTCAACTTCATCATCTGGGAGGCTAAGCTATATAGTTATTTCAATTTTGTTGTCACTACTCAAAATATTTTTGCATCTAATGTTTGAGAATTCCCTTTAGAACCCATGGCATGACCTAAATAACTCCAGTTTGGACCTAACCTTTGAATGTGATTTGCTTCCTTAAAATAGCCAACAACAATGAATTAGCCAACGTACATTTGCATCCATATCTTGCCAAGCAATGTGGTATTATATTTTCAGTGAAAATCATGTTATAACTGTAAAGTGATAGGGATAGAGGTTTTCTTTGGCTTGCAACCAAACTGGATATGAAGGTACAATGAAGACAGAAATTTCAAAAAAATTATAATAGAGCCTAAAACCATGCTAGTGGGTAGAATAGATGGCTGGTGACTAACAGGTAGTCACTTTCCCTCTTTGGGCCTTAGTGTTCTCATAACAAAAATAATGATGTGTTTGGGCTTGGTCCAAATTGTTTTCAAGCTGTGTTCTGTGCATTCCTAGCGGTTCATTGGAGGTACTTTGGGGGCTAATGCAGAGATCAGAGAGAAAGGCAGAATGAGGGGGACTCTGGGTTCACTTCAACCATAGCAGCTTCACTTTTACTTGTTTGATATGCTTCCCTGAAAGATTTTGTTTGAAAACTACATTTCCTGACATGGTAAGAGTGCATAGTAGATGTAATTTAGTCATTAAGGTAGGTGAAATGATTCCACCCACTGTTTCATCGTCCAATATTATGGCTTCTGGTGTTGCTGATTGAATGGAATTGATCATGCAACAATCTGATCAATTGCTGTAAGAGGCTATCTTGTTGGCCATCTGGCTGCATCTACTCATGTCAACTCAGCAGTAGCTTTAGGATAAAGATGTGGAAATTATGAGCCCAGTAGAAGAAGAGGCTGGTTTTCCTTCTTGTGGAGATTGAGGTGGGGGAAAAACAGTTCTGGGCAGTACTACATGGAGTTCTATTAACAGATCCTCCCTGCTACTCCTGCCTCTCTAGGCCTGGAGCTAGACTTTCTATAAGTGATCACCCGCTTATTTACTGAGAGCTAAATTGACCCAAGTAACAGAATCACCCCCAGAGTGTACATTTTATCATTTTATTATCTTTCATCCTTTCAAACCCAATCGATCCTTCACTATAAGAAGCATGATTGGTGCTCCTAATAGGCTGACAGGAAGACATATAGTACTCTAGAAATGGACCAGGAAAGGGGGAAATACACTGTGGCCTGAAATGTCTTTTATTTTCAGGTATTCACTGATCTGTGGTTCGAAGTGTGATGGGTTCTCAGTGGAAATGACCTGCTTTTTTTTCTTATATTTTGTTACTACTATTTATCATTAACTGTGTGTAGCGTTTTACGTTTGCCCAGTTAACCACATTGGGGTCATGTGAATGGTCATTGTTCTCATTCCAGCTTCACAGATGAGGAGCCGGAACCCCACAGAGGAACTAATGAGTTGGCCCACAGTCACGTGGTAAATCGATGGCAGAGGTGAAGGGTACTAACGTCAAATTTCCACAAGCCCTCCCATCTCATTACTGGTTCCAGTCTCTCCTCCTGCAGGGACACCATACAGTACAAATAAAGCCTTCCACTAAGCTAGTTGGAGGCTTTGATTAGAAAATGCCAAAGTGGGGCTGGTGCCTTGCCCTGATCTTTACGGTCATCTGAAGAGCTCACTCTGTGGCTTAACCTTATGGGGACAAAGCAGTAAATGCTTTAGGCTTCTTGTTACAAAATTGCAGGAAGGGGTGACTGGCATTGCAGCTGTTGTGAAATTGTTCATTTATAAAGCATCAAAAGTAGGGTGTCCAGGCATGGTAGAGAGAGAGTCACCAAAAATTGTTTTGCTTTAATAAAATCCATCTTGGGCTGGCTATAGGTTGGATTGCATTCATAGTTCACTTGAAAATCCAGCTTTCACACTGATTTGCTCCAAAAGCTGGGACAATACTGTATTTGGAGTTATGAATTCTCAGTTTTGCTAGCCAAGATAGCTTCTATTTTCCCCTTCAGCTTAAGGATCAGCATTCCATTTTAGAGTGAGCAGAATGAGGGAGAGGAAGAAAGGCAAAGAGAGAGAGAGAAATTATATATAGGGTTAATAACTGCTATATTAAATTCAAGCTTCTAGGCTTATTTGTTCAATAAATATGAATTAAACACTCACTTGTTTGCCAGATACATTCGAGAGGCAAAGTGATATTCTCTTCTGATTCTTTCAACTGACAGAAACAGAGTAACTTTGAAAGTCCACTCAGGTATTACCCTGATCCTCCTCTTTCAAGAAGACTTCCATGACTAATTGAGCAGTAGGAAATTGTTCCTATTCCATTCCAGCTTAATCATGAACATTTGTTCTCTTTTTGCTGTAAGATAGGCTTTTATCTGTTTGTACCTGCACAATATACATGCATTATTTCTCTGTAATGTGGGCACCTGTTTGGCCAAATTAGTTAACTAAGGAAGAGGTAATAGAAAGAGACTTTGCTCCTACTTGGGTATAAATCCAACATATGCAATAGGTAACTATCTATGAAACCTTGAGTACATTACCGCATCACCAGTGTTTTATCTGTAAATAAAATCATCTACTGTGTAAAAATCACTGTAAGAATTGGAGAAAATATGTAGAAAAAACACCTACACAGGCCTTGCTATGTGATGTTTTATGCTCAATAGATGGCAGTTGTTTTGTTGTTGTTGCTGCTGATACATTCCCTAGATAAAAATTTTCTTAGTTATTGTAGACAGAATGAATGTGATAGCAATCCCAAGGAGAGGGGTCTTTGGTTCTGCTCTTCTGGTCAGAAAGAAAATTTTGTGTATTTAAGTTTAAAGGGTATAACCAGGCAGTAGGTTTTATTTCTCTTATTTCATTTCTCTCTTCTTCTTTTCCATAACTAGTGGGTCACCTGTAGTTTTCCTTAGTGTTTAAGGTATAATAACATATTCATGTTATTAAGTGAAAGGTTATTTACACGGAGGAACCAGATATAACTGAGTATATGTACAATAGTGGCCTTATTTTTCACCCTTGGCAAGTAGAGGCCTTTACAACGTAACTTGAAAGCTTATTACATTTTGTTTAGGATGTTAGGAAATGCTTTAACCAGGAGGTAAGAGAAGATACTTCTTGTTTTGGCACAAAGTAATTCCCCAAGAAGGGCATCCCATTTAAAAACCTATTGATCTAAAAGGAACCAGAAGTTTGCCCGAGTATTTTAGAATTTGTTTGCATGCCCTGAGCTTCAAAGACTTATGGTCTGGAGCTTCCTGGGAAGGGCAGAATCACTAAATAGATATGGTCTATGAAGCTAAGGCTCCTGGTCAGCTCCTTGAAGGTTGCATTGTATAAAAAGCATGGGTTGGCCTTCAAGACTCCTCCCAACCCCTTTTTCTCTGAGGGTTTCTCTATTTATCTTGAGAATGGAGTCCTGGTGGCTGACATAAAGCACACTCTGACCTGGGCCTAGACTCTCCCAACATAAAAACCAAAGTTTTCAAGAACTTTTTAAGAGCAATTGATGCTCCCCAAATCTGTTCCAAGATGTTATGACTTGTTTCTGCAAGCAATGAAAATACCAATTCCAGCAACCACCACAACTAACACTTATTGAATGTTTACTTTATGCCTGATCCCGTGCTGAGCACTTGACACGTAAGACCTCCTTTAATGCTCACAACAACCCTATAATAGCTGCTAAATAAAACAGAAGATTCTATGGCCAAAAAAATGTTTGCAAACACTGGGTAAAATAAGTTGTAGGGCTTTCTTTACTGTAGGACTTCTCAAAGCCTTTAATATGCTAATTTATGCTATGAACTCCAAGGGGACTTAGAATATGCTGCTTTCCTAAGTGTATTGGAGCATGAAAACCTATTTTTTCCCCAAGGGGCATCTGGAGAGATGGAACACCCTTTGGGACATGCTGTTCTATGGGTTGCTTGTGGAATCCATGCTTATTAACCTTAGAAATTAGACCATGTTCTCTTTTTACCCTGGCCTTATGTCCCTCAGTAACCCATAATACCTAATCTTAAAACAACTTATAAGTTTATGTATGTCCCCTGGAGAACTGAATCTGTGTCCCTAATCTACCCAAGTCTAAGCCACTATCATCCCTCTCACCTAGACTATTGCTATAGTCTCATAACTGGTCTTCCTGCTTCCCAGATTATCTTCTTATAAAATACTGTCTATGCTACAGCCAGATCCTAAAAAACAAACAAAACTATACCACACTAGTATTTTGTGAAAAACCTTTAAAAACCTCCTATCACACTCAGGATAGAATTTGAACACCTTACCATGGTCTACATAGCTGTGCATGACCTGAACTCTCCCCATCTCGCCAGCCTCATCTCTTACCATCCTTCCCCCCCCACCCCCCTTACCTCTGCTCCAGCTACACTGTCAGTTCTTCTTGTGTTCTAGGTTCATTCTTCCTCAGGGCATATTTTATTCCCTCTGCCTGGAATGTTCTTTTCACCTGTCTTTCTTTTCCTACTCATCTGTCATTCCATTGCTTAAATGCTATTTTCTCAGAGAAGTTGTCACTAACCAACCAAAAAATTAGGAGTACCCAGTTTTTCTGGGTTCAGTACAGTTAAAGGGATTTTTTACAGTAGGACTTCTCAGGGCTTTTGATACATTAACATATATTATGAACTTGAAGAGGGATATGGAACATTCTGCTTTCGTCCTCTGGATCACTTATCACAATGTTTATTTCTTTGATGGCTATCTTGCTACTAGATTCTGGGTTTTATGAAGGCAGGAACCATGTCTGTCTACTGATGTTACACCCCCAAGGCTTAATGCAGTGCCTGGCACATGATATAGGGGATGGTAAACATTTGCTGAATGAATGAAGAAATGAATGTGATTGTTCATACTGCTGGCCTGCTTTTTTATAGTGGGGTTGCCATGGAATGATTTAATATTTTTGATATAATCTCCTCCTACTCAAGATTTTCACATCTCTTATTTAAGGCCAATCACTTTTGGAGGGAAAACTAGAATTAGATTCAGCCCTGATTGGTAACAGTTTAGGGTTAGAGCAATACCTGGCTCTTATATTTTTACATATTAATCTTTTAAAATTATTTAATATTTTTAACTATTTTCAACATTTTGTTTAATTTTTTTAATATTTAAAATGTTTTCTAATTAATGGAATTCCTTCAAAGTTATCCTTAGCTTTTTAAATTTTAAAAGTTCTAGTTCAGAGTATAATGGCAAAGCAAGATAATGCATTACAACAGTTATTTCCCAATTAGCCATAGCTATGGGGAGCCTTCCTTAGGCCATGAAGTCCAAGCCCAATGTAAACCTGGTAGCATCTGACCTTCAGAGGAGGTCCTGGACCCTAAAAGAGGGAAATAGCTTTGAGTGCTGAGCCTGCAAATCCAAAAGCCACAGCGTGAGTACACAGTAAATATGTGTTGGCAGGTTTTTATGTAAGGGGGTGGTGGTGTTATATACATTCTTTCATCTGATCCTTCTTGTGACCTGTGGAACTCATTTTCATTACTACCAAGTGGGATTACAAGTTCAATTGTTACCAATGGGGCAAAACAACTGACTGGACCTTGTGATAATCCAAATCATAACTTGGGGTGCTTTAACTAGTCTCTGATGTTTGACAGATTTTCTGGGTCCTCTTGGCCTCTTTGAAAAGGCTAGTACAGGTAGAGCCAGCAGGAGGACAGAACACAGTATATGGGCCACAAGGTCACTTCCTGGTAGTTGGACAGGGCAAGCTGTCCAGTGTTAGTTCTTTGACAAGGGCCACCTCTAGATCAGTGCACACACACACAAAATGTAGGTGGAAAGATGTAGACAAAGGGAACTCCCTGGGAGGTTATTGGTGTCAGTTGCTTATTATCAGTTACATCCAAGTGCCACAGCACCGCCAGTACAGCTTTTGTTGAGTTTCTGTGCCATGTTTTGGTTTCATTGGCAATCAGGCTTCACTAGGATACGTAAAGGCTCGTTAATAGATTACTAGCACTAACGAGGAATATTCAGCCTGGTGAGAGAGTGTGCCTCAGTAATGGCTTGGAAATTAAGCGGTCTCCATCTAACTAATCAATGCTAAGTGACTGACCTTCATGGAGGCTACAGCTCATTGGTAGAATACACACAGAAGGTAGTGTGCTCAAAGGTATTTAAAATGTATGTGAAAAGAACTACATTAATAAGGCAAACCTAACTGTCCATGACTTGGCTCACTGTTTGCTTGTGCTATCTGTATATAATGTGGTACACTTATTTGTGAGAATAAATTTGCCTGATAAAATCTATGGTTTTCAAATTTCGATATAGATAATAGACTATGTTCAACATTCACAATAATTTGCTTTCATGAAAAAAGCCTATAGGAAGAATTGACTTACAATAAGGGCTTTATTTATTCAGTAGCTCATTTATCCAAGGATAATTGCCTCGAGGGGGAAATGGATTTCCAAGCCTGATGCAATACATGTTTATTTGGAATTGTATTTAACAATTTTTTTCTTTTTCTTCCTTGTCAAATGCCTTCTCAAATGTGACTTATTAATAAGTTATCCCAATATCTCCAAAGGCTTTGCTGAAGATGTTCATACCAAAATGTTACATAAATATACTTGAGTTTCTCTGATAACTAGCCAGTGGTGACATCAGAGATACCATGACTATCCTTCAAATAGGACAATGCATGCAACAACCAACTTACTAGCACTATTCTTATCCCACCCTTGCCAAACTACTGCATAAGCCCCAAGTGGTAACGCATAGATAATTTTTAATTCTTGCATCTCCTTTCTTTCAGTTAGCCAATCTTCTCCCTTAGGAGGCAACTTGAAGACTGCAAGGAGTTTTCATATCATCATACTCTCATATCTTCTCTTCACCTTGCCCACACTTTAATATTTCCTTTTGTTATTCATCCTCCTCCTCAGAAATCCCTGGTGTTGGCATCTTCAGTGAAAATAGCCAGATGATAAGTTTGTCATTTCCTAGGCCTCCCTTTGTTTTCATTTAGATAAGGAGCTCCCCAAGGGCAAGACCTTTACTTTTTGTTTGGTGAAGTGCAACATTTGCTCACAGCTCTCTGCTCCTGATAAGTGGAATTAGACAATATGTCTTGAAGTAGAGCCAAGCACTTGACACAAAGACATCCAGACAGCCTGCTTTTTTCCATGCCTTTTGCTTAGGAGAGTGGTGCTGTGACAATACAATGGCTCCAGGTCATTTGTAATTAGTTAAGGTCTAGGGGGAGAGGGTTTTAAAAGCCTAGAAAGCAAAATGCAAGAATGGAATTTGGCTCTTTTGCATGTTTTTCCAACCAAGATGGGTAGAGTGTAAGATCTGCAATTCGTAGAGGTCCAAGATATTCACTAGCTTTTAATTAACAAGGCTGAAGAAGTGAGATCAACCATTTTAACAGCTCTACAATGATCTCTGTGCACATCACATTTCTTAAAGCAGAGGCTACCTGTGTCACCTCAGGGCCTAGCTTCTCCATGAAGCCTTCTTTCCCTAATCCTGCCCCTGCTAGTTTTTCTTCTCTGTGGTCCTCTACCAATTCCATGCTGATTAGACTCTGGGATCTCTTTAAAGTTCTACCTTGTTGGATGCTCAATGTCACCTCAGTGGTGAAAACAGGCTCATTTATACCTCAGGGCATATGGCCGTTTTGGTTAAATTCCAAGGGCCTTAGTCTATTTATTTGTTGGAATTTTGCTAGCTTATTATTAAATGACAGACAAGACAAATGAATATAACCTCTGGGTAAATTTACAAATTTAGTGACATTTCTCTCCATTAAGTATTGACCTTAATAAGACAGCAGGGACCTTCATATAATAAAGTAGTCCATGCATTTTGTTTTAGCTCCATAGGCAGGAGAACACTAGAAACATTTTCTCTTAAAACCAAAATGAGTTGTAAACATCTGTACTGAGTCTCTAGAAAGGAATTAGTTTTGCCAGTGGGAGTTGAAAGAACGACACTACTGCTATGTTCTGAGACCCTGAATTCTGTTCCAGAATAGATGAGACTGGGTCTTGGCCTCTGCCTTTTTGCTTTTTCAGTTTTTAGTCTGTTTCGGGTCACCTATAGCTGAAGAGTAATGATATATTGAGGATCTAGAAGCACTCATCCAGACAGAACAAGGACCTGAACAGTTAGGTCTTCTTAAGTATCAGATGGCCCTATTTTACAGGAAACTAATGCTTAGTTAGGCAAAACAGCTGGTCCAGGGCTACTCCACAAGTTAGCAATGGAATCTTGCTCTCTTGCTTGTGTGCTACTGGTTAGCATATTACTATCCTGAAGATTTGTTAATATTATTTCTTGCCTTAGGTGAAGTCTCTTAAATGAGGGGTGCCTCAGGTTTCCCTTTCATAAAGATAGGGCAAATGATATTACTTTATTCACTTACTCGTACAGCAAAAATAGTCTAGGCACTAAGAAGACAGAGATAAGTAAGATGTAGTCCACATCTGGAGATATGCACTGTCTTTTGCTATTAAAAAGATACAAAAAATTACAATACAATTTAGTTTGTGCTATTATAGAGTAGAACAAAGTATTGTGGGAGGATTGTATTTTTAACAGTAGAGGCAGACTTTGCCAGACTCTTTTGAGCCCATTAAAGAAATATATAGGGAGCACATGTACCACGTATACCCTTAAAACTTTTTGAAAATGACATATAAACATACAGTTTTTCCATTTCTATTTCATCATCATCTATTTCAGCATGCAGTACATCCCTACCATTGTAGGAAACAACTGGACCATTCAAAGAATTGGTAAGATTGGCTAGACCCTTCTTAATATCTTATTCTTCTGTCTGTGCCTTTCCTTATTCTGTCACTCCAACTTAGAGCCCTCTCTGCCAGTCTATCCACACCAGGTTTATTTCTCAAGGCTCCACTTAAGGGGCCAATGGATTTGCATTTAGGTTATCTGTAGAGGATCTGAAATCCATGGAGGATATTAAATTTTTAAGTTAACTAACCTGTATTCTAAAAGCACCTGTCAAGTACTGGCCATTACTCAGGGGTTTGCTGCATGATGGGTCACCTTCGCTGAGGAGCATTTGCAGAAAGGGACTGACACATGGTGATAACTTGGCTGGACTAAAGCACACAGATGTGTGAGCTGTTCTTTAATCATAAATTTAAATTTCCTATTTTCAGAGGATTCACTTTGTTTATGAGAAGCACCTTGTGGCAGAAATGAACCCCAGTTGTCTTTTTATTGGGGAAAATTTTATTTTTTTGAAAATGTTAACTAAGCCATAACACATTCAGCCATCTAGATTTTAGAACTGAAATTTGGGCACCGTTTCCTGATTTAGCTCTGCCTTTATAATATAGCTCCCCCAATATTAGAGAAGCCTCCATATGTCCTAATTAAGAGGCCAAAGCTTGGCTTCTGTGGATTTATTCTGTAATGCTGACAGTAATGGTTCATAATGACTCTGAAAGAACTGTTTAGCCAATCTTGCCAAAGCTAAAATTGCTTTTCATTTTTAATATCCCCAACTGTTCTCGCCCTGTTGGGGATAGTAAATGTATTTGCATTTGGGTGGAACCTCATATGCAGCTCAGTGGAAAACATGGCACTTCTCTCTGTGATTTTATAAACTCTGTGTAGCCAAACCGCGCACATTGAGAGCATATCTGCACACACTTGCCAGAGAACTTGTGATTCTTGCAGACCTTTCCCTGGCTTCTCAGAATTTGTCAATAGGAAATTGGTGAAATACTTCTGTCCCCCACCCCCTTATTTGGTAGCAGAATTTATACCAGCCGTTTGGTCCCTTTCAGACTATGATTAGCACCACCACTCCCCATTAGATTAGAGCCACCACTCCCCAGCAGGTAGTATAAAAAGGGCACACAGCCAATAACAGCCTGACCATTCACTAGTCCTGTTTGCTAGTGCTATTAAGACTAATTAAGTGCTTTGACCTGGAATTTAAAAATTTTGCCATTCTGGACTGTTCTGTAGCATCTATTCTAGTTGATGTCGCTGCTTACCTTTCTACATTTAAAGTATCTCCTGAACTTTTCTTAGCCTGTTGGACACATAGTCCTGGTTCCTTCTTGCCAGCCCTGTTTCACTTCTGTTCATACCCTGGAGAACTCTTCCAGGATGGGAGGGAGATTTTGATTATCCAGGAATGAGAGGGGTAACGAATGCAGTAAAGACCCTGAGAAGGTGGAAGAGAGATGGGATCCAGAGCCCAGAAGGTAGGGGTAAGAAGAGCAGAGACATGTTTTTGATTCTAACAGTAGGGACAGAGAAAAAGTTGAGGGCACATACAAGGTAGGTTAGTTTTCATGACTAGAAGGCAAATGGCTTCCATTTTGTAAACTAAGTTGGAAGTAAAGTCAATCAGCTGAGGGGAAAAGGGGAAGTGTAAGAATAAAACTTGAGAAAGTGGCTCCAATTTCAAATAGACCCTGCTTACACAGTCACGTTCCCCAGGCTAATTGTCTCCATCAGCAGGGGCTAGACCAGCTACCCTGAAATGATTCTGCCATACAGTGACCATACGGAAAAGCTTGTAAGCTTCATCAGTAAACTGCTTTAATGTGCAGGTCTCTGCAGCTCACAACAATATGATCCCACAACAATATGAGTTGGTGCCATTATAAACTGATAATGTCCAGGCTCCACTGGGGTCTCAGTGTCACCCAGCAGTCCATTCATGTGTCTTGGTCTGCTACTTCTTCCATTGCACGCTGCCTAGGCTCCCAAGAAGTATGTTAGGTGATAATACTTGGGCTAGAAAATCTACAGTGAGATGATTCCTTTGCTTGGAAGCCATGGCAGGGACCTAGCTTATGTGACCATCACCTAATATTTAGTGCTAATTGGCAAAAAGACATGAGTCTTTCTGGACTTCCTGGAGCTTCTAGGGGGAAGATAATCTTGAGCTCCATGTGATGAAAATCTTCTATTCTCTTGACTTAAATCAATTAAGATGCAAAGCAGAAAGTATAATTTCTCTCTAAAGTCTGGATTCCCTTGCTCTATAGAGAGTGTGTGTGTTTCTTTTGTGTTCCCATGAGTGCCATCAGCTGAGGAACTAGAATCTTCTGTCATAACAGGAATGTGTTTATGTATGGCTAATGGTCTATGTGAAATAAATGTACATAAGACTAAGGGAAAACTTTGAGATTAAAAACTGGTAGACTTTGGGACCAGCAGACTTGTGATGGATCTAATGGGTGGCCTAGCACCAGAACCGTGGCATGGGTAGCAGCCAGGTGGAGCAAATCAGATGAAATCTACTTTTCAGAATAAGGGAATAACATTGAGCTGAGGAATTTGAAGGACAGGCATACAGATATAATAATAATTAGAAATTACTGTGTTACAGGCATTGTTCTCAGTACTTTATCTCTACAGTATTAACTCATTTAACACCTTATAAGAGTCCTGTGAAATAGGTACTGCTTTTATCCACTAAGGAGCAGGGAATTTAAGTAACCTGCCCAGGGTTACAGAGCTAGTTAACAATAGAGCTAGATTTCAAACCCAAACATTTAATTGTGAAGACTGTGAAGAAACTATCATCTCTGTTTTTAAAACAGAGAGAGGTGAAGTAAATTGCCCAAGGTTAAACAGCTAGTGGAACTAACTTGTTCAAGAACCCAGGTGTTCTGTCTGTAAGTTATTTTTTTGTTACTACACACTTGGTACTAAAAGTATCAGCAGTGTTGGCATCATTTTGGAGCTTATTAGTTAGAAATGCAGGCTCTCAGGATCACTTCCCAGACTTGCTGAGTCCAAATCTATGTACAGTGATTTGGGCTATACTTCGTTGCCACCAGTTTACGGGACAGAGAGGTACAAGTACCGTTAGCCAAAGGCAGAAAGTACATCCCAATTATCCATCTAAGATGGGGTAAGGATGGAAATTGAGGGGGAGGTTCACATAGAAGGAAACACAAGGATTTGAACAGTTGCCTAGCCAGCATTGGATAGGTTAAAGTTCAGAGGTAAGGAAATGGGACTCTACAGGAATGGAAGTTCTATGCAGTAACTTCATCACAGAAGAGTTCCTGAGGAACTGAGGTATATAGGCAGCTCTGGCCAGCAGCTAGACCTCCTGGAGCTCCAATTATTTATTTGCCAAAGGGCAGAGCTGGTTCTTAAATGGGTCTGACTTTTTTAGTGGTTCCAGCAGGGAGGGTCAAAGGATAGATTTGGCACACCCTGTAATTGATCTTTTAGCTTCTGTGTCCTGGGGGATCACAGATTTCACTGCTTTAAGTAAAACTGATACATGACTGTCTGGATTCATATAACAGTGAAATTTATAAGTGTGGAAATCTAGATTCATGGACTCTGTAACTAAATCATTTGTTTTATTAGAGGGCACATCATATGTTCCCTTTCGATAATAAGCTCCCCTAACATATTTAAGACAGAATTCAATTTTCAGCACTGTTAAAAATGCAACCTAGCGGGAACATGTACAATATAAGTGAGGTGCCCCTGCATGAGCCAGAATCATTTGCCTAAGCAACTATATAAAATGATCTGAATGTTTCCTGAATTCAGGATAAATAAGATTTTGGTATAGGCCACCTTTTAAAAGACAAAAGTGGTACTTTCTGGAGAACTCAGTACTTTTGACTTTAGGCTTCCCTCAGTTCTGTTTCATAGTTTTTATTTTTTCATGGTCCATTGAACTGAACTTGTGACTTAAAGTGGTTCACTGAAGTGAGATTTATTGCAATTTGAGGAAGGAAACAATGAAGAAGGCAGTTTTGTTATTTTTGTACTAGGGTTCCTAAGCAACATTTCACAAAACACATTGTGTCAATTATTTAATACCTCTGTGGCTTCATACATGCATCTACTCACCCACCCACTCATTCATCCATTCAGCCAATATTTTCAATAGTCCCTGTGTTAGGGTTCAGAATGCAACCGTGGACAAGATAGATGCAGTTTCTGCTCTTTTGAAGCTTATGGTCTTAGTGTGAGATACAGCCAGGTTAACTAGGTAGTTCCCAGCAGAGTGTGATTAACAGCTAGGATGACTGAACTCTAGGATGTCATGGGAGCATAGAAAAGTTGTCTATGACCCAAACGAGCTGCAATACATAGAAATTATATTAGCTATTTATTTCTGCATAAGAAATTACTCTAAAAATTAGTGTTTTAAACAATACTTATTTGTTATTCCACAGTTTTTTGGGGCCAGGCACCTGGTCATGATTTAACCGGGTCCTCTACTTCAGGGTTTCTCATTGGTTGCAATCCAGGTATTGACCAGGGATGCAAGTCATCTCAAAGCTTAACTTGGGAATGATCCTCTTCTAAGCTCACTCACGTGATTGTTGGCAGGATTCAGTTTCTTGTGGGTTGTTGGACTGTGGGCATCAGTTCCTTGCTGGCTGTTGGCCAGAAGCCGTCCTCGATTACTTGCCACAAGGGCCTTTCCATAGGGCAGCTTACAACACGACAGCTGGCTTCATCAAAGTGGGAAAGTATGGGATAAAGAGAATGCCAGCAAGACAAAAACCACTCATTTGTAAACTAATCTCAGAAGTGATATCTCATCAGTTTTGCCTTATACTATTCCTTAGAAATAAGTCACTAGGTCCAGCTGCACCCAAAGGCAGCAGTGCACATCAAAAGAAAGGAGAAAAGGATTATATAAGGACGTGAATATCAGGAGGCAGGAATCATTGGGAGCCACTTTAGAAGCTGAATACCACAAAATTATTCTCCTGTGCAGAGATGTGGGTTGCAGCTGCTTAATGGCTTAATGGCTTAATGGCTCTGTTGCACTATTCTTGCTCTCATTTTTACTCAAACTCAAAATTTGTCACCAGGCTCCCCTGCCTCCGGTCTATGGTATGCAGTCATAGGATTATCTGGATTGGCAAGAAAACTACTCTAGTTATTAACTCTCCTCTCTCTTCCATCATCTCAATCATAATGGTTGGGAGGGTCAGGAAAAAGCTTTCAGAACACAAGGATATTCGGACAAGTACAAATTTAATGGCAGCTTTCATGGTATCTCTAAGGTTTCTGGTGGGCCTGTTCTTTCAGATACCTGTTTAATTAGAGTCTTTTGGTTGCAACAGCTCATTCAAGATACTTTTATTAATGGATAATTTAGAGCAAGTATATTTGTACAGTGGGATTCGGAAAAAGCTTGAAAACCAGCTCTCAGGAAGAGAGATATTTGTTAGGGTAAGGACTATACTGCTATAAAAGACCCCTGAAATAGAATGGCTTAAGGTCTGTGCTCTTCCTCCCCTGCCTTGCTCTCAACTCTGTTTCATTATAGTACAGCTGGTCTAGGCTGGTAGGGCAGTTGTGCTCCACGTGGTAGTTCAAAGATCCAGGTACCTTCCATTGTTGTTCTGCTATTATCTAGAGCACAGATTGATAAATCTGGCCTGCTTTCTGCTTTTGTAAATAAAGTCTTATTGGAATGCACCTACTGCGGCCATTTGTTAACATATTATCTATGTCTACTTTAGCACTACAACAGCAGAACTGAGTAATTTCGACAGAGAACTTTCCATGTGACCCTTTACAGAAAAAGTTTGTCAGCGCCTACTCTAGGGCATGGTCCTTGTGTGGATAGTTGTTGCCACGTTATTATTTCAGACTGTGGGAAGAGGAATAACAAGAGTTCAGAGTAAAAGATTTTGTTTCAAGAAAGTGATGAGGAAGTTGTACCACATCACTTTTGCTCACAAGCCAATGGTGAGAACCTAGTCATGTGGCCACACCTGGCTGTAAGGGTGACTGGGAAATGTGGTCCCTAATTGGGTGTTCAGACAGTACTCATGGTGAGAAGATAGTGGATACTAGTATGCCAATATTATCCCCTTTTTTCAATTAAATATTCTAAAGCACAGGGAGGTAAATTTACTTCTTTAAGGCCATAGAGTTAGTAAGAACTATTTTTCTGACATGAGAAAATACAGTGGAATAAGGCTGCTAGAAGAACAAAAGCCATAGTAGAGTTGGGCTACATAGAGGTGGGAACTAGGGAACTATTCAGAATGCAAAGCAGCTTCAGAGACCTGAACATCAGGATAGGTGATTTTCAGAAGATCTACTTTCTTTCTCTCCTCCTGAAAACTGGCTTTCTAATCTTCTACTTGATATAGCTTTTCTCTGTATCCTATTTTCTGCTTACTCGTGCATTTTTTTCACAATTTTCTCTTGACCATCATTTCCGCATGACGCTAGTTTCACTGCGTGGCATTTCTTGATTGATACTTTTCAGTCTCACTTCTCAAGGTTCTCTTTGTTGATTGCCTTATTGTCACCATATTACCCCACTCACATTTCTAAAAGAGAAAATGAAATCGGTCCAGATTGTTTGTCTTTTGAGTTTCTGGCCACTTATGCAATTCCTTGGGATCAGGAATTACCCTTGTTTGTAGCATCAGTGACTGTGGAGGGTGGGGGTCACTTGGTGTAAAAGATGGCTTTCTAGGGCTTTCCCTTGAACAGGGGAGTGAAGATAGGCAGTTGACAGGTTTACTATAACACTGTAGTCACAACAGCTGCAGCCTCTCAAACACCTAATACTGCCTCAGGCCATTATATGAATCTTTTTATCTGTCATAACTAAAGCTTATCAGTCAGCTCTTATTTGTGAATAAGCCAAGTATCACCCATTCTTGGCATTATGTATTTTTAATACAACAATCCTTTGAAGTATGAGGGTTCCTGTAATGTAGATAGCAGCTGGCAGTTTGTTAATGAACATGAACCTATTGATAGATTTAGCTGTAATAGAGGACTGAGTAAAAACTATGCCTTTCTTAGAAGTTCAAAAAAGGTGAGTTTATAACTGCTCATTTCATTGTATTCATCTTATCTCTTCCCACAGCAGCAATTTTCACCTCAAAGCTCTCCTCTTGTAGGAATGAAGGCTTACTGTGTAGCAGGCACTGTGCTGAATGCTCTACGTACATTTATTTAATTCTCACACCAATGCTGTAAAGTAGGTAGCAGTATTAGCCCCATTTTACAGTTGAGGAAACTGAGGCACAGAAAGGTCAAATGACTTTCCCCAAGTCACATAGCTAGTAAGTGGCAAAGCCGGGATTCAAGCTGAGATGGTTTGAGTTCACAGGCAGGTATATCACCCCACAGTTCATAAAGCACTTGAGTATCCCATACCCAAAGTTCTCCAGTGACAGAGGTTATAATCTGTTTTCTGTCTTTTCTCCCATGAACTATTTTCAAGAATATTCCAAGAGCTCTGTATTTATCAGCTAATGATGTCTCTGGAAAAACTGTCAGAGTCCATGAACTAAACTAGGTATGTTAAAAAAAATATTTAGTAATACATTTTCATGATGCATGTTAAACCTTCCTATGGAGCCATGAAGGCCCATTGGCTAAATGAATGTGCTTCTAGAGTTGTCTAAATAGGCATTTACTGTTTAGCATAAACAGTTCACATTATCTTGGTAAATGCAAAGGGTTGATTTTCTTAGTACAGGTTATTTGTACAGCCACAAATAGTCCCAGTTAGTAATGTCTTTTGGGTGAGTAATATGGATTTTAATTCTTTTCCAAATGTATGAAATTTTACAGTAAGTGTGCAATGTTACATCAGTATACAACTAATGTCAGAATGGCCTTTCCTGGGATAGTAATGCTGACAAAATGTTTTTGGAAATATTTAGGCTACAGATGTAACAGTTGGTGTGCAAAATTTCAGTGCACTCCTCCTATCTAGTTACCCTCACCTTATTCTACTTCCCTATATAAATTATGCTCAACCCCTCCTTTAACACCTGGTTCAAAATGCACCTCCAGGAATCCAGTCCCAGTTAACTACATCTAACCCATCACTCCCCTCCTATGTGCCCTTAAGCACCTCCAGGCACAGTTCATAGAGACATTTGCTTTTGCTTACATGTTTTTTGTAACTGGTCTTAAGTCACCTCATATATTTGTTTTGTCACGTTATATAGACTGAGTTGTCTTCATGCCAGGAAGAGCCTTTGCAAACAGAAGGTGAGCAGTAAATGATGTTGACTGACTGCCCTTAAAGAACACAAACATCTGCTTGCTGCAGGTCAAGACTCTTAGAATTCCCACTGAATACAGATTTCCTTAATCACAGGACCATGCCAGGAAGAAGGAAAGAAAAGCACTTACAGTTTTTACAATAAAAAACATAAAATAAAACAAGAATAAAACAAAAACAAAAAAACCCTCACTATTTGATTTTCTTCAGGCCCCCTCTGATTGCTTCAAACTGATTAAGGCTGTCCAACAGTAGTTTGTCCTACACATTCATTTCTTGAAAAGAACATATGAAGATTTAGATGTGTTGATTCCAACTTAACATTGCCATGATGCTTTGTAGAAGGTGGTAGTGTACCACCCACTTACTTCTGTGGTCAAGTGAAGTAGTGGCCAAGAAGTGCGTGGATATAGGGTCTTCTCTCATAATACTGACTTCCTTCTGTTGAGATTGGTATGACTCCTGATTTATCAGGAAAAATCTGTCACAAGAGTTTAACTGTATAAGAGAAAAAGCAAAGCCTTGGAATTGAAGCAAGGGGAGCTCATTGTTTGCTTGAACTCATAAATTATGAAAGAAGGTTGAATGGCCTGAGTTTGGTATGACAGAGAAGTATTTTAGAAGAGATCAATGAAATTTATAGGTATTTAACAGAAAACATGTGGGCATGTGTACTTCAAATCCAGAAGCTTTAGGGGGAATGTCCTGGTGATCATAATTCTCTTTCACCATCCCTGGTCCTCAGCTGCATCCAAAGAATTATGTCAACTATTTTCTAGCTCTCAGGATGCTGGCCTAGCCTAGGAATGACCTAAGGAGTCAACTCTGATGAAGCTTACTCTTGCTGTCTTAAGGCTAGTTTAAATTAGGATATCCAATGCTATTCTTCAAGCATGAAGGCACACTAATCAATTGGCAATCAACCGGCTATGTCATAGGACGTAGGTTTGCATAGTTTATCAACTATAAATGGCTGGGCTTTTTTGACCACCTATACTTTCTCACCTGGTCTTCTTTATAACCAGTACAACTCAGGAGTTAGGGACCTTGGACCAAGATTATACAGATAGTTCTATAGACAGATGTAGATATACAGATAATTTAATGAAATGAGATTATTTAAATTCAATATACTCTAATAGAATTAGTAGGTGTGTTGAAACATTTAGCCACTAATTACAACTTAATGAAATAACAACTTAATTCTCACCGCTTATCCCCTTCCTTTTGAATCTACAACTCACATAGCAAATTATTCATCTAATGGGTGTCTGACTCCCCCATTACACTCTGATGAGATAGCCTGAAGTTTGAAGAAAATGATTCTTGAAAGACACCAGGATTTATGAAACTCAGAGGGTCCCAGGCAGCTGGGCTTCCTTAATTTTCTAGTGGGGAGGTGAGATGGTCCTCACATTTTGTAGTTTTTGTCACAGAAGCAGTGGAGTTGGAGGAAAAGGTATGTTGGGAGGTGACCCAGCAATAAAAGGGAGGGAACTAACAATTACTGAATGCCTACCATAAGTCGGGCATCTTACACTCACTAGCTCATTTAACTGGCCCAACAATGGTTAGAGGTAGGTACTATTAGTTACCATTTTACATATGAGGAGATGGAGACTCAGATAGATTAAGTGACTTGCCCAAGTTCATACAGCTAATTAATTTGGCAAGCAGGGAATCTAATCACGTGCAATTCTGGGTGCCGGCAAAGTTGTGCCCTTCCAGGTTCCCCTGTGCCTGCTTCTCGGTTTTCCTAATAGCTGGCTTCTCCTTGCCTTTCAGGTTTTCACAAAGAAGTGGCTTCTCAATTTGGAAATCAGGGTCCATGAGGGAGGGAAACCCGAATATGTATGCTTTGGTAACCAGCTAACTTTTCTAGTTCTAGAATATGAACATATTTCCAGTTGAATCAAATCGCACCAGTTGAAGGTTATTTCTGCCTACCAGCTCACACCACCCCCTTTGCTACCTGACACCGCAGGATGACTTCGCCTTTCATTCTTCTCCTCAGCTGCAGGAAATAGGCCCCCAGAAGTAATTTCTGGGGCTGATCTCAGAATTCATTATACACTATGAACCAAAAATATAGTATTTAAGTCAGGTTTCCTGAAACCTGGGAGCCCCAGATAGACTGGAAGGGAGAGGGAAGTCTTTTTTGAGTATGGATGCTTAGGGGAAGTTCAGTCCTGTGTAGAGCACAGCAGTGAGGTACCTTTGGCAGCCTAAGGCCAGAATAAAAGCAATGGGTGCTTCAGGGCACTAAGACTGAGAATTCTTTAATGGCAGGGGCCATGTTTTTTGTTTCCAGAACCTACTACAGTGTGATTTGCTTCTAGTAGGTGCTCAATAAATGCTTATGGAACATTCAAGTGTAAAATTCTAAAAAGAAATGAATACCTGAAATGCCTTTTGGTTAATTGGCATCTTTTAAAGTAATTCAGGCTTCAAGAACAAAGTCAAGAAAGTATAGTGGTCCTTTGGGGGTCTGGCTATGATTAAGACATAAGAATATTGGTAATAGTGCTCTCAATTTCAGCTCCACCTCAGCCATTAACTAGCTATGTGCTTGTGAACAAATCACTCGACTACTCTTTGCACCAGTTGCCTCATCTGTAAAAATTAGAGGGTGGGATGTTCCTAAAAATATTTTGTTCATATGTTCATTATTTTATGCACGTAATAAAAATACCCAATATTTATTTAGTTCCTGACAATTTTCAAAGACCCATTGATATCATCTCATTGAAGCCTCCCACAATGTTGTGGGGTAAATATTATCATCTCATTTTACAGATGAAGAAACCAAGGCTCAGGTTAAGGAAGTAATTTGTACTACTGCTAAGTAAGTCTTTTGACTCAAATCCAGTCCTTTTTCCAGGTACCACAGCTCTTTCCACATAGTAATTACCTGTATGTAAATAATGCTTCCCAAGTGCTCGAAAAATCATTTGTTCCCTTAAGTCCTCAAACATCTCTTCTCCAATTGTGTTTGATTGTTAATTTACTAAGCAAACTCGTTTCCAAATTTCAAGCTAGCTGAAGTCGACTTATTAGGAATTTCACATTCTTGAGGTCTTAATTAACAAGGTTTGCCTTTATTCTTCTGCAGTAAGCCTTGGCATTTTGGTGAAGAAAATACATATGCCCTGCTGGAGGCTTATGCAGATTATGAGGGGTTGTACTTTTTAGCTTAGCTAGAAATGGAATCCATGTGCTAATTGAGCTATGTCTATTTCAGCTAACAATAGAAAGTACACCTGCCTTTGCTTTAATGTAGGTTCATATACATTAGTGCGGATATGACATTATGAACAAAGAAACCTGCACATATACTTGTTTAGAATATTTTGTCTTCCACTTGTGGAAAATTATTAATACATCCAATAACAAAATACCAACTCTACTACTGGACATTTTAACATATATTGTGACAAATCATATTCCCTTAACACTTTGCCTACCTTGGGAATGAGTCCTCAAACGTACCCTCTTTTCCCAGGGCATGACACACGGGGTACGTTTCCATAATTTAACAAAGTATGAAGGGACTTTGGCAGATATTACTAAATCTGTCAGATTTAACTGCTTGTAAATTCAATTAGTCAGGGGGAAAAACAGCTCTGGAGAATATATCAAAATTAAATTACTCAGCAAATTGGGGTTGTTAGCCTACTCTTTGGGGTAATCTATCAAAAGGGAAAGGGTACTTGACACCTACGATCAACTAATTAAATGCATTAGGTCCTGATGGGATAGTTTTTAATATTCATCACCTCTTCAAGTCTATTTGGCCAGAAAACCTGATATGAAACAGTTCCAGCAGTAGGCATCATATAAATAAGTGTGTAGAATGACTGATTAAGGTAAAGGCAGAAGGTGCTTTCTTGCCCCCTTCTTCTAATCAATTGAAAGAGCCTGGCTCTAAATTTTTGATACCTTTTAATAACCAATTTAGGTCTTGCTGGAATGATAATTTTATTGTACACTAAGTATGGCTTCATTATTAAAATCTTGTTTATCATGAATGAAAGTGTTTATAGGTACTAACTGATTATAGTACTGCTTAATCAAAAAATGGGTTTCTAGTGTTGCTAATAATATTTCTTAGAGTTTTAAATGATGTTTGGAGGAGTTATTATAATGTGGAGTGACTCAACCAGAGACTGCAAACATTGTACGGGGGTGTTTTTTCAAAGTAAATATGTCATTTCTTTGACTCATAACTTTAACCAGATTTGTCATAGGCTTGCTATAATTGAACTGTTTCAAGGCTGTATTTTGTTTTATCTGGATTTCATCCCACAGTACTGCAAATATTAACAATGTTGTTTTGCTGCTTTGTAATTACTTGCCACCCTCCCCACTACTTGAGCAAATGTTTACTGGGAAGCTTTATTTTTTTTTATCCCTGGAAGGAGAGGAGTATGGCAGCTTCCGTCTTTCCAAGACAGCAGTTAAGAATAACAAATCACGAGGAATGGTCTGGATTAGTGTTTTTGCCACTCTCAGCTCTGCAACTATCCTTGCTTGCTCTCTGACTTTGAAAAGAAGTTACAGCTTCTTTCAACTTTGGCTTCCTCATCCATAAACTCCCAGTCTCAGTTGAACATTTCCATTCCTTTGTAACTGTCGGCATTCATGGCGTCACACAATTTTTCTTACCTCTCTTTGGTCTTTTTCTTTCTATCTGGCTGTCTTTAGGTAACCTTGGTCTTGAAGTCCTTTTACCCTTGGGACTGACGCACGTTATTTATATCTCTTCACGCCTTCTTTTTATTTACGCAGGACAGCTGAGCTGTCTGCCTTCTAGTATTTGCGCTGGGGTCCTTTGTTTGATGGCATCGCTTTCCAGCCTCTATCTCTGTAATGGACAGACCTTTTTGTCTGTCAAGGGTCACTAACCCACTGGGGAGAAAATGATCTGAGGTCAACATAGAAATAAAAATTAACCTAATTTATACTTATCTGATTTTTAATTAGAACAAGGAGCATCAAAGTTTGATCTGTGGGTGATAAATACATTTATTTACCTAGATATTGTATCAATTTGCTCCCTGCATGGCACATCTGATAGGGCTGTGGAGTGACAGAGAGGTAGAGTGATGTAGAAAGTAAGGAAAATGCTGTGGAACACAGAAATTAAGGGATTGTTATCGTGTGAGCAGGGAATTGGGGAGCATTGACCTTAAAGTTACAATCAGTGTCAATTATCAATTCTGTAAATTATGTATAGGAAATTTTCAAACCCAAGTTAGTTTCTCTTTGGCTTCTAGCACACTCCTGGGCTGCCTTCCCAACTGGTGTGTGCTTGGGGAATACGAGCTAATTTTAATACTAGCCTGCCAAATTTAATTGAGACAGAATATCTCCTATTGAAAATTTTTAAAAATCGTAAGATAGATGATGGGTTTTGGATTATCTGCCCTTTAATATGCAATGGATTTACATGCTATAGGGAAGATCTATATAGCATAGTGCTTAAGAGTACATCTCTGGGCCAAATAGATTGAATTTAAACCCCACCTACATTCTGACTCTTTGACCATAGGCAAGCTACTTGTTCTAACCGCTGCTGTGGCAGCTCAGAAAGAGATTTTTCCCATGGTGGGCTACTGAGGCTGTCTCATTCAGTAAAGACCCTCTGAAATTTTAAGTATAAATAGTTCTGGATAACGGCAAATCCACTAAGTATTATTTCAGATGACAGTTCGAGGAGATGCTGAGGCTCAAAAGCTAATAAGAAGCAGAGAATGGGGAAAAAGAAGTTTATCTAATACCTTTGAACCAACTAAACTCCTCTCTCTCTTTTTCACACCTTGCTTCAACGGCCATACCCATGGGCACTTTCTGTATGTTATTTCTATCCTCTCCCTTTTTCCGTTGCTTGGCTTTGTTTGCGACTTCTCTGCCATTTGCCTCTTACCTATCCGTCTTCTATGTGTATTGCCTTTCCCTTTCTCCCCACACACCTATCGCCTTCGTGTCTCCTTTGTCACTCCTCACCCTCTCGTTTTGGCAGGTGTAATATTGAATTCAAGTGTAGTTAAAATATTTGTTAACTTTATCAAAATTAAAAACTTTAATGCGTAAGCATGATCAAGAAAGTGAAAAGAAAATGTACAGAATGGGAGAAAATATTTATAAATCATATAGATGAACAGAGTTTAGTATCTAGAATATATAAAGAACTCTTACAACTCAACAACAAAAAAGACAAATGACACAATTTTTAAAAATAGGCAAAGGACTTGGTCATTTTTCCAAAGAAGATACACAAATTGCCAACAATTATGAAAAGATGCTTACAGTCATTAATCATTATGGAAATACAAATCAAAACTAACAACAATGAGGTACCATTTCACACCTACTAGTAAGGCTATAATAAAGAAATGAAAAGGATGTGGGGAAATTGGAACTCTCCTACATTGCTGGTGGGGATGAAAATTGGTTCAGCTACTATGGAAAACAGTTTGGCAGTGTCTCAAGAAGCTACACAAAGAATTACTGTATGATCCAGCAATTCTCCTAGATATATACCAAAAGAACTGAAAATAGGGAATCAAACAAATATATTTACAGGCATGTTCATAGCAGCACTATTTATAATAGCCAAAAGGTACAAATAGCCTAAAAGTCCATCAGTGGGTGAATGGATAAATATAATTGTGGTAGATACATACAATGGAATATTATTTAGCCATTAAAAGGAACGAAATACTGCTGCATGCATGCTATAACTTGGATGAACCCTGAAAACATTGTGCTAAATAAAGAAGCCAGACATAGAAGGCTACATATTGTCTGGTCCATTTATATGGTAACCTGGAATAAGCAAAGCCATAGTGACAGGAAACATATTAATGGTTTCCAGGGGTTAAGGTGAGGCAGAAATGGTAGAAAAAGTGCTTAATGCCTATGGGTTTTTGTTTTGGGAGTGGTGGAAATGTTTTGGAACTAAATAGAGATGTTGATTCATAGCATTATGAATGTACCAAATCCATTGAATTGTTCACTTTAAAATGATTAATTTTATGTTATGTGAATTTCACTTCAGTAAATTTTATACACATATACACGTACAGTCATGCACCACATAACATTGGTCAATGATGGACTGCATATACCATGGTAGTCCCATAAAATTATACTGGAGCTGAAAAATTCCTATTGCCTAGTGACATCCATTGTAGCACAACACATTCCTCATGTGTTTGTGGTAATGCTGGTGTGAATAAACCTACTGCACTGCCAATCATATAAAAGTATAGCAGGTAAAATTGTGTATAGTACATAATACTTGATAATTATAACAAGTGACTACTGTTCCTGGTTTATGTATTATACTACACTTTTTATTATTTTAGAGTTTGTGCCTTTTACTCAGTAAAAAAAGTTAACTGTAAGACAGCCTCAGGCAGATCCTTCAGGAGGTATTCCAGAAGAAGGCATTGTTGTCATGGGAGGTGACAGTGTGACTGCCCTTGAAGACCTTCCAGCGGGATAAGATGTGGAGGTGATAGTGATAGCCACGATCCTGACCCTGTGTGTGTTTGTGTCTTAGTTTTTAACAAAAGTTTAAATAGTAAAAAAATAAAAAATGTTAAAAACAGGAAAAAGCTTATAGAATAAGGATATAAAGAAAATATTTTTGTATAGCTGTACAATGTGTGTTTTAAGCTAAGTGTTATTACAAAAGAGTCAAAAGTTTAAAAAATTAAAAAGTTTATAAAGTAAAAAAGTTACAGTAAGCTAAGGTTAATTTATTATTGAAGAAAGAAAACTTTTAAAATAAATTTAGTGTAGCCTGAGTGTACAGTGTTTATAAAGTCTACAGTAGAGTACAGTAATGTCCTAGACCTTCACATTCCTCACTACTCACTCACTGACTCATCTAGAACAACTTCCAGTCCTGAAAACTCCATTCACGGTAAATGCCCTGTACAGGTATACCATTTTTATCTTTTATACCATATTTTTACTGTATCTTTTGTATATCTAGATAAGTTTAGGTACATAAATACTTACCATTGTATTACAATTGTCTACAGTATTCAGTGCAGTGCAGTAACGTACTGTACAGGTTTGTAGCCTAGGAGCAATAGGCCATACCATATAGCCTAGATGTGTAGTATGCCATACCATCTAGGTTTGTATAAGTATATTCTGATGTTCACACTACAACGAAATCGCCTAATGACACATTTCTTATAATGTATTCCCATTCTTAAGCGATTCATGACTGTATACATGTTCCTACATATACACATAGCCTTCAAAACTACTGACCATAAGTTGCATTTTACCTTCATGTGACTCTTACTAAAATTATCTTTGTGTGCGTATGTATGGGGGTTGGGAACAAGCAGCTCAGTAGCATTTAATAAGAGGGAAAAACCCAACCCCAAGATACTTTATGAAATCTAAGGTGTACAGCCTAAATAACAGCTACCTCTCCTCCCACCAATATGAGTAAAAATCGTTAATGCATGTATGTATAAGAAAATAATGCAAGATAAATATAACAAAATAAGGTCAGTTCAAAGGATTTATCTGTGTGCTAAGAAATGAGATAGAGGATAGTGGCCTGAGAAAAGTGAAAATAGAAATAAGAGGAAAATGGATAGACACGACTGAGAGTACTGACCTGCCCTGTTGGGGAAAAAAAGGGCGTTTGGTGAATATTCTGCATTCCAACCATGTCTAATAGGGGTTTATGAGGTGGAGGGAGAGACTCCAGGGGAAGAGAGAGTAAATGTGATTGTGTTTCTTTCAGATTAATCTCCAGAATAAACATAGTCATAAAATATCTGGAATCCAAATTTCCACTTCAGTACTTCACTGTGCAAAATAGTTTCTGAGGCATGGAGGAAACATATCAGGGCTGACTGTTGGACCTATGGGATTGGCAGATCAGTGATGGAGACCTTGCCCGCTTTGACTGTCTAGTAGGTTTATTTATAGGATAACCCTGCCTGGGCCATGGACTGTAGTCTTACCACAAAAACAGCTTGAATTTTGAGGAAAATTGTCTTTGAAGTTATAAGTGATCAACTGCTGAAATGCTGGCTTGTAAGACCAGAGAGTGTGGTCACAAGTGACCGGGGAGCAACCCAGAAAGTTCCTCTCTTCTCCCTGAGTTGTCATTAACTGTTTGTCCCCAGTAGTTTTGTAAGTCTGCCTTTTCCCTGGGGAAGCCTGCCATTTTTGTGATGTAAGGACCAATTTAATAGCGGTTTATTTAATGGATTGATAGGGTTGAGGGGCAAAGGTTTGCCAAAGGGAATAAATTGATGACTAATGTATTTTTGCCTCCAAGGCTAGAAAAGAGAGATAATGGAGAGAAAAGAGTAAAGAGTTAAGACTAAGGTTTAAATGTAAGCTTGTGGGTCTCTGTAAATGATTCATTTCTGCCGGGTAGCATGTCCTTTAGACCTATATGTCTATAGGGACTAAAATGGGGAATTTACTCCCTCTGTGTTATCTCTCTCCTAAGTTATTTCTAAATCTCTAGCCCTTAAATAAATATGCAATCAAATAAGGAGAGAAAATATCACAATATAGATTTAACATAGTAGGAGGTTGGGAGGAGACCAGTGATTTTGTTTTTTTTCCCCCTCACTGAATGAACATTTAAAACACCAGTATCTTTTTGCATGGCTTAGAGCAATAAGACCCCATCACCCCCGGTTTGGTACTACCTATAGCAAGCTGTGTAAATTTGGTTGACAAAGCTTTAGTCTATTAGCCTGTGTAGTAGCACCTGATCCGTGGGCATCTCTACAAATCCCTTTGACAGCTGTTTTCATATTGCACTAAGAATAGACAAGGAGAGGTCTACCGATTTTGACTGAAACAGAAGGCATTTTGGTGAGATAGTTATTTCAAAGAATTTTATTGGGGGAAAGATTTGTTTTTAGATTGATGATAAAAACAGGTTCGTGGGCAAAATCTTCATAACAGTTTTTTTGTTTTTTTTAAATGATAAAGTAGATGTGTTTGGTTCAGTTCCCTAAGCTTTCAATGCTGGTGTTATAGGAGACAAATGTCCTACTTTCCTACAGAACTGTCCCTGATGTCACTATTGGAGAGCAAATTATGGACTGGATAGGCCCTGGGACATTTTTAATTAGTCATTGAAGAAGACTGGGAAATCTTTCACCAGTTTTTTTTTACCTTTCTGTTTAGAATGGCTCTAACCTGGCCTGGGTAAAGAATAGTGGAATGGGTGACCATCCAAGGCCGCTTCTGTTTCAGTGATTCCATTACCTAGCTCTGCCAATACTTCTCCACTTCTCCCTCCCCACTGGAAATGAGAGAAATACAAAGCAATTTAAGCAATTTGAGATCAGCTTCCCTAACAAGCCACCTACACGCACCGAGAATATGAGCTCACAGTACATTATTTGAAAAGGTCCAAAGTGTAATAATCCCTTCCAACTTACTCTTGGCTATCACTTAACCCTCAGTAGTCAGGTTACATAATTTGTTTCTGAAATTGAAGGACTCTTGTATTTCTCTACTCAGATGCATGCAACCACAAGCAAGATGGAGTTTGGTTTAATTCAAATTTTGAAAACATATTCTTCATGTATAACATCACATCTTTTTATGTGAATGGATATGCAGAAGTAGATTTATAATAAGTTATTTTAGTTAAGTTGTGTGTTAGTCAAGCTAGCCTAGGCTATGCTGCAGTAACAAACAACACCCACATTTCAGTGGTTTAACCCTATACAAGTTTTATTTCTCACTTCTGCAAAGTTCCTCTGTGAGTCCAGGTTACTTTCCAGGGTAACTGTTTCCTTACAGTGACTCAGATTACTTTGATCTGGTAGTTTCAGCCTCATCCCTGAAATGACATACGTTTACTTTCCCTCACAGGCCATTGGTCAGAACTAATTACCTTGCTCTGCCTAAGTTCACGGAGGCAGAGAGGATCTGAGAAATTCAATCTTCCATGTTTCCAGAAGAAGAGGAGAAGTTGATATAGGTGAACATAGGGATGTATACAACAACTACAGTAAATGGGTCTGCCTAAGAAAATTTTGGCTCCTTTTGTGGTCTTGATCAAAGGGTTGTATAAAAGGAGAAGATAGGCCTATTTATAAGTTTTTAAAACTGAATTGAGCTGGCTGAGCTAGCTAAAGGGGTGACATAGTATATTTGTTCAGACAGTCAACAAACACATCCTTAGTACTCGTGGTATATGCAGCCTCAATTTTTGAAAAATGATTTACTGCAGGATTCTTTTTTTTTTCTTTTTAAAGAGATGAAGTCTCACTCTGTAGTGCAATGTGGTGGTCACAGCTCACTGCAGCCTTGAACTTCTGGGCTCCAGTGATCCTCCTGCCTCAGCCTCCTGAATAGTTGGGACTACAGGCATGTACCACCAGCCACACCTGGCCATTTTTTTTTTTTTAAGATATGGGGTCTTGCTATGTTGCCCAGGCTGGTCAGAATTCTTTTAAGTCAAGAGTCAGCAAAGATTGCTTCTGTTAAGGAACAGATAGTACATATTTTCAGTTTTGCAGGCAACACAGTATCTGTCACAACTACTTAACTTTATCATGACAGTGTGAAAACAGCCATTGGCAATAAGTAAATGAATGTGTATAGTTATGTTCCAACAAAACTTTATTTACAAAAACGCACAGTGGGCTGTAGTTTCTGACTCCTGCTTTAAATAGCGAGACTCCTTTGTGGATAAGAAAGTTTAAAGACACTTTTTTACAAAGAGTTGAGCAAGGGCAAAGAAACTTAAAAACTAAGTCAGTCACGGTCCATCAGAACCAAAGACAAAACTGCTCTGAAATTGGAAGTCCATGGGAAAATAGAGTTTAATTTCTGTATCATTTTCCACATGATTGACATTTTCTATCTAATTATATCTGAACTTGACAGTTAGGATGCTCTTGGTCACAAGGAATAAAAAAAATTAAAATTGGCTTATGTATTACAAATTTATTGGCTCACGTGACGTAGAAGTTCAGAAACAGTCTTCATGTTATATCAGAGCCCAGTCCTAGTTTTCTTTCATTCTACCTTTTTGCTAGTATCAGCTTTGTCCCCTGGCTGGCCACTGTCATGGTCACATGATGATTGCCAGCATAAATTGGGGCTACTTGCTTTCATATTCACATATCAGAGAGAGACTGGGTATATCTCTCCTTTAGCCATTGGGCAAAAGTACTGTGCTTTCTCTATTTTTATCTACCTGTAAACCAATTAATGTAGCAAGGGAATGGAATTACTCTGATTGGCTCCTACCAATCTGGGTGCATCGCTGAACCTGGGGATGGTGTCAAGCCCACCTAGCTGAGATAATGAACGTTGAAGAAGCAACCCCATTACCGTCCATACTGAATCCTTCTTTACTCACCACTTCATCCAGTTGAAAATTGTTGTAGCATATATTTATGGAGAGATGGGAGGATGATACACAATTTTTATTATTAGCAAGAACCTCAACCTAGAGATCTTTAAATGTGGATACCAGGTAGCAGCTTTTGCTCAAAGCCATTTAGATGCTACACGATGTCCCTGAGTTGCCTCAGGGAAGATCAGATGTCTTGCTGGAGGGGATGGTGGTCACAAAGGTCATTGGATATTTCTGTGTGATTCCTGTGGATAGCCAAACTGACATAATTAAGGTGTACAAGAACTGTGGAGAATAAATTTGTTGTCAGGGGAATAAAGAGAAGGGTAAGCTGATATCCAGGGTATCCTGTGCTACATCAAAAGATCTCAATCTGAGCCCATTATGACAGTATTTTATTTTGTACATCCTAGAACGCTATGCTCATTTTTGGTTGCCGTATCTCAAAAAGATGCATCAGAGTTGAAGAATGTCCACAGAAAATTATCATGGGCACATTTGGCACAAAATCCAGAATTAGAAGCAAATACACATGGCTAGGTTTTATTACAGTCCATGATGTAACAGCATCCCAAATTTTCCAGTGTAATTCAGAGAGATACAAGATGGGCTAAAATATTGAGACTTTTCAGTCTGGACAAACAAAGACTGAAGAGATATCATTAAAGCCTATGCAATAATAAATGAAACAGAAGGTATGCATAAACATGTTCACTAAATCCTAGTATATTAAGACTAAAGGACACATTTTAGCTCAAAACAATTTTAAGGCAAATGAAAAGACATGTGCCATCATAAAATGAGAAATCAACCCATAGAAATCATAAGTACCTCCCAGAAATTGCTACTAGCTGAGGACATATCCACAAAAAACAAGTTTATATTCATTTAAGACTGTCCTGTCTATAGTAAACGATGAAGGGCAATGAAGATATTTTCCAGACATTCTTAACTTTGAGTTTAGTGGCTGTGAGAACAGCTTTCCTATACCTTGCACCATGCCCCTTTCTGGTTCATGTAACAAAAATTGTGTTTTCTTCTCCTAAAAATCTACTTTCTCTACTTGCTGCACCTGTTTTTGCCTAGCCTTCAGGCAGTTAGTTCAGTTTTATACTCTTACCCAACTTCCTGATGAACAGGGAAGAGTTTAAAATAATGCAAATGAATGTATAGAAATATAACTGGAGTACCTACACAAAGACATGACCAAGGAATTATGTAATTTTATAAACACCCTTCTTTAAGACTCAAAAACTCATTCCCAATGCATCAACCATAGTAACGCTGCAATTATCAATGTTTAAATTTTCATACAGACAGGTTTGCAATTCAGGCAAGTATTTTGATAAGCACAGTTGTGTGGGATGTGAGATACACTTTTACTCCTGATTGCTCTTTTGTACTCTCTGGACAATATCCAAAGCACAATAGCTTGCTCTAATAGCTATTCTTGACTGAATTTCTGGTAATAGCATTTCCTTGCCTTGCTCATAGGTGCCTTGCTTAGTGCCCTGCCCAGCATTAGTCCTACTATTCCTAATCCTAGTAAAAGAGGGTGATTGTTCATAGCAGGGGTCAGAAAAAATTTTCTGTAATGATCCGAATAGTAAATACCTTAGGTTTACAGGCCATATAGTCTCTATTGCAATTATTCCCCTCTGCCACTTTAGCATGAGATCAGCCAGGGGCAATGTGTAAATGAATGAACTTGTTGTGTTTCAATAAAACTTCATTTATGAACACAGAAATTTGAATTTAATATGATTTTCATGTGTAATGAAATACTCTTTTTCTTTTTTTAGGTCATTTTAAAATGTGAAAAACATTCTTAGCTCATGGGTCATATAAAAACGTGGGGTGGGCTGGATTTGGTCTGTTGATGTAGTCTGGGGACCGCCTAGTTTATAGAGAGGATATCAAGAGGGAGGGAGGGTCTATGTTTTGACTTTGGTTCACTTCCTTTACTTGTAGCGCTCTTATGTTATGAAAATCAGCCTTGTTTTGTGTTACTTGTTTTCTTACTTAAGGCAATAACTGTGTCCATGTATTCAAAATATAAATGAGCCTCAACTTGAAAGAATAAGAGGAGATGGTTTCTACTTTGTCTCTCACATTACTTTTCCAAAGTATATGTTTGGAAACTCTGTAGTAAAGCAGATCAAATATTTTCTATATATGCATTGTTGTATGATAAAAGGCTACATGTAGCATCACGTAATATGACTTGTCAGCAAACAGTAAATCCTAAGTGCACCTACACACAACATGTACAGAAACCAATAGAATCTGACAAATGAGTGGGTTGTGTAGCAAGAAGCATATATGGTAATGTGCTGCAGAGAATGTATTTTAATGACCATATTTTGTTGCCTTATTACCTTTGATTACAAAAATATAATTAAGTTTAATTTTAATGGTAATAATGAAGGAGAAAGTAATTAATCAGGAAGCCTCCAAGAATATAGATTCCTTCATTACCATACTATGGTGGGATGGTCATTTTCTTCTTAGGTTGAATATTCAGCCAGTGTGAACTGGTATATGCATGCCATTTATAGCTGATGACATTTTTGATTGAGCCAGTATCCATTCTGTTTGATCAGTACCAGTGATCTGCCTGGGACATTTAAATGTTTGTTAATCAAAACTACTAGACTGAGTCTTGAGATGGATCATAAAAACAAAGCCAAAGTGTGAAGTGTTATCACTGATTGTAGAAACATTAAAAAATAAATATGATTAATTTCCAGAAGTATGAAGGATAAAATACAAATATGGTTACTTTAAAAAAATATTGCAGATATATATAAAGGTCTTTTTACCCCTAAACATTCTGATAAAACATAACATCTGACAATGAAGCAAGAAATTATAACTTGCCAGAGGAAAAAAAGACTAACTCCCGAGATAGGGTGCAATATGGTCAGACTGTGTAATTTAGGAATGTGGATTTTAATGGCCATGTAGCAAAGAAGATGAGGTCTCAGGTCTTTGTGAAGTAAGGTGTTAGAATTATAGACCTCTGAGGATAGCTGGTACCCTTAAATTTATAATCTTCAGTAAAAAGGTGAACCAAAAAAAAATCATACTCACAGAGACATGGCAAGGAACTTGACTCTGTGCCTGAGATGTGGATGGGAAAAAAAATCTCTCAGAAAAATTTGTAACCATGGGCTTACCATTCATTCATGTTTGGAGTTTAATTTTGCATGACCCCCAAACTTTGAAGGTAGCATAAAAATTGTTTCTGAACTAGGCTGGGCACGGTGGCTCATACCTATAATCCTAGCACTCCTGGAGGCCAAGGAGGGAGGATTGCTTGAGGTCAGGAGTTCGAGACAAGCCTGAGCAAGAGCGAGACCCCATCTCTACCAAAAATAGAAAAAGTTAGCTGGGTGTGATGGCATGTGCCTGTAGTCCCAGCCACTCAGGAGGATGGATCACTTTAGCCCAGGAGTTTGAGGTTGCAGGTTGCAGGTTGCAGGTTGCAGGGAGCTATGATGACACCACCCAGCTCTAGCCTGGTTGACAGAGCAAGACTCTGCCTCAAAAAAAAAAAAAAAAGTTTCTGAACTAGTGGCTCCCCTGGGATTCCTAGTAAAAAGCAAAGTCAAAACAGCTCTGGTGGAACATACAATACAGGTTATAAGGGGGGGAAAAAAAGCCCATTACACAACAAATTCACGATAAAATATTACCAACACATGAGTGAACAGTCCACAGTGATGAAAGTCAGTAGACACAACAAATAACAGAATTATATCCCCAAGAATTTGAGGTAGGAGAATGAAGGTATAGGAGAGAATTCTAAATAAATGTTTGTAATAGTGAATAAAAAATGATTCCAAATCCTAAGAATTGAATAAGAGACAATGAAAAAAGATTTACTAAAGATGAAAATAAAACTCTTGGAAATGAAGATTATCATTTGTAGGCTAATCATTGCATAATATAGAGCTAGAGGGGATAAATAAACTGGTAAATGGGTTGAGGCAATCACCCAGAATGCAACAGAGAGAGAAGGGATGGCAAAATATGAGAGGTCAAGAGACATGACAATGAGAAGATTCAACATATAAAAGGGGCACTAAAAGAAATAATTAGAGAGCATGCTAGAGAATCAATGTTCAAAAAGATAATGGCTAATAATTTTTCTAAACTGAAAAAAGACATGCAAATTTATGGAACTCAGTAAGCATCAAACATGGTAAGTACAAAAGAAATCCACATGTATACATCTCATAATGAAACTGGAGAACCTTTCTATTTAATATAGTACTGGAAGTCCTACCCAGAGAAATCAGGCAAGAGAAATAAAAGGCATCCAAATTGGAAAAGAGTAAGTCAAATTGTCCCTCTTTACAGATGATATGATCTTATATCTAGAAAAACCTAAAGACTCCATCAAAAAACTCCTATCTGGTGAATAAATTCAGTAAAGTTTCAGGATACAAAAACAACATGCAAAAATCAGTAGCTTTTCTATACACCAATAATGAACTAGCTGAGAAAGAAATCAAGAAGGCAATCCTGAAATAACTTAATAGGTACAATGTACTCTGTTCGGGTAATGGTTATACTTATAGCCCAGACCTCACCACTATGCAATATATCCATGTAAGAAAACTGTACGTACACTGCTTAAATTTATACAAATTATAAAAAGAAGGCAATCCCATTTACAATAGCCACAAAAATACCTAGGATTAAATTTAAACAAGGAGGTGAAAGACCTCTATGAGGAAAACTACAAAACACTGATGAAAGAAATTGAAGAGGGCAAACAAATGGAACTACATCCCATGCTCATGGATCAGAAGAGTTAATATAGTTAAAATGACCATACTGCCCAAAGTAATCTACAGATTTAATGTGATCTCTATCAAAATACCAATGTCATTTTTCACGATAATAGAAAAAACAGTCCTAAAATTCACATGGAACCAAAAAAGAGCAGAGTATCAAAGCACTCCTGAGCAAAAAAGACAAAGCTGGAGGCATCATGGTACCCAAAACAGCACGGTATTGGTATAAAAAAAGAATAGAATTGAACAGAATAGAGAACTCAGTAATAAATCCATGTATTTACACCCAATTAATTTTTGCCACAGGAACCAAAAACATTGGGGAAAAGACACCCTTTTCAATAAATAGTGCTGAAAAAATTGGGTATGCATATGTAGAATAATGAAACTGGACCTCTCTCACTCACCATATACAAAAACCAACTCAAGATGGATTAAAGACTTACATGTAAGACCCCAAACTATAAAACTACTAGAAAAAATATAGGAGAAACATTTCAGGACATTGGTATATGCAAAGATTTTATGGCAAAGACCTCAAAAGCATAGGAAACAAGAAAAATATACAAACGGGACTATATTAAACTAAAAAGCTCTGCACAGCAAAGGAAATAATCAACAGAGTGAAGAGACATCCTGTTGAATAGGAGAAAATATTTGCGAACTATTCACCTGACAAAGGACAGATATCTAGAATATACAAGGACCTCAAACAACTCAACAGTAAAAAAAAAAAAAAAAAACAAAAAAAACATTAAAAAATGGGCAAGGGACATAAACAGACATTTTTCAGAAAAAAAAATTAAATGGACCCACGGGTATGTGAAAAAGTGCTCAACACCACAAATCACTAGGGAAATGCAAATCAAAACCTCAATGAGATATCATCTTACCCCAGTTAAAATGGCTACTATTAAAAAGACAAAAAATAACAGATGCTGGAGAGGATGTGGAGAAAAGAGAACTTATACGCTGTTGATGGGAATGTAAATTAGTACAGCCATTATGGAAACAGTATGGAGATTTCTCAAAAAACTAAAAATAGAACTACCATACAATCCAGCAATCCCACCACTGGGTGTTTATGCAAATGAAAACAAATCAGTATGTCAAAAAGATACCTGCCTTCAATGGATAAATGCATAAAGAAAATGTAGTATAGGGCCGGGCATGTGTCTCATGCCTGTAATCCTAGCACTTTGGAAGGCGGGGGCAAGGAAGATCGCTTGAGTCCAGGAGAGGTTGCAGTGAGCTATGATGATGCCACTGCACTCCAGCCCCGGTGACAGAGCAAGATCCTGTCTCAAAAAAAAAAAAAGAAAGAAAGAAAATGTAATGTATGTACACAATGGAATTCTTTTGGCCATTAAATTTGGCCATAAAAAAAAAAATGAAATACTGTCAATTGTAGCAACGTGGATGGAACTGGAGATCATATTATTAAGTGAAATAAGCCAGGCACAGAAAGACAAATATTGCATATTTTCACTCATATGTGGCAGCTAAAGTCCATCTCCTAGAGGATGGAGGGTAGAATGGTAGTGATAGTTGCCAGAGGCCTGGAAGGGTGTTGGTGTGGGGAGGGATGAAGAGAGGTTGGTTAATCGGTAGAAACATACAGTTACATGGAAGGAATAAGTGCTAAAGTTTGATAGCAGATAGGGTAACTATAGTTAACAACAACATATTACATTAATATATTTCAAAATAGCTAGAAGAGAGGACTTGAAAAATTCTCAACACATCGAAATGATAAATACACTTCAGATACCCTGACTTAATCTTTACACAGTCTGTGCATGAAACAAAATATCACATGTACCTCATAAATATGTGTAAATATTTGTATCAATTAAAAAAGTGAAAAGGCACCAAAAAGAAAAGACAGACCATCTATAAAGAAGCAGCAAATAGACCAACTGTAGACTTCAGAACAAAAATAATTGGGATCAAAAGAGAAAGGGACACTGTCATCAAAGTGCTCAGAAAAATGACATCCAGGACTCTTTGCCCAGTAAATACCAAAAAAGAATGTGAGCAAAATACATGTAAATTTAGCTGAACACTGAGAGAATTTACTACTCATAGATACTTGGTGAAATAACGACTACAAATACATAAGCTAGAAGAAAGAAAATGGAATCCAGAAAGAAGTGAGATGCATGAAGAAGTGGTGAACCGTGAAATTGTTAAACATAGGTAAATCTGTATAAGTACTGACGATGTAAAACAACAATAACATTAATAAATCAAATATAGGTTATAAGTATGTTATGGTTGGAATTATGTCCCCTCAAATTCATTTGTTGAAATCTTAAGCCCCAGTAGTTCTGAATGTGACCTTATATTTGGAAATAGGTTTGTTGCAGATGCAATTAGTTAAGATTAGGTCACCTCATCTTGGATAGGGTTGGCCCCTAATCCAATATGACTAGTGTCCTTATAAAAACAAGAAGAAATTTGTACACAGAGACACGCACACAAGGAGAGTGTCATGTGATGTTTGGAGATACGCTGCCACAGGGCCTAGGAAGCTAGGAGCAAGGCCTGGATGCAGATCTTTCCCTAGAGACTGCAGAGACCTTGGCCCTGCCCTTTTGATTTTAGACTTCTAGCCTCCATAAATGTGAGACAATAAACTTCTGGTGTTTAAGCTGTTAAGTTTGTGGTACATTGTTACAGAAGCCCTGGCAAACTAATAGAATGTATAAAATAGATTAAAACATTTAAAAACCATAATAGGTAAATGTATTCAGAGTTATTTTCTCTAAGGCTCTGTAGTCTAGGAGGAAAAGTAGAGATGTTGATCTACTTCAGACATCAAGTATGCATGTTAAAAATTTTGGTGTAACCAACAAAATAATTTAAATTAGAATATTTACATCCAAACCTGTAGAGGAGGACAAAAGGGAATTGTAAAAATTTAAGTCAGTATGAAGCAGGAAGGGAGTAAAAAAAAAAGGAGAGAAAAAGAATGATAAATAGGACAAAATACAATGATAGAAATAAATTCAAGTATATAAATAAGTTCAAAATGTGAAAGACTTAAATTCATATGTTAAAGGTATAGAAGCTCATACGAATTTTTAAAATTAACTATATGCTATTGACAAGGGATAAATGTAAAAACCTAACAGAGTTGAAAATAAATGAATAAAAAAGCTGGACTAGAAACATCAACTAAAAGAAAGTTGGTTTTTGGAAATCAAGCAGGGGGCAGTGGGGAGGAGGGGATGGGTGAAAATCTACCTAATGGGTACGGCGAACACTATCTGGGTGATGGGCACACTTATAGCCCTGACTCAAGCATTACAAAAGCAACCCATGTAACCAAAAACATTTGTAACCCCATAATATTTTGAAATTAAAAAAAAAATAAATGACTGAAAAATGCAATGCAATTAAAGTACAAAGAGAGAAGTATAATAAATTTTAAAAATTGAAATAAACTCTTGATATTAAAGAAAGCTCACGCTACAATGATATTAGGTCATTAAATATGAAATGTCCAATTTCGAATCTAAAGTGTAGTTCATTATATCTCAAACAAGCAGTACAATTAATCAAAGTATGCACCTAAACTATCGACACAGTTTTGCCATCTTAACGGTAGCTTGTTTATGCTAGCAGCGAAGAAGCCTGGAGAGCGAGTGGTGGTGAAATTGGGAGAGGCGTTTTCCACAGCTTGTTGAGAATTGAATATTTTCCCTTGCAAGTAGCCCAAAGCCTGGAAGAAGGGGTGGTCAGTTGGTGCAAGGTCTGATGAATATGGGGGATAACAGAGTTTCCAAGTCCAGCTGCTGCAGTTTGTGTGACATGTGGTCAAGTGTTGTCTTGCAAGAGGATTGGCCTGTCTCTATAGACCAATCTCGGTTGCTTAATCACAAGCATCCCCATCATTTCGTCCAGCTGGGTGCAGTAGACATCTGCTGTAGTCGATTCACCAGGGTTCGTGAAGCTCTAGTGGATAATACCAGTGCTGGACCACCAAACACACAACGTTAGCTTTATTTGATGAATATTTGGTTTTGGACTGTGTTTCAGCACTTCACCTTTATCCAACCATTGTTCCGAACGCTTGTGATTGTCAAAAGAATCCATTTTTCATCACATGTAACAATACAGTGTAGAAATGGTTCACATTCATGTCGTGACAGCAAAGAAAGGCAGGCTGCGAGACTATTTCTCTTCTGATGCTCGTTTAATTCATGCGGAACCCACTTACCCAGCTTCTTTACCTTGCTAATTTGTTTCAAATGGTCCAATATTGTTGGAATAGTAACATCAAACCTTTCTGCTAATTCACGTGTTGGTTGAGATGGATTCGCTTCCACGACAGCTTTCAGCTCATCATTATCCACCTTGGTCTCAGGTTGCCCATGTGGCACATTTTCAAGATTAAAATCACCAGAATGGAACTTCTCAAACCATTGACATACTGTGTGTTCATTAGCCACATCCTTCCCAAACACTTCGTTGATATTTTGAGCTGTCTGCACAGCGTTGGTTCTACGATGGAACTCATATTTGAAAATAACACGAATTTTTGACTTACCCATGCTTTCACAAAATTTGCTCTAAAAAACGCTTGAAAGGTAATCACAAGCCAAACTGTGTTTGAAAGAATGAGGATGTATCTTCATAATAAAAATACAACATGAAGTGTCAAAGTGAAATGTCAGAAATAGCAACTGTCAAACTTAGTACTTAAGGAAATCAGACATTTAGGACTTAATAACCTAATATTTAAAGCAAAAAGCATTATTACGAATAAGGAAAGTCACTATAATATATAAAGCAAGATTTGAAAGAAATACTGGGGAACATTGATATAGTCACACTCATATTTGAAGATTTTAACAAACCACTTTCAGTAATCAATAGAGCAAGCAGAAGAAAACATTAGTGTACATATAGAGCAAACTTGATCTAATGGACACAAATAGAACTCTGGGCCCAATAATTAGAGAAAATGTTTTTTTTTTTAAATAACGTGAAATATTTCTAAATATTGTATACTAGGTTACAAATCTCAAAAATTACCCCTAAGTCTGTATAAAAACTACTTTGACCACACTGCAATAAAGGTATAAGTCAGTTTAAAAATGGCCAAAAATCCTCGTGATTTTAGAAATTTAAAAAATACTCTGTTATAATTCATCAGTTAAGAAAAAATGATATGGGAAGTTAGAAAATGTTTAAAGTTGAACAACGTTGATACTATGCAGCAAAACTTGTGCAATGCTCCTTAAAGCCACATTTAGAGGGAAATTTTTAGCCTCAAATGTGTAAGAGGGAAAGCTAACATCAATGAGCAGTGTCCACTTTAAGTAGTTAGAAAAAGAACAAAAGTTGAGTAAAAATAAATAAATAAATAAATGAAGGAAGGAAATAAAGTTAGAAGTAGAAATGAATGAAATAGAAATCAAATAATAGGATCAACACAACCAATATCTGCTCTTTGAAAAGATTAGTATACAAGACTAACAAAATAAACTTATTATAATATTGATTTTACAAAGAGAATTGACAAGCCATCAGTATTAGGAATGAAAAAGTATACTATCATAGATACAGTCAAGTTTAAAACATAATAATCTCTTGAATAACTTTGTAAATAAATCTTAGTATTAGACAAACGGACACATTCATGCAAAAATTTATTAAAACTTTTTCAAAAAAGAATAAATGACTTGGATAAATTTATAATCATTAAAAGAAATTGTGTCAATAGTAAAAAATCTACATACAAAAAATATCACCAGGTCTAGAGGATTTTGTAACAGTTCATTAAATTTTCAAAAACAGATAATGCCTATTTTATATAAACTCCTTCACAAAAGAAGGAATTGTCCCTTCAACTAATTTTTAGAGTCTAATATATTCTTGTCACCCAAACTAGATAGATATATTTTGTGAAAGATAAATTACAGGATTACCTTATGTACATGGATATTAAAAATCATAAGTATAATATGAGCAGATTAAATCCATTAAAGAATTTTATTAATGAAATACCACCTCATACTAATTTGGATTTATACTAGAAATATTTAAGAATGGTTTAACTTTTAATAAATTCTTGTCTTTTATCACCTTAAAGAAGAAAAGTCATATAGCATCTTAGCAGATCCAAAAAAGCATTTAATATAATTCAGTATCATTTTATGATTTAAAAAAAAACTCCTAACAAAGTAGGAATACAAAAGAACTTTTAAAATTGGATAAATGTTATTGACCAAAAACCATTTGGAGCAAGGTATTGTTGCTCACTGTCATTACCTCTATGCAACAGGCAATAAGAAAAATAAAAGTTATTAATATTGGAAAGAAAACAAACCAGAATTTATTCTCAGAGAATGATTGTCTTTATAGACATTTTTTAAAAATCTGCAGACAAACTGTTAGGAATAAAAACAATTCAGCAAAGTTTCTGGATATAAAATAGAAAATACAATACTATAAATCTTCCAGAATAACACATAGGAATTTATTTTCATGACCCGGGATTAGGTAAAGAGTTCTTCATAAAAATCATAAGTTTGCTCTGGGAATAACACTGTGAAGAGAATGGAAAGACAAGCCATAGACTGGGAGAAATATTTGCAAATCACATATCTGATAAAGGACTTGAATCCAGAATTTTTAAAGAAATCTCAAAACTTAGCAATAAGGAAACCAACAACCTAATTTACAAATGTGCAAAAGATTTGAACAGATACTTTACTGAAGTGGGTTTACAGCTGATAAACAAATACAGTACATTAAAAGATGCTCAAGATCATTAGCCAATAGGGAAATACAAACTGAAGGCCTGATGAGATAGCACTACACACCTGTCAGAATGGCAAAAATAAAAATTTAAAAAATACAATATCAGTGCTGGTAAGAATGCAGAGCAGTGGAAATTTGCATACATTGTCAGTGGGAATGTAAAATGGTACAGCTAGCTACTCTGGAAAATAGTTTGGCAGTTTCTTATAAAACTGAACATACTATTCCCATACAACCCAGCAATTGCACTTCTGGGCATTTATCCAAAAGAAAACTTATGTTTACACATAAACCTATATATGAATGTGTATAACAGCTTTGTTTCTAATAACCCCAAATTGGAAACAACTCAAATTTCCATCAACAGATGAATGGGTAAGACATAATCGTGGTATATCCACATAATGGGGTACTAATCAGCAATAAGAAAAAAATAAAGTTTTGATTCACACATCAACTTGGACGAATCATGACGACGGTGTGCTAAATGAAAGAACCCTGTCTCAAAAGGTTACATACTTTGATTTTGGTTATATGACATTTTCACAAAGATGAAACTACAGTGACAGAGTCGTTGCTAGGGTTTAGAAGCATAGGAAGAGTGTGACAACAAAGGGATGGTGTGAGGTAGTGTTTTGGGATGATGGAACCATTCTGTATCCTGATTGTGGTGTTCGTTACATAAATCTATACGTGTATTAAAATTGATAGAACTATACAGCAAAAAGTCAATTTCACTGTATGTTAACTTAGAAATAAAATTTAGAAATTTAAAAATTACAAAAAAGACGATATGTGTCATATCAGAAAGATGATCATACATCACCATTTGCCTTATACACACCCGGTTTATGCCTTTGCCCTGGTGTAATTATTAATAGTGTCATTTCCAAAATGTCTGGCTTGAATGGTAAATTATATGCTCACCCTAAATATGAAGCAATTCATTTTCATTATAAAGTATGCAGAGGGAAATTAAAGAATGTATTGCTTTTTCTTACCATTCATATGTAGTAGCACAGAACTTGCATGGTGGACTCACTTTTTTTGGGGGAGAGAAGATTTAGAAAGGAATGGGGGCTTTGGCTGGAATAAATATGATGAAATTAAAAATTAAATAAATTTAAGGTGGCTCTCAATGGAAAGAAAAGAAGAAAGTCGTCTCTGATTAACAGCTTATGTCTTTGTTAGTACTTGATCATTTCTTGAGGCAAATGGGTGATTGGAAATGTTGGTGGTCCTCTTGGGTTGCTGAAAAGTGAAATGGTATGTGCTGGTGTCACAAATCCTCTGTTCTACTAAAACAGCCATATTCTCTGATGTCCATGAATGGCACTCGCTAAAGAAGTCTGTACTTGGCAATTATATGAACAATAGCCATCGTGAGAAAGGGAACCACTATTACCCGTAACGCAGAGAGAGAAATTACAGACACAGTAGCCACACAGAGACTAGAATATATTATTGTCGCCCACTGCTTTAATGGGAAAAAAGAGTGTGTCATTAGAGTCAAGTGCATCTTAGAGTAGGTTCTCTTTAGAAGAATGACTCAGTATAATAATGTGACTTGCTGGTTGCCTTTGACTGGAAGAAGACAGAGGGTTTGATTAAATGTAATTCTTACATGACAGCTTTAGGGACACAATTTATTTACAGTCCATTTGCAGCACTCCTTAAAGATAGATTTTTTTTCTCAGAATTAATTTGTTTTGAAAGTTCCCACTGCAGTCAGAATGATGCAAGGGAGGTTTTCCCCCTTATGTCAAAAAACCATCCTAAACCATCCTTCCTCCCACCTCCTCTGAAAAAAAGGTACATGGCTCTCATTTGGCTATCACAATGATCTCTCACTGTTGCTTTCTTTTATTTGGTCCTCTTTTTCTAAAAACACCTTGATTAAGATATAATTAATATACCATTCTAGTCACAGATTTAAAGTATGCAATTCAGTTGTTTTAAGCATATTTGAATATGTGCAACCATCAGCACAGTTGATTTCAGATTTTTTAAAATTTCAAAATATTGAAGGGGTACAAAAGTTTTTGTCACATGGGTAGCATTTATAATGCTTAAGTCAGGGCTATTAGTGTGCCCATCACCCGAATAGTATTCATTGTACCTGTTAGGTAGGTTTTTACTCCTCCCCTCCCCTCCCCTCCCCCTCCCCCCTTGATTTCTAATCACTTTTACTTCTCTGCGTGCCCATGTGTGCCCATCAATCAGTTCCAAATTATTAGAGAGTACATGTGGTATTTGTCTTTCCATTCCTGAGATACTTCACTTAGGATAATGGTCTCTGGTTCCATCCAAATTGCTGCAAAAGACATTAATTCATTTCCTTTTATGGCTGAGTACTGTGCCATGGTGTGTGTGTATGTGTATGTTTGTATGTACACACACACCACATTTTGTTATAATAATTCACTCATGAATTGATAGGTATTTAGGTTGATTCCACATCTTTGCAACTGTGAATTGTGCTGCAATCAACATTCGAGTGCAGGTGTCCTTTTGATAAAAATGACTTCTTTTCCTTTCAGCAGGTACCCAGTAGTGGGATTGGTGAATCTAAAGGTAGGTCTACTTTTAGTTTTTTGAGGAAGCTCCATACTGTTTTCCTTAGAGGTTTTACTAATTTGCAGTCCCATCAGCCAATGTATAAATGTTCCTTTCTCTCTGCATCCATGCCAGCATCTATTGTTTTTGGACTTTTAAATAAAAGCCATTCTGAAAGGGTTACGGTGATATCTCATTGTGGTTTTAATTTGCGTTTTCCTGATGATTAATGATGTTGAGCATTTTTTCATATGTTTGTTGGCCATTTGTCTATCTTCTTTTGAAAAGCTTCTGTCCTTGTCTTTTGCTCAGTTCTTAATGGAGTTGTTTTTTTCCTTGCTGATTTGTTTGAGTTCTTTCTATATTCTGCATATTAGTTCTTTATCAGATGTATAGTTTGTCAATATTTTCTCTCATTCTGTGGGTTGTCTATTTGCTCTTTTGATTATTTCCTTTGCTGTGCAGAAGCTTTTTAATTTAATCAAGTCCCACTTATTTAGTTTTGTTGTTGCTGTAATTGCCTTTAGGGTCTTAGTCATAAATTCTTTGCCTAGGCCAATGTCTACAAGAGTTTTCCTACATTTTCTTCAAGAATTTTTAGGTTTTCATGCCTTACATTTAATTCTTTTATCCATCTTGAATTAATTTTTGTAAGTAGTGAGAGAGATGGATCCTGTTTCATTCTTCTGCATATGGCTATCCAGTTTTCCAGCAACATTTATTGAGTATGGCTTCTTTTTCCCAGTGTATGTTGTTGTCTGCTTTGTCAAAGATCAATTGGTTGTGTAGGTAGATGGTTTTATCTCTTAGAACATTTTCATCACCTTAGAAACCTTGTACCCTTTAGTTGTCACCCCCATCTTTTAATCCCTAAGCCCCAAGCAGCCATTAATCTACTTTTTGTCTCTATAGGTATCCTTATTCTGTGCTTTCATATGCATGAAATCATATAGTATAGGGTCTGTTGTGAATGGCTTATAATACCCAGCTTAATGTTTTAAAGGTTCATCCATATTGTAGCAAATATTAGTACTTCATTTCTTTTACTGACTAATATTCCATTATGTGGATGAACCACATTTTATTTATTCATTTGTGTCTTGATGGAAATTTGGGTTGTTTCTACCTTTTGACAGTTGTGAATAATGCTGCTATAAGCATTCATGCATGAGTTTCTGTGTGAACATATTTTTTCATTTCTTTTGGAATTACTGGGTCATATGTTAACTCCATGTTTAATTGCTTGAGGACAGACTGTTTCCAAAGCACCTGCATCATTTTATATCCCCATCAGCAGTTTATGAGCGTTCAATTTCTCAACATCCTTGTCAACACTTGTTGTTATCTGACTTTTTGATTATAGCTATCCTAGTGGGTGTGAAGTAGTAAGTATTTCATTGTGTTTTGATTTGCATTTCCATGATGACTAATGAGATTGAGCATCTTCTTATGTGCTTATTGGCCATTTGTATATCTTTTTTGGAGAAATGTATATTCAGATCTTTTGCCCATTTTTAACTTAATTGTCTTTTTTATTTTTGAGTTGTAATTTTTTTATATGTTTTAGGTGCATGCCCTTTATCAGATATATGATTTGCAAAAATATTCTCCCATTTTGTGGGATGTCTTTTGACTTTATGGATAATAGCCTTTGAATGAAAAATTTTAAAAATTTTGATTAAGTCTAATTTATCTACTTTACTTTTGTTGCTCATGCTTTTGGTGTCCTAGCTAAGAATCTTTGCCAAATACAAGGTCATGAAGATTTCCCCCATGTTATTTTCCAAGAATTTAATAGCTTTTTGCTTCCTTTTATGTTTTGATCCATTTTGAGTTAATTTTTGTATATGTTATTAGGTAAGGGTCCAACTTCTTTTCTTTTGCATGTGGATATCTGGTTGTCCCAGCACTGTTTTAATTGCTTTGGCTGGAAACTCCAGTATAATATTGAATAGGAGTGGTAAGAACAGAAGTCATTACCTTGTTTTCAATCTTAGGGGAAAAGCATCCAGTCTTTCGCCATTAAGTACGGTGTTAGCTATGGGTTTTTTGTAGATGCCCTTTATCAGATTGAGAAAGTTTCTTGCTATTCCTAGTTTGTTGAGTGTTTTTGTTATCATGAAAAGGTGTAGGATTTTGTCAAAAGCTTTTTCTAAGACTATTGAGATGATTGTGTGATTTTTAAAAGTTCTACTGGTGTACTACAATAATTGATTTTCAGATATTAAACAAACTTGCATCCTTGGGATAAATTCCACTGGGTGACAGCATATAATTCTTTTTATATATCACTAAATTTGGTTTGCTAGTATTTTATTGAGGTTATTTGGTGCTCTTTGTATTTATTCTGTTGTTCCATACTATTGGGAAACATTGCCGTCATGGTATAGCATTTCTTTCTTTTTCTCTATTTGTTATCAAAAGGCAAATCTGCTTTTTAAATAATAGGAAAGGGAACAAAATCTATTTTGAAGCTTTAATTTTTCTCCGAAGTTTATTTTATTTGTGAATTGAATTACAGCTATTTTGCTTATTTCCTCCAAATTAACTTTTATTATTTTTCTATCTTCTATGCAGGAGTGAACTAGATAGTTATCCTTTGTAGCTGAAACTGCATTGTTTAGTAACAATTGAAGTAAAATGGTTCTAGGTTCAAGTAGAAGGAGTTAAGGTGAAAACCCAAGTCCATAACCAACTATCTCTGCCTGCCCAATCGGATTTAAATAGCTTGTTCCCTACCTCTTAACACTGCTCCTCTTTTCCATTTAATGCCAAGCACATTGTGCTTCACTACCATCAACCGATTCATTCTTTCCTCTCTGTCTTTTGGGTAACTATGCAGTACACATCTTGCAGTTAACATGGTCTGTGGTCACTTTTTACACTTCTGCCTAAAATGACAATTCTGTGAAAAGCACAAGGACTGCCACTTTTACATGACTCTGATTTTAAACATGATTAAATTGGCAGTCAGTAGGTGGGAGTATATTGTTCAGGTTAAAACTCTGCATAACTGGTAACTGTGGTATCTTTCTTAGACACTACTATCATTGTGTCAAGTTCTCATCCTCAACATCTTCAGTGATCAGTGATTTGTACTCCCTGCAATAAGTCAGACCTTCTTAGCCTGGTATCCAAGACCTTCCGTATTGTGGCCCACCCTATCTATCCAAGCTTACTTACCATTGTTTCTCATCACACACCATTTGCTATAGTTAGGCTGGCTTCCTCCTTGTTCTAGAAGCACACTGAGTTCTTTCTTCCCTCCACACATTATTTTCCTTAAGTAGAATGCCCTAACCTCCCTTCTGCACTAATCTAAACTCTGCAAGACCCAATTTAAACCTCTCTGGTTCATGAGGCCATCCTTGACTACATCAGCCCTCACTAATCTCCTCTGAACTATAGCATTTACAATTATGACTACAGATTTATAGTAATGAGATTTTCTATTGTTCATTGCTGTTTCAAATGTGTTACTATTCTTTTCCTCAATAGATAAGATAGTCTACTGGCAGGGCAATGCTCATATCTCATAACTCTTTTCTACTTCTTGTAGCACATGACAGGTGCTCAGTAAACATTTTTGATTGGCTGGAATGCCTATTCCAAATTTTATTTCACTGTTTTAAACAACCAGAAACTGATCACTGTTATCACCAGATACTCCTAGAACTTTTCTGTCCTGCAATTTTCACAGTTAATTGTTAAGTATGTGTTAGAGATATGAGACCAAAACAGTATATCCACCACAAAGTCATTATAGTTCTAGGTCTCTGAGTTTCGTGGTGCTATGTTCTATCTTATAAGAACACCATAACAAAAGTGACTTCTTAAAGCAATAGAAAAATAGCTTTTTGCCCTCCAAGACAGTTTAACTTCTGGCTTAAGAACAAGCAAGTAATTTCAGAATCTGACCAAATTTTTGCTAAGAGCCTATCGACTGTTGAGCAATGACATAATAATCATGCTTGTGATTGTGGTGATTGTAATGTTAGCAATCTTGGTCAGAAATTATTTTACTATAGACATAGAACATGAACTTTGCAGCATGCCAAAAACAGTGAATGGTGGTGATCAGTGATGGAGGTGGAATAAGAGATCAGAACCAGAATTAAGATCTTGGCTGAACTGAGAGATCATTTCAAAGGTTTGAGTCAGTATAACTAGGCAGTCAAGAGCCAAGCAGGGGTTCAGGCATAGCAGAAATCATAAAGGTCCTCAAAACAGCGAGGAAACCTTTAAGTTGAATCAACATTTACTTTATTCAGAACCATTTCACATACTTCCCATTTGGTCATGAGCCAATGTCAGTTCAAACCAGCTCAAGATCAGGTAAAGCCAAGGTAAGTGTCTTAATCTGCTTTGAGTAGGGAGTATGGAACCCCAGGGCGGAAAAGCACCCTTGCATTCTAGCAAAAGAGCATTCTAGTAACAAGAAGAGACTTGTGCAAGCAATATGAATGTACAGGATTTATTTGAGGTGTAGCACAATATATTGTAAATTAGAATGCAGAGCTTTTGCTTTGTAGCAGACGCAATGACTATTGATGTTGATACTACTGAAATAAGAAGTTATTCATGCATATAGGTTCTGTCTGGTACAATTCACAGCCCAATTGATTAGCTTCCAATAAATCTGAAGAAAAGGAGGAAGGCAAACTCTGCTGTAAATAATTAAGAATCATTACAGCTTATTAAGATATTATTCTGGCATGAGGACTGAATCTGTCTTATTTCTTCCAGCATAGAAGAGTGGGCCATCTGAGGGCTAGAATCATGTTATAAGGGGTGAATAGATAACAGTTACTGTACATTATACTCTGCTGGTAACACCTCGCAGGGTAGACATTCAAGACCTGTCAGTGACTTGGCCTTTCAGCCATTAAGATGACTGTCAGCTCTTACAAGTCAGGATGAGAAGTTTCTTATCATTCCTGGACACCAGACAGAGTCTGTGCATTCATGATTCCTTTGGCTTGCTATTTTTCTTGCTCTTTTTGCCAGCCTTGTTCTTGCTCTCCTATAGCTACCATCGCTCATGTTTTTTCTCCCTTTCCACTCCAAATACTTTCTCACTTCCTGTCTAACAATCCAAATTCTACTTGTCCTTCAAGGCCTACCGCAAGCCTGGCTTTTCCACAAAGCACTTTTTGGTTATTCCTGTATACACTGAGTTGTGCTTATTCTGATCTTCCAGTTTCCTTTGGCAGTAAAATATCAGTCAGCATTCTGTCGTATTTTTGTTGCTTGACTTATTCAAACTGACCTTTAGTTGAATATTGAAACTCAGATATTTGTCTGATGCTTCCACAGTACCTGGCACCACCATAGCTCCACAGCTATACCATACACACACACACCACATTTGCTTCAGGATAGGGCCACTGAAGAATTTATTGTTCAAACTGGGATACTTTTGAGAGTAAATGAGCGTGCCATTTATAATTATGCTGGACTTCCTTTGAAATGCTTCCAAAAATAGGATGGGCTGATAGATGAGTAGAAAAAGGATATATGAACCAGATGTGTGATAAAGCAAGTGCAGTAATGTGCTAAGAAAAGATTTAGGTGGTGGTCACTGTAAAATCATTTCAACTATTGTGTATGTTTGAAAGATTTCATGAGAAAATATTGAAAAAAATATAGTTATGTTGGGACAACACAGATAAACTGAGATGTGTGGTCCACCCTGGCTCAGAGCTGCTGCAGCACTGATTTCAGAAAAGCATGAGTTGGTAGAGGGAAGAAAAGAAGTGAATAGAAAGCAATGTAGCTAGTTGGGTGGGCATGGTAGAAACTAATAGATGAATTTAAGACCTGGGATTAAGATCTGTCTTTAACATCAGAGTGAAGCTTACATTGTTCTGACACCAACAGTGATATGGTTGGGTTGATTAGGAGCTTTGGCAATTATATTTAAGTGGGGTTGTAAGAGGGAACAATGATATAACCAGGGAGGAGAACCAGCGAGGAGAAATCATTACATTAGCCTCGGACCTTGCACTTACATAGTACCAGGCCTTTGTGAAGCAAATATCCTTTTGGTTTGTTGACTTCATATGCAGCGGTTGGCATATCAGGTAGTAAGCACAGAAACATTTCATTGAAAATTCCCAAGCAATCTGGCCTCTCTTCTTTGTTACTTTGCTTTACATGGCAGATACATTTCTGAAAGGAAAATGTGGGTTTTGATTATTTTTAAAAGCCAGGTTCTATTTTCCTAAGATCTAACCCAGTGGTTCTCAAACTTGGCTTCCTATTGTAATCATCTGGATAGTTTTATGAAATACTGATGCCTGGGGCCCACTCCCATAGGTTCTGAATTAATTGGGTATGAAATACGGCCTGTGCATCAGGATTTTTAAAATCTCTCCAAGTGATTTTAAAGTTTGAAAACCGCTGATCTAAGTCTTAAATATGCTGGCAGATGTTCAATTTGAAGGAGCTCTTGACCATATGCATAGCTCTTCAGTGAGGCTGAAACTTCTATGGGGAGGAGAGGGTTGGGTCCCTGTTTCTGGAAGAGAAAGGCTAGTGAAAAATAGAATTGTGTGAATTTTTGCTCCATGGATGAAAATTTAAACTACAGCAATGTTTATGTCAATTTACATGTCTTATCCTACCTTCTACAATCTATACTAAGAAATTAATAAATTTAATAATCATTTTATTATTATGGGCTAATTTTCCCATCTTGTATATTTGGATATTCATTTATTAGATTTTCTCAGGTTGAGGTCCACCTGTTGTTTTATATATCTAATTGGTCATGTAATGCAGTACACCTGTCTCTTGTCATGACTAATGATGAAACATGCCTAGATGGGTTGGTAAGGAACATTCTACCATCCTGTTTCACCTGTTTGATGGACTTGTCTTAGGAAGTGGATAAAAGTAGTATTTTACTAGAAACTATCAGCAAGAAGCAGATAGTAAACAGTCTGTTTTAGGCACCTATATTTTTCTCCTCCCTCGATCAATAAGACCAGTCATTACTTACATTATCTATTGCTTATCTACAATTGCCTGCAAGAGTGACATAAACATTCTTTTTGCAGACTCCTGGTATATGGTAGTAGGTCATCAGGGACCTGTGTCTTGAGTGGTTTAGTCACTTGTCAGGTAGAAATGTCATTGGGTAGACAATGTATTTTCTTTACTGGCCAAGGTCTGGGGACACTAGTTTCAAAAGTCATTACTTATTTCATGTAAAATATCAACTGGATTTGTATTATGATGATTTTCAGCTTTTTGGGGACTTCAATTATTAGACCACCAAGTTGTTGTCTGTTATATTAGTGTCCATTTTACATTATCTTTAATATGCCCAGAAATGTGTTAGATTTAACTCCTCTAAGTATATTTTCAAAGTAATAACCTAAGCGTTAATGGAATTGGAATTCATATTTGAGAAAATAAAAGGTTTAATATTATGAAAACCCATTTATTCTATCTACTTTTCCCTTTTTTTCTTTTTTCCTTTTTTACAGCTTGGTTTAGAGGTATTGTTTTAAACCTAGTCCATTATTTATCAGGGAAACTCAATTCTACTTTTAATTGGCCTTGGCTGTATTCAATCTAACTATAATAATTTGATTTTTTATATAAAATATTCAATCATACTTTACCATATGGTGAACATCATTTATACATAAAAGCTACTTGCTGTTCTACCTTTGAAAATCGTTAGAGAATCTCAGTAAGGGTTTTCTAGCCATCTGCTTCTCTTTCCAACCTTGTGTTAATGTAGACATCTGCAGTGGTGACTCCGGGGTTATTAAACTGCAGTGTCCAGTTACATGCCCTTGTGCATAACTCTCTAGAACTCAGGCCTGCATGAAGAGATAACTTCTGCTTTGATACCATTGTGTCTTAAAGTGGATTTTCCAGTTTTACTGCATAGAAAGGGTGCTTATACCCTTCTCACATGCATCTGTCTTTTCAGAGGGTTACATCTCTTTAAGAAAGCTGTTGTAATAAGACCCAAACTTACCAATCAAAGTAGTTGTGGTGTAACTAATCACATTATTAAAATCTTCTTCACTTTGTTATATATAATTCTCCATGATATTTCTTTAAATTGGAGTTCCCCTCCAATGTATGTAGATATCTGTTTATAAATCTGTATTTGACAGAAAATGAAGGGGGCGAGAAAAATAGGCTCGAGCGCTATAAACTACTGCCAACCAACGTCCAGAAATGGAAACAAATCATCTCTAATACTGTAATATAAATCAATGGGGAAATGATTCAATTTACAGAAATTCAGTTTAGGCTCAAATTTTCTGGGATACATTTATTGCCCAGGATCATGAATATTTGTATTTGGATTAATAATCTCATCATTTTTTAACAAAAGACTATGTCCTTTAGCTATCTAACAATTTAACTATTTTATTTAAAGGAAAATGTGTAGTGAGATATGAAGTAGACCTATTGTCTCTAGCCTCCACATTTATTTGTAATAATATCTGTAAATTTTTACTTGTAATATTCGTAAACTTTTCACATTTTCATGGCAATAAACTTAAATAAGATGTCAACCAAAAAACAAAGAAACAAAATTGAAAATTTTTTGTTGTTTCAGCACTGAGGATCAGTAAAATGACTTAGCATACAGGAAATGATGACTAAATTATTCAGTTATGAAAGTAACTTTGAAGTACTGTAGTTAGGAGCATCAGTTTTAAAATTCAATGCAGGAAAAAGAATCACTTTTATATAATGAAATAATATGGGAGATAAATAGTGAGATTCATGTAAACCTGTAATTCATAGTGCTTTGCGCAGCTATTTTGATCTACTGAGTCCACTGGAAAGAAACAGTATGAGGTAATTTTCTCATTTTGTGTAGTTTTTCCATTCTGTCACTAAATACAGATTTCTGAACTAAATTATAGGCACATAGGGTGGGTGAGGAGACAAAGCAACTCAGTGACAGTTTTGTATGATTAAAAACTGAAGCAAAACTCCTGAGTCTGATAACCACAAAATCTGTTTATTGCCAGCATAATCTTGGCAGTGACGAGTTATGTTCATATTATTTGATGAGACAAAGGGCCAACTATTTTTTCAAAAACATTTTTCTTGCTTTATAAGCATTTGGAAGTGCTTACTGCTGTTTCCTCAGGGCTTTTACTGACCTTACATGTGGGTCAGTAAAGTAACAGTGGAAGATTTTAGGGGCCTAAAGGAAAGAAAGGGCAAGGCCTCTTAGACAATCGTTTTACTTTACTGAAGGTTGAGTGTGTTTGTACACATACAACTTAATTATATTTCCTTGGGCAATTGTAAATTCTTCAAGGGCAAAGATCTAGTTTTTGATTTATTTGGAATTTCACAGTAATACTAGGCTAGCTCCTAGTAGGCACTCAGTAAATGTTTATTTAACATGGAGAAAATGTATCACAGTGTCTGTCTGGTGCAAAGTCCATAGTCAGAAAACAGTTGATTTTTTAAAATAATAAACCAAGTTGTTCAGTACTTTGAGATTTTGGTTGACTATAAACATTCCAAAGGCATATATGTATTTCGGTTAACTGCTTACCACTTCAGAAGGTGCAGCCAACATTTTAACCTGAAATTGTTGATACTTAATTGTTTCTTACCCCCAAGGAAGGACTTTGACCCATGGTGAGCCTTTCCAAGAGGAAAGAAAAAATTCCCTTTGATATGGCTGTAGAATCTGGCAGGAGGATTCACTTTCAGATTTCAAAGGCAAGTAGGGAATGTGGCATTAACAGTTGAATTTCAAAAAAATTGTGACTTCAGTTTAACACATTTCAATGCCAATTCTGGTGTCTTTTCTGAATACAGCTGACCTGCTTGGAATGCATCAGTTTAAATGGTGCCTGTTATTCTGCTTAGAATTCTGTAGAACTGTAAACAAACAAACTGCTTTCTGCTTAGAATTCTGCTTGGGACCAGCTCAAAAGGTTGAGCAGTAGCTGGCATGGTTCATTAGAGGATTTAATTGACCTTGAAACGCAATGAGTTGTGTGTGTATGTATTTACTCTCATTTTGAGGGTCTGTGTTTACTCTGGGTGCCTCTTTTCAGTGTTCTTACATATACAGTAATACATTTTTCAAAGTTATTATTGCTCTTATGTTCCCTATTTGAGGCCACTTGTTTGCGTCGGACTTTTTTCCTGCCTCTTCTGATTTTGGTTTTAAACTCTTTTTTTGAATTTTTATTATTCCCCTACAAAGGTAATTGAAATTGGTTTGGAGAGCCTTTTAAAGAAACACTTTTCAAGCTCAGAGTTTACCTCCCTCTGACTGAAAACCACAGTAGAGTAATGGAGGGAAAGTAAACACTTTGGTTTATATAGTAATAATTACCACTTCAAAAATGTAAAAATTATCATTAATTCAAAGAAACTTCAAATGCTTTCTGGTCACACAGCATAAAATTTTAGGACTGCAAGAGAGTTCCTGTAGTCATTTGATACTTCCAGGAACCTTCTGGAAACTTAATAGCCTCTGAGCTTTTCCTTTAGCCTGAGGCACAAAAGGATCCTACTGCTTGCTTCATTGGGCTTGAAAATAGTGGGCAAAAGAAAATCTCGTGCAAACACAATATGCAAAGTCTCTCTTATACAGATAACTTTGTAGTTTCCCTTTCAGTAGAAAGTGTGCTTTCTTCCAGTGGTTGGATAAGTTGTACCAAACCAATGGCACTCTCTTGTCTGCTGTCCCTTTAGACGCAGGGCACATATTTTTAAGATGTTTGAGGGATTCAGAGATACAGGCCTAGACTGGAGAGCTGAGGGAAGCCCAAGCCTAAGCAGGAAGCAAGCAAACAACTGTGGTCTCATTAATGACTACTTGCAAGCAGATAACAACCTAACCTAACCACAGGGCAAGTGCATGGTTCCTGGGTTGGCGGGTGCTCTACGTTGAGAAGCAGAATGCAGGATATTGAATGAGTGAAATCGTTTGCTGTACCCAGAGGAATTGGTGGTTTGGTGGAGTTGGGGGTCAGGAGATAGGAGAGGACATTGGTATATGTGGATGGGAAATATGTGGACTGAATACAGTCTTGATCAATTTGGGGGGAGAAAACAGTAAGAATGACTGTATTTCAGGAGGGAAGAATATTATGAACTGCAGGTTTTGAATGCATTTAAATATTTCTAAAAATATTTTCTTTAGATTTTTTCAATATCATTCTGGCAAGCAAAGGAATGTTCTCAACCTTTATTTATTTATTTTTGCACATTTCTCTTGGAAAGGCTTGGCCACACAGGCAGCACTGACAGGTTTCTCAAAGCATAGTAAATTAATTCTCTTGTGCGACCTTCATCAAGTATCTTATCTTTTTGTGTGTTTTCAACTGCAAATCTACTTACTGCTCAGACTAGCTGTGAGACTAAACAGTATATGCTGTTTCTTTATTCATTTGTTTAGTGACTTATTCACTCAACAAACATTCATTGAGAGCCTAATACATGTGCCAGGTAAGTCACAGTATAATTTATTCATTCAATAAATACTTACTGAGCACCTACTCTGTACTGTTAAAAACGATAAGTATAAATATAATATGAAGATCTCTCTCTTTTTCAAATCTTTCATTCTCTGTGCCATTTAAAACTTTACTTTTCACTTTATCTACATTTCATCATTATAATTAATTTCAAAATCTCATTGGATATTGGCAAGTTATCAGTTGTATGTAAATGAGGCATCAACTTAAAAGTATAAAGCAGCATAAAAAATGTGGAGTGGTATTGATATTATTTGTAGTCACTTATGACCCTTGAGGGGGCAATGATAAATAGCTCATGGAGAAACATGGAGTGACTAGACTCCCCCCCCAACCCCTGTAAGAAAGTGGTATTGCAACAGTTGGATGGATCAGAAGGAATGTGACAAATGGGGAAAAAAAGTTTCTTCTTTCCTCTAGTCTCTCCTTGCATTTTACCAAAGCTGATCTACTTTGGGACAGCATGATTCTTAAGCCTCCCTGTGGGTTACAAGTATGCTTTTAACCGTGACTATTGATGCTGCTGCTATAGACCCCCTCTGACTTTCTTTTACATGTTTTATGCTGTAAAGGGATTTTTTAAAAAGATCCATCTCTAGCTCTCTCCCCATGAATAAGGTAGGTCTGATTGGTTTTGCAGGGCTGAGTTTTCACCAGTACTTTAGTTGTACTGGAGTCAAATGCTTGCAGGAAGCCCCCATAGAATTGTAAATGCTCCAATCCCCAGAGTGTAGCTCAGTGCACCTCTGCAAGCAGCCAGTCGTTTTTCATTAAGTAGTGATTTGATTAGATAAAAATAAAAGTTGCTTGAGCATTCATTTTTGCAGCAGTGCATAACAAATTTATGTAAATTCCTGTGCCACTAATCTGCATGCAAAATATAAAAGTGTGATTACCAAGCCATGTGCACCTGTATTGAAGTTTAATCAGGTACAAATATTAATGGGAAGAATAAAGCTTTTAGCAGAAGTCACAGCTGTTTGCGGTTTGTAAAATACTGCAAAGAGAGCTTTAGTGTATTAATGATAATTTTGGTGTTTTCAGATTAAACAAAATCTTTTTTTTCTTGTTAGAGGAAATCCCAAACAAGGCAGTTCTTCAGTGGCAATTGGGAAATACAGAGAAACAAGATTGGGCTAAATGACTTGGCTGACTTAATAGTCAAGGTGTCACCTAATTGTTTGAAATATATAAACTAGGGAGGAGGTCTTTATTAAGAGTTGTATTGTATTCTTAAGGACAACTAGGGTGGTTCTAGGCATAGAATGGTTATTTTACACCTAGCATGGTGTTGTGCATATAATAGATGCTCAATAAATGTTTGTAAAAAATTATTTCTTTATTCGTGTTAATTGCATGAATCATTCTAAATATGGCAAAAGGAATAATATATCAACTTCCAAGTAAGTGAAAGGCTGTGTTTTATATTTTACAATGGCAAGGAAAAGAATAGTAATATCATTGGATGCTAGGAACTCTAGTGGACACATTAAATATATTCTTTTAGTTAATTCTTCTAACAACTTATGAAGTAATAGCTCACTTTTAGAGATGAGAAACTGAGCCTGAAATAAGTTGAATACATGGCAACAAATCATATAGCTAGTCTGACTCCAAGGTTCTAGTCTTTCCTCTGTATCACAGAGTCCATATTATTCCATTAAATATGTCAAATAATGCACAAGTCCTTATAGGGGGCAATGGTGTAACTTTTGGAGACCTCTATCAAATTTATCTGAGAACCTAAGAATCTAAATCAGAACTCCACCAATCTTTGGCACTAATGTATGAATTTCCAAATGTGGAGAAGATACTATGATGGAGGACTGACCTCTGCCAATATATTTTTCTTAATATTATATATATATTTTTTCTGGTCTTCAGAATAGTGATCTGAGTGCTAAAGAGTGATTTTCTAAGTCTCTGTCTTTTATAATTTGTGATTGTGTGGAATGAGTCAGAACCTTTTATCTGAATCTTGTTCTTTAAAACTGAACACGATTCCGTCTTTATTCATGGCAGTACTGAAAATTAAAAGGTATAACTTAATGCTACAAGTTTTCCATCTTGTCCATTTTTAGGAATGAAAGCCCTATTCCTATTTGTTCTCAGGGGAAGAACAGAGTGATAAAGGGGGGTAATTTCTGGGCTTAAGTCAGATGTGGCTTTCATGCCTTGATAGAACTAGTTCATTGATATGGAGAGAAAGTGAGTCTCAGGATTAAGTTGTTCTGTAGGCCCTAGTGATTCAAAGAATTTAGAAGACAAATTTTCCTCTTCCATATCTATGTCATTCTTTATCTCAAAAATACAGGTTTCCAGTCCTTAGTCCCAACTCCTTATCCAGGCATGCAAAGCTCAAATAATCTAGCTTCAACTTACTTTTTCAGGCATATCTCTAGTTAGTCTTCGGAACAAACTAACTCTTTCTAACTAGATTAATGTACTTACCCTTTACTGAAACTTTCATCTTTTTTTTGCCTTTTCTGTAATGTCCTCACTCTACTCCCCTCCCTTCCTCACTCCACCCAGATATGAACCTTTTCTGTCAAGGTCTAGCTCAAATCTTATCTTTTCCACAGAGACTTCCTTGAAACTTCCACTCACAGCAATCTTCCTTTCTTTGTATTTCTTTAACATGGTCTGTTTCATTGCTTATGGCTTCTCTCTCCCTCCTTCCCTCCCTTGCTTCCTTCCTTCCTTAAACAATTACTTACTGAATATCTGCTAACTCATACATATTTGTTTCTGGGAATACAATGGTTGTCTCAGAAAGACACAGGCCCTGCACTTATGGAGGTCACAATTAAATGGAGCAGACAACCACTGGTCAAAGAAACAACCAATAGCTGCTCTGAAGTAAAAGAACATGGTTCTAGGAGAGTGGATGACAAAGGGACTACATAAACTAAGAAACTGACTTGGGGAAGGGGGACAGGGGATCCTTCTAAGGAAGTAATAGCTAATCTGAAGTCTGAAGTTTGAGTAGTCATTAACCAGTCTGTGGGGTAGAGCCTACAAATAGCATTGGAGACACAGGAATGGCATTTAGAAAGGTCCCATGGTGAGAGGACGAGTGTACTTCTGTCACTCATTCTTTTTGCTCAAGCTTTCTCTCCTCAAACATATTGTAAGATGCGTTTGGACATGAATGATGTATTTATTTTTACCAAATTCTTTTGAAAGGACTTTAATGATCATCAAGTCCAAACTCCAATAGGCCCTGAGAAGTTCAGTGGTTTGCTGAAAGTCACAAACAGAGAGACATGGGTCTCCTGTACACTTCCTCCCCATTCCCAGTGTTCTTTCATTGCAACTATTCTTTATAACTTTGTAAATAGCCAGTACATCTTTGGAATAAGCCTCTCCATGTGGGAGATGGTTGAGAAATGCTTTCACTTACAGTTAGTGATTGTGTGATCATCTGTTGAATAGAGGAGAGCAGGAAAGTGTAGAATCAAAAGGTGTTTCATTACATGGAAAAATTTTACAGGACAAAGAAGTACATGTTAGGGAGGAAATTTACATTTGTAAAGGACCGTGCTAACTAAGCTTTGCAATGCATAGGGTAAGGACTAGGTCTTTGAAGAAAATCTGTGTGAAATAAGAGATGAAGAACATTATAATGATTAGAATTCAGAGAGTCTTGGATTTAATCCTGTTCCAAATAACTTTCTAGAGAAACTGAAAAATAAAATATGAATTTGGCAGTAGCTGTGTTAGTGTGACAGTTTTAAAACATGGCCCTAAAATTCTCTGACATTCCAACCATCAACAGGTATTGGTTTATGTCCCCTCTACTTGAACCTGGTTGACCAATAGAATACAATGAAAGTGACATTGCCAGTTTCTGAACCTAGGCCTTAAGGAAATGGCAGCTTCCACTTCTTCCTCTCTCTTAGATAACTCACTATTACAATCTAGCCATCATGCTGTGAGAAAGCCAAGCAGCCCATGGAAAGGCACACATGGAGAAGAACCAGGGCCTGTGGCCCACAGCTCTGGGTGAGCTTCCAGAACCTACTTATAAGCCATGTGAATAAACCATCTTCAAAGTAGATCCTACAGTATCCAGTTGAGCCACCCCAGCTTACACCTCAGAAAGTAGAGACAAGCTGTTCCTGCCAAGACCTGCCGAAAATTGCAGATTTATGAATAAAGTAAATGATCATTGTTGTTTGAAGCAACTAAGTTGTGGAGTGGTTTCTTTGGCAATCTCCCCAAATGTATTGATGATTAATACGTTTGGGGAGATTGTTCAGATCTGCTGAACCCTGGAAAGTTAGAAAGATCTCAGTTCTTTATAGGGCCCTTCAATTTTAGAAGTGGAAGGCATAAATAGGGGAAGTCAAGAAAAACCTGATAAATTGATAGAACACCAAAATAAATCCATCAATCAAAGGGAGAAATTGTGGGTTCCTGGGAAAATATACCAGTAAGGATTTGATTTAGGGTGTCTAGAGAGAAACTAGACAGCAGTGCTAGGATTCCAGGAGACTGAAGTTAGGAAATATATGAGAAGGTATAATTTATTTAAGAACTTAGGGAAAATGAGATAGGGCCAAAGACCAGGTCACCGGCAGAGATGTAGGTACTGAGATCCTTGAATATCTGGCTGCACCTGGTAGTGTCTCTTCCTCAACCTGACTCTGGCTTGAGTTTAGCCCCTGCATGCCTAGCCCATCTGCTTCCCTACAGGGTCTTGACACATACTATGCCAAGCACCTTGGGGGCACTGAGGGTTTTAGTTTACAGGATATGTATCTAAGCTTGAAAATTAACAAAAAGATGGTGAATAGAGTCGATATATTTCAAAATTGCATGTCAAATATGAGGCAAAAATTTGAAAGTGGTATTTACTTATACAATTCTTCTTCATTTACCTGCAATGTCAAATTTTCCATGAACTATTTATGGGGTGAGGATGAATTGATATAATTTAGAGTCAGAGTTGAGCATAAAAAAGGTCCAGAGAAGAGTCATTCTTAGCTTGGGAAAGGTGAAATATATGTTTCTTGGAGCTTTCTGGGTGAAATTGTCATGACTAAAATTAAGAATTAAATAAGAAATTATACCATGTCTGATACCAAGTAGTTCCTGCCTTTAATGAGCCTATTCATTTTAACAGGTGAATATACAGAATAGATTAAGACAATTGAGAAATGGATAGTGAATAAATACATTACTGTGAACAAAATGGTTTCATGTTTGATGGCTAAGCTTTCATGTTTGATTAAATTGGGCCTCGGGGCATACGATCACTTCATTTGTCATTAGTTCAGGAAAGTTTAGCGTTAGCCTGATAGGCAAAATGGCTACCTGGCTAGAAAAAGGCAATGGAAGGTACCGTTTTTGAGGATATTTTGGAAAAATTGATTCTTCTGAGAACTGGATGATATTTATACTTTTCCGAGGCTTGCTCACCAGTGCCGGTGCTATTCTAAATGGAGCGCTTTACAGATTCCAGACATATGCCACATTCATTTTATCCAGATAATGAATGACTTATTGATAGTCCAGACTTTGTGCTATTTGAGACAGCAGTTCTTCTAATAGCCCTGATGTCATTGAGATGATACTTACTGGGATAGATGTTCTTAATGGTCACTATTCAGCCTTTTATTTGCAATGAAGCCAAAGGGCAGTTGGAAGGGGATGAGGTCAGCTTGAATCACTGATTCCTTGAAGTCATCTGTGTGTTCCCATTTTGGGATCCTGTGAAGGAACAGAAGCCAATTTGAACACCACCACATTTTGGATGAGTTTCCATTTGAGGAGCTCCAGAAATTCCCACAAGTCAGATTCAGAAGAGTTTTCAGGAGATTGCCAGAGACTGTGCAGTGTTGCTGGCAGGAATGGAAACAACAAGCAGATGTTTTAGCAGAGTGAAGCCCATTCTGGGAAACTATTCCCAAGCATTCAATGAGAAGAGACTGGAGAGGAGGCTAGTTCACAACAAAGATGAGAGAGCCTGATTTGGGTGTGCACCTACCTAAAAATAGACTTACAAATATAAGAGTTCCAAGCCCCTAAAGGAACTTCAGACAGATATAGTTGCTAATTAATCTCTTGAACTTGGCATGAAAACTCTGTCTGGCATTGTAACTAATCTTGTAACAACATGCTGTTATTGTGGTACTGGTTTGGTTTGGTTTTCTTCTGTTTTTTAAAAACATGCTTCTCTCTGTACTTACAATAGTTTTAAAAAGCCCAAATAGTTAGAAATTCATAGATGCTTTCATCACCAACTGATTGCATGACCTTTGATAAGTCTCTAGCTTTACTTTCCTCAAATGTAAGAGGAAGAAAGTAAACTAGATGGTATTTTAGGTCTATTCCAGCTCTAGAATCAATAATTTATTTGAACATAAGCTATAAAATCGTTAGCCAGATAGACTAATATTTATAAATTCTCTTTCCATCTCTGACCACTGAAGAAAATGGGAAGAATATAGAATTTTTCTACAACTGGCAGAATAATCACTTTAAGACAGAGCTCTGAGGTTATAATTTGCATGTGTATCACTGCTCAGTGACATATTTGCTCAGTAAATACTCATTGGACATAAACTATATGCTAGGTGCTGGAAATACCACAGTGAGCAAAACGTGGTACTTGCCCTCAGGGAGTTTAAAATCTTGTTGAGAAACCACAAATATTAAATATTGTAATTATATGACTATAAGTGAGATTAATTGCTAAGAAAGAGAGTTGGAGTGAACCTGGCCTAGTGGGGAATGGGAGTCAGAATGAGGCCATGGAAGATTTCCCTGAAAAACATATATTCCCAAGCATTATAGGACCCAGCACCAAAGAAATCCACACTGCAGGCTTAATTATTGTACCATTTGTTTTTGCTCTGTTCCATAGCTCTTAACTCCAGGCAACAAATTCAAAATCCTCACTATTAGTACAAAATGGATTTGAGCTAGAAGAAATAGATGGCTCAGGGAAAAGCATTATCTGTGAATAGAAACAAATTTCACAAAGACCACACTATGACCTAGCATTGGGGGGACATTTTGCATGCTAGGGTTAATGTGAATGTATAGTTATTTTTCATTTGCCACAAGGAGCACTTGTAAGATATATTAAAATTTTATGGATGGTCATTGACTGAGCCCCAGAGCTATGACCTGGGTTCAAATCTCGTTATTTAACCTTCCTAGAAAATGTGAGAATTAAATGATGTAATCCATGGGAAGGGTTTAGCACAGTGCCTGGCACCTAGTAAAAGTCAATAAACATCACCTATTGTTGTTGCTGTTAGTATTTAACACAAACAACAATCATTTCCTTCTCTGTCTTTCTGGAAGTAATACAGAAGAAATTTACCAAATATCCATTCCTTTTTATACTTCCTTCCTTGACTAATGGATGTCAGTTTCATCAAGAAAAAACAGGAATGGAAGCTGCTGGGGCTTCCAGAAAAATGTCAGTGGGGATGGGGACACTTCCTGCTATGGTTTTGTGTGGGAAGAGGCTGAAGGTAATTCAGAGGGATATTATAAACTTAACTGTTACTGCAATCTAACTTTAAAGGCACTGGTGTTGCTTACCATTTAAAATAATACTGTTTTGGTGACAGTGGTAATGTTGATGTAAAAGTCTCTAATTGATTTTAAAAATTAAAAAAATAGATTGGATTGTCATTTATTGGAGTTATTTAAAGTAAGGTTCACTTATTATGACAGGGGCACTGATATCCTTCTTTGAAATCATGGCTATAATTTATATGCCTAGTACAAGCTTTGCACATTATCACATTCTCAATATATAATCATTTATGATGGAAATAATGATCTTTTTGAGTCACATCACATGGTTTAGTGGTGATCGTTACCATCTGAGAAAATATTTAGCATTTAGCTTGGTATGGTTCTTGCTAGGTATGCTATGGGCTTCTGGTATGCTGTGATTAAATAAGTATAACTTAATTGAGTTTTTTTTCCCTCAGAACAGGTGTAGGTGCATTTTCTCGGAATTTGTAGGTTCATGGTCACCTTTGTATCTGCAGCTTTGCTATCACAATGCTTCTCTTCAGTGCCTCATTGCACGTGGTTCTGCATTCCACTCTGAAACCCAGAGAGAGCTTTTTTTGGTACTAGTGTCCCAGCCCTTCAGATTTACGTTTCTCCTATGACAACACAGACCCTTTGCTCAAGTCACGGCCTTTCCACATGAATCATGGTCCTAACTTTGCTCATGTGCCCCACATACGTGGAATGATTTCTCAAACTCGTATAGCTTAGACATTTACATCATTCAAGTCCCCTCCTTCTCAAAGTCCTTATTAACTATTCCTAGGCCACACTGGGCTTTTCTACTACAGTATAAGTTTCTAAAAAGGAGGCCCCATAACATTTCCTTTTTTTTTTTGTTTTTTGGGAGAGACTTCAGTCCTAGCATGTAGTCAAGCTCCATGATGATGCTCAATAAGTACGATGATGCTCAATAAGTACGTATTGACTTGAATCCTGTCCTCTGAGATAGTGTGACATGAGACAATTCAGTGGAAGATAAGAGGAAACAATATGCAAAGAGCATTTGCATCATAATCTTTTCACAGTTATGTATATTTGGGAAAAGAAAGAAGGCCACATTTCAAATTCTTACCAGCCATATCCAGAAAGAGCTGACGCTTTCTTCTGATCCACCAAGCCAAAGCTGGGTTTGAGGTTCTCTAAGGTTATGGAATCAGTGTAATGACTATTTAGAACATCTGGGTATTTTTCTTTAGTCGTCACACCTCAGGATTCCTGGATAGTTTATGCACTGATGAATCAGAAGGCCAGAAGAATTGATTTGAATTTATTGTCTGGTGAACATGTTTTTGTAAATTTGAGGATAGCAGTTTGGAGGGTAAGTTTTCCTGCAGAACCTAAAGTCTCAGGAACATAAACAACATGACTGTATAGACTGTGTTTGTTTTGAAACTGCTAGAAATGGCTCTAATGTGTTAAAACAGGATATAGTTTAATTTCCCTTCATTAGGTTAGAGACACTTGAAAATAAAACATATGCAGCTGTGGTGTATTGAAATATTTCATATGCATGTATTTCCAGTGTATTTTCTAGGGAATTTTACCCCTTAGCAAATTTAGCCAATTCTTCCTTTTTCAATTTCTATGACTTGACTTTTTTCTTGTTGTTGTTGTTGTTTAGGTTTTAAGATGATTTGTTTCCTCAAATTGTATTTTATTTTAGCTTAAGGAATAAAGAAGTTGAGTTAATTTAAAGCACTTTGTGGATACCATTTGGTAGCAGTGGATAAATGGAAAGTTAAATGACTTGCTCAGGGTCCAGAAATAATTCAGTAGCAGGACTGAGACAAGATTTCTCTCCTTTTTGCCAGTTGCTTCTCAGATTCATGCCACTAATGAACCTTGTTGCAATAGAGAAGTCTCCCAATGTGTGAAAGGAGACGGTTAATTAATCAAATAAAGGGAATGATATGATAATTTAAAATATGTTCACTCTTCCACATTTTTCCTCAAAATACATTTAGAGTATGTGGGTCAAGGAGATGGATTTTACAATTTAAATCTTATTGGCACCACTGCTGTTAAATGAAAATGTGGCTACTGGGTATTGAAATATAATATTTAAAATTGGTAATCAAAAATCTTGTTAGCATTTGTGCCCATTTCATGAGGAGTTCATAGTGCTTTAAAATTAACATTGATTAAATAATGAACTGACTGGAAAGAGGACACTTATAAAATTAGGAATAGGGAGTGGAGGCAGTTGTGCCAATTTCTCTGCCAGGCTAAGAAAGCTCATTAATGGGACAAGAGGCCTGGAGAATTCAGGAAGGGCAGTATCATAGATGATTGCTCCCATTACAATGAAATTAGTAGGTCAATGGATATTATATTATGGTATTTATGATTGTACCTGGTGATATTATTGTGGAAGCTAGGTCTTTTTGCTGTGGAAATAGTTTAGCACTTATAATGTGTTCTTTTAATAAGATACTTGTTTGCAATGGCATTTTATATGAATTGTAAATGTTAACCAGTACACTAAGCAGGATAAGAAATGCAAAGGAGGATTACTTTCAAATAAAATAAAAAATGGTGTAGTGTCAAACATGAGTTTCATTAGCTAATTGGTAATATAATATGCTTGTTTCCCTTGAGCACCTGAGAGGCTGAGATGTAGAAATGCTTAGGGTTAAACCAGCATTCAGCAAACTATACTGCATAGCCTGAGTGATCGTAAGGGTTAGGAAACCAGGACGGGATCTATAGCCTGCAACAAATCATTTAAAGTACCATTGCTAAAAGCTCGCTTAATGTTTGATTTTTCCTTCCCACAATTTATGTGTTTATTCCAAACCTAACCAAATCTCAGAAATGATCAACAGCATCATACAGTGTATTGTAATAAATGCAATAGTCTGGGCAGGGAGTATCACAACAATTTCTTCTTCCTGGAATAGCAAGGGAAAGTTTTGGACAACTTTCCCAGAGGTGGTTTGTTCCATTAATTTTGTGTTAGCCCTGTGATGAAGGCAAGGACTATCATCCCCATTTTGTAGGTAAGGACGCTGAGGCTCCAAGAGGTTGTGAGTAATGACAGTCAAAATGTGAACCTGGATGTTCTGCCCCCAAGTTCAGTATCATTTCTATAATGCATGAATAACATGGATCACAGAAAAGAATTGTAATTAAAATTTTCAAGTCAAAGTTATGTCAGTACTTCAATTTAGAGTCTCTTTAGATTTCTGTTTTCAAATGTTTGAAAAATACACAATTTGAAAAATACACAATTTGAAAAATAATGTCTGTCACCTTAAGTACCCTCCTCCCCCAGCTAATAGCACTATTACAAAGCCAAATTACTAGAATAGATTTTACTGGGATTACTTTGCGTTAAACCCAGTGCTTGACTTAAGTAAATGCAATAGAACAAAACCCAAACTTACAACCTAGATAATATACCAAAGATTTGCTTTAAATAGGGAATTCCACTTGTATGTTTTAAATCAATTTACAAAAATGGATTATCCATCTCTGGGGACTTTGAGGAAAACACACCTGTTATGTAAAGCACAATCTACCTATACTACCCAATGGTCGTGCAAAAGTGACAAGGTTATTCAAGCTAAATCTTACCTCCTGCTTGTGTGATTCTTTGTATATCTACAGTGATATAGCACTCTTCCCTAATATTCATCTGCTGACATTTGGCATCTAGATAATTACAAATGATTGTGGGTTTTATATCAAATCAGCATCAAATAGATTTATTTGTGCATGTTTGTATTGGGATGTACAAGGAAATGTATTGTTTAGAAGGAATGTAATGTGAGGTGCCAGGTGACAAAAAGAGATGTTTTCTAGTGCTTTTCATCCAACTTATTCCTTGTCGAAGATAACTTTTATTTAACTGGCCTCCAAATAAAGCCCTGAATATCATACAACATAATGGAAAGACCCTCTCATGAAGTGGTTGGCTTTTAGACTGATCTTGATGGCTATGGAGTCACCTTAATAACTATCAGGAGTTGGGCCTAGTCCCAGAAAATGCCCAATCAAAAATGTTTTAGAAGCTTCAGGAAGTCTATATTTATTTGTTGTACAAGTATTTACTGAGCACCCAGCATATGTCAGGTACTGTTCTAGGTGTTGGGCATATAAAAATTGAAAAACATGGAAAAAAATCTCTGCCCTCATAGAGCTTACATTTCAGTGGGGGAGACAGGCCATTGCCAAGATAAATAAGTAAAATATATAATACCTGTACAGAGTGGGAATGCTAAAAAGAAAAAAAATCAAGGAAGGGGATATGAAATGTATGGGTGAAGTTTTAAAGGGGTCAGGGAAGGCGTCACTGAGAAGGCCTCACATGAAGGAAATGAGGGAGCAAGCCATGTGGATATCTGGGGTAAGGTTATTCTAAGCAAAGGGGACATCAAGCACAAAGGCCCTGACTTGGGAGCATGCCTGGGGGTATTTGAGGAACAGCAATGAGACCGTTATATTCAGAGGGGAGTGAATGTAGACAAGAAGAGGAAAAGAGGACGTTAGAGAGGTAATCAGGTAACCAAGCAGGTCCTGGTAAAAACCCTGGCCTTCTATCCAAGACAGAGGGGAAGATAGAGGCGTGTGAAAGATCTAACTTAGGTTTTAAGAAGAACATTCAGATTGCAATGTTTGCAATAGACTGAAGAGGGCAAGGGAAGAGGCAGAGAGACCAGTTAGGAGGCTATTGCAGTCATGCTGGTGAGAGAGGATGGTGGTACCAGCTGGTAATAGTTAGGGCAGAGTTCTCAAGATTTTCTGACAGATTGAATGTGGAATATGAGAGAATGAAATGAATCAAAGTTGTTTGGGCTGAACGACTGGAAGGATGGCATTTATGTGTTAGTGAGACAGGGAAGACTGCAGGAGGAGCTTTGAGGGGTGACAAATATCAGAGCTCAGTTTTGAGCATGTTTGGTTTGAAATGCCTATTAAACATCTAAGAGAAATATAACAGCTTTGAATGTCTCTGCATGCATGAGGCTCGATTCGAGGGAGACATTCTGGGTGGATATGTAAATTTGAGAGTCATAACCAAATAGATGGTATTAAAAGCCTTGAGATTGAGTGCGGTCACCTAAGGAATTACTATACATAGACAAAAGGAAGATGTCTGGTGACATGCGAAAACAGGTTGCAAAATGGTATGCATATAATGATCTCTTTTCTTGGGGGAAAAAAGTATTTATAGAAGGAAGAATGGAAGTATGTATACCAAAATTGTCTCTGGGTACCAGGAATATTGGTGAATCTCATTATATTCTTTTATGTTTTTCCATATTTCCCACATTTTCTTTAATGAAAATGGATTAGTTTTATAATGCAAAAGCAGAATAAAGTAATAAATACTATTAAGAAGACTTTTATCTAGACTTTATTCTCCAATGTCTAAAATAAAACATTTATTCGTATACATGCCCGCATACACTCACATACTCAGATACCCATGGAGAAAACATGATGGAAAAAGGTTATTTGAATCAAATTACCTATGACATGATTGGGACATACTACCAAGGACTGATAATACAGATGTTTCTGTCCTTACATAGAGTTGAATTAATACAACTGGATAAAATGTGCCTGGACAGTAAAGAATATGAAGACCTGGGGACAGTTACACCTAACAGGACAACATCCAACCAGAATAGATTGGGACCCTTGGGGCTGAGCCAAAATCACATCCTTTGGGAAAAGAGAATTAATAGAACCCTTGTTCTACTCTCTTAGGACATTCTTTTCCCTGAAGGCCTTTTGCTTTCTTTCTATAGCAGCTCCCATTCAGGAAACAGGGTATCTGCTAGTTCAGCAAGCTACTCTTAAATGTTAATAACTTATTCTTGGCCAATTTTTCACACATAGGAAAGAATATCATCTTATCATGTTGAGTTTTAAAGTTCAGATAATTCCTATGTTTTTCTTCTGAACAGATAAAAGTTCTCTTTTGCATTCTCTTCCTCTCCCCATTTGATTATAATAAGGATTTCTCTCCCCCTTCTCTGTTAGTGACTCAGACGGAGCTAAAGGGGGCTTTTCTCAAACTTCTTTTGGAAAAGAGAAAAAAAAGTCAGTATTTGGCCCGAGGCCAAACAGAGAATAATTTAGCTAAGATGCAGGATGGTTGGTGCTGTTATGAGTGACTGAAAATGGAATTGTAACGGAAAAGGCATTTGCAGCTTGAGCTGTAGCATTTGCTACTGTGAGTGTTAGCACTTTGTTAAAAGTGTGCACATGCATGGTAAGTTTTTTAAGCAGAAAGTTGGAAAATTGGTACAGAAATTTTCTTTTGCATATGCCTGCTTTTCCATTAAGTAGTAAGTATAATCCTCTCCCTGGTGATCCGATGATCTACTTTACTTCTTCTTTTTCCTCCTAAGAGTGCCCTGATGCAACTCCGAAAGTTTCATTGCAAAGATGAGTGATGTTACTCCCTCTTCTAGATTCTCAAGTTCAGACCAGGCTTCCTCCAATATTCTATGAATTTTGGTGATTTTCATCAAAGTCAGAATAACAGTGGAATTTATATTCACCCCCAGCCTCCTGCTCTGACATACATACCCCCCACACGCAAACACATGTTGAGAGGAATAAACTTCTACCTTTACCTTCTATTAATTACAGAGATTGAGTCCCAAGAAGGCCCACACTTATATATGAATTTAGATCAATAATGTAATCAAAGGCATCAAATTATAAATATTCTGCCTAAAACTAGATTTGGATTCTTGTGAAATGAGCACAGGTCTTGGAATTTTAAGATCTGTGAGTATAAATCTTATGTCTGCCACATACTAGCAGAGCAACCATGTGCAAACCACCTGAGCATTTATTTAACTCTAAAGCCTTACACACTTGTTCTGATGGTTACCGGTATTATGATCACAGAAATCAGACAGACCTTGATGCAAATCTACTTGGACAACTTGGGTTGAGGTGTTTATTGTTTTAAACTCTGTTTCTTTGCCTGTGGAATTAGGATAACACGTGCTTTTTCAGGGCTTTTCTGAGGATTATACAAAAAAATGTATACAACGTGTCTAGGACCAGCATGTGGGATCATTGGTGTATTAAAAATTCTTATTACCATTGTAGTTGTTATTGCCCTTCTTCTTTGTAGTACAAGTATTCTCTTACCTGTGATGACCAGGGGCTTTCACTAAGTCAAGTTACGCTTATAGGAGGAGAAAAAAGGTAGAATTTCTAAATCAAGCTATCAGTTGAACAACGGTTGTTACTTAAACCAAAGGAAGAGTTTGAGAGGGAGCTAGAAGAATCTGTGTTATTTAAGAACATTTGGAGGTTTGTGTGAGAAGGAACAGTCAGAAAGGTTATAGCTTGCCACTGAGAGTATTGGAATGAAGCCACAGCTAAAATTTGTCTTGAGGCAAAAGGCAAGACATTGTGTACCACAAAAATCTACAAGGAGCCTGAACATCCCACGCTCATTTCCTTATTTTGTCTTCATTTCAGTTACTATGGCCAGGAGGGATAGCATAGTGGTTAAGAGCCTGGGCTCTGGAGACAGGTGGCCAGGGTTGAAAGCCCAACTCTGCTACTTAGTTAGCTGCATGTCCTTAGGAAAGCCACTTAACCTCTGTTCTTCCTTTGTAAAATGAGGATGATAATAATATCTACCACATAGGGTTGTGATGATTATGTGAGTTAACTTTGGTAAAGTGCTTTGAACAGTGTCTATCATGCAATAAATCTTATGTCAACATTTATGAAATAAAAATAGTGAAAGGTATTTTGAAAAGAGTTGATTCGTAGGCTCTACCTAATGTCAAAGGATATAGGATTCTACTCCTCATGCTTTCCCAACCTGCATCAGCTTAGCAACGACCTCATCTTTAAAGTCAATTACCAAATTGCAGGGAACTTATATATTTAGTGGATTGCAGTTTGTGTATATATGTGTGTGCATGTATGTGTGAAACTGGATTTCCCTCCCCTGTTTTTATTAGAAATATACTGTACATGAAAGAATACATAAGGTCTTTGAGCACACTGGGTTAAAAATCCAAAAAACAACTTTTGAATCTTATGAATTGGTCTGAATTTTAAAAGAATAATCATTCTGAGTTTTTGCCTGAAGAACTATTATTAATAATATGGTAGTATTTCAAAAATGTTTAACTTCGTCCTTTTCTTGGTATGGATTCAAGTCTATAGTGCTAAATACATGCAATTTAAGGCCACCACCTCCTACTCTTCCCAGTAGGGCCACTGTGAATGGATATGTGTGGACAACCATTAGAAACACATACAATGCCCCTGTATATTTTTTATAGCTTTTATTTTAGATTTATCTCTGGTCTGTGTGGGAGAACCTCATGACTCTTCCATGAAAACCAATTACAATAATGAGAATGAGAGACCACACTTTGTTTTGTGCATCTTCGTAGTTGCAGTCAAAGTAAAGTGGCTGCAATGTCTTGAGTAGAACTGAAAAGTTAAAAGTACTCGCATCAGTGGTATTGATCTTGGAGACCTACAACCCCATGCTTCCCTGAAAATATTTGTCCTTTATTTCCAAATGACAGTCAAGGATAACCCCTGAAAAGTGCTGCCCATTTATGGCACATCATTTTGATGAATTATTTCAAAGCTCTGTCAAACTGTTTCCCAAATATCTAGTGATCTACTGAGGTTTTTCAGATCCTGATTTTCCACCAGGCTTTTTTTTTTCCAATAGTTGGGAAAAGTATAGAGTGAGAACTAACCCTCTACACTGGCATTGTCAGAGGGATCTTGGTGGCTCAGCAGTTATTGGCCAATTAGCTGAAAAGCAAACCAATGGAGTACTTTATCAGTTATCTGTAGTAGCACCTACAAATAAGCCAACATTTCACTAAGAGGAAAGGGGTTAGGGAAAACAATTGGCTCAATTTGCATTACAGATTTGGGGGAATCCTGTCAGAGAGGACCCCTTCCAAGAAATCAAGGATTCTAAGCAATCATTTCAAAGCTTAAAGGATTTAAGGGAAATGGTAGAAATCCTATGACCTCCCATTGAAATAATTCCTGGCCAGCCTGCCTTCTGATTTATATCAGATATAGAACTTTCCCTTGCAGGTTCTATTTTTATTGATTTTTAGACACCTTTACCATAATATGACATCATCATCATGATTAATGTTATTGTACACTTATTATGTACTAGACACTGGCCCAAGTGCTTTGCATACATTGACTGATCCTCAGAACCCTGAGGGCAGGTACCATTATTATTGTCATTGAAGCACAGAGACACAATGTGCCCAAGGCCTCCAAGCTAATAAATGGCACAGACAAGATTCAAAGCTAGGGGATCTAGCTTTAGAGTTGGTGATGATAATCACTGTGCTATCAACTATCAACCTCAAAAGATACATATGAAAGATGATGCAAATAAACCATTATTGTCAGGCCAAGTTCTGTTTTTCTTTTCTTTTTTTTTAGTGCACTGAACAATCAACAGTCTCTCAGGTGGCATTTAGATGTCCTAGGTTACACATTTGCAAGGTGGCTGGCCAGTGCTTGAGGTGTGGTCTGTTGACTTGGAACTGACGTGGCTGGATGTTGAATCAATGACCTTGATAGGTAATATTTGGATAGAGAGTGTTTGCTTGTCAAGTGTACCCTGTTTTTTTCCCTTCCCAGGATTCATCAGGAAGTTTCCATAGTGTGAGATACATTTTCCATTTTTTCTGAAAACCTACATTTCAGGAAATTAGAACCAGTGAGTTTCTGGGGGTTATCCATCAGATGCAACATTAGATGCTGATTTGTCACCGACTGGCAGGCTCTTTGCTGTTTCAAAGCATGAAAAGGCTCCAAAACTTTTTTGTGGTTGGAGTGTCCCTGGAATTTGATTCATGTTCTCATTGCAATTTCTTTTTCATTGCATCTTGGCATAATGCCTTTGACTAAAAGGGATATTTTTCTAATGTCTCTGGTTTAATTTAGACACAACAAATCTGATGTTTTCCAACTTATCTCCAAAACTGAAAATATGTGTGCCTAGGAAAACAGGGGTTCTAATGAAAATGCTGACACAATCTCATTAACTTTAAGGTTTTGAGCAGCCTGCCATTCAGTAAAGTAGTATTTTTGTGTCCTGTAAAATACCAAACATCTGCTTGCAATGAGCATACTTAACACCTTTTGGCTTTCTTTTCAGCTAAGCCAAATGCACCTGGGAACAAGTGAAACTTTAGATAACACAAGCAAAAAGTTTGAAACAAGGAATTTTGTAAGCATAATGGAACCCAGAGTGCGAATTACAAACATCATTCAAAACAACATGGTGGCAAGATGTTTCTGAATGGTGCTAAGCCCCTGCTCACAGATCTGAGAGCCAGCAATGGGGGTATGAACTAAAGCTGGTTATAAGAGTAAAATAAGTGGCAAAGAGGTATACTATGATGGAAGCTAAGAGGTAAAACTTATATTTCAGGGTTCTAGATAGAGGGCAGGAGTCAGAAGCAAAAGTGAATGCCAAAGCCCACGTAGACTCAGTGGCAGGACTGGCAAAAGGAAAGAAATTAAGGCATGTGTTATTTATTTTTAAAATATTTTATTTTTTAATTGACAAATAAAATTGTATATATCTATTGTGTACAAATGATGTTTTGAAATATGTATATATCCTGGAATAGCCCATTTGAGCTAATTAACATGTGCCTTACCTCGCATACTTATTTTTTTGATGAGAACACTTAAAATCTACTCTGTTAGCGATTTTCAAAATACAATACATTCTTATAAACAATATTCACCTTGTTGTGCAATAGATCTCTTGAATGTATTCCTCCTATTTAATTGACTAAAGCATGCGTTGTTACTAGAACTGCCTGACTAGTCTCCCTGCCTCAACCCTTTTCCCCACCCTAATTATTTTCTACATTGCTACCCAAATCCTGCCTGAAGAACATATCAAATGATACCTCTCCTCTACAGAAACATTCAGGGACTCCCTATAGTCTACTGAAAAAGGTTTCAGCTTCTTTAAGGCTTCTTATGATCTGGGCCCAAACTACTCTTTCAGCCTTCTCAAATACTACTTCTATCCCTGGACACCCCATACGTATGATCGGTGGTTCTAAATTGGGACTGGTGGCATTTGGAATTCTATTGGGGTGTTTTGGGTGGTCAAAATGAGTTACAGATGATATGGGTATTTAGTGATCTGGAGCAAAGGATGTCAAGCATCTTGCATTGGGTGAAACAGACCCTCACCATTTCAGAATTGTCCAACTGAGATGCCAATAGCACCCTTGTTGAGAAACTGCAGGTTTCTAGCTAAACTAGATTGTTTTCAGGTCTGTAGAACAATGCATGCTTTCCCAGTAATGCACCTTTGCTTCTGCTTTTCCTTCTTGCTATGCTTGCCTCTTTATTCAGCGTTGCCTGTCATATTACCATCAGTCTTCAAAGTCTAGCTTTCCTATTGCAGCCTTTCCAGATCTCCACTGAGAAGATCATTCTCCCTCTTTTCTATCTGATTTGCTGAGCATACTGTGGTGTAGTAGAAAAAGTACTAATATGGGAATCAAGAGACCCAAATCTTTGCTTTGGTACTGCCACTAATCAAGTATGTGATAGGGGGAAAATGGTTTATCTTCTCTGGGCCTTAGTTTATTCATCCATAAGATAAGGAGTTTTAAAAAAGTGAGGGGATTGAACTAGATATTCCTTAAGGTTCCTTCCATGGCTAATTTTCTATGGGTCCCTTGTCACACATGTCATTTTATTTTAATCACAGTCTAGGATGTTTTTGATCTCTCAACATAGCATTGTGTACATTGTGTGCCTCAAATAGTTGTTGACCTGACGAGCCCAGAGAACTTTATATTCCTTGACTTTTGTTGAAAATGACACTGGCCATTGATGGTGTAACTTTGTTGTATTTAATCCAGTAAATATGTACATATGAGCTAAGAAAAGGACAAGAACCAGTTTTTCTAAGGTCACTTAATAAGACAAGGAAGGGCCTTGTTGAGTAACTATTTTGTTAGACAGTTATTAACATTACCTAACCTCTATAGAAAAGATCACATACATATAATGAATACAAAAGAATATATATATTTTTTTGCAATGTGTATAAAAGTCTTCTCTGACAAAGTAGCAATAATTATGAAGGATATATCACATAGGTTTATAATCCTGTGGTCTGAAACAGGCTGTTTGTCTTAAAATTAGAAGTTTTGTAGACTTCAAACATGTTCAACTGGCACTTGCCTTGATATAATAGTTCCATTAGAGATTGGCTGGAATCACATCCATGCTGTCCAGATGTGCATTCACAGCTGTGAGTCTGCATTATGATGTATGGGCTTAATGCAAAGTACGTAGTTTGCATAATCTCTCTCAGATGCGGGAGTTTTTCTTAAGGCTTCCTAAAGCATTGTCACTAAACCTGAGCATCATGGCTTGGTTTCTATTTGAATCTCAGAACTGCCTCAGCTGTTAACTTGGTGAAGCCAATCATGTTATCAGCTGGCATTTCTCTAGTATTGCCACTTTCCGTTGAAAGATTTGGACACATACGTAGTCATTGATGCCTAACTTTTTTCTTTTCATTTAGTGACTTATATATTAGTAATTGTATTACCTGATTGTCATAACACCCAGGATTTTTCTTTTTTTCTTTTTCCCCCCGGGGCTGAACTACCTTGAGGCAAAAAAGTGAGTTAGGCTTTGATCACTTCTTCTTTCTATCCTAATTAGTGACCTTTTGAATTCATGGGCTCCTGTTTTCTCCATTTCTACCTGTTGCTCCCAAAATAATCTTAGCCCTTTGTTCACATTGTGACCCATGCTTCAGAAAGTTAATAATAGCATAACAGATGTTTCTATAGCATGGTTCTAGTGTGTCTGTCTCTCCCCCCCTCCACTCCCATATACACATACATGCACACACACACACACACACACACACACAGAGTACCACTTTATAGATGGAGAAACTGAGGCACGTAGACCCTAAATAAATTATCTAAGGTAATGGGTAAATGCCCATATTTTTATGTTTTATTATGTACATAATATGTACATAAAGGAATGTATGTGCAAAATTCTGTGTACAGGTCCCTACATGTCATATTCAGTGAATGATAAGGAAATGCTAAGTAGAATAACTCAAAAGAATGATATATGTTAGTCATCCTTTGTTTTAGGTAGCAATTTAAATCGCCAAGAAACTTGGTATAATATTCATCACCACCACCACCACTGCCTCCACCACCACCACCATCATCATAGCAACTACAATTTATTAAGTATTTATTTTTTGTCAGTTGCCATTTATAATATCATGTAATCATCACAGTGACCCTATTAGTTAGGTTCTATTATGATCTCCATTTTATGGATGTAGAAACTGAGGTTTAGAGACTTAAGTAATTTGCTTAAGGTCATATAACTAGTGAGTGTCATAGCCATGATTTAAAGTTAGAGTCTGACTCCAGAACTCAAACCTTAACTAATATACTCTGCTACATTCTATTATAGAGAGGAGTTCATTGAGGAGATTCACCCATTTTGATCACCATCCAAGAGAGTGTAGACTTTTGAAATGTCCAGGTAACTCATTCAAAGATTATCCTGCTCAATGGAACCAAAAATAAATAAATAAATAAAGTTTAGGTTAGAAAGGTGGGAAAAAGAAAGATTGTCCTGCACTATAAATTCCAAGGAAAGTGTTTTATAGAGGATCGTGTATATTTTGACCTTCTTTTTGAAACCTAGGGAGAAAATACAATATCCCCATGATCCTTCCTTCTTTAGATTTTTTCCTTATTGAAAATGCTGCAACCTTAAGGAACTCTGAGCTGTTGGATCTCCTAAATTTAATTTTTAAACTCAAGTTGTAATCAGTATAGCTTTAGTCCCATATACCTTCTATTTTACCTACTATATCTCCCTTCCAGCAGAGTGTCAGCACCAGGGATGTTGGGCAGAAGCCCAGTAGGGGGTAGCCTGAGTGTTATTTATCAGTTTATAGGCTGAAGAATAAAGTATATGTGATAATTGATTTACTCTTCATCAGCCTTTGAGGCTGATAACTCAATTAGCATGTCAGATACTGACTTTATATCTCTTTCAAAAAAATTCTCAAAGGTGATTTTGTATTTTGTATTAGATAAGGCGTGAGAGGTATTTTTTTGTTGTATATTTTATTAAAAGTTTTTATTTCCTTTGACTATTCTCAGCAGAAGAAGCAGTGTTGCCGTAATAGTTGGGTTTCTTTCTTCTTTTTGATCTGTGTGTTTCAAGAAAGAACGATGATATTTTGAAACAGGCAGATAAGGAAATAAGAATTTAAAAATCTTGGGTGGAATAATTTTGATTCCCAGTCCTCACCTGAGAGAGAGACAGAGTATACATGGCAGGGCTGCTTGTGCTCAGTTGTACAAATTACTGGATTGGGGGAAGGGCCAGAGGGGTGATAAGGGAAAGTCTGGTCCAGGCCTGAGTTATGATTTTAAGACAGTGGGTTTTGATTGGGCATAATGGTCAGAAAAAAATTTTTGAGCATACATTCCTCCATGTACATATTATGTACATCATAAAACATAAAATATGGGCATCTAATATTTTCTTCCTGTACCCTGTGGATGCTCTTTTATAACCAAAGTGCAATGTACCCCATTTTGAAGACCACTAACCTAGGAATTCTACTTTGTGTGACCCTGGGCAAGTCCCTTAGGTGATCTGGGCTTCAGTTTTCCATATATAATATGAGAGGGATGGACTGAAGTGCAGTTCCAAGTTTCATTTTATCCTTATTATTTGAATACCTTTTTCCTAGGATATTCCCATTTATTGGCATCCATCATTCTTTTAGGCTGAGGTTTTAGCTGCTGCTTTGGTGGCATTTTGAGCCAGATTATTACTGAAGAATAAGGACAATATTGATTTCATTAGAAGCCCTCCAATAGCATTTGTACATTTATATTTATATGCTTGATTATTTTAATATGACCAAAATACAATTTACTAAGTTAAGGTAGCATCACAATCTGTTTCCCCATGTGCTGCCTGTCTTTCCGCTTAATCTTTTCCCTCTGTTCTTTGTTAAACTAGTTAGAGATAATTACTGATATATTGGTTTTAACAATGGAAATTTATTTGGCTCAGACCTAAACCCATGAAAGTTAGTGCCAAAATCCAGTAAATAAAGCTATCAGTTATTTGCTTAAGTGGTTATTAGATAAAGATCAATACTGCCTTGTTAAAGGTAATGTGGGCATTAGCAGACCAGTCTGTAAGATCCATCTTTGCTACAATTTCCACATGTTTAAAGCACAGATATATATATATAATTCATAGTTTGTCTATAAAATATGAAATCCTGTGTACATATTAAGTGGTCTTTTCTAAAGTCATGTGAAAATAATATCCTCTGGACTATAGAAAAATGGGAAATCTTATGTGTATTTCTATATTTAAAACCAGCTAATTCCATTTGCGTTATTGGGTATTAATAGGTTATTTCTTAGTAGTATTTTGAGTTGGTGAGAACAATCACTGCCATTCACATGTCCATTATGAAGACATTGTAAAAACCCTTCAGTGTACCACAAGAAGTATGATTTTCTAGTCTTTGAAGAGTAAAAAAATATTTGGGTTTATGGAATCAAGAAAATGGTTTAGTGTGTACATCTCTCTCCTCCCATATCCATATAATAATGTTGTTATAATGTAGTTCCATTTAGCTCTTTTAATTTGCCATTATATGTTTCTTAGGTAATTTTATCTTTGTATATTAATTGGGCATTGATTATTTGCAACCCAGAATGCATTCACCTTTCTATTTGAAATCATACCTTTGTTTCCTCTTTTAGATTGCCCCTGCCTGCTCTCAGCTCATGTGCTTATGGTGGGCACATGAGCTAGGCCTAAGCCAGTTAAAGCCTTGCATTCCCCTAGGCTTCAATGATCAGTTCAAGGATGGGCATATGACCCAACTAAAGCAAAGGGGTTACAAGACTTTAGTGAACATGTCTAAGAAAGAGGTTTGTGCTCCTGTCAATGGACTTAGAGTTGTGTAAATGTAAGTTCTTAAGTTGCTACAACCATTTTACAACCATGACAGATATATCTGAAATGAATGAGGGCAGAGGTTAAAGTCAAAGAATGAGCCATCAATACAGACCTATTTACCTAGAGTTTTTCATTATATGATCCAATAAATTACATTTTTATTTAAGCCACTTAAGGATTCCATTTGCAACTAAGAGAATCTATTTGACCATTCCTGTTCAATCCCAAGGCAAGGTGCAAGCTTTGTATAACTACCCATAGTGCCTGATCTTTCAACATGCAAAGAGAAGGAGAGCATGCACTTATGCACAAACATACATGTTTAAGCACTTTGGCCTAAATGAGTAGAATAGGTTGAAATGAGGAATTTTTTTCTCTTTAAATGGTAATTTATTTCACTTTTATTTAGTGATGCATTATGTCAGAGACTATGCTGGACGCTGGATATTCAGAATTGAAAGGTAACTCAACTCCAGAGTTTACAGTGTAGTGGGTGATGATTCCAACACAAGGAATATTTCCAGGGTAATGGGAGCATTTCCAAGAGACATCTAACTATGATAGGAAACTTGAACTTTGCTCTAACATGTGAATACTAGGCAGCCAAGTGGAGAAAGCCACTGTAGGCAAAGGAAATAACAGGCACATTCTGTAGGAGTTGCTGAGCTTTGGCTAACTTATGTAGCTACTGGCAATGGTGATAAGGATTTATAGTGGAAGAAAGCTTTATGCATGACTAACTAGTAGTTTTGGGGTAGCTGAGACAGTAATTAAAGGGCTGATACTTCTATTTAGAAATGATTCTAGTGCCCAGATTTGTGCCAGAATGATAGAGTGTGGATTTAGCTTCTCTGTAGAATCCAAATCATATTATCTGAATGTATGTTTGTGCCTCCTGTGGGGTGCCAGTGTGGCACAGAGAATATACCACAGATGTGATCTCTGCCCTCAAGAAGGGTAAAATCTGAAATGGGCCATTTTGATAGGAAGCTTTACATATTCATTGACATGACTTGCGAATGAGGTAAATACCCAGTCACATAGGTAAGTGAGTTGTGCAGAAAGGAAAGCAAATAAAAATATGTAATTTGAACAGGGAATGGGGCAAATATCTGTAAATTATTCAGGTGTGTGGTGTAGTAGACAACTTTCTCTTCTGATAAAATATGATGCCTCAACCCTCTCCCTTATTAGGCTCTGTTGTGTTTTTTTACCAGCCATGCTAGAAATCTCACACACTGCCACCACCTAACAGCCAGTCTTCCTACTCCATCAAGGCATTGCTAGTGAAATGGTTTTTAATGCTCATTGAGTGTCAGCAGTCTTCTAGGTGCCCTGGAGGAAGAAGAGCTCTGCCTGGGCATTCATTCTAAATTAAGCATAAAGGCTAGTGCTCAGTTGTGAAGATTCGCAAATTATGTTTTCAAAATACCTTACCATCTTAAAGCTACTTTCCAACAGCTGGGCATTAATACTACCCAGATACTTGTTTACTTCAGTACAAGCTGTCTACAATCAGGGTCGATGGTACTTTAGAATAGAAAAACAGCTCATAGGTGTAGATGATCAAATGATCAGTGGCTGTTAAAACACACGGGGGAGTTGCATTTTGGAATTTTAAATGTTTAAATCAAAGGGAACATAAAAATAGTAGTAGGGAAATATAATCTGTTATGGCTCACAGAATATAGGTGTGCCTGCATTTTGAAAAACTCCCATTTAAAAAATCTAAATTTAATGACAGTAATAGGGGGATTATTTGCATTTCTGAAGGATTTAGTTGAGGAAGATTTGTTAAATATGTAATGCATCTGCCGTTTTTAAATATTGGCTTTAATAGATTATGAACTCTCTGGTGAGATGGATAGCAAGGAAACAAAGGTCAAGTATTTAAACTAATGTCAATTGAAAAATGAAGATGAACCACTCCTGCAATTATAATGTGTTAATGGGGAAAAAGGATTCAATTTACAATTAACGAAGCATCTGCATGTGAGGAAGCACTTGTGTTTTGAAGGGAATCCTGGTATGTGTAATAGCAAAGGACATAACATACTTAAACAGCCCACATAATTAGTTAAGCCATGTTTTCAAAAATGTGTATTTCCAGAGTTTATGGAAAAAGGAGGGGGAGATGGAAGGGAAGGGAGGGGGGAAATAGGATGAGATATCGCTTAGAAAATAATTTGGTTGATTACAGTAATGGGCATGTGGGGGAGGGTTGGGATGCTGAGACAGGAGATATGCCACCATTTGTCTGGCTGCCATGTGAACTTGGGAGCAGGAGTCATCCCCGCTATAGTCTACTGATATCCCTTTCCCTTGACGACTCACTCATTGATTCATTCATTCCTACATGTACATATTCCTTTATTCATTCAATGGACACATATTTTCTGAGCAGGAGAATATTGGGGGCAGGTGAGATATCAGGGCACAAAGTTGAAGAAGTCCTTGCAGTAGTGCATTGAAGGAATGAGTGAATCTACGCTTTTAGAGAGAGATAGCTAAGCTTTGGCCACATTCTTGAAGTCTTCCAATTGTAGTCGTACATCCTGAAAGGCTCATTAGGGAACAATGCCTTTGGAGGCTAAACTGGGAAATGAGGACAGTAGTGTTACTCTCTTGGCTTTGACACTAAGTTAGATGTTTGACCTTGGGCCAACCCTTAAGCTTTCTGTGCCTCAGTCTCCTTCTTTAAGAAAGAGGATAATTCTATAATGCTGCTTGCCCTAGCCTCATATGAATGAACTCAGGATTAATTAGATTAAAGAAGTGATCAGTGAAGCACATTAAAGCTCCTCAGAAGTGGGCACTAAGTGAGCAGGACGAATAAGAATTCCAATGTCAGCTATAGAGCTGCAATTGGGGTTCCTTTTAAATAGGTCACTTTGTGAAAACCAGGGCAAATGGTATTTTTTAAAAAAAACTATATGTCACAATAGTTTTAGATTTACAGAACAATTAAGATAGTACAAAGAGTTCAGATATATCCCACACAAGTTTCCCCTATTGTTAATACCTTCATTAATATTGTGAATTTTAGAGTATATTGATGAACCAATATTTATGCATTATCATTATGTAAATTCTTAGCATTATTTAGATTTCCTTAGTTTTTACCTAGTGTTCTCTTTCTGTTCCAGAACTACATCCAGGATATCACATTTCATTTATTTGTCATGTCTACTTAGGCTCTTCTTGCTATGGTGACTGCTCAGACTTTCCTCACTTTTGATGACCTTGACATTTTAAAAATTGTGACAAAATACATATAACATATAAATTTACCATCTTAACTGTTTTTAAGTGTATGATTCAGTGACATTAAGCACATTTGCACTGTTGCGCAACCATCACCACCGTCTATCTCCTGAACTCTTTTTATCTTGGAAAAGTGAAACTCTGTACCCGTTAAACAATAACTCCCCATCCCCTCTCCCCCTTGCCCCAGAAAGTACCATTCTACTTTCTGTCTTGATGAATTTGACTACTCTAGGTACCTCATATAAGTGGAATCATACAATATTTGTCCTTTTGTAACTGGCTTATTTTACTGAACATCCTCAAGGTTCACCTATGTCATACCACATGTCCAAATTTTCTCCCTTTTTAAAGCTGAATAATACCCTATTTATATACCACATTGGTCACCCATTCATCTGTGGATGGACACTTGTGTTGCTTCCATTCCCTAGTTATTGTGAACAGTGCTGCTATGAAATGGGTATACAAATATCCTTTTGGGTCCTTGCTTTCACTTCTTTTGGGTCTATATCCAGAAGTGGAATTGCTTGGTTATACGGTAATTCTGGTTTTAATTTTTTGAGAACAGCTCATACTGTTTTCCATAGCAGCTGCACCATTTGACACTCCTACTAGCAACGCACTAGGATTCCCATTTCTCCCTATCCTTGCCAACACTTATTTTTTTCTGTTTTATTTTATAATAGCCATTCTAATGGGTGTGTGATGTTATTTAATTTGCATTTCCCTAATGATTAGTGATGTTAAGCGTCTTTTCATGTGCTTGTCATTCGTGTATGTTCTTTGCAAAAATATCGATTCAAGTTCTTTGCTTATTTTATAATCAAGTTGTTTCATATTTGTTGTTGCATTAGATGAGTTCTTTATATATCTTGGGTATTAACACCTTATCAGATATATGATTTGCAAATATTTTCTCCCATTCCATGGGTTGCTGAGAATACTAATTTAACAAATTAACTGCCATGAGAGTTGTGTTTAACTCACTGTAGTTTTAACCCTGGGGCTGCATGAAGCATATATAAAATCTTGTTGATGTTCTTATTGTTACAATTAATATTGACAATTTAATTCTAAAAATGTGGATTACATAAATAGATGTCAATAAATTTCATTCTTCTATTTATGTTTACCTTTAAATTACACTCAAAGTTTTTATTCTATTTTCGTAATAAAACACTGTGGCCCCAAGGAAAAGTTTCTGGTTTTTTTGTGTGGCACTCAATGTGTTAAAAAGACTTGCAAACACTTTTGACAGAAGAACCCAATTAATTAGACATTTTAATTTTTTAAGCAGATTTTTGAGGCCATCACCTTGTTAGTTCCTCCTACTCCTTAACCCCACAGTCAATTTAGAATGACTCAGAGATCTTTCATTCAGAAAAGAATTTCCTATGCAATGAAAAGAGAGAAATGGGAAGAGTGAGTGAATGAATGAAATCATACTGGCTTCCCATCTAGCAGATCTCTGATCCATGAGAAGTATCTCTAAGATGTTTCTTGGATTTTTAAATTTTTTTCTTTGTAAAATATAACATTTTTATTAGCCTATTAAAATTAATTTTAATTTACTGAGCAGTTAGACTGTGGTTACCTTTCCTAAAAATCATTCCCCTGTCCATGAACAAAATAGACCACATGCCTTCAGACTAAGTTTCAAATTGCCCAAATGTCTTTTCAGGAAAGAGAAATCCGTCCCTGTGAACCAGGCAGGCAGCTCAGGGGGATAGATGGATGCCAGTGAGTGTCCCTAGAGATGATCATTATAACACTTCACCAACCCATCCCACGCTATCTCTTCTCTTCCTCTATGCCTTCTCTGAAACTGCTTACTCTTCTAGTTTCCATTGATTTCTTTCCCTCCCTTTTTAAAGGAGGAAACCACCCAACTGATAGATCTAAAGTACTAGTGGGATTAGACCTATAGCTGATAACTTGTCATTAGGAGGATGCAGTAGATAGAAGTGTGCTTTTTGACAGAATTTGAAAATGATGAATAGAGTTATAGGGAAGCTTTCAGCTTCTCTCCTGGGAATCATCTGATGGCCTAGGGTCTAGGCACCATGTGCTTAGAAGCATTGAGAAGAACATCTCCACACTAAGCAGGCTGATGTGTACATCATCTTCAGGGTATAATCAATTATATCTGATACGGACACGATCAGATATAATTGAGCCTAGCAGGACAAAGACATAGGAAAGAAAGAAAGGAATGGATAGGAAAGAGGTACACAAGATAAAATGTAGTAGAGTTTCTACCACTGATGGGATTGGGTGTTTGCATATCCAGAGCATCCTGAATGTTTAGGAAAAGTAGAATGTCTGGAATAATGAAGCCAGACACCGTGCTTGATGCTGTACATGTGATGTCTCATTTAATCCTCTCAACAACCCAATGAAGTAGGTACTATTATTATCACCCCTATTTTACAAAGGGAGGAACTAGGCACAGGGAAGTTATATGGCTTGCTCAAGATTATATAGCAAGAATTAGGGATCAGGTCAAGTCTATCTGACTTCATAACTCTTGCTTCTAACCCAACTGTTTGTTTCTTCCTTCCTTTCTTTCTTTTTGCTTAATAATGAATGAAGTGTTTAAAAACATACGAGCAATGATGTGAAAGCAGGAAAACGTGTTCTGCAATATGGGAGATATAAGGTGGGGGTGGAAAAGTATAGTACTAGGGAAAAAGTAGCTATTGTTGGTTGAGAGAGAGAAGAGATAGACGGCAGTTAAAGAGACCCCTGGAAGAAAACATTTGGTACCTGATGTTTTAATAACTCCATATCTTCTTTGATATGAAGAAAGACTAAATGCAATTGATTAAAAAGAATGTCTTTCATTTCAAAATGAGAATAAAGGTGTTCTCTCTGGTGAATATAGATTAGGTAGATGTAAAGTGTAATCTACAGGCCAAGAAACAAAGGCAGGGATCTATAGCTGGATTTAAAAAAAAAACAACTGAAAACAGCAAAATATGAACATCAAACAAATCCCCCCTTATAAACCAATATTTGCACATTGCAGGATTGCTTATCTTATGTTATTTCTGGGGATACCTAAACCATTTATCTGTTTATCCAGCTGTTTGGACAATTGCCAGTGACAGCCCCTGTCATTCTGAAAAGACACTGCCACTTTTAGAAATGTGTGATAATACTGGTGTCTGTGTAATCACAGGGCACAGCTCAAGCTAGAGTTTGTCACTCTGATATCTCTCTGTCACAGAAACATGGCTCTATATGCAGAGACTCAGTAAGCCACTTGTCAGAATGACTAGGAAAAGGATACCTGTTTCAGTCATAGTGTTCTTATAGTATTGTTTAGGTTTTGTGGGCTACCATGTTCCAACAGGTCTCACTGGGCAGTGGTTTTGTATCTTGATTGTAGGGTTTCTCTTAATACCATTTCATTTCTAAGACATGACATTTGTTTCCCCTCTCCACTTCTATAGAGTACCCTCTGGCATTGGAAATTGGCAAAAAGAAAAAATTATAATACATCCAATCCAGTCCTAGCTGAACAACATGTTCCCATTTTTCTCCATCTGCCTTGAATTTTGCATTCTGATAAGGGCTTGACCTTTGGAGAAGCCGACCTCTCTTGGGTTGCTCTTGTGGTTTGTTTTTATCTCCTAGGTATTTTGTAAGCTATTTACCTGTGCTAATGATTTGCCATCTAAACAGGTCAGTTCTTCACTGACTTATTCTCATTTGCATATTCTATGGAAATCTATTTGGTATGGAAAGAATCACCCTTGCTTTTGGAGTTTCTTTTCCTTGCAGATTTCTATACAACAGGACTTCCACATCATTTGCGATGCGTCAAAATGAAATGGAGTCCCTCAAGAAGTTCCCCATAATGGCACAGTAGTTATAAATCTCAAAGGTTTCTCTGCTTTTCTTAGATATTTTTTGTTAGCCAGATAGATACTCATTTATTAACTGAATTTGACAATATTTAAAAAAAAATTCCACCTCTTTGAGACACACCTAATATAGCTACAGGTAACAATTATTAAGCACTTAATGTGAGATAGACATTGTGTTAACATGTTTTGCATGCCCTATCTTTATAGTACCCTAGTGCGTTATTAAGTTTCACTTTACAGATGAGGAAGTGGAGGTTCAGAGTGTTTAAGAAACTCTCCAAAGGCCTGCAGCTAGTAATTTGGAGGCTAAGATTCAAAACCAGTCTGTCTGACTCTGAAGCAGATGTTTTTAAACAGTTAACTGATGTTAGTTAGTGTATTGGCTAAGAAACTGTGACATAGAGACCCCAAAATACAGTGGTTTAAGTAATACAGAAGTTTCTCTCTCTTTGATTTCACAGTTTAGATGGAGCAGCTCTGCTTTGTGAGATCACTTAGGGACCCAGATTCCTTCCATCTTATGACTCCACCATGACATAGGAATGCCCCTCATCTACATGGTCAAAATTGGATCACAGTTGCATCTGCATTCCAAGGAAGAAGGAGGAAAGAGAGGTTATACAGGTCAATTATTTTCATTTCCAAGGATGTGAAACAGAAGATGCACTCATCACTTCTGCTCGTATCCTTTTGGCTAGTCACACCTAGCTGCAAAGGAAAGATGGCAAATGTAGTCTCTAAATAGACATGCATGTGTCTAGCCAGAGTGCTAGGGTCTGAATGTTGGTGTCTCCTCAAAATTCATATGTTTGAACCTAATACCCAATGTGATAGTATTAAGAGGTGGGGCTTTTGAGAAGTGATTAAGTCATGAGAGCTCCACTCCCATGAATAGGATTAGTTCCCTTATGAAAGAGGTTCAAGGGAGCACCCTTACCCCTTCTGCCATGTGAGGATACAGTAAGAAGCCACCATCTTTGAAGCAGAGAGCAGGCCCTCACCAGATATCAAATCTGCTGACACCTGGATCTTGGACTTCTCAGCCTTCAATACTGTGAGCAATAAATTTTTGTTGTGTACAAATTACCCAGTGTGTGATATTTTCTTATAGCAGCCTGAATGGACTAAGATACAGAACTTGGAAGGGGTTCTATTACTAAAAGGAAGAGGGAGAGAATAAATTTCAAGGGATAACCAGCAGTCTGCCATACCACCATAATGCCTGGTGTGGTGGGCATCATCATCTCATGCCAGAATATAACAATTCAAGTAGAAGATGTCAAGGGAAAATTATCTTCTGTAGAAAAGAGAACAGCCTGAAGTCAGATACCCTGATATTGTAGGTACTGTGTAAAGGTTCAGGGATGGAGAACTTTAAATAGCAACTGTGTCGACTTAAATATTCATGCTAATATTCACTTAGTTTTAGAGCCCTTTTTGAGAAGTTAGGTTTGGGGGACATTGATTATTTTAGTATTTATACAGTAGTCAAACATTTGTTCTATCTATAGTCATATTTTAGTTGCTCCTCTCTTATAATATTGATAACCTGAGTCATCAAGTTAATCTCTTTCTTTAGACTTTTATTCATGTAAATATGCATTAGCTCAACATTTTCTTTGCTGAGCATCTTACTCAGCTGGAAAGGAGAACTTGGCCCCTGGAATATTGGCAATGCTTTACATACAATTATTCTCAGATTTCCTCATTTCTGTGTCTGTGTGTGTGTAAATGTACAGGCCGGCTGTTGCTGAGGCACAGGGTTGGGAATTTTAGGTTCCATGATTTATAGCAATGCTGTTTAAATCACAAATATAAATGGTGCACTGATGCTCTCCCATTTCAGCCTTAAAGGCTGCGGATTCATGGGAGAGAGTTCTTAGCCTCACTGAAGAGTATGTGTAAAGAGGTTTCTGGGAGTTTCTAGGAGTCTAGAGGTTTCTGGACTTCCTTCAGGAAAATTTCATTCTAAGACCTGGGAATGAAAGGTCCCTCCACAGCTTGGTGCAAGTGCAAATACTTCTTCAAGAGAATTTTTAAAAGCCACTTGAGAAACTGGATTGAGTAGGAAAATAGAGAAAATTAACATAGAAGCAGTAGAAAATGTTTCTCTGTGTGAGTTCTTCTTTGCGTGTAGAAGCCAGTGGGTGGGCAGGTAGGTGAGTTATTTAATCTGATATGAGGAGAAATTTGGAGGTGGTAGATTTGACAAGTATCACAATCTTCTCCAGAGCATTGGGAGGGAGTGTTAGACATCTTCTTCAAAGTTAGAGAAATGTTTTCTTTGGAAACAGATTGATGAAAGTGAGCAGTCTTTAGTTGAAGAAGTCAACCCAGTTGCCCAGGTTTATCTCTATAAACCAGAATCAACCATCTCTTTTCTTAGCCCAATGAGACAAGAAGGTATTCTGCTTACCTGCTTCCCCATCACAAGACTAATTTCAGAATTTCTTTTTATTTATCACAATACAGCTTAAATGTCAAGACTGCCTTTTTAATTGGCAATGATTCCTATGAAATTTTTAACTTATGCTGAAAAGGTGGCTGCTGGTGGCTGTTTTTATGAGGTATTTGGTGTTTTATTTTGGCTTAAATCTATTTTTATTGCTCAAATATTGTCAGAAGATGCATTATCTCTAACGGAATTTCTACTGTTCAATGTACAGGTTATCTCCACTATGACAGCTCTGAATCTTCAATGTCAGATACACTACTCCCAAGTCATACTAGATTTACACATTCTATTATACTTCTATTGAACAGCCCTTAATCTGCTCAGAAGAAAACATGCTACAACCAGCAAATTTTATCCCCTGGAATTTAATGGGAATCTTTCTTGGCAAGTATGGACAATTGTATTAGAAACATTCCAACTAGATCTGGCCAGTTTTGAAAAGATTTTGAAAGGTTAACCCTGTAGCAGACAAATTCTGGTTGATACTTTAATATTGCCTTAAGACCCAAGTTCTAACATTGCTCTATTTACTGACATGCCCCTCCCACAACTGCCAAATAATTCTTAGGAATCTTGCCTAATATAATCCCTGTTTTAGTCACCGGAAGATGGATTTTATTTGCAATGGAATTTCATGCTGAAATTGGGTGGCAAGATACACATGTCCTGGGATAACTTCACTGCATAATCTTATATTGATTACATATCAAAGGATGTGTTTTTAGTTTTGGTACTCTTGGCTTCATGCAATAGTGGGTTGTATAATGAGGTTGCTCAGAATTTACTGAATGATTTTATCTGTAGAGAAATGTATTTGAAATTAAGAGGGAAGGAGGTAGTGTTTTCTTCTACAGCTTGCATTCTGCAGGTAGGTAATGTCTGATATATAGGCCAATTCATTTTTCTCGTTGCTGCTTCTGTCCTAAAACAGTGTGAATGTGAGGTAACAAGAGATTGGGACAGTGGTTATTGCTAGTCTCCTCATTTCTATGATGGGAATAATAATACTCGCCTTGCAGAAGTGTGATGATGATGAAACAAATATAAAGATTGTAAACATGTTCAATATGTAGTTAATAATGGTGGAAGCTTCTGAGTAGAAAGTAGACTCCAGGATTATCCATATATCACCCTTCATGCATTTTGTGGTCCTCCCTGCCTCCCTCATCTGTCCTTTGAATATTGTCTCTTCCCTTTAAGTAAATGTGCTGGGCATTAAGTCTTCTCTTTTTTTATTTACTCTGGAGTTATCTAGTACTTCTTTTTATGTCTTCTTTGAAATCTTTATCTAGTGGACATCTCTAAACATCTGTAATTGTGCTGAGAAATCTCTTAGCCCTGAAGACCACCAGAAGGACTAAGCAATAACCAGAGCAGAGGCAGAAGATGATATTGTGAGAAAGAGGAAAAGAACAAAAAAAAATGGAAACTCAATATTAATGTTGGCAATAAAACCTATTTATTGAGCATCTCTTATATGTCCAGTACTGTGCTAGAAGTGGAGAAGGTGCTCTGGACTTCAAGGATTATCTTTCTTTCTTGAAGTGTTAAGTATTTTAGACTTGATAAAATCAAATAATAGCTATCAGGGAATATATAAAAATAAGTCCTAAGAACACTTCCTAATCATAATTGCCAGGCGTGACACCCCTGACATTAATTTAGCATATCGGTGGTGTTTTCTCTGGTGTGGGAAGATTAGTTCAATTACCGTAAGATAGTTGTGCTTTGAATGGAAGCACTGTCTATCTTCTCCCTCCTTATTTAAATTCTTTTTCCTTCTGCCCTCAGTGTTCTGACCTTGAGTCTGCCTTCAGTCTCACAGACCTACCTCCTTTTTCTTCTGTCAATCCCCACTGTTAGCATTTTAAATGCCATTGACTTTACAAGGTACCTCTTCCTATAGCTCAGCAGTTCTACCTTGTTGCAACTGTTGTAACACTTACCTCTTATCTCTTTCAAAAGGAAAGATGAACCCAAGGAGTGACTGTGGCAAAGCAAACTACTCAGAAGCTGGCTTGATGTTATCTTTGAGAGAGCTTTGCTTAGTTTGCAGAAGCAAATGTCATGCATGTCTCCATGTAGCTTAGTATGATTTGTCACTTGGGATTCTCAAGCATTTGATATGAGGCCTTGACTGGCTGAGCTCCTCATCAGAATGCACTACAATTTGTCCACTTCAAATCCACCAGGAACAGAGGGCATTCACTTTGACATGTGCTCTTCAGAAGCAGCCTATTAATACCGCACTTGGTTTGTCAGGTTCTTAATGAAATACTTTTCTCTTATTTTAGCCACAATCAGATGGCCTGGCTCAAGGTCAATGCCAACCATTAATCGTTTTCCTTTTTGCTTTTCCATTTGGACAGTTACCATATGCCCTTGCCTGTTTTTAATCCACAGAGCCTCTCTGCTCAGGCACCAGTAAGTATGGTGCAAAGATTGTGGTGGGGCCAACTTTATTGGTATCCCAGTACTTTGGCTACTCTTACGGGTACCTCACTAAGCTTCCCAGCGATCTCGTGTCTTCTGTCCCTCCCCTAATCTACATGTGTTCTAAAGGGCTTCATTCCCAGTGCTGTAAATGGCTTGTACCACAGAAACTATCAGTTAAAACCTATAGTACGCCAGATGCTAAGTCAGATATTCTGCACATGTTATATGTACATACATTATTGCAATCCCTCTATAACCTCTGCAAAGAAGGTGAGAACTGAAGCTCTGAGAGACTAAGTAAGCATCCTGGTCAAGGTCACATAGCTAGGGAATATAGAATCTAAGGCTGTCAATAGCTTAAAATTTTAACCCTTCCTGGAGTATCATTGTCTTATAGATAATCATCTGCTCATTATTTTCAGGCAACAAACATTTACTGAGCATAATTTTGGGACTGCCACTATGCTAGGCATTTGGCATATAGATTAAAAACAAAGTATCTGCTCTCATAGATATCAAATATGCTGGTGGAGAGAGAAAAACAGATAAATGAAATGTCATAAATGCGTAAGATTAGAGGCATACAGATGGGGCTAAGGAAACCTAAAGCAGTACTTAACCCAGCCCAGTGAGGGTTATTTAACCTATGCTAACCTCTGTTGTCTCACAGGATGAGTAAGAATTTCTCTCTCTCTCTCTCTCTCTCTCTCTCTCTCTCACACACACACACACCCACCCACCCCCTATCATCCCTGCCTTGAGTAGGTCGTCCTCCCTCCTTTGTACTTCTTTTGCATGTCTCATTCATGACACTTATTTATTCTATTAATTCACTTAACAGCAGTTTATTGAGTGCACTCTGTGCCAGGCACTCTTTTTGACACTGGGAACAGAGCAGTGAACAAATCCTGCCCCCTTAGAAGATTTTACCTTCTAGTGTGGAGACAAACAAGAAATCAATTTTAAAAAAATGGAATAAAATGTCAGGTTGTGAAATATAATGTGAAGGAAAATAAAACAGGGTGAGGAGCTAGAGAGTGACAGAAGGTGCTCTCTTATAGGGAAGACCTATGTGAAAGGTGACACTTTGCATAAGGTGCTGTGTTTATATGTTACTGGCTCTCCCCCTTGACACTCTGTACTTTTGGACGTAATGGGCCAAGTTTTACTTTTCTTTGTATCCCCAGATAAGAGAATGCAGGAGGTTGGTGGTATTGGTCAAGGCGTGGTTGAAGTGATGGATCAGTGAGTCTGAAGATGTTAAGAATGATGATCAGGTAATTGGGGGGGTAAGGGAGTGAGGGAGCTACAATGCTGGAAGATTGTTATGAGAGAAGAGGAGATTTGCATTTCAGATTTAAGAGATTGAACAATTCCTGATGATTCTGTGGAAGACATGTGGGAGGTGACTGGGCAGAATAGAGGAGAAGCCCACTGAGTTGAGTAGCTCAAGAACCCATGAGGATAGCACAGTTGTTCTCAAACTTGGGAGTACATTATAATCAACTAGAGAGCTTTTAACAATGAGGCATGAGATCTCACCCTGGGAGATTCTGATTCAGGAGCTCTAAGTAGGTTTCAAAAAATTGATGTTTTTAATAAGCTCTACAGGTGATTCAGATGTACGGAGACAAGGTTGAGAATCCCTGGACTAGGATGTTTGAAATTCGATCCACGTGGATTTTAACGCCATGCAAGATTATACCAGGATTGAGTGGAGAGGAGGCCCATGAGCCAGGTGTAATGGTCCTCAAAGAATCTTGGAGATGACCAGAAATCAGCAGATGGCTGTGGCAAGGAGGGGGAAAGTGGTGGAATAGAGGGGATGATTTTGGAAAAAGAGGGGTTTTACAGACGAATGGAGATGTGATCAAATCCTTCCACCAATTAGGATCTATGTAGAATTTTAGGCATCAATGTGCAGTTTGGTGTACTTTGCATGGAAAGAAAGCCCTAGCATCATAGTTTGCTTAGTAGATCTGAAATCATGACAGTTAGGCATCGTCTGCTCCATCTAGATGTACGATCATCCTTGGGCTTAGGACAGCGGTCCCCAACATTTTTGGCACCAGGGATCAGCTTCATGGAAGACAATTTTTCCACAGACGGCAGGGCGGGAGGGGGAGGTGGGGGACTGTAGGCTTAGGAGACAAAGTCCCCAGCTCCATTCCTGAATTTCAGAGAGAGCTTGGGCAACCAGCTTGATTTGCTTGACCTTGGGTAAGGGGGACCTGCCTTTGGGGAAGAAGATAGAGATAAAGCCTGGAGCATTTCTCTGAGAGTTTTTGTACCTAGCAGCATACACAACAGCAAATCAGAACCATTAGTTCAGCATCCCTTATATGGAAGATGTTCCTGTTACCTACTGAGAAAGAAAAGTTACTTTCTCCTGAAGTAGGTTGTGGGGGAAATAGCAGCTATTTGATAATATTGGTTTATTGGGTTCTGAATATTTGAGAATTTGGGGTATATTGACTCATTGTAGTTTTGAAGTAAAGAATACCAAGAGCTTTCACTCAGTCTGTGATTTTTCCCTAGGCAGGTGAGACCCCCAGACTTAATAAGCTGTACTTAAATGATGGAAGAGTCATGTATATAAACCAATATTATTTTTAATAGCATCATCATCATTGTAGTTATTTGCAATCTTGGAAAGATCCTGGGGTTTTCTAGCCCTTGATATTTAGTGTTGTGCCCCATTAGGCAAGGTAGGTTTTAATTTCCTCCTCTGTAAAAAAAAATAAAATAAAAATAAAGATAATAATAGTTTCTTTACACCATTGTGAGGATTAAATCACATAATATATGTGAATGTTCATGGCACATAGTAGGTGGCTCAATAAAGGTTGACTCTCTTTCCAGCTTTTTTTTGTTAGGCACCCTTCCCAGTATCACAGTAGAACGTGAAAATTCTTATAATTGGAGCTACAAATCTGACTCTTCTTGAAGTGTTTGCAAATTGTTACCCCTGTCAATGGGATAAGTTTAGTCTCCAGCTTATACAGTATATGCATTTGTTACTTTCCTGCAGTAGAAAGTATTCGGAAAGGGATCTCTAATTGATAACTAGACTGTTGATTTGTGTAATGAAATGTGAGAATATATAACCACTCAAGCAGCATTCTTCTATTATTTGCTAAATATCTAAATGGTGACTTCAAGGGAGAAATATTCCCTGTGAATTGCAGTGTGCCTTTGGCATATGACTCTGGTAATCTAATTTTCAAGACCTGCATGTAAATTTCAAGTCAGAAAGGCATTATTATTTCTAGTTTCAATTAGAAATAACAAAAAAACAGAGCTAAAATATCTGAAATGCTTTGGCTGTGAGCTTATCTTTAACAGTCACTAATTTATATAGCCAAGGGGACTTATGTTTGCAAAGCCATCCCCTTAAGAGCTGAGGTTAAACAAGTGAATGGCATGAGCTATAAATGAATTGAAAATTGCCTTCTGTTCCAGCCCAATGCAATGGTTTGTGTTTTGTAATAAGCCCTAGTTGGCGAGGTAACTCATGTCACCAGGAGGAGCTCTCCACAGACTGCTCCATTTGTCACTGCTGTCTGAAGGACACAATGGGCTGGGGAAGCTGGCACTCTGCAGAATTTTTATGGTGCTGCATGCATGCAGTGGTCTCCCTTATCAAACTGTAATTCAATAATAAATACAAAAATCCTATGTTTAAATAATTCTAGGGTTGTGACACAACCTGACCAAAGCTAGGAGAGTTAATGCTGACACTGGGATATTAACTTACCCAGGGAGCAGGTTGGGTGAGGGGAAGAAAAGGATGGATGCTGGGAGAAAGTCTCTATTTATGATGGAGTGTTCATCTGCATGGCTATTTGTCTGGAATGCTTTGGTCTGTGCCATGTGGCTCAGTGTAGTGATTTTTCAACTTGGCGTCCTTTATTCTCCCTCCTTTTTAAAGAGAGACCAAAAAGTATAAAGGGTGACCAGGATCATTTTAAGAATTTTGTTGCAATACGCAGGAGCCAGGCTTGTGGAGTGGGTTCTGCCATTTGTTCCAAGAATGGTGAATGAATGATTACAAGAAAATTACTGGGGCAGAGATCAACTGAGGATAGGATGGATTTGCTAAATATTTTTTTCACAATGATAGCTGCTTTATTATTTTTTGTTATTATAAAAGTAATCTCATTTTAAAAACTTCAAGGAGTGCAGAAAGGTATAAAGAAACCATGAAAATTACCCATTATAATTTCATCCCCCATATCAGAGATATCTCCCCCCCCATATCTGTTAACATTTTGGTATATATCTCCTTTTGTCTCTATCTGTTATCTTTGCATGGTGGTTTGTTCATTTTCTTTAGGAGAAATTTCTAGAAATGTAATTCACATTTTAGGAACTTGTGATTCCTATAGAATAATGGCCCTTCACAAGGCAGTGCTAATTCACACTCCAGCACCAGTGTGTGAAAGTATAGAAAGAAGTCCATGGTCACAATTTATTAAATAATGACCATGTGCTAGTCACTGCTGTAAGCACTTTGTATCCATTAACTCACCTGATCCTCACAACAACCCTATGAGATGGGTGTTACTAGCATTCCCATTTGACAGTTGAGGAAACTGAGGTTTAGAAAGGTTACATGGCTGGCTAGTCATAAGGTTAAACCAAAATGTTGACCAGGCTTTGGTATAGGAGAAAGGAATAGGTTCTCTCTTGCTTGCTCTTGCTCCCCCCGCCCCACCTCCTTCTTTCTCTCCCCTTCTCCCCTTCCCTCCCTAGCAGGGCCCGGGTAGAAACAACCAATGAAGGAAGAATTAGGAGCCTAGTGGATAAGCAGAGAGCCAAGCAAGTCCCAAGCAGCTGTGAATCTTTAAATTTAGGAGTTCTTGCATTTTGTTCATTCCTAAATAAACAGAACAGAACTTCCTCTCTAGTGCTGGGCTTTGTGAGCTAAATTTGAACCAACAAAGAGAGGAAAAATAGACACAGATATAGACATACTTATGCATGTGTGCAAACATACACACACACACCTGGCAAGGAATGCCACCTCTCTGGCTCTGATTCCTACTCTCTTTTTTTTTTTTTTTTTTACCAGTCAGACCAGAACACGAGGAGAAAAGTGATCTTTGTCCAGTGAGGTGCTCCTACAATTTTTCACTGTTTAACTGGGGTGGGTATATAAATATTCATAAATACAGTGCTGGACACAGAATTGAAGGTCTCTCATTATATTCCACCAGCACTTTAAATGAAATAGCAGAACATGTGAATAACTTTCTGTGTGACCTTAGGCTAGTCCCTTCCTCTTTCTGAGCCTCAGTTTCGACCCCTCTAAAAGAGGCAATGGGACTACAGTAAATCTAAGAGCCTTTTGAGCTCTAAATCCCTAACTCTACTTTTAAGCAGTTCCTAACTGATCTGACTTTGGGTTTTTCTCCTGGACCTCTGTTATTTTTAATTTTCTGCACCCTGTCAGGGCTGCTTGACCTATTACTGGTCTAGTGTTGATAGAAATTGTTCTGTGGATGATAAAAAGGTGACTCGCTTCATAGTCTATCAAATGAGAACAATTAGGCAGGCCCTTATGTCCTAGAAGAGAGCTTATCATAGTATCTTTGAATTTTCAACATAGCAAAGGACTTTTAGTATAGTAAGATTGTTCAAGTCTCTCATTTTTACAAGAGGGATTGGGGCACAGAGATATTAAATGATTTTTTTTCCCCTCAAAGTCACACATCTAATTAGTAGTAAGGGTAGGATAGAACCCAGATCTCTTAACTCTTTGTGTAGAGTAGGGTTTTCCAGTCTATTCCATTCAACACAAATCTCTCAATTTGTCCTGGGTGGGGGGTGGAGGTATGGGGAGGAGGATTCTGCAGTCAAATAAGTTTGGAAAATGCAGCCCTGTCTAGGGAAGTTACAATGCACATTGAAGACTCTGAGAAGTCCTGCAGAATAGAATCATTATACTCTTTGGTTTTTTCTAAGTTTCTCAAATACATTGACTCATGTTGAAGAGGATGTTAGCAATAATAGTAGTTTCCATTTATTGAATCCTCCCTTTGTGTGTTTCAAGTCCTCATATACATTGACGAGCTTAATCCTCACAAGAACCCTATATGAGGGTTAGCATCATCCCTATTGTTTTTCAGATGGGAAAAGCAAGGCACTGAAAGGTAAAGTAATTTACTCAAAGTCACACAGCTAAAATGAGACAGAGTTGAGATTTCAGCCAAAGCAGTTTGGTTCCAGAGCCTGAATACTTAAACTAGTATTCTCAGCTTACTATAGAACATTTTTTCCATGTAATGCCTATTAACATCCTGTGGAACCAGGGTTCTGTGAGAACATATGTCAGGAAATACTGTTCTGGAATTATTTTCAGAATGCACAGTAAAATATCATAGAGTTCTAGAACAGCACAGCTGGAAGGGACACTAGAGATCAACTCCACTGGGCAGATGAGGAATCTGAGGCCAAGAGGGAGATTCTCTGGCTCCAGGTGTGTGGCAGCTGGAACTAGGAACTAGGGCTCCTGATTGCTAATTCAATGGGCTTTATTTACTAGGAATGTTTGGAAAATAGACTGAAAAGAAATCTTAGGCTTCTTTACTGGGGGTGGGGGTTCTTGAGGGCCACAGGTATTCTCTGTCCCCTCCCCTAGCTTATAGAAGGTGACAACTGCATAGAGGGGGTAGATAGACAGGGTATAGAGGAGCAGCTGGGTAACTAGATAGGAACGATAGCCATTTGTGTGTAAGGTGATGTGAAGACCTTATTCCTAGTGTTTCCAGCATAGATTATGTACTAAGCACAATTTTGTTGAATAAAGGAACACATGACTAACATTGTTTTGGCATTTTATGGCTTTCAGAGCACTTTCATAGCCATTTTTAGTGGTGTGGTAGGCAAGGCAAGGCAAGGCAAGGCCAGGCCAAGATGCATAGAAAGTGAATCATGGGGCTGGAATGAGGGAAGTACAGCCATAAAAAATGAAGAAAGGGTGGCTGATAGTTATGGAGGTGCCAATTAAAATAAAATATTAAGGCTTCTCCCCCAGCACCTGACTGAATGGACCCCCTCTTGGCCAAGGGGATATCCTAAAACTAAATTGCCTGCCAGGAGAAGGGAGTTCAGACACACCTCATCATGACCCCCTCCCTTCTTGTAGATATCCTTTGTAACTCATTAACAGGCCTAAGCCTATACAAGACAAACCTGCAGGTCTCAATTTACACAACAAATACATGTCAGGTGGCTTGTCTCCTTTTTATCCAAAAACATTATAAGCCTTCAGACAAAGCTTCATTTTTAAACCAATTACAAGTCAAAGAGTCTTTAAATCCACCTATAACCTGTAAGCCCCCCTCTTCGAGATGGCCCACCTTTTTGGGCCAAACCAATGTATGCCTTCCATGTATTGATTTATGACTTTACCTGTAATCCCTGCCTCCCTGAAACGTATAAAACCAAACTGTAACCCAACCACAGCCGTCTACTTGCTCAAGTCTTCTTGGGTGTGGCTCTGGGTCATGGTCCTCAAATTTGGCTCAGATTAAACCTCTTCAAATTATTTTACATAGTTTGGCTTCTTTTCCATTGACAGAGGTTAAGAGTCCTGGAGTTATTAGAATAAAATTCGTGATTTGGGGCCTGGCCATGGTTTTCGGATTACTTAATCTTCATTTTATTTTAATTTATTTAAAGGATACCACCAAAATCCTGCAAAGAGAAAAGAACAGAAAATTCTTAAGGGATTTTTTTTAAATATTAGGGGCCTTTTAAATTGATTTCCATCCATCAAGGAAGAGAATTTGCTTTAATAAATACCCAAGAGAAGTGGGACTGTAAAGTACCTGTCACTAAATAGTCTTGTATTATTTCTCTTGGCCAAAATTCATTAAAAAGTTTGAAAGTTCATTGCCCCATTAAATGTTGGGGTTGTTAAAATCTCAGTTCTTTATTCAGGGTGACTGGAGGTCATATTTTGTACTTCACATTTTCCAGCTGAGGAACTGAGGCCATAATGGCAGTGGCCACCAAGGAGTTCTGTTGTTCCAGCTGTTAAGGCTGCATGTGGGCTTCTTAAGTGTCTGAGGCTGTGGATTGCCATTGTTTTCATATTTAGATTTGCTTTTTTATTGTTCTTTAAGGTTGGGAGTGAACTAAATGATATGTTTCCTCCATAAGCCCTTTGAGAGGCTGAAAATCTGCTTTTCTGCCTCTAGACTCTGTGTTCAGGAGTCAGGGGGCAGAGTGCATGTGAGTCCTCTTCTCCATTATATCACCTGTGGCTAGCATAGGACCTTGAACACAATATGTGCTTAGGAAATAATTGTTGAATAAATAAGTGTTCTGTAGACAAGTGGGTTGTAGGCAGAAATCATGTACCTCTTTGTAGTCTATTCAAAGTAGACAATCAATGTTTGTTAATGATGATGTGTTTTTGTCATGATAGTTGGTTCTGAATTTGCAAGACCTAACCTAGAAGCTAATTAGATGCTGTTTAAGTGCTATGACTGCTGTTTGGGTAAGTGGTATAGCTGAAAGGTAGAAATTATAATTTTTCTAACCAGAATCTCTCAGTGACAACATATATTAGATCAATGAATGTCTATTGAATTGAAGTAGAGGGAAAGTAATACCCTATATTTGGATTTTCAAAACAGCAGGTATTCATCATCCTCCTGCCTTGCCACCAAAAACCCAGGGTCAGTGACTTACCACATGCACTTGACTGGTTAATGGTACTGCTGCAACTCTTAGGTAAATCTGCTATTTCCCAGTCAGTGTTCTTGGCCACCTTTCCTGTTACTACTAATCAATGACATGAGGATTTGCCTTGGAGCTGCAACTCAGTTTCAGTGCTAGAAAATATTTCAGGACTCTTCCATTGACTCACTTACATGAATGCCAGGGCCAACTGTGTTTGGCAAAGTCCTACCAGGAATGAATGTATTAACTTCTTTCCAAGCTCAAAAAGTGTTACAGGAGGAATATGATATCACCAGGTGTTTACTTCCCACTTCTCATGTGGCATAGAGGATATTTGAAAATGTGGAGGAAATATATGCTCTTCAGGAGTCTGCAGTTTTATACAGGAGATAACATGAAAGTCCCTAACACCCTCAGAGAACAACACATTCTAATATAGAAATGTTGTTAGTGTGGAACAGCGTTTAAGTGGTGCTGGAGTTCGGAGAAGGGAAGGATCATTAAGTAAACTTCTTATGATGACAAGTTAGTGGCTTTTGAGACTCCTGCATTCTCTTTTTGCCCTTTTCCCGTTTGTACCCCTCTTCAACAGTTCTGTGGCTAATTAGATAAGCAGTGCTCCTGTCTCCATCGCTAACTCATTCTGTTCATTTCCTACCCCACTGTGACTCCTCAGGCAGGAAGATGGGTGATGGGGTTCATAATATGATAAATGTTTGGATGTCCACACCTCTGGGACAGAGATTTTTGTACACAATATTATGGAAATAGGTGAACTTAACTTGGAGAACAGTTTTAAAAAGAGCAAGCTATGTTTTGATGTGTGTGGAGGGATTTATGTTATCCTCGATATCAAAATTTTATGTTTTCATAAATATGCTCCTATTTGTAAGTGGTATTTCCATGAGGGAATAGGTGGATGGAAGTGTTGATAGTGCTAAAGATTTCCCCAGTGATAAGAGTCGATGCATATTTTCCCTCATAGCTTACAACAGGCAAAGGAAACTTGAAGTGAGATGCTTTTACTTGGGTTAGAGTTGTTTCTCTGTAACCATGTTCCCCTTCCTCTTTCATTTAGTTATCAACAGAAAAGAAGGCAAACACTAAAATAATTTGAAGAGGTCTATTCTGAGCCAAATTTGAGGACCATGGCTCAGAGCCACGCCCAAGAAACCTAGAGCAAATGGACTTGCTGTGGTTGGGTTACAGTGTAGTTTTACACATTTCAGGGATACAGGAATTACATGCAAAGTTGTAAACCAATACATGGAAGGCATACATTGGTTTGGCCTGAAAAGTTGGGACATCTCAAAGGGGGGGGGATTACAGGTTATAGGTGGGTTTAAAGACTCTTTGATTTGTAATCAGTTAAATAAATGAACCTTTCTCTAAAGGCTTGGAATGTTTTAAATTAAGGAAGTGAGTTAATCAAAGACAATCCAAGGGCCAAATACCCAAACTCAAGTGATTTGTTATGTTAATAGAGGACCTGAAGATTTGTCTTGAATAGCCTTAGGGCCTGTTAATGAGTTACAAAGGATATCTACAAGGAGGGAGGGGGCATGATGAGGCATGTCTGACCTCCCTTCTCATGGCCAGCAACTCAGTTTTAGGGTATCTCTTTGGCAAAGAGGGGCTCCATTCAGTCAGCTGGAGGCTGAGAGCTTAAGATATTATTTTAGTTCACACAGGTTATTTAGCATGTACAATACTTATATTTGGCCTTTCTGGCTCTGCTGTGGGGCTATTTCCTTATGAACCTCCAGATGTTGCTGAATATTGAATAGCTCTGGAATTTTGTAAAAACATGGCCTTTATTCTCCCAGTAGCCCTTCCAAATGAAACCTACCTGGTAGGAAAAGTGTAAAGTTGTTTTCAGGAGGGGATTTAGGAGCAAGATTCCCATCTTTGGAATCAAATATCTTGCCATTCTGGCCTGGGGTATGGTGGATGTTAGGGTGGGAACTCATAGGGCAGGATGAGAAAGAATTCTTGACACAAAGATGAGGACAGGTTTAGAGATAAAGTTTATTTTACTTCCCAAGGGAGGGAAGGGCGGGGCATGAGAGAAAGAAAGGAGAAGGGCTGGCAGTGCGGGTAAGGATTTAGGGGTTTTTATTGGGATAAAGGGAGGAGAAGAAAAGAAGAGTTACTGTTGCCAGCTGATAGCAGAAGGCAGCTGTAAAGCAGCTTCATTAGTTTTTCCTTTTTTTTCCTCTCTCTTCTTTTTGAATGTGGCTTAATAATTTCCCTGGAATGTGGTTGTGGTGGATATGGGGGTGGGAACTGGAACCTCTGCTGTCTGCTTAGTTCTTTTCAAGTGCTGTAAAAACAAACTCTTAGAGACCAGAAACTCTTAGCGCCTTGGCTGTTAATCTTAAAGATGATGAGTTAAGCTACAGGTGCTTAATCAAACGCAGGGGCTAGTTGTGACTGGTGAGTTTTTCCTTCAAAGGGGCAATTATGTGCTGTGAGTTTACTTTCTGTTAGATGGCTTATTTACCTCTGTTACTATCTGTTTATTATCTGTTATATATCTGTGTATTAGCAAGGCTGTCCCTTCAGTGAGTAGAGGGGAAATTTTGCTCCTTTGTGCCTTCCGAGACTGGCTTACATCAGGGCTGCATGGCACATATTCTAAGCTGATGGCTTTGGGTAAAAATAGGATTGTTATGATGCCAGGACTAGATTTCGGAGCAAGTCAACTCCGAGGAAAGACCCAGTTTCAGCAGCCTCATTGTGAGTGGAGCCCAGAAGAAGCCATTTGTTTTCATGAGGGGAAAAACCCTCCTCCTTCTCCTACTCCTCCCTCCCCTCCTCCCTCTCCTTCTCCTCCCTCTCTTCCTCCCTCTCTTCGTCCCTCTCCTCCTCCTCCTCTCCTCCTCCTCCCTCTCTTCCTCCCTCCTCTTCGTCCTCTCTCCTCCTCCTCCCTCCTCCTCCTCCCTCTCCTCCTCCTCCCTCTCCTCCTCCTCCCTCTCCTCCCTCTCCCCTCCTCCCCTCCTCCTTCCCTCCCCCTCCCCTCCCTCCCTCCCTCTCCCCTCCCTCCCTCTTCCCCTCCCCTCCCCCTCTCCCTCCTCTCCTCCCCTCCTCTCCCCTCCCCTCCCCTCCTCCCCCCTCTCCTCCCCCTCTCCCCCTCCTCCCCCCCTCCTCCCTCCCCCCTCTCCCTCCTCCCTCCCCCTCTTCCCTCTCTCCTCTCCCCTCTCCTCCTCTCCCCTCCTCTCCTCTCTCTCCCCTCCTCTCCCTCCCTCCTTCCCTCCTCTCTCCTCCCCCTCTCTCCCTCTCTCCCTCCCCTCTCCTCCTCCTCCTTCTCCCTCCCCCCTTCCCCTCCTCTCCTCCCTCTCCCTCCCTCCTCCCTCCCCCTCCCTCCCCTTCCCTCCCCCCCTTCTCCTCCCCTCCTCCCTCCCCCTCCTCCCTCTCCCCCTTCCCCCTCTCCCCCCTTCCCCCTCCTCCTCTCCTTCTCCCTCCCCTCCCCCCCCCTTCCCTCCTCCCCCCCCTCCTCCCTCTTCCCCTTTCCTCCCTCCCCTCTCCCCCCCTCCTCCCCCCTCCCTCCCCCTCCCCTTTCCCCCCCCTCCTCTTCTCTTCTTCCTCCCCCTCTCTTCCTCCCTCTCCCCCCTTCTTCCCTTCCCCCCCCCCTTTCCCCCTTCCCCCCCTTCTCTCCCCCCCTCTTTCCTTCCCCTCCCCTCTTCCCTTCTCCTCTCTCCCTCCTCCCCCCCTCTCTTCCTCCTCCCTCCCTCCCTTCCTCCTCTCCCTTCTCCCCTTCCGAGTGTAAATTCCCTCCTTGTGAACCATTAGGTGATGGGGAATGTATAAGTTTGTCTGCTGTGACATTACTCTGGTTATGTTGGGGACTCAGACACACTTCTGCTGTCAGGACTTAGTTTGTATGAATAATTTGTGTGAACAAATTGCTCCTGCTAAATCCTTGTCCTTCCTGACACATTAAGAATGTCATCTTCAGGGCATCAGTGACATATATGCACAGGTAGTATTGAAACAGATAACAATCTAAATTTCCTATGGTGGTTTCAAAATCCAGGCGGATACTTCCAACAAAAGCCTAATGAAGAAGTCTGTCCTGTATGACAACCATGCTAGGGAGGGCTTTTGACGGAATTCCTGCTTTTCTCTGTGTACTACTGACTTCAGCCATAGATCTAAGGCTCGTCCTTGTGGCATTTTCGGGGAGAATATGAGGGTGGGCATTGGGAGACCACCAGGGTTCTAATTCTATCCTTGACATTAAGTGGCTGAGTATCCTTGAGAAACTTATTTCACTTATTTGTATTGTCAATAGAAAAAAAAAGCCAAACCCTGTAATATAATTTAAAGAGGTTTATTCTGAGCCAAACTTGAGGACCATGGCCTAGAGCCACACCCAAGAAGCCTTGAGGGAGGTGGACTGGCTGCGGTTGGGTTACAATCTGGTTACAGTCTGGTTTTATACATTTCAGGGAGACAGGAATCACACATAAAGTCCTAAATCAATACATGGAAGGTGTACATTGGTTTGGCTTGAACAGGCAGAACATGTCAAGGTGGGGGGGGCTTAGAGGTTATAGGTGGATTTAAAGATTCTGTGATTTGTTATTGGTTCAATAAATGAAGTTTTGTCTAAAGGCTTGGAATGTTTTAAGAGACAAGCCACTGGCCTTATATACAGACTCAAGTGATCCTGTTAAGTAAATTGAGGACCTGCAGGTTTGTCTTGCATAGCTTTAGGCTTGTAAATGAGTTACAAAGGGTATCTACAAGAACGGAGGGGGCATGATGAGGCATGTCTGACCTCCCTTCTCATGGCCAGTAACTCAGTTTTAGGGTATCCCCTTGGCCAAGAGGGGGTCCATTCAGTCTGCTGGGTAGGGGGAGAGCTCAAAATTATATTTTAGTTCACAGTTTTATTTTCCTTTTCTGTTAAATGAGAGTAACAATACCTGCCCTACCTATTTCATAGGGATGTTGTAAGAATGCAACAAAGAAATGGGTGTTCTAAAACCCTTTGATAGAAACTAAGAAGAGGGGAGGATGGGAGGGGGATGAAGGATAAAAACTTACCTATTGGGTAGAATGAACACCGTCCTGGTGACATGCACACTGAAAGCCCTGGCTTCAGCATTATATAGTGTATCCATATAACAGAAACATTTATACCCCCTTAATATTTTGAAATTAAAAAATAACCCTTTGAAAGATGTAAACAAAAGTGATGTTCAAACTAAAGGCATTGTCAGTTTATTACTATTGGTTAATATTTTTGGAGGTCTTTAAGAATGCAGGGGTGAGGGGCAACTTCCCAGCCCAGGGGGAGAATCATAGGCTGATTACCCAATATCCCAGAGGGGTCCAGGAATTTATATACCCTCATTTTAATGGGGAGGGGGAGTTGAGGAATACAGGTAATTCTGCTTAGGGGCAATAAATTGTTGCTAGGGAGGATGAATGGATGGGGGAAACAGATTATCTTTGCCAATTAAATTAACCTGAGAGAGGGGTATTACATTTAAAATGATTTGGGCCAGGTCTGCTTGCATTCTTGAGTTTCTTTCCTGCAGAAGGTTGAGATGAGAGCGAGGGGAAGAGAAGTCAGTTGTTCTCATCTGGTTATTCAGATAGAGGGAAAGCCCCTTCCAAGGGGCTGTTGATCTCTACAGGCCTTTCATTCAAAATACTCTTTTACACCAAGGCGTCATATTTTGGGGTGAAATTTCCTGAACTCCTTCTGGAACAAGCTTTTTGGCACCTTTTCTCTGAGAAAGGAGACAATGGATGTGAGGTACTGTGGTAGATGATATCTGAAATAAATAATAGTACAAAATGGGGGGGGGAGGCTAGAGAGACACTGGACCTTTCTGGAAAGTCTTGAGTGGCTGAAGGGAACAGAAACATTCATGCGGTGGCCCAGAGAGTAAAGAAGGCTACTGGGGCCTTGATCTACCACATTGTGTGGTGATGGGAAAAAAGTTACTCCCATGCTTCCAGTGAAAAATGTTGCTATTGGAACCTTGTTATGGTGACTTCTCCTTCCCTAATCCTAGGCTAGCACTAGTGTGCAGAAAGAGACAGCAGGGGGAACAAATCCTCACAGAGAAATTCCTGGTTTAGAGTAAAGCCAGGAATGCAAAAGCTTCAGGGAAGAGAGTGGTTCTTCCCATTTTTTCTCTCCCCTACACATACTTAAAATCCCTTATCTCTCCATAAATACCATTTAGCAAATCCTGCTACTTAAGTTGTAATTATCTCTTCAGCCCCCAAAGTAATGTTTGCTATGACCAGAATTATGGTATGTCCAGAGGAGTTTGTACTTCTCTGTGATTTGGTACAAGTCAATTTAACCTACTTGACAAAAAGAGGGATATCTGGTTTATGGGAGCTCTATCTCCTTTGATTTTCCCCCGTGCTTCTGAAAGAAGTACAAGAACAGTATTTTCCAAAATGTGTTCTGTACCATACTAATCTCTATAGGTATTTATTTGTTTGGTTTTCAGCAAACAGGTTCCATGGTCAAATAAATTGGGAAATGATTCATAGGATTCCCACTAGGAAATTTGCTGTGCATGTTAGGATAGTGAAAGCTTTAAGCAATTTAACAGTAAAGAAATATGTTTAACTTTGTTTAACGTAGCATTTCATAAATTTATTTACTTTTGGAATCCCCCTTTTCATATAACACGAATCAGTGTTTCTCTTGTTCAACGGAGGGCCTTTAAGAAGTAGATTCATTCTCTATAGTACACCCATAATTTAGGTTGCTATGCCAGAGAGCAACGCCTGAAGTTATAGAATTCAGCATTGCTGGTGAGCCTTCTCCAAAATTAAACTCATTGTGCTAAACAAAGTTATAATCATGCCAGTGATGCTTTCTGTCCAAATAAACTATTAAAATACTAGGATGATTTGACAACTTCTCCATTGTGTGGTAGCCAAACAATGAAAGCAGTCAACACTTACTGAGTGCTCAGTATGAGCCAGCCATTGTGCTAAGCACTTCCTCTTGTTACTTCTAGGTATAACAACAATTCTGCAAGATAAGTTGAAGGACTCCCCATTTTAGAGCTGAGAGGTAGAGGTTATATAAATCACTCAAGGTCCCAGACCTAGGAAGAGGCACATTTGGGATATGAATTTAGGTCTGTTTAACTCGAGTCCGTGATTTGGATTTAAAATATTTGAAGTCAGACTTTGTTATTTCAAAAATCTCAAAATTCTATATCTGAAAAATGTATCAGCTGAGACTCTAAGGCATTTATGAGGCTGTCTTTCAGTGAAAGGGGTGGGGTTCTACCTGCATCACCAGAATCAGTATATCAGTATCACTATAGATATTAGTGACCTAGAGAACAGCTGGTCAGTTTAAAGTGTCCTGACGATCACAAACGTGGATATCTTTAAATTTGCAAACTTATATTTGCCCACTTACTAAGTTTCAAGCCCATTTCTAGTTTTTCACTACCATTCCTGGAGGTCACCTCCATAAGCCACTTGCTTGGGTGCTTATAAATACAACATCTCTGAGATGGGTTACTTTAATTGTTTGTGTCCCTCCTCAACGTCACTAGAAAGCTATGTGTTCCTTTGTCATTACTGTGGAGAGGTAGCTTAAAGCCTCATTTTGTGGACATAATGGAAATGCCTCTACATGCCTCTAGAATAAGTTGGCTACAACCGAAGAAAGATGACATCCACCTTATTATAGTTTACCTTTATTACACATTTATTATATGCCAGGCATATTCTAAGTGTTTTACATGGATTAACTCGTTTAATCCTCAAGACAACCTTATGAAAGAGGTTCTATTATCCTCATTTTACAGATGAGAGAACTGAGAGTTTCACAGAGGTTAAGTTACTTGCCCAGTATTATACAGCTAGTAAACTAAGTCTCAAACTCAGGTCTGTATGATCTGGGTTGACTAATGATTAATAAAACAGATCATGTGCTTCTGATTTTAAAGGTCTGGGTTTGGGAGGATGAAAAGCTGAGAATTTGTATTCCCAAGAAATTCTCAGGTGCTGGTCCAAAGACCACAGTTTTTGAAGCACTGATCTACTGTAATCACTCATTTAACCAACTCTTCTTTAGAAGCTGGTTTTCTATTGAGTAACATTACTTTTGTCTGTTTATTAAAACAGAACTAATTATTTCCATTTTGATCCATTTAAAACATCATCTAAACATGTATTTTTAAAATTTATTTTTAATTGACAACTAATTGTATGTATTTATGGGATCCACTGTGATGTTTTGATCTATGTATAAGCTGCAGAAAGATTCAATCAAGCTAATTAACATATCCATCACCTCACTAACTTATTTTTTTGTGGTGAGGATGTTAAAAATCTATTCTTACAGCAATTTTGAAATATACAATACATTATTATTAACTGTGGTCACCATGTGTTACAGTAGATCACTAAACTTATCCAAGTGATTTTTTTAAAAAGCAGTTTCACTGTACTGTGTCTTGATCATATTCTTGAGTCTAAGTATTAATAGTTTGGCACACAGGTGTGATTTTAGGGATTTACCTCCAATTAATTCCCTCAATGGCTTATAGCCCTCCCCATTAGCATCATACCTTAAAGGCTTTATGTGCTGTTTAACTTGACTAAGGAAATGGTACGAAGCATGTTTACTATAAGAATACTTAATGAGAGGCAATGTGGCTTGGGGATTAAGTACATGGATTTTGTAATCAGACAGACCTGGATTTGAATCTTAACATTGCCTAATAACTAGCTGTGTAACTTTGCTCAAGTGAGATAACTTCTCTGAGCTCTATTTCTTACCTGTACAATGGGGGATGATAATATTATAGTGTTAACCTAATGAGGCTGTAAATAAGATTATGCATATATAGCATACTCTACCATTGCCAGACATAAAAATTCTGAATAAATAGTAGCTAGTTTATATTAGTGATTGCCAACCTCTAATCTTCAGACCTGTGGTACTCTGAAAAGTTCTTTTAAGGGATCCATGACACTGTGTGCACACCAGAATAGATAGAATCTTGCAGATAGAATCAGTAAGTAGTGTGTATATATGTACAGTTCATTTCTAATCTATGTAGATGCTGATTTAAGTAGTAAAATACAAATTCACTTACAGGTATTACTAAATTTGTAATAACTTTCTGTCATTATGTAGTATTTACATTTTCGTCAGCAGATATTAAAAGAGTAACATTTTTGATATTTAAGACGGATCTTCACAGTATAAAACATTGCAAAGCACTGGTTTATCTGAATAATCTGCTAATGCACTATCCTCTATGAAAGAGCAGGCCCCTGAAAGAGGGGAGTGCAAGCCAAGTTGGATAAGCAGAGAAAACAGAGGAAGTTCTAGAGCGTTGGATATTGCTTAAGGAGAACATGATCTGGAGGGCTTTTGTAGTGGGGGCAATCTGAGAAACCAAGGGCCAGTGGGAGAATATTAGTCAAGGAGGAACAGGGGCAACAACAGCCTTTGCTAAAGTGCCCAGAGAATCTACCAACCAGCTCATCTGCTCTTAGGTGACTACAGGTTTTAAGTGAACAACTATCCACAGCAATGGTGTATCCAGCTTTCCAGAAGGATTATGGGAATTCATTCATTAGGATAGCGGAGCCTGTCTCCCTGAGGGACTTGAGTGCCTAATGCAGGAAAGCGCACTGTTGTATTATTCTGATTACATTATCCACTCAAATCCCTCCAAAGCGACCAGCAAACGGTCCCTGAAATAGGAAAGTATTGGTGGCATGAGTGAAATTTAGAGTCACTTTGATAGAATAATTATCTTCAGGGGTTTGGGCTCTGATTGCTACTTAGACTGAGTGAAAATATTGCTGAATAAGATGCTGGGTAAATTCAAGTTGTCATTAAGAAAACTGTGGTTGGTATCATTAAATTATATCCATTATTCAGATAAATGTTCCATGCCCTCTTAATAATCTGCTTCCTTATTGACTTGAGCATTCAATTGGGTTTTTTTGGTTTTGCTTTTTTTTTTTTTTAATGTAAGAGGAAGAGGCCAGGTGGTCCTTATAACATCTTGCTGGAGCTTCATAGATACATAAATATTTGTAAATAGGGATAGAGTTATATATATTTTCCTAGTCTAGAAGTGCAAGCTTAAGTTTGCATTCATTGTCACAGTTTGTTTATGGTAATAATACATGATTTGGTAACATTTTAGAGTTGATTCAGATGGGAAGGGAACAATTGTGTTTTATGTTTTTATTTCTAGGAATAGCTGAATTCAGTTTCATGTAACTGGTACTCAAAACACAGCTATGCAGCCCTTTCTTTATAGCTTATCTTGCACATTGTCGTTTTCGTTTCCACCCACTCCTATATAGGCCATTCAAAAATGTATCTCTATAACCATTTTAAAAATGTGTCTACAAATTTTCCTCCCAATAGATTTTACATCAAATATTCATTCTTGAAGTAGCTTCCCCCTGCAACCCAGAACACTCCTGAATTACTCTGCACTCCTGCTTACCCTTCCTACCATCCCTTAATGAAAGGTCAGAGAATGCAAACTCATTAACAGCATCCTAAGGAAAACAGCATGGGACAAATCAGTCCACTTCCAAAGAAAACTTATCATGCATTATAAAGCTGGATAGAACTGATTTGTACTTTATCTGTTTTTTTGTAGTTAATACTTCTACCGTTAATATGATTAATTTTATATGAGTATAATCTAACCATTTAACATAATTATTTTCATTATTGTGAAGGCCCACATAATTTTAAGTCATTTCAGCCATTGTATGCAGTTTCATGTTTTCTTTTTTCAATTACCACATCAATATTTTTCCATGATTCTAATTTTTAGTAGCTGCTTGATATTCCACCTTGTTGATCTAGCATAATTTACTTGGCCATTCCCTTTATCTGTTGTGTTTTGATTGTCTGTGGTATTATTTATTCATTTCCTACTAGATGGGCTAAGCAAAAGTTTGACTTAACAATCACTGTACTCTAGAATGTCAATCCCTAAGTGCTTCTTCTTGATTGTCCCACCTCTCCCATTTGTACCTGAGTTGTTCTTAACTTTGCCAGGTAAAGGATGGTCACCCAGTGAGGCGATCTTTACACATAGTATATTAGGTTGCTAGGGGACACCTCCAGTGTGGCAAGCTTTCTGTTTGGTTATTTCACATACATTCTCTCATTTAATCTTTTCAATATGTCTATAAGAATGTATTGAGTTATTTAAAAACCCTTGGGATGAAGGATGATGATGGGTGGGTGGGAAGAGCTGTCTACTGGTGGGGAGAAAGAAAAGAAAGAATAATGGAGCTGACACATTCATTAAACCCATAACAAGCTGTCCTTGAGGGAGGATAAGTCTGTTAGGATATCCTTTTCTTCTCCTACTCCAACTCGGATATTTGGTCTGAACCAACTTTTCTGCCTGAACTGTAAATGTCCACCCTGGGCACAATGTGTTAATTTTCAAATATTTCTTACATAAATTAATGTGGCCACCTTTATATCCATACTTGTTTGTGCTCATATTGGCAATGAGTTGCCTTATAAACATCCAGAAAAATCAGTGAGATAGGGAGATTTTTTATTAAGATCTTCTCTGCTAGCTTCTCACTACTTAGGACTCTTAATTGTGCACAATGACGTCTAAGATTTGTCCTGGTAGGAACGGTTTTTCCACTCTTAGAGCCAACATTTGAAGTGTTTCTAAGTGGGAAAACTTCCTTCTGCTCTTTTTGATTTTTCACTCAGTTAAAACTCTCCCTGCTTTGTAAGAAATGTCATTCTCCATCCTTCTTAAGCATTAGGTTCCTCTGTTTCCCCAGGACAACCAGATTGAAGACTCCTTTAGGATGCTGCTAGAGTATGATATCATAATTTTTATCCATTCTTTTGGATTTCATCAGAGTGCCTGATGCTTGTTAGAAAACTTTGGGGACCCAGACTGATTGATCTAGCCTTGTTGCAATCAGCACTTCTCAGCAATGACTACCTAGACCTACCTTTGCGATCCTTATGAATTTTGTCAGTACAAACAGGACATAGTGTTGAAATAAGCAAAAACCTTGTATCATGTGGGACATCTGATAACCTTAGTATACCACAATATTCTTCATTGTAGTGGGCATACAGAAGTAGCTTGAAGACTCTTTTTGATGGTCATGACATGAACAATCAGAAGGAGATAGTAAACAAACTTTATTTCACAGGAGGCTCTGGTGATGAGTGGTGAATTTAGGATATGTTCAATATTATTCAGCTTTTTTCCTTTTACATCAACAAATCAACAAGTATTCATTAAGCAGCCACACTATTTAAGACCATATGCAAGAGCACTGTGGGATACGTGGTGATCTATTAAACTGGTTTTTCTTCTTTCAAGCTCAAATTCTAGTTGTGGTGACAAGACATGAAAAATTATGTAACACAGGAGATAAATAGTTTAAGGCAGTAGTAGAAGAGGTGTCATGAGGCAAAACATTATTATTTGACAAATGAATGGTACAAACAAGTGTTCTAGGGTTTGCAAGAATATAGAGCTGAGAGGCATGCTGATATAGTGCTTTTTCCCTGCTGTTCTTTCTGCCTGAAATGTACATTCCATACATCCCTCCCCACCTATAAAATTCCTGTTTATCTTTTGAGATACAGTTTAGTCATTGCCTATTCAGTGTAATCCTCATCAACTCACCCAGAGTTAATCACATTATCTATCACGAGCCCATTGAATCTTAAATTCACTGAGTCTACAAAAGCACAGATTAATTATTTCCTTGTTATTATTCACTTACATGTTGGACTTTTTCACTAGACTGAGACCCTCAAGGGTAGGGGCAATTTCATAGTAATTTATCTTTCTTTTCCAAGAATCTACCTTGGAGTTGGACACTGTCAGTATTGTGCACATTTATTGAAAGGAAACAAAATGAGGGTAGTGGAAAGAGCCCTGAACGTGGAGTCTGAATTAAAACTGTGCCTAGCTTGGTAAATATTTTTTTTTTTTCTGAAATATATGTCATTTGACCTCTCTGCACTGAATAAAATGATCTCTAAAGTTCTTTATAGCAGTGGTCCCCAACCTTTTTGGCACCAGGGACCGGTTTCCTGGAAGGCAATTTTTCCCATGGACGGGGGCTGTGGGAATGGTTTTGGGATGATTCAAGGGCATTACTTTTATTGTGCAGTCAAACCTCTCTGCTAATGATAATCTGTATTCACAGCTGCTCCCCAGCATTAGCATCACTGCCTCAGCTCCACCTCAGATCATTAGGCATTAGATTCTCATAAGGAGAGCGCAACCTAGATCCCTCCCATGTGTAGTTTACAGTAGGGTTTGCACTCCTATGAGACTCTAATCCCCCCTGCCCCGCCCCTGCCCCCCCATATCTGACAGGAGGCAGAGCTTATTCAGTGATGCGAGCAATGGGGAGTGACTGCAGCTCACCTCCTGCTATGGGACCCTGTTCCTAACAGGCAGTGGACTGGTACAGGTCTGCTGCCCAGGGGTTGGGGACCTCAGCTTTATAGCACTGAAAACTGTTCAGTCTTAGGCTGGGAGTGGTTATCAAAGGTTTCCCATAATTGCTGTTGGTAATAGTAAATAAAATTGTGATAAATAGTAATAGTTAACCTTTACTGCATACTTAGTATGTGCTAGGCATAGCACGTGAATTATCTCCTTCAACCCTAAAAATAACCCTATGTGATAAATGCTGTTATTATACTCATTTTCCAGATGGAGGAACCAACAGGTTAATTTGCTCAAAGTCATACAGCTAGAAGGTGTTGAACCAGGGACTCTATTTCAAGTCGTTTTAAACCTATAGGCCTATGCTTTTAACAGCCACAGTAGTCATTCTCAACCCTGGCTGCAAAAGAGAATCACCAGGTAGTTTTTAAAAAATAGTGAGAGCCAGGTCCAACTCTCTGGAGCTTCTGGTTCAATTGGTCTGGGGTGTGGACTGAGCATTGGCAGCTTTTCAAAGCTCCCCAGGTGATTCTAATGTGCCACTAGGTTTGAGAATTATTGCATTATGTTATTCAGCCTTTGAGACTACAACTCTGCCTTGTGAAATGGTAGCATCTAGATGGACAAGAGAAGGGAGGACATTCTGGAGAGGAATTCTTTTTAAGCACTAAGGTGATACACCACTATCTGGATGTGTCTTATTTTTCTGAAGCCCTTTTGTTGTATGAAAGCTACTTAGATCTAAGTACATAGACCAGAATTCATCCCTGATACAATTTCATTTGGAAACAGTTTCAACATAATTTTCCAGTGTCTGAAAGAGATGGCTTCTAGACTGGCTGGTAGTAGGTTTCCTGCCCTCAGTCTTCTGACAGAGGTCAATGGGACATACTATTTTCTTGTATAGGGTCAGCAAGTTCTCTTTGCTGTACACATTAGACTGCAAACCTGTCAGTTTCTAAGCGGCAGTTTAAATCTGGAATTCATGTGTCAGATTATCTGGTTGAGAAAGCTGGAATGAAAAGAATTTTGAAAAAGGCATGGAATGGCCTCCCCTTACTTTGTGGTACGATACTTGTCATGGGCCTGGCTTTACAGAACTCTTGAAAACATTCCTGTCTGGTCAGTGCAGTAAAACAAGCAACTTATTTGGGGTTTTGGCAGCTGCTGCTGTTGATGTTGGGGGTAGCTTCCTAAGGATGGTATGAGGGGATAGAGAACAGGAAAAAATTGGTAGTAAACCAACTGCCGAAGAACTCCTGAGTGTTCTGAAAGACTCACGGCAGTAGAATTGTCAGAAAAGAGGCACCTTGGTTAGGAACATTTCAGAGTTCTCAAATTATTTTCCTTTTGTAAGCATATCACTTATACTCAGCTGGCCACTGCTTGCCATCAACTTACTATTTTGGCTAGATTAACTGTTGGCTTAAAAATATAGTTATCCATCTGGGAAGGGCCGTTTGGGGCTTTCTGGCAAGCACTACAGAGGAGAACATGAAGCTCGCAGTCCCAGTAAGTTGGTAAGCAGCATCTTGCAAGGTTACCTCAAATGGCTTAATTGCAGAGGTTTATGGTTCTAAATGGTTCTAAAATGGGAAGACAATCATCTTGGGTCAAACCTAGACCCATAGACCCTTCAGTTTTGACTGCTTGCTCACATCCAAATAGACTGTGGCAAATGGTGTTTGGATTTGGTAACTCTTTGCACCTTGCTGGAATCTACCCTGAAACATTTGTTCCACTTTCTCTGCACTCTTACTATTGATAATTACGCACATGGCTGTGTGAGGATGAGGGGAACCTTCCCCTTTTCCCAAAAATTTTGCCGAAAGATCAACTCACAATTAAGGCAGATTAATAAAATTAAGGCAGATTCATTTACCGAGGGCACAGAGAAAATCACAGAGTGATTACCCAATATCCCAATGGGATCCAGATATTTTTATACACTCTTTTTAGAGGGAAGGGGAAATGAGGAATATAGGTAATTCTGTCTAGGGGCAACAAATTGTTGTTAAGGAGGATGAATGGGTGGGGGAAACAGATTGACTTGCAAATGATTCTCTGTGCAAATTAAATTAACCTTGAGAGATAGGTATTATATTTAAGATGACTTGGAGGCCTGGCACTTTGGGAGGCCAAGGCTGGAAGATCACTTGAGCTCAGGAGTTGGAGACCAACCTGAGCAAGAGAGAGACCCTGTCTCTTAAAAGTAGAAAAATTAGCTGGGGGTGGTGGCGTGCCTGTAGTCCCAGCTACTCAGGAGGCTGAGGCAGGAGAATGGCCTGAGCCCAGGCGTTTGAGGTTGCAGTGAGCTATGATGACCAGACTGCACTCCACCCGGGGCAACAGAGCAATACTCTGTCTCAAAAAAAAAAAATTAATAAATAAGTAAAAATAAAAACATCTGTTACAGAGTCAGACAGATTGGTTTTGAATGTTAGCCTCCAAATTACTAGCTGCAGGCCTTTAAGAGAGCTTCTTAAACACCCTGAACCTCAACTTCCTCATCTGTAAAGTGAAGCTTAATAATGTACTAGGGCATTATAATGCTATGGTGTGGAAAAAATTTTAACACAATGTTTGTCTCACATTAAGTGCTTAATAATTGATTGTTACCTGTAGCTATATAAGGTGTGTCTCAATGGTGTGGAATTTTTTTTAAACTACTGTCAATTAATAGATGAGTGTCTCTGGCTAACACAAAAAATCTAAGAAAAGTAGAGAAAACTTTGCTTTGAGATTTACTACTATGCCATTATTGGGTATTTAATTAAATTAATAATAATAATAATAAAATGACCTGGGCTAGGTCTTGTTGCATTCTTAATTTTCTTTCCTGCAATATAGTGAGATAACAAGGAAGGGAAGGGAAATCGATTGTTCTTTTGATGGGTCCGTCTGGTTATGCGGACTGAAAGCCCCATCCAAGGGCCTGTTGATCTCTAAGGGCCTTTAATTCAAAATTCTCTTTATATTAAGGAGTCATATTTCGGGGTGAAATTTCCTGAGGTACTTCAGCTGGAAAAGAGGGCAGGCTCAGAGGGGAAAAAATTGCATGGTTCTGAGAAGCAGAATATGTATGCTCTTATCAACTGATGGTAAAACCTTCCCTATGCAATTAAAGGTGAGCTGGTCTGAATACTGCCAAGATGCTTGATATTAGGTGGCCATGATAATTATGACAGGCAAAATATCCACAAAATTTAGGAGGTCTGGAATCAGGCAAATTTGGAGTTTGAATCCTGGCTCCACCACGTGCTAATATGGATGATAGCTTTCTGAGTCATTTCCTCACCGGAATATGTTGGGTGAATTTAGTGAGACAATGTATATAATGTTTAGTAGATAGTGACCACTCGATAAATATTACCTATTATTATTTGACTCTGGCTTTTTTTTTTATCACTTGTATCACTACCACATAATTTTGTCACCCTCATCCCAGATACTCAATATCATTTCAAACTCTATAGCTTCCCATCCTACCCTCTAGTGCAGTGTCCTATCTGTCCTGGAGAGTGAGTCTTATGATCCAGATCTCTCTGCCCTAAAACCTTACCTGATTTTGATTCAATCCCTTTGGACAATGCTCTCTATTACATAACAACTGACTCTAATATTTAGCAATGAGGTGACCTCTGTAATTGTAAAATTAAAATGATGATATTACCTTCTTCATACAGTTATTGAGAGGATTAACTGAGATAATCCGTGTAGAGGGGTTAGCATAGTGCCTGGTCCACGGTAGTCCTCTGTAAATGTTGATTGCTTGTATTTCTGAGTATTTGTTAAAACAGGCTAGTGATGAGATTAGCAGAAAGATGTCCACAGACAAAGGTTGAGGTATTGTTTTTCTTTTTTTTCTTGGCAAAGGATTTGAAACTAGAGGGACAGTTAGGGCACCTGGTTTCCAGGTGAAAGCATGGCTCTCAGGTTTCTGCAGTTCCACCACCCCCCCCCCCCCCCGGGCATATGCAGCGGTGAGTGACACCACCTGCTTGAAGTAAGGCTTTTGCCAGGCTCTAGAAGGTCCTTTTGCCATTTTTACTTTGTTTTTGTTTTTGTTTTTTTTTAATCTTCTCCTGGTCCCTCCCAACTGTTTTGCAGACTGGCTACAAATCTACCAACTCACCAGAGGCCAATAAATGATCACAACTCTTTCACATTTCTAAGTATTTATGGGCATACTAGGTGAGGGGAAAGTCACTTTCTCAGAAACATCATTTAATGGGACAGGGCTTCAGGCCTGTTTGAGTTCTACTCCTGCAGGGCTCTGGTGACGCTTTGGAATAGGGTTTGTATTTATTTTGAAGTAATTAGACCTTGGCTTCAAATGAGAACAAAACATCTCTTAGACGGGAGATTTTTTTCCTTTGGAAATGTTCAATATAAAATAATGCAAACTTGTAAAGAAATTCACCTAGTACAGAAATGTATAAAAAGTGAAAATCCCCATTCCTTCTTCATCCACAAGCCCACCCCTCCAATCTCAACCTCACAGATAATCATTGTTAATTCTTTTAGATTTTTGCCCACCCATATAAAAATAAATGTACAAAAGTAGGATCCTACTATAGTATTATAGTATCTGCTTTATCTCACACATAACAGTATGCCATGGAGATTTTTTTATGTCAATACATAGAACTCTTTATCTTTTTTTAGCAACTATATAATATAAACGGACTTTTGGGTTTCTTCCATTTTCTTTCCCTTTATGAACAAAACATTTTAAAAGTACAGTGATGCTTATGTGTTAATTAGGTTGTCTAAGGTCATACAGCTAATAAGTGGGAGAGTCAAGATTTGGACCAATGTTGACTGACTCCAGAACACATGGTATTAACTCCTAGGCATTGCCTTTAGTCCCAAAAGTTAGTTACTTTTACCCTCATTTTTAATGTAGGCAGTAGTTATAAGGTAAGAGTAAAATCTCAGAGTTGGAAGGGACCTTTGAGATAGGTTATTTATTCCAACTTCAAACTCTGCTTACAAATCATTAAATAGTTCCTCATTAGGAAAAATCATTCCTAAAACTTTGTTTTAATCATATAAAATGCCATTAATTTGTTGGCATTTGCAGTGGTAGATGGTCTGGTTTGCTTAAACAGTAGTTTATCTTGCCTCCTTTAGATTATATATCACTATTTTTTCATATGATGCTCATAACCTTCTGAAGTAGGAGGATAGGCTATTATTATGCCCTTTTTACAAATGGGGACACTGAGGCACAGGGAAATTAAGAGGCTTAGCTACATACAGTCAATTGCTGAAGGCCACCTGAATGGGAGGCAAAGGAGTTTAGATTTTCTCCTGAAGGCAGTGAGAAGTTATTGAAGGCTTTTGAGTATGGGTGGGGTCCTGGGGTTAGGGGTATGGTCAGTAGGTGGTGACATGATAACTGGAAATCTTCAAGAATAGGAGTGGCAAGAGTCAAGTTAGCAAGGCAGGTCAGCCATTCAAGTGTGAGTAGACAAGGAGTGTGAATAATCCTGATAGTTAGCAGGCTAGAAAGGCAAGGATGGATGAAAGAAATAGCAGGAAACCAATATTGCTAGAGATTGATGACTGACTGGAGATGGGTGACTAGAGAGAGAAAAGAGGTAAAGGTGATTCCAGAGATACTGGCTGGATTGGTTTGATAGTAGAACCATTTACAAATTAGAAGATCAGTGTTGAGGGGAAGAGTAGTTTGGATTGGTTGTTGCATGTTAGTAGTTAGGTATCTGAGTAGACATGTGCTGCACTCTTTAGAAAATGTAGGACTGAGAGAACAGTTCTGGAGGTTCAGCATCAATAGTCTTCTATCTTCACAGAGCTGTTCCCACACTTAGGAATTAGGTCTGTAAAGGGACCTTCAAAGTCATCTACTCTGAGCCCTCATTTTACAGATAAGACCAATAGATGACGTAAATTGCCCAGGGGCCCCCACATAGTTTCTGAATGTTGATTACAAATCAGATTTCTTGAATCTTATTTCCTAGCTTTTACCTGAACATGAGAGGTTACAAACTGGTAATGGACCATCGATAGTTATGTTTGGCCAATGATATGTGAGCAGAAGTAATATACAGTATTTTTGAGAGGAGCTTTAAGGCGTGATTTAAGTACATAATTTAAGTGTATGATTCACTAGATTTTCTTTTCCTTCTGCTGTGAGGTCATCAATATTCTACATAGAAGTAGCTTTATCGGCCTGAGTCCCAGACTGAACATGATGTGGAACAGAGACACAGCTGACCTCTGATAAGACTGTAATGTGGGTAAGGGACAAACTTTTTTTGTAACTTAGATTTCAGGGTTATGTGTCAATGCAGCATAACCTAGCCTGTCCTAACTGATACAGCCTACGCTATTTTGAAAAATTGAATCAGTGGTTAACATTTAAAAACTTGGAGAGTTAACAGAAAAATCCAGACTTCAGGTTTTTGTTGAAACATGGGATGATCTGGCAACATTTACTTACTTATACACACATAGCATGAATTGGCTAAGGCTGAATAGCAGCTCGCCCCTTATAAACACGTGTTGAGTCTACAGGTTACACTCACTATCCACTACTCCCTGATTGTGTCTTATACCCATCCATCTTTTCCTTCACTTATTTACATTTTCTGTCTGGCCCTTGTGAACATTTGAATTTGCCACTCTAGCTTCACATCATATTTTTCTGCTCTTTAGGGAGAAAATGCTAGAGACAAAAAGAACAGAGGACCTAAGACAGAAATTTAGGCGATATCCACCTGTAAGGGTAAGAAAAAGAATCAGTGAGGACACAAATAATAACTGCTCAGAAAAGTAACAAAAGAAGCAGAATTGGATAGTGACCAAAACAAACAAAAAGCAAGGAAGAGAAGAATCAGGATGGAGAGATGATCAACATCAGTAAAACTACAGAGTTCAAGAATAATGAAGGTGAAAAAAAGCAGGTCACATGTGACTTTTGAGAGAATAATTGCATTGCTTTGGTGATTATGGAAGCCAGACGATAAGAGATTAAGGGGAAAGGGCTACTGAGAAAATGGAGGTGTTGAGATAAATTTTTTCAGAAGTTTGGCATTGAATGGAAGGAGCAAAGTAATTGGTTTCTAAAATGGCAGCAGAATCAGGCCAAGGATTTTTTTTCTCTTCTTTATTTTCGGAGGGTATGGGTGTGGGTGGCAGATGTTTGCAAGGCAGTGTAAGGAGGAAGCAGGTGATTGAGGGAGCAAAGTCTGGGAGGTGTCTGGGAGGTATGGATATAGAACACACCAGAAACAGTTAGTTTTAGAAATAAGAGATAGTTGGCCAAGTGCAGTGGCTCACACCTGTAATCCTAGCACTCTGGGTGGCTCAGGTGGGAGGATCACTTGAGGGCAGGAGTTCTAGATCAGCCTGAGCAAGAGGGAGACCCTGTCTCTACACAAAATAGAAAAATTAGCCGGGTACGGTGGCGTGCACCTGTAGTCCCAGCTACTTGGGAGGCTGAGGTAGGAGGATCGCTTCAGCCCAGGAGTTGGAGGTTGCAGTGAGCTACGATGATGCCCCTGCATTCTAGCCAGTGTGACAGAGCAAGACTCTGTCCTCAAAAAAAAAAAAAAGAAAGAAATAAGGGATAGTAGACTTCACCTAAGTCTGTTAACATGGAATATAGGGTCTTAGGGACTCAGAAGCGAGCAGTGTCCGGACCCCAGAGTGGGGGATGGGGTAAGGGAAGAATGATGACCTTGTGTAGAAGTTCATAGAAGGTCTGCTCTCTCTGGTTACAATCTTGAATGAGGAGCAGACAGGCAGTCAAGGATCTGATATGGAGAAACTGAATGCTGTTTGTGGCAGAAACCCGAGCCCTGTGCTCAGATGTAATCTTGGTGCCATTCTGGCCCCCTTTTTGTCAGTTCTGCAATTGTACTAATAAGAAATGTCTCTTATCTGCCATAGGTTAATGAGTTTGGGGAGGAAAAATGCAGAGTGTACTATGATGGCAGGAAGGGCAATGCAAATGGCCTGCTAAGAAACTTGAAATACACCCGAGGGCTTTGAATTTCATTTCAAGAGGCACACATACAGCTCATCAAACAGCACCCTATGAAGAAGGAATCCAAAATGACAAAATATGTTTAATTCAGTAGTTTTCAGCCTGTGGATCCTAGACCCTGGGAGACCCTCCTGTTGGTCTGCATACTAGGCCCTTATACTCTTAGTGTTTACAATATGACAGTGTCTATATTTCTATCAGTGACATAAAATAGGGACTTATGCTATATTAGCATCTCATTATCATGCTTGGATTTGGACAAAAAAATCATAACTGACCTATAGACCCTCCCTGTCACACAGCAAAAAGAGAGAGCTTCTGTGCATCACAATGTTCATGGAGACCATGCTGTATTCCTGCTATGACCACAGCGAGAGTATTGCCAGGGACTTTCTAATGGGGTCTTAGTGAAAAATGAAAACAAGATGGTGCTGGGCTTTTGTTTTGTTCTGTTTGACTGCCTTCACAAAAGCAGCAGCATTTATCTCACTGTATCCAGTAAAGACTGTTTTGTGGAGGCATATAGGTGGGGAGGGGACTTGGAGATGACAGCTGATAGAACGTGGCCCATAGGATCATTTTCCTGTGGAAGGGATTGAAGGGTAGAAATAAAATTGTAATCACTACTGAAGTCTTATGGGGTTTGAGTTATTTTTCCATTCCTTCAGGAGGTTCATTTTTCTGAGTGTTGAATGGGGCCAGAATATAGGGGAGAGAGGTAGTGTGGTGGTGGGACATGTTCTGCCTTGGGAGGGAATGTGCAGACAGGGAAAGGACTGATTCTTGGACTGTAGAATAAAAAGCAAACAGAGAATGACAAATTCTCAACTCTGTTAGACTTATCTTTATTGTTTCTTCTTTTGTCACTAGCTATACCAGGCACAAAAATTAAGAATTAGCACAATGGGCAAGGCCCATGCTCTGTTCAGTTTATTCTCTCATCTATGGCAGTGACACCTAGGGACTTGCTGTTAGAGAACTAGGTTACCTCTCATGATGTCAACTGTTTTCCTTAATTACATGAATGTTGTAAGTCACATACTGATTCATACTTTTATAGCTGGTCTCATATGAGAGATTGGAAAATGCTTTCTAAGGAAGTGTTATTTATACAGAGACCTCAAGGATAAGTAGGAGCTAATCAGTAGTGGTGGGGTGGGGAGAAGGGATTGCATTAGAAAATAGCATGTATGGCTGCCCTGGGATAGGAAGGAGCAAGGGATGCCTGAAGATTTGAGAGATCAGTGGAGCATGGTGAGTAAGTGGGAAAGTGGTATCACATGAGACTGAATTGGTAGACAAGGACCAGAAGTGCAAGGATACCGTTTGTAGGACTTAGTGTCTTGGCTGAGCATTTGTTGAGAACAAGTTCATGAGTATTGTTAGAGATATTACACTAGAAAATCTCCATATTGTCAGGTTTGTGTTGTACTTCACAATCGTTTGATCATTCATCCAATAAGCACGTATTGAATATCTACTGTATGCCAAGTGCTTTGTGCCACTGAGTTGTATACCTTCCAAATCTATGTAAATTACAGCTGATACCTGCAATGTGGTCACTTTGTCAGTCCTGTCCTTATGATAGAGTGAGATTCAGTTTCCTTTCTTTATTATTATCTTAGGTATAATATTGCTGGTTTGAAGAACAGGGCCCAATGTCAGTGACCTCTTACTGCCAGCAATCTGGAAAATGTTTTCAAAGAGTGTCCTTAAACACCTGGTGGGCAAGAACAGGAGAGGGAAAGGAAACTGCAGCTGGTGTCTTCATGCCAGTGAAGCAGCATTTTGGGAGCTCTCAGGCTTAGTTCTCACAGCTGGCAAGGAGTCTGTCATTGTCATTTTGAAGGTCAGTGGATGCCACTTCTCTCCTCCTCTCTCTTTCTAGCCTTCCTTTATTTAGACCCTGTTTTTCCCCCTACCACCCTTTTCTACTTTTTTCCATATCTTTTATTCAGTTATTCTAGCCGTCTCTCTGAGCATGGGTACTAGGGGTAAGGACCCTGCTCTCAGTAATAGGGAGAGTAGAGCTGCACTCAGATAGGCTAGCCCTGACCCAGCAATGAACCTTTGCAGACATCTTCATCTTCATCTTCATTCACAAATGGCATTCATGCTGAAGGAATTAAGTCCACAAGAAAGAAAAACTGGCTTTCACATCTTTTCTTATCTTCTATTTAAGAAGCCTTCTCTACCTACTCTTGCCTTCATTGATCTCACATTTCTCTGAAATGTAGAGTACATTCCTACTATGAATGAGAACCATATGATTTATTTCTTGATCATTTGTTGTATTGTGTTAATTTCAAATTCTTTCATATATTTTGATTTTGCTTCCGTAACAGGATTGCATATTCCCTCAGGGAAGAAGGGACTATGACGTTACTTATATTCTATCACCCTTAGAGGTGAGCAAAATGGTAGGCATGCAGTTTAGCCATTCGATGGATACTTGATTGATTTAATGAGACCTGCCACCTTATTATACAAAGAGACCTATGGTAGAGGAAAACCTTTAGATTTCTACCAGCATTTCTTTGATTATTAGAGGGCAATAGAATTTCTGACAATAATTGTATTGCTACCTTCCCTCTGTTGTCTTTCTACTTATACACCAGTATGGATGCATGAATTTAGATGAAGCATCTACTTCTTTGTGTCAAATTCTGCTCCTTCGTTTGGCAGTCTACATTATACAAGGATGCCTTTGCCTTGTCTCTACATCAGGGAAAGTAAGAGCCAACCAATGGTCTTAATGAGTTGAATGGCTATTTCCCTTTTTGGTTCTTATGCCCTCTGAAGCAGCCCAGGAGGAAGAGAGGACAATAATAGGGGAGGACAACTATGTGGGGAAATGAAACGAAGGGATGTCACTTGAGGCCACAGATCAACTCCATCAGATCCTTGGATTGTTGTGAGCAAATGGCAAGAGCTGCGGGGTGGTGGGGGGGAAGCAGTGTGTGGAGATGAAGACAGCCTTTGGTCTTAGCAGCATGTGCTTGCAAAACCTAGATGAAAGATTGAGTTGCTGATGTTTTCAGTCAAAAACTTGCCATGAAGTTAATAGTAGAGAAAGAGAAAGAGCTAAGAAATCAAAGGAATGGGAAAGGGGGTTATATTAGTTTCCTATTGCTGTTGTAACAACTTACAACAATCTTAGTGGCTTAATACAATACACATGTATTATCTTACAGTACTGGAATCCAGGAATCCAAAATGGGTATCACTGAGAATAAATAAGGTGTGGGCAGGGCTGCATTCTTTAATGGAGACTGTAGGGGAAAATTCATTCCTTTGCCTTTTCTAGCTTCTAGAGGCTGCAGGCATTCCTTGGCTTGTGGTCCCCTTCCATCTTCTAAGAACCGACTAACCATATGTGGAGGAACTCTGGTGAAAAGTATGCGGATGACATAGGAGATTTGGGCCAGGAAACGCTGAATGAAAGCCAATGCCCTTCTGATGATGTAAAATAATTTGTAAATTATATGAGAGATTAATGGATTAACCACCTAGTCATGCTATTTAAAACTAATTTTATGATTTTGGATGCATATGAATACATTTGCACATGTAATATGTTATGTTAGAGTAAAAGTTAGTAGTGCTGAGTTTTGTGACTTAAAATGTAGTATAAGATAAAGTCCATAGAAAAAATTTCATGAATGTTCTTATGCTTACCCTTCTCGTCCCAAAGCTAATTGTCTCCTTCATCCTCTGCTTCATAATCTCGTGTTTCATTCTAGAACATGTTTATCTCTCCACTTCCCTGTTTTTTTTTTTTTGTTCCTAGCCTTTTCCCTTTGTCCCTTTCCTGAAGTCATACACGTTTTTGAGCATTTAATAAAATAAGTAGAGTCAAGCCCAGAATATATGCATTCTGGGGGCAGAAATTCTGTTTAGGAAGACTCCTTAAATATTTCATTCCATGCTAGTTATAATTAATTTTTAATGATAATATTTTTATGGTTCCCTGTAACTAATTCTCTAGAATCCCTTTAATTTCTATTGTATTTGTATTTCTAATCCCTCAGTGCTCTGGGGACATGTGGCGTCCTTAGAAAAAATAGCTTTTTTTGACGATACTTTATAACATGTCTAACTTTTCCCTAACTTACTGTGGCCAGAGTCATGGTATTGATTTTCATGTAGACTATAGTATAATTCTAATTCGTGACCACAGTCTGTACTCTTCATCCTGGGAGTTATTTTACAAAAATAGTTTAGACGAACCCCCAAAAAGTGACTAGACGTATACCAGCTTTCCATTTATGTTATTGGAGAAAGAACTCCTGAGTTTCTGTGCTACTGATAGTGGTTCAATTCTCTCATCTTTGTACATGGAGGAAGGCATGTAACGAGCCCTTCAGACAAAGAATGCTTTCATCAGTTGCTTTATTCTCCAACCAGTCTTTCCTTCCCAGAATGGCCTCATCTCTCTCAGAATGTTCTACAAAGAAACATGGCTTTAAAAATGAGACTAACTGCTAAGGACTTTATGATCCTAAGTCAAATTCTTCTTTGCACAGTAAGAGCTTAGTTGTGATTTGATAGTTGAGGTATGGTGATAGAAAAATATATGAAGGGCAGTTTGAATCTGTCATTGTAGCTAATTTAACAAAGTGCAGTATAACCCAGTGGTTAAATTTTTGGGCACTGGACTCATGAAGAGTTGGTTTGGGTTCTAACTTCAACACTTAATAATTTTATGACCTTAAATAAGTTACTTAACCATCTGAACTTAACTTTCCATATCTGTAGTACTGCATATCTTAGAAGGTTAACTGCATCACAGGGAGATTTTCACTGAAGACTATTTCCCTAAGCAACTGGATAGCTGCCCATCCAAGAAATCCAAGTACAGAGACACACTATAAATCAAACTGAAATAAGATTAGCCTAGTATAGTAGCTAACTGGATGGGCTCTAGAGTGGGATGGCTTGGATTCAAATCCAGGCATTACCATTTAATACATTCATGGCTTCAGGCAAGTTAGTTTACCTCCTTTGCTTCAATTTTTTTTCATCTATAAAATATGAATAATAATAGTGCCTATCTCAAAGGCTTGGTATTAGGATTAAGTGATTATAACTAAACCACTTAGCACAGTGCCTAGCACATACTTAGCATTCAAGAAGGGCTGTCTCTTATTATTATTATTGATATTAATGTTAATACTATTAATAAATAAAAAGATGATAGCTGTAGAGATTGAGATAAAAGGAAGCATCAAGGATGGCTCCTACATTTCACACTTGAGCAACAGGTTCTGTATTGGTGATGTTTATTGAGATAGAGAAGACTGGGGGAGGAATAGATTTGGGCATGTGTCCGGGGAATGACAAGGTTTGGTTTTGACATGTTGAGTATGAGATGCTTGTGGAATGTCAATATAAAAATTTTAAGTTACACAGTTTTTCCATGAGTCTGAGGATCACAGAATTATGGACCAGGGACATACATTGGGGAGTAGTTAATATACTTATTACTTAGATTATGAGACTGAACGAAATAACCAAAAGAGAGAATTTAGGAAGAGAAAGGAACAGGGCCCAGAATCAAACTCTGGGGCACAGAGGATGGAACAACCAGCAAAGGAGAGTAAGCGGTATGGCAAAAAGTTAAGAAACGAACCTAACTTCCATGATAGTTGAGACAGAAGAGTGTTTCAAAAAGGGAGCAGTCACCTCTGTAAAATGAGAACAGAAATATCTATTGAATTTTGACCCCTTTGAGAAGTTTGGTTATGAAGATACATAGAGAAATGGGATGGTAACTGCATGGGTCATCAAGGAAAAGTCTCTTTTTTTATAATATAGGAGTTGTAGTGCATTTTTATATACTAGTAAAGATGATCCATTAGAGAAGGGGAAATCAAAGAAGAGAAAACGGGAGGGAATGGGATCTAGAGTACAATACAGGGGCTGACCTTTGACAGAAACTGAGACACTTCCTTTGTTTCTATGAGATAAAGTGCATGGCATATGCACTATGTGAGATATAATGCCTGGCATATAGTAAATGTTCAATAAATAATAGCTGGTATGTTTATTGTTGTTGTTACTGTATTAACTAAAGAGCCATGCTGGCTTTCACGTGGAAAGGCAGTTTGAACATGTTCAGAGTCAAAGGCCTTAATGGAATAAAAGGCCTAGGTGAGGTGGTGGCATTTAAAACTATCCTAAACAAAGGCAAAAAAAATGTGTTTCCAAGATACACAGATGCTTCTAGATTTATGATGGGGTTACATCTGGATAAAGTGAAAAATACCATTAAGTCAAAAATGCATTTAATGCTGCAACACAACAGATTTTTCAACTTTGCAACGGTGGGAAAACGATACTCAAGTTAGGAGAACCCCTAACACTATTGTAAGTCAAAAAATTAACTCAAACTATCGTAAGTGAGGGACTGTCTGCAAGAACATTTGATTAGGTTGGCCTATCTAGCCTAACCAAATATATTATATCATGAGAGGATGAGAGGCATCTTTGATTATGATGTAGATGAAAAGATATTTTTATTTTAACAACTGTCATTCAAAGAAGTGGCTCTCAGAAATAGGTAAATCTAGATCCATTGAGATTCACTGATCAGCACATCCCTGGATAGATAGCCACCACTCTCCCAGTACATATTTTCCCTATAACATATGTACCTAAAAGAGATAATTAAGCGTACCTGTTCATTGTATTTCCCTCAGCAAAATGTGCTTTCATATGATGACACTAAGCAGTAAATGCTTTGTGATTTACACTGTTTATATGATGTCATTGTCTATGCTCTCAATACAATGAGCTGATGGCTTTTAGCTATTATTTGTTTAGAAAAAAGTCCCTTTTGTTGAGGGCTGATTTTTTTCCCTAGCATTCTGAACTTCTTTTTGCCTATTCATTTCTAAGTATAAATATGAGCTTTGTGATTTTTCAAAAAGACTTCAAAATTTCTCATAAATGTGTGCATTTTTAATTCTTTCCACAAGTAGTCTTTATGCAACCAATAGGAATTTAAGTATTTGATCACTTTTTCACCCTGATTGTGTTCTCTAGATAAAGAAAAGTTTGATTGTTGTTAGATATGAAAGATGGAATGTGCTTTAAAATTTTCAATCTGTCATTTTAGAGCAGTATCAGAGACAGATATCTATTAGGCTCTTTCCACAACTGTCTTTTATCTTGGTTAACGTTTATAAGAAGTCACCTGAAATTGTCTGCATTGATTTTGAACATGCCTTGTGTCTTAGTCCATTTTGTGTGTCTATAAAGGAATACCTGAGGCTGGGTAATTTATAAAAAGAGGTTTAATTGGCTCATGATTCTGCTGGCTAGAAGATTAGGTATCTGGTGAGAGCCTCAGGCTGCTTTCACTCATGGTGGAAGGCAAAGGGGAACTGGCAAGTGCAGAGATTACATGGAGAGAAAGAAAGGAAGCGATAGAGCAGGGAGGCCATGCTCTTTTTAACAACCAGCTCTCAAGGGAACTAATAGAGTGAGAATTCACTCACACCCCCACCCCAAGGAAGGGCATTAATCTATTAATGAGGGATCCACTTCTATGACTCAAACACCTCCCAGCAGGACCCACCTCCATCATTGGGATCGAATTTCAACATGAGATTTGGGGGGACAACCATCTGAACTATAGCACCTTATTGGTATCATATGTCTGTTCTCCTGACTACTGAGCCTAGCCCTTTGGTTTATGTGAGTTTCCAGATTCCTGACTATATGCTTTACTCTCTAGGGTTTAGGCCTTTTGAGTTCCCATATCTTTCTTTGGACTGTCCTGTCATACTTTGTCCTTTGTTCTTGTAGGCTTGTGTGTGCTTCCCTGATTTAATTCACTATGTTGTCTGAAATGCTGAATCAGGTTTGCCTTCTGACTCTTGAACCCTGGACTGATTCTCATCCTAGAGCACCAGCTTTTTACCCTTTCCCCCATGTTATACTGTGACCTGGTCTAACTCAGTACAGCATTTCTTGATTTTCATAGCAGCTGTGGTGGAATAGAAAGAATACTATGCTTAATGTTTGACTCTCTGGGTTTAAGTTCTAGCACTACCAGAAACTCACTAAATGTCTGTGGGCAAATAGTTTCTCTGAATTTGAGCTTTCTCCTTTATAAAATAAGGATAATATTCACTTCACTCATTTTCGTGAGGATTATATAAGATATCATATGTAAAAATGCCTAACATGGTAACTGGCACATGTTTGTTAAATATTTAATCTCAAGTTTGGATGCTCTGATATTTTCATAGAAATTTCTTTCTTTCATTAATTAGCTTGTTTCTTTTTACAAGTAAGTACTTTATTTATTTCCATAACAAACAACCCATAAGTAAAAAGTATCAGTGACAAAAGTTTCCTGATCAAAAATGAGAATGAAATTACATTACAAACTCATTTTAAGAAGGTCCCAAGTTTCCCAATTAATTTGTCTTCAATTCTTATGTATTATGATCACCAATTGTATTATGTCTCTTCTGACAACAATTAATATGACAACTTGTAAATTTCTTGCAAAGAAACTGAATATCTAGAACTGAGCAAAAATATGGCAGTGATTATAACAAAGAATATTTATTTAGTGGTAAACTTTCTGTTATCCAAGAAATGTTAACAATTTGATTCAACTTTTTGTCCATTTATAAGATATGATTGCTTCTTCTGTTCAGTGTGCCATTCATTAGAACAGCATCATAACATGGGGTTTTTTAATGTATAGCTTTTTTGGATAAGTAGTGGGTGAAGTCATGCTCTTGGAATATAACTCTATATGATTAAAATTACCTGCTTTCACATGATCCAACAATAACAATGAGAAAGGAAATCGGTTCTTATTGAGTAATTAGCACATGGACACGTACTTCGTACACAGCGTTCTGTTCAATGCTTAGGACAACCCTGTGAAGCAAATATCATTTTTCTTGATTTATAGATGTGAAAACTGAAGCTCAGAGAGGCTAAATAACCTGTCTATAGTCATGCAGACTATAGGTTAAGAGTGGATCTAGGATTCAAACTCCAGTCTTCCTTATTCCAGCTCACTGTGTTCTTTTCACAATTTGAAGTAAAGTAGTCCTGTCTCCTGATAACCAGAATAACGGAGGAGACCCTGTATATTCAGAGGCTGTTCAATGGTTAATCCAGCTCCTGGCAGTGAATAGATGCAATTGAGTATGAAAGGACAGGGTAATGAGGGTACACAGAATGGACATAGGCTGAGTAGGTCATAGTCACAGGTACATTTTTTTCAGCTAATTCATGGACACTGCTCCTTACACCTGTAGGTAGGTACAACTCAACTATTACTGGCAGCCTTCCTCAACAAAGAGGATGAGAAAAGGAGGATAGTTTTGAGAAAATATATCACTATGATATGTGGAGTTGTATCTGTTAATATTTTGGTGTCATATCACCCCTGTCACTATCTTACTAGGTGAGAGCAGTAGTGTTTTTACTTAAGTTGTATGTGTGTGGTATTGTTTTCACTGGGAAATAAATCATGGATGCTATAGTCTTATGCCCTGAAGAGAATTACATAGGTTTTTAATGCATTTATCATGCATCCTACAGATAACTTTCCACAGAAGAATTCAGCCATTGGTTTTGTCCATATTGTGTATCTGTGTATGTGTGTGTGTGTGTATGTACATATACACACACACACATATATATATACACACACATTGATAATGTTATCGTGTAGAGTCAGATAGAATTTATATTTAAGCTCTTCCATTTATCATTTAGGTGACCCATGGTCAATTTATTTAATCTCTTGAATTCCTATCCCTTCTAGCAAATGGGTCTTAGACTATTTTATGGGTCTGTAATAAAGATGAAATGAGGAAAACTATATGTATAGATTCTCTTATAACCTTTTACAGTGACACATGGCAATGAATGGAAGCTAGTTCCATTGCTGATATTTTACTGAATTTATTTATCAATTCTTGGAGTCTTTGGGTGGAGTCTTCAGGGTTTTCTAGATATAAGATCATATCATCAGCAAACAGAATTTGACCTTTTCTTTCCCAATTTGGATGCCCTCTATTTCCTTCTCTTGACTGACTGCTCTGGCTAGGACTTCTAGTACTATGTTGAATAGAAGTGATGACAGTTGTCATCCTTGTCTTGTTCCAGTTCTTAGGGGGAATGCTTTCAACTTTTCCCCATTCAGTATGATATGGCCATGGGTTTGTTATATATGTATTTTATTATTTTGAGGTATGCTCCTTCTATGCCTAGTTCGTGGAGGTTTTTATCATGCAAGGGTGCAGGATTTTATTTAATGGTTTTTCTGCATCTATTGAGAAGATCATATGGTTTTTGTTTTTAATTCTGTTTTATGTCGTGAATCACATCTATTGATTTGCATATGTTCAAACATCCTTGCATCCTTGGAATGAAACCCACTTGATCATGGTGAATTATCTTTTGGCTGTTGTATTCACTTTGCTAGTATTTTGTTGAGGATTTTTGCATCTATGTTCATGAGGGATATTGGTCTGTAGTTTTCTTTTTTTGTTGTGTCCTTTCCTGGCTTTGGTATCAGGGTGATACTGACTTCAAAGAATGAATTAGGGAGGATTCCCTCCTCCTTGATGTTATGGAATAGTTTCAGTAGGATAGGTGCCAGTTCCTTGTAGGTCTGGTAGAATTTGGCTGTGAATCTGTCTGGTCCTGGACTTTTATTTGTTCAGAGATTTTTTATTTAAATCTCACTGCTTGTTATTGGCCTGCTCAGAATTTCTAGTCTCCCTCATTCAAGCTTGGGAGGTTTTGTGTTTCTAAAAATGTATCCATTTCCTCTAGATTTTTTAGTTTGTGTGCATAGAGGTTTTTGTACTAGTCTTGGATGATATTTTGTATTTCTGTGGTATCAGTTGTAATGTCTCCTTTCTCATTTCTGATTGAGTTTATTGAGTCCTTTCTCTTCTGCTTCTAAGTAATCTGGCTATGTCTAGTCTGTCTTTTCAAAGAACCAACTTTTCATTTTGTTGATCTTTTGTATTTTTTTTTTTTTTTGGTTTCCATTTCGTTTAGTTCTGCTCTGATCTTTGTTATTTCTTCTGCTAGCTTTGGGTTTGTTTTGTTCTTTTTCTAATTCCTTGAGGTGTGACATTAGCTTGTTAATTTGTGATCTTTCTGTCTTTTTAATACAGGCATTAATGCTGTGACAACTTCCCTCTTAGCACTGCTTTTTCTGTATCCCAGAGATTTTGGAAGCTTGTGTCACTTTTTTGTTCAATTCAAAAACTTCTTTGATTTCCATCTTGATTTTGTTATTGACCTAGGATCATTCAGCAGCAGGTTGGTTAATTTTGTCATTTTTGTGTAGTTTTGAGAGTTCCACTTGATTTCTAGTTTTATTCCACTGTGGTCTGAGAAGATACATGGTATGATTCAATTTTTTAAAAATTTCCTTAGATGACTTTTGTGGTGTAACATACGATCTATCTTGGAATATGACACATGTGATGAGAAGAATGTATATTATACAGTTTGGGGGTAGAATGTTTTGTAAATATCTGTTAGGTCCATTTATTGTAGAGTCTTGTTTAAGTCCAGTGTTTCTTTGTTGATTTTCTGCCTCGATGATCTGTCTAGTTCTATCAGTGGAGTGTTGAAGTCCTTGCCTATTATCATGGTATTTATTTCTTTGTTTGGATCTAGTAGAATTTGTTTCATGAATTAAGAGTTCCTGTGTTAGGTGCATATATATTTAGGATTGTTACATCTTCTTATTGAATCAATCCCTTTATCATTATATAGCAACAATATTTTTCTTTTTTACTATTGTTGTTTTAAAGTCTGTTTTATCTTATATGAGAATAGCTACTCCTGCTCACTTGCTTTCCATTTGTGTGGAATATTTTTTCACCCCTTTACCTTGAATCTATGAGAATCTTTGAGAGTTAAAATGGTTTCTTAGATACAGAATATAATTGGGTTGTGTTTTTTAGTCCTTTTTGCCAATTTATATCTTTTAAGTGGGGCTTTTAGACCATTTACATTCCATGTTAATATTGATATGTAAGATACTGTTCTAGGCATCATCTTGCTTGTTACCTAGTTGCTTTGTTTGCTTCCTTGTGTTACTGTTTTATAAGAGCCGTGAATTTTAACTTCTGGGTGTTTTTACCCTGGTGGGTATTGATTGTACTGTTGCATGTATAGAGCAATTTTAAGCATTTCCTGTAGGGCAAGTCTAGTGGTGACAAATTCCCTTAGTGTTTGCTTCTCTGGAAATACTTTATTTCTCCTTCATATATGAAACTTAGTTTTACAGGATACAAAATCTTGGCCGGCAGTTACTCTCTTTAGGAGGACTAACAAATGGGACCCCTATCCCTTCTGGCTTCTAAGGTTTCTGCTGAGAAGTCTGTCTTTAATCTGATGAGTTTTCCTTTGTGAGTTACTCGATGCTTTCATCTTGCAGCTTATAGGACTTTCTCCTTCACTTTGACTTTGGCCGAATTGATGATTATGTGCCTTGGTGATGTCCCATTTGCCACGGATCTTCCAGGTGTTCGATGACCTTGTTGTATCTGGATGTCTAAATCTCTAGTAACACCAAGGAAGTTTTTCTTTATTATTTTTTCAAATAGGTTTTCCATCCTTTTTGCTTTTTCTTCTTTTCCCTCAGGGATACCTTATATTTGTTCACTTTATACAATCCTATGTTTCTCAAAGGGACTGTTCATTCTTCTTTATTCTCTTCATTTTTGACTGACTAGGTTAATTTGCAAGCCTTGTTTTCATGCTGTGAAATTCTTTCTTCTGTTTGGTATAGTCTGTTGTTCAAATTTTCCACTTTATTTTGAAATTCCCTAAATGACTCTTTCATTTCCAGAGGTGGTGGTGGTGGCAGTGGAAGAAGGTGCTTGTTTTCAGGTGCATGAGAGTGCCCAGCCTCTTTGCTCCCTCCCTGGCCTGGCACTGATGATGAAGAGGTATCAACAATGGAGCTGGCCCCCAGGCTAACATTCTGGGTTTGGGCTCTCAGAAAGGTGCTTGCTGCAGTGCCAGAACAGGGGCTGGAAGCCAACAGGACCCTGCCCTGCCTTCTCTCCCATAGCAGAGCCACCACTAAGTTTCTAGACAACTCCCTGCACCAGTCCGGGAGCCCACGGGGGTGGAGGGGCCCTCCCACAGCTCCCACAGGGTAGTGTGGAGCCCTGGGGCTCTCTTGCCTGCTCCTGTCCCCGCGTGCCAGGTGCCTCCTCCCAGGTACCTCCAATCCAGCTGAATGAGTCACCCTACTTCCCTCTCCTTTGCTTTAGGTGCCTCCCACCACTTTTCTGTTGATTTGCAGTGCTCTCTCCCAGACATCCTTCCAAAGGTGAATATCTACTTGCCCACTTTTGATCCTCTGTGTGAGAGTGTCATGTGTTCGCTGCTTCTAGACTGCTATCTTGGCCCCTCCTCTCTGGCCTTCTCATTTCTGTGTTTACTAGAACAGCTACTTCTAATGACTATCCTAGGAAAGTTGTTTAGCACTTTGGATTGATTTTGAAGATAATTACTAAACAATTTTAACTGTGTTTCTTAGGTATTTTGTCTGCAATTAGTGAAAGCTATAGGTGGGAGTGTCGCTTTCATTAGGCTGTGTGGTTTGACTAATAGCCTTTTTTGGCAAGAATAGTTTTTAAAATATATTTTTTTGAACTGTGGCACTAGTTAAATAGGTATATTTAAAGATTTTTAGGAAACATTTTTAAAGTAGCTAGCTAAAAGATACTGGGTGCTCATTATGTGTCAGATTCTATTTTAAGTCATTTGCACATATTAAATAAATAATCCTCACAATTACTCAGTGAGGTAGAACACCATTATGATCCCCATTTTACAGATAAAGTAAGGTTCAGGAGAGGTTAAGTAACTCGCCCAAGGTCACAGCTAGTGGGGCAGGGATTCACATGTAGGTAATCCAACTCTAGAATATGTACTTATTTTCAACATTATACTGCCTTGTAGTACATCTTGGTGCTAAGTTTTAAATAAAATGAACTCTAGGTATAGCTATCATTATCACTGATTCTTAAATATTATGCATTTATTCTGATCCTTGATCTTATTCACAGACCTTGATTAGAATTTTCTGTCTCTAATTTGTCCTGTTTCTCTTAGCTAAAAATCCGTATAGTTTTTACCAACTTTGTCAAAAACCATTGCAGGTCGCTTGTGTTATGTACCATGTAATTAAAATACCACTCTTTGACTGTTCCTATATTTAAGAAGGCATTACTGTACCTGTCCATATTTTCTGATCTCTTCTTAGTATTCTGCTTATGTGTAACTTAAGCCCACAGAAGTCTATTAGTTTCATGTAAACATACCATTGGTTTGCAATTAGATATACCATCAAAAGAGAACAGTTTTTCATTTTTTCTTCAAGATTATCTTCTCCTGTCTGCCTGTATAGGAATCTATGTCCTGTGTTTAGTGTTATTTGAAAATTTCTATATAATGCATTAACAAGTACACCTCAAGTTTTATAGAATGGATACATACTGCTTGAAAAACGTACTTTTCATACTAATTTATAAACCAACAGATTTGTATTCCTCCCAGACAAAAGGAGTTTTGAGAGAATAAATGTAAAGTATTTTCACCATAGCCATGTGAATGACTCATTTGGTTTCTAGAAAGTAAACATTAAACTTATCTATCCAAATTCATTTGCCTCATATTAATCACTGTGATTTTTTTTTTGGTTTTATTTTTATTTAATTTTTTTGTCAAATAATCTTATATAATTATGGAGTACACAGTGATTATGATGTTTTTAAAATATTATTTAAAAGTAGCTAATATCTGATATTTCAAAGTCCAGTTGTTCATTGTGGGATATTTCACTTTACCTATTTTCACGTTGGTTTCTCTCCTAAACTTGAAGCTCTGCTCTTCTTGGTATGTCTTTCTGAGCGGGAAGATTGAATTAAAAATGAAAGCATTTCCTGAGGAGGTGGCACAGTCTCTTTTGAGAATTTGATGTATAGGATGGACAGCTTTCTTCTCTCTACCTTATAGAGATTTTTGTGAAGCAAATTGCTTCTTTTATGGGAATAGGTTAGAGCTCCTGTTCCTTAGGTGTTCTGACTACAGTGGAACTTCAAATTTGGAACATTTGAGTTTAAAATGAATTTTTATGGAAGAATTTCTTCTTCAGGTTCACTATAAAAAAGTACTATTTTTCCTTTTTTATAAAACTCATAGAAACAATGCATCTTCACCCTAATATGATTTCTGTTTAGCTAATTTGTTTCTACCTTGGATTTCATTGCTTTCAAGGTGCATGAATTTACATACATGGGCTCAACATCAGTTGAAAAAGTTGAATTTGGTTCCCCTGACAGTTTTATCTTGCTCCATTTTTGTTCTTCTGAATTTTGTAGAGAATTTACGCTTAGGGAGTTTTAATATATGAAATGAGAATTATAAGAATGGTAATTTGTATAGAAAATATACATCAGATATTCTTTTTGAGTACAAGATTACTCTTGTACTTTTTTGTCCTTTCAGTAAACTATTCATTGCTATCTGACTACTTCTTCCACTCACTTTCATTTTAATATACAATGTAAGTGCTGTCTATTTTTGAATGGTGAAACTAATTTTCAGGGGGACTAAAGAGAAATCTTTTCATGTTTAAATTATAATTATTTGAAATTTGTTAACTTTATTAAATCTGAATTTATATGGTGTAAAATCATTTGGTTCTTTTTTAAAGGCCAGCTTTTTGAGTCATCCACACAGACCCACACTGGCTGGGTTAATTAGAATCAGCTGGGGTGCATATTGTGCCACCAGAAGCCTGTATTATAGTTGAAAGAGGCACTTAGGAGAGGTTTGCCCTGGGAGAGTATTGAGCAGAGACTAGTTGTGCCGAGCATATAGCAAGAATTATTTGAGGATGATTCAGCAAAGTTAGTTGGAGCATAGAGACTTCTGTTGGTAAAAAGGATTGTAAGTCAGGTTTATAAACACTGGGGTTCGACTTATCTAGTTGGGATAAGCTAATATTAGGAGAGCCAAAGCAATATAAAAAGGAGAAGAAATCTATGAATTTAAGAATCAACGCTGCCATGTTTTCTTTGAAAATGTTTTCCTCTTTGCTTGATTTCTTTAGTATCACACAAATATATTCATTGTGTTTTGTTGGTTGGTTGGTTGGTTGGTTGGTTTTGGTGATCAATTTGTCTTCTTTATTCATAATCTACAACTCTTTTTTATTTGAACCTCTAGTTGGCTTTGCTGCCCCAAACAAAGAAACCACTAATCTTTTGGTAAGAGCAAATAAGGGCACTATCTCTGGAACTAAATAGTTCCTTTAGGATGCATCCTAACTGCTTCCTAATACCAAGCCCGACTCTTAAGTAGTTACTAAAATGTTCTTTCAAAAGTGTTCTGATCCTATCTTGGTGCATAAAATTTTCCATCTGTTTTCTTCTGCTGATTTGTCATGCCATACCTCCATGTTATTCAATATATTGCTGAAAACAGCTTCTATAAAATCTTCCTGTTTTGATCAACTAAGACTGTGGTCCCCAACCCCTGAGTGGTGAACCTGTACTGGTCTATGGCCTTTTAGGAACCTAGGGCTTCACAGCAGGAGGTGAGTGGCTGGTGATAGAGGGAAGCTTCATCTGTATTCACAGCCACTGCCCATTGCTTGCATCAACGCATAAGCTTCGCCTCCTGTCAGATCAGTGGTGGCATTAGATTCTCATAAGAGTGCGAACCCTACTGTAAACTGCACATGTGAGGGATCTAGGGTGGGGGCTCCTTATGAGAATCTAATGCCTGAGGATCTGAGGTGGAGCTGAGGGGGTGATGCTAGCGCTAGGGAGCAGCTGCAAATACAGATTATCATTAGCAGAGAGGTTTGACTGCACAATAAATGTCATGCGCTTCAATTATCCTGAAACCATCCTACCCAAACCCCCGTCCATGGAAAAATTGTCTTCCATCAAACCGGTCCCTGGTGCCAAAAAGGTTGGGGATCTCTGGAATAGACAGATAGTGGAAATCCCATGGTTATTCAGTCCCTTCCCTATTCTTTTCAGAATCCTTGCCCCCACCATACCCCTTCTGGTCATTTATCTCTGGGATAGTTTTAATATTCTATTATGTAGATTTTCCTTTGGCTCTTTGTCTATGTTGTTATTGGCTTTCTAAAGTTTTTAAATGTTATTAGGGCCTGTGGTTTTGTTTGCTTATCTTTTAACTACAGTGATGAATCATCTACAATGACAATTGAAAAATAGCTTCTGTTTGGTTTTGGAGGATGTATTATAATACATAGTAATAGTAAAGTCAATTTGCATTCTCTGAACACCCACCACTAAACTTCAGAGAAAAATGGCCCCAAAACTGTGTGGGGGAGACAAGAGGAAATCAGTTATAAATATTTTACATGCAAACAAATGATTCACTTGTAGTCACTGAGAGTTGTTATTCTCATTCATAACCTCTGATATAAACACTTCACAGAGACTTTTTGATGAATAAAAATATAAAGAATGCAGAAAGCTGGCAGAATTTCATTTTGATCAATAACAGTTTTGCTCTTGGATCTACAACATACAGGGTAATGCAGCCTGGACTCTTCTTGTTCACCATGACCATATTCACGTGCCTAGTTGGGCATGAAATCAAGCATGAGTGGTCAAAGATGGTTTTTCCTGTCACCCCCTACTGCCATCCTGCAACCAAGTCTCCTCTTTTGGTGTTTTCCATCCCTCCATTTAAAACATTTATCCCCTGGTTCTTTTCTCATCTTTTTATTTCATGAAAACTTACCTGTCTTCAGTCTCCTTCTGACAGGGCTCTCGTATTTTCTGCTGAAAATGGGAAATTAAGTAGAAAATCAATCCCTGTCAGTGTTTGTTGTCTTCTGTGAAAATGAAAGAAAAAAAGCATGTTGTTAGATTGATTATAGATCACATTACCTTAATCTAACCCCCCCATCATTCTATATGTATACTTTTCCAAAAGCCTAAACATCCCCCTTTAACAAATCTGTTGTTTCTATTATTGAGGCATTGAATTATAGTGTGACTCTCAAATACCTGTGTAATAACCACTAAATCTGAGACACAGAGTAGGTAAGTGATTTTCTCAAAGTTATTTAGCTGTTTTATGAAACAGGTATGCTTGAGAATTGTGATTCTCCTAATAAAAAAATATTTCCAGGTTAAACAAATGGAGTCTATAAACTGATCTTATTGCCAAAAGGAGTTTAACCTTGGTGTTTGTCTCTACAACTTGGCTCCACTCTTTATGGCCAAGTTTATCTTTTCACTATGTGTCCCACATTGGTGATATTCATTACTTTCTTTTCGTTTGATATGTCTTTGTAATGTCATTCCATTTAGATTTGAAAATATTTTGTCCATGTCTATTACTTTTTGTTAATAACTTCAGTTCCTCAGCACTTTGTACAGGGTTAAACATACTCAAAAAATTAAATTAAAAAAATCCAATATCTCCCACTTATATGCAATAGAAATTTATGCCGCTAGTACTGGCACCACTGGCAAAGGTATTATTAAAACTGTTCCTTTTCTTCTCTCCCACACCTGTTGTAGTCAAAGCCTTACCTGAAATGCTAACAGTGCATTAGAAAAATTCCTTCTGTGGGTAAAAGCCTTAGCCACAGTTTCAAAACAAATGAACTTGCCTTAAGTGCCACTAACTTCGATCTCATTTCCCACAGCCAGACATACCCTTGTGGTAGTGATTAAATCGAATGTATGCTCCTGTTTTTCAAGCATGTGACATTAAAGGGTCAGCAGGAAAGGCTAATGGGATGATCCATTCTGTTTGATGGTGTTTGTTATACACATCAAGAAACAACCACATTGACCTGTAGGCTATGTTTAAACATAAATAATGCATCTTATTTATATACTGGCTACTAATTTTATTATATTATTATTTATACACAGGCAAAAGAAAAGAACTTATGAATTATAGGTCTTTCTGATATTGGTCTGTCTGACAGCATGTGTGGGATGTAATAACTCCATATAAAATTTAATGTGGCCATTTTCTCCGCTTAGGTTGTTTAAGCTATCATCTGGCTTTGACCGAGTAGAGTTAAGCAACATTTCCACATACCTTTTATTCCTACTGTAAGTGTTCTTACAGCTTTTAAGTTTTGATGATCTAGTATTTAGGAGATTTCTGTAGGTACTCAAGTATTGTTGGTTTTTTAATGACTAATATACAGTGATATGGTCCTTCTATGATTCTTCCTATTCCTTCTTCCTTCTTTTCTTTTCTGGAACTTAAAACCAAGGTGCTAAACTTTTCAGTCCTTCCTTTAGACATTAAGAATAGAATAATTTTACCAAATGGTACAGATCAATGTTCATAGTACTGAACTACAACCTAAAATAATCAATTAGGTCAGCTTTTTCCAAGTGAGTACCATGCGTCATTAGTTCTGAGGGACGTTGGTTAATAGGTGCTATATGGAAAAAGAGGAAGTATCTGATTAAATAAGTTTGGGGAAAATTAATTTTTTAATGTATACTTTCTTAATGCCTTTAATATGCTAATGTTCCTTGTGAATTTATAAGAAAGAGATATAACAGGCAGTATTTAAAACTTTTTTCATATGGAACATCTCGTAGAACTAGTGACTGGTGTTCCACAGAGCACATTTTGGGAAATGCTACATTAGATGAGTCCTGCGCTGAGTATGTGGAAACATGAGTTCTGGTTCTTCCTCTGCCACAGAGTAGTTCTGTGACCTTAAAGAAGTTGCCTTTATGCCTCTTGCATTTCCTCATTTGTAAAAAATTATGAAATTGAACTACCGCAGTGACAGGTGTGGGGGATCACCTACCATAATCAACTCTGACACTTTTCCAACCCTTTCAACCAAGATTTAACATAATCCTCTGATTTTCTTGAACTTCAAAGCTACTGTTACCTTGGGAGCATAGAGTGTTCCTTTTCTGTGTTGAAATAGAGAAGAGGTTGAGCATTCCTGTACTGGATCTTCTTTGAGCTCACTTCCATCTCACACATAGGATGCATACTGACAGTCAGTCACCTCATATTTTTCTGTGGCTGCCTGAAAGGACGTTAATGTTTATTGTTGATGTAATGTGCCCTGATAACAGAGTTTGTCAAAGATTATCTGCTACTTAGAAGCAGCTATAAGCATCCACAATTAATTATTCATTTCAGGAATACTTGTGTCTTAGATAGTGTCAAGCTAAATAATGAACAGGAAGGGAAACTCTAAAAGAAAATAACGTTTATTCAGGAATAAGAATTGCAGTGATAATATGTGTGCCATAGTCAACTATGTGTTCAGGGAAGTAAAGGAAGATGAAGGTTTTTCAAGGAAAAATGAGGAGAATTATATAATTATTACAAGATAATTATCATTGGCTACAAGGATCAATAACAAGGGTGGTGCCAGTCTGAGGTTTGACAGGCACTGCTGGGCAAGTGTTGTCTCAGAAGTATTTTTTTGTGTAAGATTATGATGGCTTTTGTGAAAGGCTGTGGTTTTTGCAGAGTCTATTGTAATGGTTCTTATTATCAGGCATTTGTACATGAGAACCCTCCCTTTATGGCCTTCCTCAGCTCTGTTTGTCAGGGTTTTTAACACAAGTGATAACATTTTGATTCTGACGATGTTCACATTTTCCCCTTTTGATCAAGATCTTTTTCTGAAAGCATTGCTGATCAATTATCCTTGTAGTGAGGTTTTGATTGTCCTTCCATGTTGGGATGGACCTATCCTGGTTTGGGTCTGGTCTAGTCTCATGTGGGAGGGAAGTGATTGATGACTAGGAATCAGTGTCAAAACCCTTTTAGCCACATTTGAGCAACAAGGTATGTTTGGAGGGATTGGTTGTCAAGCTAAATCTACCTGGAGTCCATTATTAAGCTCAATTTTGTTTGTAGGCATTTGTTAATATCTCAGGGTGTTGGGCCAATATTATTAATAATTTGTTAGGAGTTGTACTTTTGTAGAAATTTAATAACTAACAGGTAAAAAGTTTAATAAGGAAAATATATAAATAACATTAATAATAATATGATAATCTTAGTTTGTATAATAGTTTTGAGTCATGAACCTACGGTTAAAGGCAACCAATTTAATAAATTAAATGACCATAGGGAATTAGATGAGACTTGTTGTAACCATGTGGCCTGGTTTTTTTTTTTTTAATTTTGTGTATATGGCTCTTAACTTTTCCAGAGGAATTTATCTAGGTATAGTATGTAGTATTAGTAATAATACAGACTTTTTAATGTAACCAATAGAAGATAGAGTATTATTAACCAATAATATGGAGTAACTTTTTCATCTAGTATCTCATGACTGAGTTGAAATAAAGCAGAGTGTAACAGTTATATTAGAGATGTTGTCAAAGTCACCCACTACTGGACTAAAGAATCTCTTAGGTCAGGTTTTGTCATGTTACCAGTAGCAGTTATTGATTGTGAAATTTTAATTATGTTATCATCTGGCCAAGTGATAATTACACCATTATTTTGTAATAAGAGGGGTAAGAGTCTGATTATGATATGCAGTCTTATTTTGATGTCTCAGAAAAAGCTGTCTATAGCATGAAGTCTTTAACTTTTTGCCCTGATTTGTAGTTTGAATATCCTTGGTTATGGCATTGGGTGGTTTGATGAACTTTTTATGTGACTCATATATCAGGCATGAGACTTATCTCTTAATATTTATCTACTTTTATTTATAGGGATTTGGGAATAGAGTAGTTTCCATTTTTAGTAAATTTATGGAAGAAAGTTAGATTGGAGGAATCTAGAAAAATTTAGAATTTATTCTCATTTATATATAAATAAGAAATCAAAAACAATATACAGGGATATGATCTAGTAACAGGTGTATTATAGCATTTTTATAGAATTTGTTTTTATATTGATTGCATAGGAATCTTGGATTTAAAAACCTCTTGAGGCTAGGAAGCCAAACCAAGGCAGCCTTTTGATTATCTACAGTCTTAAGGATTTGGGCCTATCAGAAAGTGATAATTTTTATTTACTCACTGTAAGGCTGAAAACCCTTGAAGCCTTACATTTTATGTATATTTTTAAATGTAATATTTTCATCAAAGCCCTGGTAATATAACCAATGTTTTCAATTGTATCCTGTTATAAAGATAGCAGATTCTTATTGAACTTATATAAATAACCGTAATGCCATAAAAAATAAGAATACTTATAGTTTTTGGATTTTGGAGGGATTAAGTGAGGACAAAAAGAAAATGTTTTTACCTTTGTTTACAAATGTATACTTTACCGAATTGTTGTAAGGTATAGATAAGAGAGAATTTTCTTAAATATGAAAAAAAAAATTTAAGTAAAGAACCAACAATGTTTTAAATAAAAGTCATAAAAACATTTTTATTAGTTAATCTAATGTAATTTTTCTGTTTGATCTTGGTTAGTGGTCTTATGAATATATCAGTTTTAAAGTTAGAATTCTGATAAAATTTATTTAGTCCATTGATCTTAAAGTTCTTAGAAACCTACACTTAAGAGTACTTGTTACAATATTTTTAATGAATCTGATGGTAAATGGTTTTAGAGGAAAGTCAAAACTCTGGATAACAGAGACATAGAATACTCATCTTTAAAAATCTGATGGTAGTTTTTTATAATCAGTAATTCATAAGGAAATTTGGTTATTTTGTGGCATTACAACATAATAACCAGGATTATAACTGATGACATTTTATTTTTTAAGAGTTTTATATAATATTGGAATTGATATTAGTAATAAACCCATAAATGTAATTGAAAAAGATTTAGTGTTACTTATTATTTGACAATATTTTCTATATAATTTATCAAATCTAATAATTTATTATCTCTGTAAGATGAGAGATACATTTCTTCAAGCTCTCCAAGGGCTTGACTGTAAAATCCCAAAATCAATTTTAGGTCAGAAAGACTTAATTTAAAATTTTGACATTGCAAAACCTCATCAGAGATGCCAAAAGTTTAAAACACCTGATCAAAGAAGGAGCACAGGTCACTGTCAAATAATAGTCATTTATTTAACCAGAGTAATAGTCAAAGACTATAATACAGAAAGTTACATGGATATACAAAGAAAACCAAAACAAACAAACAAAAAAAACCTTATCTCTTCTAAAGCCCAGGTTTTCCAAGTAATTAAAAACCTAATAAAGACACCACAGGAAATTACTTTGATAAGCATAAACTCTTTGTTTTTTAGGCCAATTATCCAAAAGGTAAGGAAAAACCTCTTGTAGTGTGATTTTTTTCCTTTTGGGAAGCCTGTTTAGATAACTTGGAAGTACAACCTGATGAAAAGGTATTTAAATTTAATCAGACACAGGAAGAGTGTGTCCAAGGTTATGAGTGTAAACCATATTATAGAGGAATATAAACAAGAAAATTAGTACCTTCAGCAGGAGAATATATGGCTTTTAGTAAAAACATTGAAAATTTTTTGGTTATGTGGAGCAATTTAGATATATCAAGAAAAGCCAAGAGTAGAGAATCAAGTTACACTGGAAGGAAACGTTGTTTTGTTAAGGCCTTTAAGACAAATATTTTAGCATCAGGCCACAAAAGCAGAGTTAGAACTGAAGGAACACTGTTACAGGAGCTGATGAAAAAGTTGAAGGGAGGGAGTTATGACCCCAGTCAAGAATAAAGATGTACCTTCTCAAGGAGAGAAAGAGTTTAAAGCAATGATATATGATCTGTAAATAACATGTAATGCGATTCAATAAAAGTTGGACTTTTTGAGATATGAATCTGAGACGTTTTAAGAGGAAAACTATCTTGATAAATAAAATTACCATTTTAAATGAAGCAGACAGCATTTTTAACCTGAAACTAGTGAAATTATATGGAGATTGTAAAACTGTAAAAAGCTGTAAATAGATTTTAGAATTAAGAAACAAAACCTCTTGTAATTTTCCTAATAGCAAACTAATATTTTAAGAAAACATTGTTATTTCAACACAGGGAACCAAATTTTAAATTTCATATCAGTTTAATTTTAATATTAAAGTCAATCTCTAGCAAGACTTAATACATATTTTTTTCAATTATAGTCAACTTGATCACTTACAAAATTTTTTGACAAAGTTATTCATAAACCTTTTATGACTTAGACACTTTACAACATGTTTACAATCTTCATTTTGTCCTATTTTTTTTTAATAAACAGTCATTTTATTTTAGGACAAAAATATATATAAGACTTTTTTATATAAAATTATTTTTTAAACATTTTTACCAGACATAGATTTTTATAACATTTTTTTTGTGGTACAATTCAAACCTTTTTTTAAAATGAGTATTATTATTATTTTTTTAATTTCAGAATATAACAGGGGTACAAACCCTTTGGTCACATATTATTGCCTTTCCACTGCCTGAATCAAAGCTACAAGTATGCCCATCCCCCAAAGAGTGGGCACCGCCCCATTTGGTATGAATTTACCCATTCCCTCCTGCCCTGTCCCACTGACCCGACACCTGATGAATGTTACTTCCGTATGTGCCTATAAGTGTTGATCGATTACTGCCAATTTAATGGTGAGTACATGTGGTGTTTGTTTTTCCATTCTTGTGATACTTCACTTAGAAGAATAGGCTCCAGCTCCATCCAGAATAATACAAGAGGTATTAGTTTACCATTTCCATTTTTTTATGGCCGAGTAGTACTCCATTTTATACACATACCATATTTTACATTTTGAAACAACCTTTAAATTACCTCTGAATTTAGACAAAATTATTTTTTTAATAAATAACACATTTTTGTGTTTTATAATTGTTTTTATTAGAAACAACTTTATTCTTATACTTTATATACACAATTATACATTAATCAGAATTTTTAACTCTTATTAACCTTAATTTTTAGTGAAAACCTAGGAAGTAAGAAATTGTGAACTGTCATATCAGTATTTTATAGAGGAGAACTATTTTATAATTTTAGAAACATGTTTTCTCATATATAACTTTTATGTGTATTAATAGATGTAAATATATTTGGTCTTTTTATTAAATTTAAGAAATCAAGCACAAATTTGTGTTTATCCATTTTATATTTTAGTGTTTTATCTTATTTGGAAATGGTCTAGATATTTTTACTTTTACCTTTAAGATTTTCAACTATATTAAATTTATACATGTTTATCCCAGTTATTTTGTTTATTTTTACCAATCACACGTAGATTACTTAGGAATACTGAGATATTAGACAAAGCTAGTCATAATTTTATGTGTTTTTTTGTTTGTTTGCTTTTTGAGACAGGGTCTCACTTTGTTGCCTGGGCTAGAATGCAGTGTTGTCATAATAGCTCACTGCAACCTCAGACTCCTGGGCTCAAGTGATCTTCCCACCTCAGCCTCCTGAGTAGACAGGACTAGAGGCATTCACCACCATGCCCAGCTAATTTTTCTATATTTTGTAGAGAAAAGGTCTTGCTATGTTGCTCAGGCTGGTCTCGAACTTCTGGCCTCAAGTCATCCTTCCACCTGGGGCTCCCAAAGTTCTTGGATTTCAGGCGTGTTCTTGTTAACCATTTTTTTTTCTTATGAACTTCATTTGTAAATTTTTAACTATTTTTATATCCTGTGTATATCAGGTATTTACCTAAGGAAGAACCTTAAAGTTAAATATATGGGTATTTTGTCAATAACTCAGAAGATACAGTTGTTTTCATTAAACCAACAATATTAGTCTTACTCATCAAAGAGTTATACAAAGATTATGATATTTTTACACTCAGTTTATAGTTTTATGACCTTAATATATGTAACAGAGACAAATATCTTGTCTGACCAGTAAACCCAGGCAATAATGTATGTTGAAAATTATGAAGATATTTTTATTTTTATTAATATTTTATTAACAAATTTAAAACCAGCTTATTTATCAAAGATTTGCTTAAGTAATGGGATCTAAAATGTATTTCAGTTAATTACTATATATTTTAGCAATTTTTTATGATCCCTGATTTATCTAAATCAATCTGAATATTAATTTTCAAAGGGAGTTTTAGCTACCTATGCCAGGTTTTTCCATGTGGACACAACACAGCACATAATACATGTACATATGTGTAAATATACCTAAACATGTGTCGATACAAAGATCTTGTAGTTTTTTTCTGGAACTTTCGTTATGAGACAGTGATACAAACTTGCCAGTTTATGAAAGGATAGTTGAGTTTAAATTATATTTTTGACAAAATGGTCCAACTTTCCATGGCTAACTTTTGTCTTACTAGGTTATGTAATAAAGGTTGTGCGACACTATTTTGGATAAAGCAATTTTTATAATAGATTTTTTTAAAAACCCTTTTTAAATTATTTTAATGAGTTTATGGTTAAATATTTAAATGTTTATGGTTTAAGTAGGACTGGGTGAATTGTATAAGCAAAACAAAATCTCCAAGTGGCATTGAATTTATGTGGCAAATTTATCTTTTGTTTATCAGTGTGGTTTGACCAGTTAATGTGGGAGGGGAAGCATTTTAGGAAATGATATTTTTTTTTTCCAGCTCTTTTTGGCACCTGTGTGGCAGATAAAGCAATTTTTAGTTAAAACTGGGATACCTTATATTATTGTTTTAAGCTCAAGATTTAGATCTATTTGATCTGAGAGTATGACTTCTATAAACACTTACCTAGGCTTTTTTTTTTTTTTCACTATTAATCCCTTAGTTAACTGTTTCATTACCTTAAGTAATTATAAGGCAAACCTAAATTCACATTTTTAAAAGGTGTCTAGGTTGTTGGTTTCCTTGGAGCTGTTGTAGTTTGTAAAGTCATTAATTTGGAAGCCCTATAAGTCTTTTTTAAAAATCTTGGCTGGAATGTCATAAGTAGTGAGTTTATTTTTGTACTAGCAGAAGAGTCACCAGATTTAAAGTAGAAAAAAATAGAGAGTGAACTTGGAGGCTATGTATGTTAATTCTATAGTTGATTGTAGTTTTTTATCAAGCTTAGAAAGTTTGAATAATGACCATTTGAGTTCTCAACATTTTTGTTTCATTTGTTCATCAGTTTAAAAATGTGTATGAGAATGGACTATAAATTTTGAATGTATAGTCAGCTGGGGTTCCAGAGTTTGGCATACTTTAGACTTTTGAGGATCAGGCTCTATTTTTTATTAATCTTTCAAGACCAAAGAAAATCTTATAAATACTGTCAGAGAATATTAGGAATTTGGACTTGTGTTAGATAGTGTTCTTCCCCCCAGTGGCTTTTAATTGGCCATCTTGCGTCCACCATTTAGGATGTTTATTTTTGCTCTCAGAAGATGTTTAGAACCAAGTATGGGAAAAAATAGCCAAATCATTTACAGATATGAGTAACCAAACCAAAATGAAATGAAAAACCAGAGTGTTCACAGGAATTTTTACCCAGGCATGTAGATCAAACAAAATATTAAACCAGGCATACAGAGGCCAAAGTGAACTTACCAGAAAAGACATGTCTCACAGACAGATTGTGAATTCTGTGGAAATCAGAGTTCTTACACCAGAAGGACCCTTGTCTTTATGCCAGAAAGGGCTTGCTAAAAAAGACTTTTATAGTCCCAAGAGGGATGTAAGATCCTTTATTTAAGGTGTCCTTATAACTAAATTAGATCCTGAATAAAGTCAAAAAGAACCCTCCAAAAGGAGGAACTCTGAGAATCTGAGAGGAGATTCACCACGGTAGAATATTGACTCATGGAAACAGAGAGTACAATGGGCACAGTTAGCACTGCACTGGATTCCAGGGACCACCAATTTGTCTGAGGTGAGTTCATTTAGATCCCATTTAGTCTTAGTCCATTTTGTGTTTCTGTAACAGAATACCTGAGACTGGGCAATTTATTTAGTTCACAGTTCTGCAGGCTGGGAAGTTCAAGCCTTGGCTGATTGTGAGGGCTTTCATGTTGTGTGATAACATGGCAGAGAAGGTCATAAAGGAATCAGATGCATGCAAAGGGAGAACTAAACAGGAGGAGCCTTGCTTTATAACAACCTGTTTTCATGGGAACTAATCCAGTCTTGCAACAATGAGAACTCATTACTGTGAGTATGCCACCAAACCATTAATCAGGACTCTGCCCCCATGACCCAAACACCTCCCACTAGGCCCCACTTCCCAACACTGCCACATTGGGGATCAAAAATTTCAACAAGAGTTTTTGTGGGGACAAACAAAACATATCCAAATCGTAGCAAACACCATTATGTCAAACTAAGTAACAGAGGGGGTGACTCTCAAAAACTGGTCTTCAACCTCCGGGCTGTAGCCCGGTACCTGTCCCTGGCCTTTTATAAACCAGGCTATGTATCACTCTCTGAGCTCTCTCCTCACCCCCTCTCCCTCTGTGGAAAAATTGTCTTCCATTAAACTTAGGAATGGGGCCACACAGCAGGTGGGGAGCGAGCAAAGAAGCTTCATCTTTATTTACAGCTGCTACATCTGCTACCCATGGCTTGCATCACCGCCTGAGCTTTTCCTCTCCGCAACTTCCCTGGAAAAATTGTTTTCCATGAAACCGGTCTCTGGTGCCAAAAAGGTTGGGGACTGCTGCTGGTGCTCTAAAAGAAAATGATGTCAAATATCAAAGATAAGAATATGATCATGTGTTGCACAAATGGTACCTACTGGTATCAGAGGCAGCTTCTTTAGGTGATCAGAATAGGGTAAAGATTCAAAGTCCTGGGCAATCTTAAGTATTAGGAGGGACAGTGGGTCATTATGGTGGGCAGGTGTAAGGAAAAGCATCATGGAGGAAAGTGGGCCTTTAGTTTACCCCATAAGGACTGGTGAAAAGGAATGTGGCAGGTATTCAGTAGGGGGTGAGTTTACAGGATGACAAAACTGAACAAAATCTGGGCATTATACACTATATGTGTTGTGAGGGAGAATTGAAGAGCATGTCTTAGCTGGACCAGAGGATTTGTGTTGCAGTGTAGTGGAAAGAGTATGGCACTGGAGTGTGAAAGAAATATAGAACCAAGCAGAGGAATCTGAATTCACTTTAGCAATGGCGAACTTATGAGTGACTTTCAGCATGAGAATGATCTGATTAAATGGTGCTTTGGAATGGTCATCTGGGCAACATGAAGTTGTTGGAGCTGTCTTTAATCAATGCACAATTTTTTGAATGGATAAATAGACCATAATATGTCAGGAACTAGTTTATTTAAATCCTTTATGTTAGTGACTTGTATTTGGCATGCAGCTACCTAACTCAGTTCTCATGCTTCTTGATTACATTCAGGTTTTCAGAAACAGCTGTGTAGGTCATCAGGCATCTCTGATTTTCTTTTAAAAGGCGTCAGTAAGTGTTGAGAAAGAAAAGACTCATTCAAAACTTTCAGTTTGCCTTTCAAACCAAAACCCAGGGATAATTATTCATAATCAGTCCTAAGTCTGAAATGTGACATTGTTCCATGAGTCACCATCTAGGTTTTAAGCACATATGCACAAAAAAAGCACAAGGTAATTCCACACATGCTATTTGGGAAAGCATTCAGAGAAATGTTCTGCCTTTTTCTGTTGACTTCCTGTGTATAAATCTGTAATCCTAACAGCCCAAGGACACTCTCCAGTCAGAGTACATTCATTAAACAGCATGTGTAGAGCACCCACTGTATGCAGAAAAACTAGAGTGGGGGCTGGTTACAAAAGAAAGGAGATGTTTTTGCCTTTTGGTATAAATAGAATAGAATGTTTGAAAAATAGGAGGTTTGAAAAATGTATGAGAATGTTTGTGAAGCAATATCTAAGAGGGGACAACTGAGATATAAACTGAAGTTAATGCCAAATGGCTAGGAAAAAGTCACAAAATAGGATCAAGGCATGAGGGAGTCACAAGACTAATTTTCTCACCTGAGCCATTTTTTCCTTGGATTGGTGTGGGTTACCAAGAAAAGGGAACACTGTGTTTTCCCTCTTGGCAAGTACTTTCAGTTACTGAAGACTATATCATCAAATTTGGAAATGTCTATTTTATTAACGTTGTTCCTCAATGGCAAATCATCACATATTTCTAGAAGAGCCAAAATCTTTTATGAATGAAATATATTATATAGCAAGCCTTCATAGATGACTCTGGAATCACAGAGTAAGCTCTGTTCCTCATGCCAAGACATTTATAATATTTACTCTGAGCTAACAACGGGACTGCCCTCTGCCCTGGAATGTAAAGTAAATACCCTTCTTCTTAACTCACAAATGAAGGATCTTAGATTATGGTGCAGACATGGGTCCAGAAAACATAACAGGAGCAAGAATTCCAGGGTGGTGGATGAGGTAGCAGAGCTTGGAGCTATCAAGTCAGACTCAGCTGGAGTTGGCAACTACTAATTCAAATGGGTTAAGGATCAAGAACATGGAATCTAAGGGGAAGGTATGGGGTGAAGGAATTGCAATCTGGACCAAAGTTGGCTAGAAACCAAGGCTGATACATAATGGGGAAATTATGATTCAAAATGGGGAATCTAAAAGGTCACTATAGCAGATACGAAGCCAAGTCTAGGGACAACAGTCCAGATTTCTCTTAGCTAAGTGTTTCACAGATTTAAAAGGTCTATATCCCTGAGAACACAGTTAACATCATAGGTTTTGGGATCGGATGGTCTGAGTACAAATCTCACCTCTGCCACCTACCAGCTCTGGTACCTTGAGCAAGTTCCTTAACTGTGCTAAGGCCCAGTTATTGATAATGAGGACAGCTATAGAAATTTACCGCGTGGATTTATGTTGTGAGTTGAATGAGGTAACACATGTTAAATATCTGACCTAGTGCAAGGCATGTAGTAAGCACTCAATGTAAGGTAGGTGCAATTACTATTGCTGCTGCTTCTCTTCCTCCACCACATGGTCATTCACATGATTTGGAATATCAAAACAACAGTATATGGTATTCCAAGAAGATTAACCAAATAATCTCAATTTTCTTTTGGGAATGTTGTCCAAAGATTGTAAAACATTGAAGACAGAAATTTCAGTTACCTGGTATTCAAATATTTATTATCTCAAAGCTCAAAGCCTTCTAAGTGCTGAAACTCAGCTGAGTATCAGATATGTCAACAAGACAATATTCACATTCACAACAGGAAAATAAATCAGAACAAATTCTGCCAAAGCTCATATGAAAAATGGATGATAGAAATTAGTCCCTAACCTAAAGGGAATGGCTTGGTGAGGAATTATTCTCCACATGACCTTGGTCGGTCATGAATGATTAAAATGCCTTTAAAGGTTTACATTTGTTGTGAATTCTTGCATGTTTAGAGCATAGGCACACTTATTCTTACAATAATTTATTATACTTCTTTACCCCCACTCCCACCATGCTTAGTACCTGTGTCTTATACATAATGATAATGAACACTGATATACTGATTGATTCAGCTTATGGAGATTTATAGCTTTTTTTAGCCTTTGTAAAACTTACCTTCAAAAACTAAATTAATATATGCATATTATACCTTATCAAGAATAAAAGATTTTAGTAGCTTAGATTTATAGATAAAATTTATAGAGGAAATGATTTTTGCAATGCTGTATAAAGACTTATCTGTGGTTTAATTTATTCTAATCAGAAAGTGAAATTTCAGTATAAATCTGCTTTTAACTATGCTGGTGACTTCAAAACAATTCTGTCAGTTTTTCACCTTTGCCCTCAAACTTTGCTTTCTCTATTTGAATGAAGTTGGCTGTCTTTTACTGTTTACAAGGCAGGCTGAGAACATTCCCATAATGCCATATTACTTTTTAGAATTTCTATGTGTTATAAGCCACTATTTCTTCTCTTCATCACTCTTGAAAACTTACCAGAAAATCTTGGTTATCTTATAGGCCACTGAACAAATGCTTATTTGGTTTCTGGAGGCTGGAAAAACCCCCCTTTCCAACCTGACTCATCAGTACTTGACAGGTCAGTTATTTATGGGTGGTTGAAAAGGTGGTGAGTCTCCCTAGTGCTAAGAGAAAGTCAGACAGGGTGAGGCTTACAGATTTAGGACTTAGATCTTAGACCTGCAGGTGGCAGGGTATAGAGAAATGACTTTATCCTCTCTGTGTGTAACTGTCTTAGTTCTTTCTTGATGCTCCAAGGGCTGGAGGGTGAACCATTATAAAGATATAACAGATCCCAGAGGGTTAGCAATTCTCAAACATTTTTCAGTTCACAGATGCAACAAATCATCTCCCGCAGTGTATTTACTATTTCCAAATCTGACCCTCTACAAAGAAAATTCCCTTGCTAGAATTAATGGAAAGACTGGAATTACTTTTATAAGATTCTAATAAAGTGATAACTGTTTCATTATTAAATGTTGCTAGCACATTTTCTTGCTGGAAACTAGTATTGTGTGGCCGTGTTATTAAATTAAAATTAAGGGCCATGAGAGGTTGCCTGTGGAAGACCCTTGCAGTCTACCAGCGGCCCTCAAGTCACATTTTGAGAGCGGAGGGTAGTATTGTACAAACTTGACTAATTTCCTAATTCAGACCCAATTGTTGATTTTCTTAGTGAATCATAATGTAGTCCAAGCCAAAGTTATCAAACTTGTAAACAAATGTAAAACAAAGTCCAGCTTCTTTATGTTTTTAAAGCTAGTATTTAAAAGGGGGGAAGATTGAAATGCATTTATCTAAAGTTTTAGGAGCACTTACCTCTTAAAAAGAATTCATGGATCAACAGAAACTTTAACTTTTAAAGATTTTAAACCACCATCTGTGTCACTTCACTCATCTTTGGTCTTGGTTTAGTATAAAGCATGTCTCTGGTCAAAAATAAGACTGTTGCATTGGAAAAAGAACAATTTATAAGAAAAAGCTCAAATCAGAATAATACGAATGAAGTGGTATTACATATAAAGATAAGAGCAAAAGCCAAATTTTCCCCTAAAGGATCTATAAATATCATCAAGAGTCAATGACCTTTCATTTAGCCTTTGAATAGGAAAAGTCATTTTTTAGCTAGACAGCTGGCTGGAAGTAAATAAAAATGGGATTGCAAGGAAGACCAGAGATCTTTCCCACATTGCTGAGACTCTGAAACAGTAATATGGTGCTAAATTTGTACAGATAATGGCTTGATTGACCTACCCTATTCAGCTCTTCTCCCATTGAGATTTTGTTCAAATGGATTTTAAATTTATTTCTAATGAGGCTACTAGGGTGTATGCTATATTGCTAATATGTTTTTCTCACCACTTTGAATGCAGTGTCAATCTTAAAGAGTTCATTGTTTCTAGCTGTTCTACTCGAATATCCATGGGTGTCTCTACTCATGGCCATTTATTTACCTGTGAATCTTCTGGGTATGGGAAGGCCAAGAGTAAAGGGAGAGGATAATAATAAAGGTTTTTAGTTTGCTGAAAGAGACATGAAACAACCCATAGTGACAGAAAGACACTTTTAATCAAGTGCTAAATTATGTGCTAAAGCAAGGTCAGCGTGGGGCCGCAAGGTATAATGGGAAGAGCACAGGCTTTGGAATCTTGCTAACCTGGGTTCAAACCCTAGCCCCAACACGTAATATCTCTAAGCCTCAGTCTCCTCAGCTGCAAAAAGCACTTATATAATGATACTTACCCGACAGGATTTATATGTGTGTCAAATGTGAAACATGTTAAAGTGCCTAGCACAATCCCTGGATCCCAGTTAATGGTGGGTGTTGTGATTATCACAGACAGATATGAGGGAGTTGGTCATGGAGGTGTAATTTGGGGAAAAAGTATTTTATCTGGATGGGAAGGGAATTTTTTCTAACTGGTATAAAGGTAGCCACCTTCTCTATAATGAACATAATGGACCTCAGAAAATCATATCCTATCACCTGCCTGCTTGGCACAACATATGTAATGTAGTTTAATGACTGTAACTTCAGGCATCAGCCTAAAACTACTTGGAGGTAATATTGCTTTGCGTTGCAGTTTCAGCGAAGTGGACAGGCAGAATAGAGTTCAATTTTACAGTCTGGCCTCTCCTCTTGGTCATTACTTAAAGCCACAGAACCATTTTTAATCTTTGCATTTTCCTCTTTGTAAGTAGTTTCTAAGATAGACAGCATGTCATACACTAACTAAATTTCAGATTTTAAAAAGATATTTAGCTCTGTAACTCCAGATGATAAAAAACGCATTTAATGGAGAATGTTCTTTTGCTGTCTGCTTGATCAATAAATTAAATAGATTAATTAAGTCAGGCTGTCAGGACCAAGGACTGTCACTAACGTTAGCCAATGGAGCTGACCCATTTATCAGAGACTGAGGCTGGAGAAAGGCAATCTTCATTCTGTAATTCTGTAATGAATATAAAGAAATAGCTTATGGTGGGAAAACTCTATCTGCCTTCTGGCTGTACCTCAAGAAAAAGTAGATATGGTGGGAAGAAACCCTACCATTGTTATTTTCACTTGCTTAGTCATTTTTTTTCCTATTTTTTTCCCTATGTTTTTCTGTATCTACCTTTGCCCTTTGCATGTCATATGATGTTCTGTCTGAATTTCAGACATAAAAATTATTTCCTTTGCTTATCTAAATCTGAACTATGTGTGGCACAGTACACACCAAAGGTGTATAAAACATCATCCTTGTCTTCATGGAGCATGTACAAAAATAATAGAAGTTGAAGTATACATTATTCTAAATGCTTGGGACTAGTGTTTCGGATTTTGGAATTTTTTGGATTTTGGAATATTTGCATATACATAACCAGTAGAGCATCCTTAGTTCAAAAATCTGAACTCCAAAATATTCCAATGAATATTTCCTTTGAGTATCATATGGGCACACAAAAGATTTTGGAGTTTGGAGAATTTCAGATTTTGAATTTTAGGATTAGGAATGCTCAACTTGTATATGACTGGAAAATTAAAAAAGATCTTAGTGAGGACCAGATCAGCAAAGCTAGAGGAGTTAGGTTAAATTGGAATGGATCAGAATGATGTGAGAGCATTACCAACTGTAGTCAAGCACTTAATGATTTCCAGGTGGTCTTTGCAGATGTCCTACTCATTGGACCCTAGCTGCCTTACTCCCTCCTTTTCTTTCCCCCTCCTTGGATTTTGTCCTTGGTGCACATGATCTTGGACTGGCAAATCTGACCTTGACTTCTGCCTAGTGTTTTCTACCATTACTTCCAGGGCCTTACTCTTAACTATATTACCTGGATTCCTAAAATACCTTGAATAGTTTAGGAAAAAAAATGCTAACATCTGGGCTCCCCCCCAAGCCCCCCTCCTTGACAAAATGCCAATGCAGGTTAGATCAGTGGTCTTTATGTCTAGCATTTTAACTGACATAGGTTCTGAAAGTGCTTTATGGAAAATTGTTTTAGTTGTCCTTCTTAGCATTCAGTCTCATAAGGCTAATGGTGACCCCTAAAACCTCTACTTTTTCTTTGATAACCCAATTATTTATCTGCTTACTAACAAATGTTTATTAAGTGGCCATTATGTGCTAGGCACATGTGAGCACTAGGGATATAAATATGACACATTCAGTGCCCTCAAAGAGCTCCCTGTATCATAGGAGAGACAGACGTACTAAAAAATAAAGACAATCCCCAACTTACGATGGTTTGACTTAGGATTTTTCAACTTTGTGATGGTATGAAAGCTATACGTGTTCGTTATGCTCCTTGACTTATGATGAGATTATGTTATTAGGACGTAACCCCTTCATTAGTTGAGGAGCATCTGTATATATAGTGTGGTGGATTCCATAAAACATATCTACAGTCGTCCCTCTGTATCCATGGGGGATTGGTTCCAGAACTCCTCTGGATACCAAAATCCATAGATGCGCAAGTCTCTGATATAAAATGGTATCGTATTTGCATATATCCTACTACACACATCCTCCCATATATTTAAGTCATCTCTGGATTTCTTATAATACCTCATACAAAGTAAATGCTATGTAAAAATAGTTGTTATATTGTATCGTTTTTTATTTCCTTTTTTTAAAAAATTTTTTATTTTTTTTGAAATATTTTTGATCTGAGGTTGGTTGAATCCATGGATGCAGAGCCTGTGGATACAGATGGCTGACTGTAAAAGGAAAAGGTGGTCAGAGAAGGCCTTAAAGAGAAATTTGAGCTCGGTCTAAAGGATAAATAGGTGTGTGTTAGGCAGAGGAAGGGAGGGGGAGGGCATTCCAGGCATAAAAAAGCCTACATAAATGCCTAGCAGAGTTAAAAAACAAGGTACATTTTGAAAGTAGTTTGAGGCTGAAATTTAGCGTAAGTACAAGTGAAAGATGTTCCAGGAAAGGCTGACATAGACTTGAACGTGCAGGCTTCTTTATGCCACATTACAGATCTGGACCTTATCTTGAGGCATATTGGTGATCTGTAATTTGTGAGTTTCTTGCCATGAAATAAATCATTGTTTACTCTTATGGGCTGAATTGTGTCCTACCTACCCATTCATATATTGAAGTCTTAACCCCCAATACCTCAGAATGAGACCATATTTGGAGATAAGGCCTGTAAAGAAGTAATTAAGGTAAAATGAGGTCATTATGGTGGGCCCTAACCCAATCTGACTACTATCCTTACAAGTAGAGGAGATGAGGACACAGACACAGAGGGAAGACCATATGAAGACACAGAAAGAAGACTTCCACCTACAAGCTAAGGAGAGAATCACTTAGAAGAAACCAATCCTGTGGACACCTTGATCTCAGACTTCTATCCTCCAGAATTGTGAGAAAATAATTTTCTGTTGGTTAAGCCACCCAATCTGTGGCACTTTGATATGGCAGCCCTTGCAAATGAATACCATTACAAATAATATAGTTCCAAACATTATAAATAAGTTATCTTTTAAAATAAATAAAATTACATTCAAGTTTTACATCATGTAATAATAACATTATGTTCCTTCACTTACAGAGTATAATATGCTTTCTTGAGTGTAAGAGAAATCAATGAAGCCATCTTAATATTCTAATCAAGGCAGAGGCAATATTAGATTTCTGTTAGGAAAGTTATTTTAGGAGCATTGTGGAGGGAGTATTAGAGGACACTATGACTAGAAACAAGAAGAACCAGTTAGGAAAGTATTGAGGATCTTTATGGGGCTTATAAATGCCATAGAGCCCCTCTTACCTGCCTGAGTTCTAAACCAATTTAGAAATAAAACACAAAGTTGGGAGTTAAAAGTGTAAATAATACCTTTAATACTATAAAGGTTAGACAGTTGGAGGATGTGACTGAGCATAAAAAACTAAATAAACCTATTTATTCTCTGTATCCCAGACTGGAACTTGGAACAGCCCATCTAAGAAAAATTTAAATCTGTGCAACAGAGTACACTTGCTCAGATCACTCCCACCCACTGGTCTGGGTAGAGAGGAAGGGAAAAGAGACCAAAGCCCGTGTTCCACCCAATTGAGAAATGTGGATCATTTAATCACCCATAAATTTATGTAAATGCTTTTTTCTTTTGGGGCAAGGTGATGAGGGGGGTAGTCATTCAGATTTATTACAGTATCCTGAGGGATAACAAATTCCATTATGTTATATCTGCTACATAAAATAGGACTTCTAAATTAGAAGCTAAACTAGGAATTTGCTACTCTAAATACCCTTTCTCTTTCTCGCCACCTCAAAAGCTTCCAATGACAGATGATAGAGCTAAATCTTAGGAATAATTTAAGAACCAGGGCAAATTCCTCTCAGGCCACAGTGGCCCCATGATCTGTGAACTTGTTTCACTGTCCCAGACAGCTTAGCTGTGGTCAAAAGCTCACACAACAGTTGTTAATTCCCAAAGTTTCTTTCTAAGCTATAAAGAATAGCTGCCTTTTGCTACCTGGCCCAGCTAATCAGAACCTGATTTCCAGAACTAAAACATAGCTTCTATCACTGCATTTATGATGAAAATGGCATAAGATTAAATACTATTTCCTGGGCTTCTTTGGTTCCTCAGTCTCTGTCGAGGAAGAGCACAGTTCATATTTTGAGTTGAATAACACTGGCCACTTCAATTCTAACTCTGAAACATGAAGTGATTATTTTCTTCCACCGTTTTTTTTTTACCCTGGGTGGCAGAGCTTGTCTTAATATGAAAGCTATCCTTCTTAAATAGTATATGACTTCCTTTAGCTCTTTGGCCCCTAAAGGAGAAGCTTGATGTGGAGCTGCCATTAAAAACTCTTGTCATAATGCAGAGGAGATATTAGCCAAGCAACCAATTACCTTCCTTGAATTCTGGATGTTGCCCTGCTAACTGGCATTCACTTAGTCTCTAGGCTGTGTTATAAAGAGCCTTTGGATTCCCACATTGTGTTTTTCTTTTCCTTTCAATTTTATAGATTGATCAATTAACTTCAGAGGCCAAGCAAAAAGAAAGAGCCCCTCAGGCTAAAGATAGTCCTCATTCAGGAACAATTATTAGGTGGCATTCATTGCTCCTGAGCTCTGAAAATTTGGAGGGAACTCACCATGTTTCTGGAAAATATCCTAAGACAGCAATGCAGGAGGAAAGTGGCAGAGAAACTGTTTTAAGTTGGGAAAAGATGCAAAGCCAGAATATTCAAAGTGGCATATTTGAGCACTTACTCAGAGTACTTCTGGAATGTTCACTCAGTTAAATTCAGAACACGTACAGGTGGGTTACCTTCCTTCTGCACTGACCACACAGTTCGTCTATTATTTATAATGATGCCTTTCCAGTGGTAATTGAATGAATAAATTAATGAAGGAATGAGTATTCAAATGATAGTTATGCAAATATAGCGTTACTTCTGACCTGTGATTCAGACAATGAATAAAACAATGAAATCCAAGGGAATAGTCTTTTGGAAGTTGTGGGTCAAAACTCATTAGTAGGTTGTAGAATCAATTCAGGAGGTTACAACCAGCATTTTAAAGAAATAGAGTGGAAGGAAATGGAAAATGTTGGAGTGCGTTTTAAATAGGAAGGATACTTTTTTTGGTAAATGTTTTTGTTATATGCATGTGTGTAAGTATATACTGGATCATGAGTAAAAATGCATTTTGAAATTTAAGTCACAGTCAAAATAGTTTGAGGTTGGCAAACTGGCCCACAAACCAGATTTGGCATGCAGCTTGTTCTTGTAAATAAAGTTTTATTGGAACATAGCTATGCTTATTCATTCACATATTGCCTAGGGCTTCTTTTGCAATACAATGGCAGAGGTGAGTAGTTTCCACAGAGACTTTATAACTACAAAGCCTAAATTATTTACTCTGATTTTTCACGGGAAAATGTTGTGGACCCCTGTGTTAGAAGATACTGGAGACGTTTAGGCATGGACAACCTGGTTTTTGTGGCTTAGAAAAAACCAAAACCTAATATAATCAGTTTCTGTGTAGTTGGGTGTTTATTTATCTTATTTCTTTGGAATCAGAGCAAACATTACTAGAATTTGACCACTTAAAAGTGTATTTGAATTGAGCTAATGACAGATAATTTAAAAATTGGGGCCAAAAATGAATGTGTGTTCTTGACTAGTGGGTTGGGGCTATCTGGTCTAGTGCGTAGCAAATGTTCCTCACCCTTTGTAAACTTTGCAAACACTACCCAAGAAGACTAGAAGCCAATATGACCAACTTACAATCAAAAACCCAAATATAAAAGCAGTTAGAGATGGGGGTAGACATGATGTGTGCAAGGAATAGAGCAGAACAAGTAGCATCTAATTGCCTCTTCTCTTTTCCCAAATAATGGCTACTTAAGTTACTTACCAGCAAAAACCGATTGCTTCTTATTTGCATTTGTTTAATCCATGCTTATTGAGCAATGTATACAAGATCTGTGATGAATGCTGACAACCATAACAATCCACATGGCTAGAGCACAGGGTATGTGGATATGATGGTGAAGGGATGAGATTGGAGATACTGGTAATGCCCATGTAGTGCATGAGAGGGGCCCACTGAACCCAGCTAAGGAGAGAATGGCCTTTATCCTGTAGGAAATGGGAAGCCGTGGGAGGCAGGGAGGCAGGGTAGGCAGATAATTAGATATGTTTCAAACACACTCTTTGCAATATAACTGATAGATTGGAGGGGCTAGAAAGTGGAGGAAGGAAGATTAGTGAGAAGGTTATTTTATCAATCCAGTTGAGAAATCATGAAGGCCTACAGTGAGTGCAGTGAGCCTGTGGACCAACTCATGGGTATAGATGTAAAATATATTTAGGAGGTAGAAGCACAAAGTTTGTATAGAGGAATGTTAAGAGATTCATCTGTAAGTTAAATAGGGACCTCTGATGGACTGCCTTTTACCCTTCATTAAGGAATTCAGTCATTTTTTTTTTTTTTTAGATATAAGGTGTCCCTATGTTGCCTACACTTGCCCTGAACTCCAGGGCTCAAGCAATCCTCCTGCCTCAGCCTCCCCAGTAGCTGGGACTACAGGTGCATGCCACTGTGCGCAGCTAGGAATTCAGTCTTTATCCTTAAAGGTGCTGGGGGCCTCTAATGGAAAATCACTCTACTGCACTATGAAAGAATGGATTGAAGGTAGATAAGCTCAGAGGTAGAGAGACCCATTAGGAGGCTATTTCCAATAGACCTGGTTAGAAAGTGGTTTTGAGTGAAACTGTGAGGCTATTGAATTTCTCCTATCTCTTCCTGGACACAAGTAGAAAAATTTGGTTTGTAAGAATACACCATTTAGCTATATTGTAAGATTTAGAAGGTATTCCAGACATACTAGTAGCAGGGTGTTGGACTGCTCTCCCATGCAAAGTTCTGAAATTTTTTATGTGGACATGTATTTTGGGGAGGTACTAACTCTTCTGCTGGGATAGGTTATCCTTTAGGGATACTCTTTCCCTTCAGGGTATTTAATTACCTGCATCTGCTCTAAAGAGAACTGGAGAAAACAATGGACCCATTCCTTCCTTTTCCTTTTTCTTTTTGAAATCCAGTACCAAGGATATTTGCAACAGCAGTAGTTGACTGCAGAAAAGAACTTGATGACTTGTCCCCAATGGAGCATCTGACATTGTGACATCATCTCACATATATAATTGTTATTTATTTGATCCCTAAAGAAACATAAGTGCTGCTTCTGTGGCAGTGGAAATTTGCATAAGCCCAAGATCTCCTGTGAAGCTGTACCCTTCCAATTAATCTTTGCAAGGGGAAGGGATTATAGTCATCTGTGAATTACACTGCTAATTAATTTTTGCACAAATCAATTTTATTTTGTGAAATACACAAGTCAACCTTGCACAGATTGGAATACTACATACATCCATATCCTTAAAATGTCTCCAGTCAAATCATCAGTCCATTCTTTCTCACAAAGGAATTCAAATGCATTGGATGCAGACATTTTCTTACCCTTCTGTGTTAAATCTGATGTTTGAAGGTGTCTTGAATGATCTTTTTTCTTTTTCTGAACATATGTTTAATATCAAATATTCATTTCTTTTACTATCAAGTATCCTACCTTGTGCAACACTGTTGGCCTGGAGAGAAATGTCAACTTTTCTTTGGGCCTCAGTACATCTTTCTGGGCAGTTGTTTTTTTAATGCAAGTTTTTTTTTTTTTTTTGAGGGAAGAAACATGTATTTTTAGTGTCATTCACTCAAGGCTCTGAGAGACTGTTGTAAATACATCTTATTTTTATTTTTTATTAATATTTTTAATTGACAAATCATAATTGCATACATATATGGGGTGCAACATGATTTTTTAATATATGTATACAATGTAGAATGATTACGTCAAGCTAATTAACTATTCATCACCCCACTTATTTTTTATGGTGAAACATTTGAAAAGTACTTTCCTAGCTATTTTGAAATATTCTTTATCATTAACTATAATCACCCTGCTGTTATAAATATATTTTAGTGGAAATGTCCTTTTAGAATAACTTTTCCCCAAAATTCATATGTCATTTCATGGTTCCCTATAGAATTCTTTTTTTTGTTTCCTCCTGAGTTGGAGGGACTATTTCTAACAAAAGTAAATCAGTGACCAGTTTAATCCAGAAGGAGCTATAGCCAAGTTGTATCAATAAAGCTACAGGAATGTGAGTCACATGCAGATATCCAACAATAGCAAAAGGGAGAGAGGTTGTGTTTGTGAGGACCAGTTCCCACTCTTCTGATTTCATTTCTTCTTTAGGATCTTTTCCACCACCACCAAGCTGGTGCACATTTCTGATTGTTGGAAAAACATCTGTTTCACTGGATGTAGTGTGACTACTATTTAATATTTTTTTATTGATCTCTGTTTTGGTGGAATTATTCCAAATAAAGTGTCTCTTTTTTATATCTATCCCTTGGAGATCCATAGTAACACTTACCCCTGGGATGCTCTGTTTACTATCATTACAATTGATATTACCCTTGCAACTATTTTACAACACCTTCTTTGAAGAAGGCTACAGATTAAATGAGCTTGGAGCCAGCAGTCAGTGCTATGAATAAGAATAGTAGCTATTTATTGAGTGCTTACAATGTGCCAGGCGCTGGGCTACACACTGTATATGCATTATCTCATTTTATCCTCACAACAACTTCATGAGGGGATTACTAAGAAAGCTTGCTTTATTGGAAAATATAATAAAATTGTGATTACTCATGCTTGTGAATAGAAGTGGTAGTGAGGTCACTATATTACTGTGGAATATATACTTATATTTATATTTAACTATGAATAGCAATAATGACTAACATGTGTTGAGTGCTTAACTATGTGCCAGGCACTATATTAAGCATTTTATCTGGATTATTATAAAGGAGGTTATAAATTTATGGATGAGGGAACCAAGAATCAGAGATGCTAAGTAACTGGCTCAAAGCCATAGCGTAAATCGGGCAACGGTGATTCATTCTGGGTTTTGGCTGACTCTTTAGTCTGTGCTCTCAGCTCCTACCTACCGTTTACCAGCTGTCCTATGTGTCTCCCCACCATATCCTACATTCTTTGTAGCTGTCTCTTATATTATTGGGGAAAACTGTCAGGGTGGCATTATGTTTTTTCTCTTTGTAATTTTCTTCAGGATACTTATTGGCTGTACTGGAACTGTTCTATTCTGTACTCCTAAGAGAAATTGTCTTTAGGAAAACCTAGGTCTTTTTTATTGTTTTATGTTATTTCTAAATAGTTAGGAATATAGAAGCTATTCATATCCCTTATGGAATGCTTCCTATCTTTCTATGTAAATGATACCAGGGTCCTGAGTTCTCTTTGAAAATACTCTGACTGTAAAATCACCCCAAATGTGTAACCATCCCCTTTGTGAATTTTTTCCTAAGACTCTGGACATCATTTTCAGATCCCCCCAAAAGATAAACATGTGGGGGAAAACTCAAAGTAAATAATCACTCATATAAGTTCTTAAATGTTCATAATGGAAACAAATATGATTTGAAAGAGTTTGAGTATGAAAAGATACCCTGAAAAAGTGTATTTCTATTCATATAAATCTCATTAAATCAGACTTAGTCAGAAAGTCAGTTTATTTAGAAATATTGTATATTCAAGTTGTCTACTAAAGAAAATTTTCTTTGATAATGAAGTTGCCTTTACAACTGTTCTAAAATGTAGAAGGAAATCCATAGGTAGTCTTTCCATTGGTCCAAATGATATATTTTTCGATTATCACATTATAATACAATTCTGGGACACAAAAGTAGAAATGTAGAACCAGATGCTGCCATTTAATTTCTCTTGTCCTTAATCTCTTCATCTATACAATAAAAGGATTATCTTGTTGATGTTTAAGTTCCTTTCCAACTCCGGCATCATTTTTTTATCCTTACCGTGGGTGATTTGGCTCTGACTAACCTTTTCATTATTTAAAAATTCTAAGTTACAATAGTCCTTCTGGGGTTTTTTTTCTGAAAGAGAAAAAAAAGAGACTTTTACTAGTGTAATATGCCTAATTCTAAACTCCCATGTGTAGGAGGGACAGGAAAAACTTGGAAGGATTCCAAACATGACAGACAAACATGATTAGAATGCAAACTGGAGACATCTTAGATGTTAACAAAATATTGATGTGTATGATGCCTTCTCTCCTATTTAATCCCTATTATACGTTAGAACTTCCTGACTCTTATGGCAAATACCATATTGAAGGAACACTTTTGTACACTTTAATTAAATTATTTAAAAAAATATTTTGTGGAGGTTAGATTTATAATCTCAATTAAATTATAAGTTCCTTAAGTACAGAGATCATGGTTTTCTCTTGTTTTGTATTCTCCACAGCGCTTAGCATCCTAAAGGACTCATGGTCAGCATCCAGATAATTGTTAAATTGTATCTTTTGTTGAGAAGCCCTGTATAACATAGTATCATGTACAAATTCTGGCCAAGGTGTTGGGCCAAGCAGAAATGAAATATTATAACACTACAAATGCAGGGAGCACAGTTTGGGGGATGTCCACAATTGTAGCTCTGACATGGGCAGTGCATGGGCAATATATATAGCCAAAGTTTTGTACCCCCATAATATTCTGAAATAAAAATAAACAAAAACAAAAACCAAAAAACACTACAAATGCACAAAATGCTGGATAAAATTATTTTATAACGTACATAACCATGCCTGAATGTACAGAAAGGATATCTCCAGATGTCGGAAATGAAGAAGGAAATCATAGCTAAAGTGGTAGATGATAATTGAATCTGCACAGAATGTGAGGGACCTGGACTCCAAACACATTATCTTAAGCAATGGAAATCTAATGCCTCACAGGTTTGAAGCACGGGCAGTTTTTCAAGTTTGTTGGGACCTGAAACTTATACAATTTGGAAAGCTTTTCTTAAAAATTATCTTACTTTTCAATTTCACCAAAACTTATGACCATGTAGACACATTTATAGAGCCATTGCTTGGGCCATGGAAGGAGCCCATGAAGTGAGGCCCTGAAAGCTAATCTTCATTAGCTACATGGTAAATCTGCCTCTGGCCTTTTGTCAAAGTCAGAAGCTTCATAAAGGGCAAGGAGCTGTACTTAGGTTCCCTATATGGAGCCCAAAGCCAGAAAAGCAATGCATTATCTACAGATAGCTACCAGAATATCTGCACTGGCTGGCTTAGGGTTTTGCAGGTAATTCACTACTTAACCGAGGCTTCAGGTCACCTGAGAGTAGAACTCTACCCTTAAGTTTTAAAAGCTAGAGTCCATAAATGGATGTAAAATCTGTTTGACTATAGTGAATCATCTTGTACTCAGGCAGCGGCATCTATGAAACCACTCCAGGAGACCATGACAACCCATGGCCTGTTCATGTCTTCTGCAGAAAATATGCTCAAATATCCATGGAAGATGAACCCATAAATAAAAATTATAAAATATATGAGAAACTTACAATAAAATGATACTCCACAGAACCAACAGATGAAAGAATTCATATCTAAGCAACCAGAGATAGTAGAGCAATATAAAGGGGACATCAAAGTAAGAAATGTAAAAATGTGTATGTGTGTATATATATATAAACATACATGATTTTTCATAAAGTCTCATTCCTTCATCTTAGTTTGGAATTCTTGTCATAGAATTCATGTCTGTAGACATGGCAGCTTATAAACAGATGAAATTTACTTCTCACTATTCTGGAGACTGGAAGTCTGAGATCAGGGTACCAACATAGTTGGGTTGTGGTAAGGACCTTCTTCTGAGTTGCAGAAAAGAGCACAAGAAAGCTCTCTGGGGTCCCTTTTATAAGGGCATTTATTCCATCCATGGAGGCTCCACATTCATGGCCTAATTACCTCCACAAATCCCTACATCAAAGTACCATCACATTGGGGGTTAGGATTTCAAAGTATGAATTTTTGAGGGATACAGACATTTAATCCACTACAGACTTCAAGCATATATAACATTTTGCCTCATAGAAGTTATATTAGCATTGGGTAAGTTATGCTGTAGTAATAAACCCAAAATCTCAGTGGCTTACAAAGAAAAAAAAATGGTTGATTTCTTACTTTTGTCAGGAGTTTTCTGGAGGTTGACTGCAGCACTGCTCATGTCCTCTTCACTCTTGGATCTGGACTAAAGGAGCAGCTTCTATCTGGGATATTGACATTTTCAATTCAGAGGAAAAAGAGCAAAGTGGTAAACCACTTGATAGCTCTTAAAAGTTCTAGTAAGCAGTGAGAGTAATTTTTACTCATGTTGCATTGCTTAAGGCAAGTCAGGTGTCTAGGTGTGATGAAAATGATATAGAAGCATATAATCCTCCTGTAGGAAGGAATAATGAATATGTTGAACAAAGAATAGAACATTTGATTTGACAAATAGAAAATATTTGATATTAGCAAGTGAGTCAAGTCATTCTGGTATTTATACAGAGGCTTGAAAATCATTATTTTAGGTAGTTTTTCCTTGTAATTTTATATTCTCCTAAATTCTTTTTTGATATGATAAGGATTATCATCATTATTGTCACATTAGCTGGATCCAAATATATGGGCATGAATGTCATTCTCTCATTTCTACTTCCATTTCAAAGTTCTTTCACAATCTTTATCTTGCCTATCTGCAGACCTCTAAAGTATGTTTTGATTTTTAAAAAATTTCTCTCTCTCTCTCTATCTGAAGCTTAGGATGTGTGTAGCATGGGCAGGGTAAATGGGGTGGAACATGTTTTTCTTTCCTCCCCAGGGAAATCTGATCTTCACTAACCTTGCTATGAGTGCCAGAATAGGTTAGTTCCAATGGCAAAACTCGTCCTCTACCCACAAATCAGGTCCACTTCTTGGACTGGTTATTGATGCTGCCAGGATACATGGAAGTGAATAAAAGGAAAAGCCATGTTAATTTCAAGCTCCATTTAGAAACGCACTAGAAAAATCAATGGCTGGTAAATAGAAATCGGCAAAATTGGCAGGAAGGATTTTTATATTCAAGCATAGAAGGGCCTGGAATATAAATCTGCACACTGACCAGATAATAACCAAATAAAATGATGATACTAGAAAGGCACTTGACAAGGCTTTTTCCAAATGTTTCAGTGCACTGAGGAATGTCTGCTTCTTGGATTCACTGAACCAAGATTATGTCATTTTAAATTTGGGGATTAAAGTTTTCATTAAAGTTTGTCATTAGTTTTCTCTAGCCTCACTGATTTCACAGAACTGAAGTAGGCAGATACTGGCTCCTGGAAGGAGAGATTAACTAACACCTTTAGTGCTAAAGAGATGTAGGAAACCTGGATTCTAGTGGAGTATACTTACGAGGGGCTCTGTTGTCAGGCTTAAAGATAATTTTCTATGACGAATTTAATCTCATTGTCACTAAATCTTCAGTGTTACATCTGAGAAATGGGGACACTATTCTGAGATCTCCCTAGCTTCATATAAAATGAGAGGTTTTCTAACTTTGTGATATTGGAAGAGAGAATTACTTCTCTCACCCTCATCCTTACCCATCCCTAGAACTATCCTGAAGTGCATTTTTCTCCATGAAGCCCCCTGGCAATTGCAGCCCTCACTTATTATTTTTTTTTTCCTTTTTACGAACTTCTGGGGAAATTTATAGCTTGAAATACACTATGACGCTATAGTCTTCAGTATTGTTTCTTAATTTTTAAAAACTATAATATTATGGGGGTATAAATGTTTTCATTACATGGATTGCTTTTATACTGCTTGAGTCAAAGTTATAAGTGTGCCCATCACCCAGATAGTGTACATTATACCTATTAGGTGTGATTTCACCCATCCCTTCCTCCCCCCTCCCACCTGCACTATTTCTGTTGAGTTTTATTTCCACCTGTGCACATGAGTGCTGATTGGTTAGTTCCAGTTTAATGGTGAGTACATGTGGTGTTTGTTTTTCCATTCTGGTGATACTTCACTTAGAAGGATGGTCTCCAGTTCCATGCAGATTGTTGCAAATGGTATTAATTCATTTTTTTACTGCTGAGTAGTACTCCATGGTGTACATATACCACATTTCATTAATCCACTCATGAATTAATGGGCACTTCTGTTGATTCCACATCTTTGCAATTGTGAATTGTGCTGCAATAATACTTTTATATCACTTTGGTGTTGTGCTTAATATTGAGGACAAAAAAGTGGATATGGCTCTTACTTCAAGATGCTCATAGTCTAGTGGAAGAAGATAGAAAAGTAACTGGACAGTTAAAATATAGTATGAAAAAAATATGTGAAAAACACCAAGAGGTAAGCACAGGGTGCTATGGGAACCCTTAGTTGTTTATGTTTTTTCTACCCAACCAGACAGAAAATTTGTCTAGTACAAGATCCATGTCTTCCATTCTTCTCCTATTCCCCATAGTGCCTGTTTTGTACTACCCTTGGTCTGGAACTCTTTTGTTTCCCCCAGATAAATGCATTCCTTGCTCTGTCTATTAAGTCTTTGCTTACAGACCAAAGACACTTGAGCTGACTATGTTATTCAAAATTGCATCCCTCTGCCCTCCCCCGTCAACACACACATACAGTCACATTCTAGAAATACATATCTTCTTTCCTTGCTTTATTTTCTATTTAGTACATATCACCATCTCACATACCACATCAGCTACCTATTTAATCTTATTTATTGTCTGCCTTGCCTGCTCTAGGGTGAGCTTTATGAGGACAGGGATCATATCTGTCTTATTCACTGTTTTATCTCTGGAGAGGCCTGGAACAATGCAGGGCACATCATAGTAATTCAAAAGATATTTGTTGAAGTAATGGATAGGTGATAACAGCACAGTTCAGCACTCAAATAGTAGTTTCTTTAATTGGCTGGATGATTTCTCCTTTGATCATTGAAAAGAGAAACTACCTCTACTACACTACTACAACATCTACTTTTGATTTGGCTTAATATTGGAGGGCCTGTTCTGCCATTCTTAGACCTTGAGTCGTTGGCTCTCTTCTGGCCATATTGGAGCCCCCATAACTTTGCAGGGACAATCACTATCTGCAACCTTAACCAAGCTTGCTTTTACCCTTGAGAGCACTTAGCATAGGGACCATGCTTTGAGAATCACTGACATAGCTAATGAAAACTCCACTTTTAAATTTTGCTTTATATGTATCATATGTTCATGACCATGATAATTTTGCCCTATACATTTATTTTTATTTGGAATCTTCCAAAGTAGGAAAACTTTATATTTAAGAAGTCAGGGAGATTCTTCTTTCTTCGATGCCCACTTGACAAATCAAAATGTTTCTTAATGCTGATGTCAGTTATTAAAACCTATATACAAAATATTTGGCTAGTTCCAAGGCAAAGGTTGAAAAAAATAGCATTAATTTCTATTTTGAAGATTCTTGATTATTTTTCCTATTGGAGGAGTAAAAACTGGTTCACACATATACACCCAATTGCTTTTTTAGCATCTAGCTTCAGGTAAAGTTTTTTTTTCCCCCAAATCATTAATTCTTAATTTTTCAGGTTAAATATTAATGCTAAGTTTTTCTTTTCATTTTATTTTTAAATTTCAGAATATTATGGGGGTACAACCACTTTGGTTACATATATTGCCTATTAACTGCCCAAGTCAGAGCTACAATCATGCCCATCCTGTAGACAGTGTGCCCTGCACCCATTAGGTGTGAGTTTACCAATCTCCTCCACCCTCTTCCCACCTGCCCGACCCCTGATGAATATTATTTCCATGTGTGCACATAAGTATTGATCAGTTAGTACCAATTTGATGGTGAGTACTAGTGGTGCTTGTTTTTCCATTCCTGTGATACTTCACTTTGAAGAATGGGCTCAGGTAAAGTTGTTTGTTAAGGTTTTTGGGTGTCATTTTTGGGAAGAGATTTAAAATCAGCATAATTGAGGAACTTACAAATGTAGCTATTCAAAAGAACTCAGAACCAATTTGGGAATATTGTCTAAGTCAGATTTGCAATGTAAACATCAAATGTGAGCAACAGAGCCATCAGCAAGACATTTTTTCTTGAGCTATACTCAGGGGTAATGCAGATAAAGTAAGTTCAGTCGGTGAATAAACAACATTGTTTAGTGGAAGAGAGGCCAAACAATCTCATAGAGAAATAATGTACCAGACCTTGAGAAAAATGAAGTAAGGCTCCAAGGAAATTTGGGAAACATTTAGTAGAAATGTAAGCCTCCACACAGTAGCACATCATTGGATAATGCTGCTGGTGGCTTATAGGAAACTTTGTGGATTAAGACTCTTCTGGCTTTTATTCCAGAGACATCTTTCTGCCACGTGGCTTTACGCTGTCCTTACTGCTACTTCAGCACATCTTTGTGTGCATGGTCAGATTGCATGGACCAAGGTGTGGTACCTTGCCTCTGGACCATGATACCACTTAGCGTGGACCCTGACATATTGGATCAGTCAGAAATGTAGTTTCATTACACTCAGTGCCAGCTTGTCTTGACCTTTTCTTTGATCTGGGTTTACGCTAATATTTTATTATCTCTTGATGTGACAGTTCAATGGTTCTCTGAATTTCTTATATATGGGTAAAATTATAATCATGATTTATTGAGTACTTTGTATCTGATAGGCACTGTGCTCTGTGCTTTATGTATTACTGTTTTAATCTTTACAACAACCCAATGATGTATATGTATTCTTATTACACACATTTCAAATATATTAAAACTGAGGCACAATAAAGTTAAATAGCTTGCTCAACCTCACTTACGCTCTTGTCCACTCTACTGTCACCTTTGCTGTGATTTCCAAAAAGGCAAATATCAGAGGGTGTGGGATTCTTTTTGGAGTTGGTTCTAAACAAACCATTATGTACATCTACATGGCTAATCATAGTTAACCTTATGAGTGTGCCAAGTAATTTCAGGGGCTCCTGCTAGGTCTCTTTGTTCCCCCAAATATCTTTCCTACTGAACTGCTAATGCCTAAAATCTTAAAATTGAGAAACACTTTATTTTGGCTTGAAACGTTTTGTTCCCTGTTTAAAGGGCCAGTACTTCTATAAGTCTAAATATAAAAAATATTACTGGGCATTAACATAAGTGTATTTTATCAGCTATCTTTCTTTAATGAACAAATTTTGATGGGAGCAAGTTCAGAAAATGTGTGGGCTGTAGATTCCTGAAATTAGTAAGAAAAAAGGAATACCAAGGGAAATATGGCAGAGGAAGACATTAAAGGTATCAAAGGATCAACTGCAACTTGATTTCCAATTGAGCCAGCCACAGTTAATAAATGATTTTCCGGGATGTGGTGTATATTAGGAGTTATTTACAAAGTCATATAAAATATTTTATCATATAGGGAGAATTAGATTCTTTGTAAATTATGTTTTTGTTTGATTTGAGGTTTTCTATTTATATTGAGTTGTGCATATTTAATGTAAATAACTAATTATGAAATAATCCAATACTGGTTGAAATTTACAGTGGGACATTGCCTTCTAAGGGCATTTATCTCCAGACTAATGAAAATTCTCTTTAGTCCTATCTTTTCTTTTTCTGTTTTTCAGTGCAAAATTTTAAAAAAACCTACAAATGCATTAATTTGTAAAAGAGACCAAGCAGAATTAGTGGGAATAATATATAGGGATGAAGAAAATATAGCCTTGCTCCATGCAATTGATAGCTCTTTCGTGTGTGCATTTTCTTGCAGTATTCATGAGAAAGTCAAGCATCACATTTGTGCCAATTGGCAACTTGTTCAACACATAACAGCTTCATTGTCAAGTGTAATATGTTGATTCTTTATTGGATTGTTTGGGGTTCTTTTTGTTGAGTGAACTTTATATTTTCTTTGCAGTAGGATATACAACATTACATTTTTGTCCTAAGCTAGTTTCTTCCAGATATGTCAAGTTCCCCAAGTCTGTGCAAGTTATGGCACTAGTTTTTTTTGGCATGTTATGTTGTATTTTGTAAATGTAGGCAATTGACTCCATCCTCTAAACGGGTATGAGGTTTGCTATCATGATTTGTTTCCTGACAGGATCTCACTTATATTTTCTAGGTCACAGTCACGTGAATTGTGTGGGTTCTATTTGGTGAGGTAGGAGGAAAGTGGAGACTTGCAGTGAGAAAAGCTCAAAATTACAAAAGAGCTTATCTAATACAGACTAAGTCTGGACTCAGTTATACCTAAGGAATGGTTTCCAAGTAGCAGAGGAGGATGGCTACCTTGGTAATTAATTAGGATAATGTGAAAAGTACAGTAGTAAGTGTGTAGAGTGGGTTGATTGCTTAGTAATCAAACTGTAGTACTTCTCATTTTCTCCTGCTAAATACATGAAATCTCTTGCAATATTTTCCTTTCTCTCTGCTACTCTTTACTTCTCCTTTAAGTAATTTCAGTCAGTCACAATATACCAGTCATCTTGTATGATGATTAAGATTGGGTTTCACCTCAAAGACCTCAGCCCAGTGCTGCTCATATTCTCCCATAGAAAGCTACTGAGTAAAGCTTCTATCAGGTAGCCCTTCCAGAAATTGGCATCCTTCCCAACCCCCAAGATGTTGCTAGGGAATAGGGTTTCTTCAGGGAAAAACAAAAACCCCATACAATAATCCCATTGAACATGTAGCCTCTGGAGTAGTCTTACTATAGACCTTCCAGCAATCAGATAACATACATTTTTCCACTCACTTTTCATAAGAATATAGAATACATTTTCTTGTGGAAGCCCTGGACAAATAAGACTGTTTCCTATATTCATTAATTTCCAGGAGGGTAGCCTGTCACCCATATCCATACTTGTTAATGTCGATCATCCACATTCACCACTTTAAACTCTTTCCTACTCGAGGAAACAGAACTTCATGATGTATTGGACAGAAGAAATTAATTAGTACATCACAAAAATAAAACATTTGCTGTAGTTTCAGGTAGGTCTATGTGATTCTTATTATGTAAATCATTAGAAATAATGTACTTTTATGGACGTATAGTATCTTAAAATTTAAAAATGCTGTCACAAAACTATAGCGTTTTGTTTTCTCAAATCAAAGGCCCAATAAAATAAGCAATCCTTCACAGTGCCTTCAACTTGTGGGTCTCACAATTGATTTTTGTAGGCTATTAATGATTTATATTTCACAATATTAGCTGACATAGAGTGATTTTGAGTCCTAAAGTTTTCAATAATGACAATATTAGGTGACATAGACTTAATTTGAGTCCTAAAGGTTTCAATAATGACTTCATTTACTCAGTGGTTATTAATGTGGTAGTATAGTTTAATGGCACAACATCTCTTTAAAAGCAGTTTTATATCCTTTTAAGCGAAACTCCGAAATTACACAAAGTCATTCTAATCTCTCAAACATTATCTTACGTAAAGTGAAATTTTTAGAAATGAAAGGTTGTCTTATTTTAAGGTGCATTTTATTAATTAAAAGTAAAAATGTTAATTTTGGAGCTATTTTCCACTCACCCAGAGAATATTTTAAATAGGGGAAAAATGAGATATATCTTTCTTTGCAATTATGTTCTTTACCAATGAACACGGGAGTCTTCATTTCTCTTCTTAGAGATGTTGCTGGATTTAATTCAGTAAAAGAAGTAGTCATTTCTCATATTTATCCGTAAATTACATTGAATCTTGTTGTAGTCACATTAGGAAGTAATGATGTATATGCTTTCTAATTATTTATCTGCTTATATAAGCACAGTCCCATTTTAGAAATGTTATTGAATTAATGTTGTAATACATGGAACAAACAAAAATAATTTTCATAGATTAAGCTCTGTTTTTCAGCAATCTGATCTTGTTTTGCATGCTCTGCTCTGTAATATAGGTATATGCAGGTACTGACCTGGTAATTTATTGTAAGATTTAAATAGACTCTGGGAAGAGTGTATAGAAAATGCTTATCTACTTAAAAGTGGCTGTTTTCCTGAATATAAGCTCTAAGATGCTGAAACCAAGTACTTAAAGTGTCTGTCCTATTTCAGAACTAGGGATACAGCACAACCTGAGGAGTTACTGCTTGCACTCTTTTTTCCCATGTGGGGATATTAGAATGAGAAGGTAGATAGCAGGCATAGGCTCAGGAAAGCTTGAACATAGACAAGAGAAGATGGTGAAAATTGTTTTGAAGACTTTCCCCTAAGTCTTCTGTTAAACTTAAGCTTAGAGTAATTCAGAAATAAGTGACCTTAAAAAAAAAGAGGGATATAATAAACGTTCATTTTATTTTATTTTATAATTAATTAATTAATTTTTTTCAGAGTATTACGGGGGTACAGACGTTTAGGTTACGTGTATTGCCTTTACTCTGCCCCACTCAGAGCTTCAAGCGTGCCCATCTCCCAGAGAGTGCGCTCTGTACCCCTTAGGTGTGAATTTACCCATCCCTTCCTCCCCTCTCCCACCTGCCAGACACCCGATGAATGTTACTTCCATATGTGCACATAAACATTGATCAATTAATGTGTTACTTCCATATGTACACATATAAGTTGATCAATTAGTTATCGACTTGATGGTGAGTACATGTGGTGCTTGTTTTTCCATTCTTGAGATACTTCACTTAGAAGAATGGCCTCCAGTTCCACCCAGGATAATACAAGAGGCGTTAGTTCACCATTGTTTTTTGTGGTTGAGTAGTACTCCATGGTATACATTTATAACATTTTTTTAATCCACTCATGTATTGATGGGCACTTGGGTTGTTTCCACATCTTTGCAATTGTAGAAATATATAACTATAGAATTATAGAATGTCTTTTTTCCTTTGGGTAAATACCCCGTAGTGGGATAACTGGATCAAATGGTAGTTCTACTTTTAGTTCTTTGAGGTATCTCCAGACTCATTTCCATAGAGGTTGTACTAGTTTGCAGTCCCACCAATCTCTATCAAAATACCAACAGCATTTTTCACAGATGTGCAAAAAATAATCCTATGCCTCATGTGGAACCAGAGAAGACCTCGTATAGCCAAAGCAACCTTAAGCAAAAAGAACAAACTGGGAGGCATCAATCTACCAGACTTCAAGCTATACTACAAGGCTGTAGTAACCAAAACAGCATATTACTATCTCAAGAACAGAGACATAGACCATCGGAACAGGACTGAGAACCCAGACATAAAACCATCCTCATATAGCCATCTGATTTTTTATGAAGCAGACAAAAACATACACTGGGGAAAAGAATCCCTGTTCAATAAATGGTGCTGGGAAAATTGGATAGCCACATGTAGAAGACTGAAACAGGATCCTCACCTCTCACAAAAATCAACTCATGATGGATAACAGACTTAAACCTAAGATGTGAAACCATAAGAATTCTAGGAGAAAATGTTGGAAAAACTCTTACAGACATCAGCCTAGGCAAAGAATTTATGAAGAAAACCCCAAAAATAATCTCAGCAACAGCAAAAATAAACAGTTGGGACCTGATCAAATTAAGAAGCTCCTGCACAGCCAAAGAAACTATTGCTAGAGTGAATAGACAACCTGCAGAATGGGCGAAAAATTTTGCATGCTACACATCCTACAAAGGGCTAATAACTAAAATCTATACAGAACTCAGAAAAATCAGCAAGAAAAAATCAAACAACCCCATTAAAAAATGGGCAAAGGACATGAATAGAAACTTCTCAAAAGAAAATAGACTAATGGCTAAGAAGCATATGAAAAAATGCTCAACATCTCTAATCATCAGGGAAATGCAAATCAAAACCACAATAAGATACCACTTAACTCCAGTGAGAATAGCTTATATCAAAAAGTCCCAAAACAACAAATGTTAGCATGGATGCAGAGAGATAAACATTTATTTTATTAAATGCCAGTTTTATGAAAAATACAACCTTAATACTTTAAATCCAAGCTTAAAATATTCTACCATTTCTGAAATCATATTGTTCTACAGGCATACATGTTTCTCTTTGTGGAATACTTGCTTTCCTGAAAAAATATGAACATCTCATTTTATAATAGACCGGATATTATTGTTTACAGAAATGTACAGATATGATACACAAATGCTAAGGAAATGCAGAAGAATGATAAAAAGTTGAGGTCTGCCTTTAGGTATATTTTTAAGGCCTTTTAAGAAGAATTGGAAGGATGGAAGGGACAGAAGTTGGTGTGAGGAGTATTAGAATAAAATTCATGAGGTGATGTTTTTCCCTTCTAAATAAGTACCCATTTTCAGTGATTAATCTAGAAAAACAGTTGCCTTTTATTGGAAACTGTTGGTTATTTATTGCTGAATAACAAATCATCCTAAATCCTATGTCTTGAACAACAAAGTATTACCTCTGTGGTTCTATAGATGACTAGGCTCAGCTGGTCAGTTGTCATTTGGGATTGCATGCAGTTATTATCAGATGGCTGGGGCTGGAATCATCTGAAGGCTCAACAAAGCTGGATGTTAAGACATCTTCACACATGTATCTAGAGCCTGGGTTGGAATAGAAGAAATAGCTGAAAGCTGCCTGGGCATTTCTCTTTCCATGTGACCTCTCCATGTGGTAGCACGGTCTTTTTCACAGCCTGGTAGTCTCAGTGTAGGCTTCTTATATGATAATTATTTCCCTCAGGGCTAGTGTTCCCAGACAGGAAGTGAAAGCTGCCAATCTTTTAATTTGTGGGCTCAGAATCTGACACAGAGTCACTTCCTCATATTCTATTGGTTAAAATGTGCACAGTGTCTGACAGAATTCAAGGACAGAGGACATGAACCCCACCTCTCCATGGGAAAAGTGTCAAGGAATTTTTGGTCATCATTAATCTACTATGAAAGTTATGTATGACAGATTAGCAGGATGCTTCTTATGTTTTCTTTGTTGAAATAGCAGGGACAAGGAATAAAAACCTGTAGAGAAGACAGCAAATCTACTTTTCCACATACAAAGTGAAGAGTAAATGCCTGAAAAGCAATTCCTGGCATCATGGTGCCTATGACCTTGATGTAAGAACCACCTCATCCCCCAAAAGTGCCAAGGACATCTCTTTTTTATGTCAGACTCTATTTGTATGCTCTAGAGTTGTTGGCTACTTAATGAACCTTTTGTAAAGTGAAGAACATTATAAAGGCATTGAACATAGAGGAGGTGCAATGATAAATGTTACTTTCCCCTCTCTCATTCCATTAGTGTTTTCTTAGAGGAATATTGGTCCTACTCAAGACTTAACTGGGCTGGCTGGTCTTAAGCCTTGAATATAAGGTCCTGTTCTTGGTCTTGGATCTGTAAGTTACTGGATATGGTGGGGGGATATGTAGGCAAAGGAAATCCTGCAGGAGACAGGAGACCCTAATTTTCAGTAAGTGTTCTACTTGGTTTCCATGGACACTGGTTTGTACTTGTGTATCTCCATACACCAATCTTTAGGAGTGGGTAAAATGATTGTGGGATGGCATTAATAAACGTTGGAAAGAACTGTACAGGTCTGGTGGAACAAAAGGGATTCTTTGGGGACTCCAGGGTTGATTTTATACTACTGGGACTACTCTGAGCCACATATACCTCTAGTACTATGCCCAATGACAGACAAATGAATATGGGTATGTTAGCACTCATGGTTGCAAGTGACACCAAGCTAAACTGGGTTTAAAATGATATAAAATATCTACGTTTTCTAATCCTTATTTCAAATAAGAATCAGGAAAACAAAAGGCTGGGGTCAACATTTTTCTGCATTGCCTTTCATGTACTTTGATGGAAGCTTTGGGTTTTGTCCTTAATTAATCTGAAAATTTGATTTACAGTATTGTGCTTCTCCATCCCTTCCTTACCCCTTTGTCAATTGTCAAGAGATAAAAAAAAAGATCATTTAAAATATTCAGGCTTGCATGATTGGAAGGAGTATGAATAGGCCAGGGCTTAATGTATCTGTATCCAGTTATTAAAATCACCTTAAAGAAATGGCATAGTATAATAGAAAAAATGACCTCAGACATCACCTTTTGTCTATAGAGCCGGTGCTAAAATCAAATGATTTTAATCCTACTCTGGATTTTCTCTCCATTATTTTTGTTAAAGGCTTACGATCTGTTACTGCCTTGGTACTATGGTGACAGCAGGGAAAGGAACCAACAAAATAAACAAAGGAAATAAGAGTCTGAGAGACATCTTTAACTGGTCATTCTCAATTTAATGTGAGACAAACAAATATATATTTTATAACTCAGTTTCCAGCTGAAGGTTTTATTTGGAAGCTTTTCCTGGAGTTTAAAGCATGTAACTGCTAAAGTATTTGATGGATAACCAGATAAAATAAATGTGAAGGAATTAGAAAGAACAATAGATAGCAAATCTGTGTGTGTTCTTTTTAAAAAAAAAACTGGTTAAACCTCTCTTGAAAAAACTAATTCGTAGCTTCTCCTTTGATAAATGCAAATGAAAGTTTGGTTGCTTGGCTGAAAATGACAAATTTGTGAAAATGATTACATTCCTGGAAATGGGAATATGCTTGATGAACTAATGGCTCCAAGTGGCAGCCTTTGAAAAAAGAAAGCTGAATAGATGCCTATTGTAACAACTGTCTATTGTTTTTTCCTCGCTATTTACCCATTGCTAGATGTACCTATTTCCATCAGAGTTGGAATCAGGTGTCATACTATACCCTAAATCAAAAATTAATTGTAAGTGGGATGACCTACTAGCCTATAATATCTACAAAGAGAATTCAGTGTATATGAGTGAAAACACCCAATTTTATTCTTTTTGAGTCATTTTGAAAGGATTTGCTTTCTCTTCTGTTTGAAAATAATGTCTGACTCAAAATATTTACTCATGATTTTAAGAGATCTGACTATCTCCAAAGGAGAATCCTTCTTTTGGATCAAAAGGGTTATTATAACATCATGGTTTGCCCAGAACAGTCCTGGTTTATGCCTGTTCTCTCGGCATAATTATTAATAGTGTCTTCATGAACTTTCAAAAGTGTCCTAGTATGAATGATCAATTACACAGTCACCCTATTTATACACTAATCCCAAAGCATTAAGGCATTGATTAAGTACCTAGTTGTTTATGCTGTTTCGTGACTCATTAATTATACCAACAAATAGCAGAGACAGAACCTCTGTCCTCTGGGAGCTTCATGTCTAAGAGACACAGTACTACTCTGAACACATATATTAAGAGATCAAGGTGCGTTAAAAACAGTAACTCAAAGACCAAAGTGTGTATGTCATGCTCTGCAGAAAAACATTTATTTTCAGGCAAGGGCAAGGGGGAGAGCACTGGTTGAGAGAATGTAGGAGTTTCACATATGGGATGAATGTGGTGAAGGAAACCTTATTTTATCTGGAATGGCCTTCCAAAAAGTAGTGTTTGCAATTTTTTGGTATATCATTCTATGGGTTGCCTTCCACAGGTAAAAAGGGAAGTACCAATACAAACTGCCCACAACTCAGGACTGAGCTTGGCTAGGAGAAGGATATCATCAACAACCATTTCTCCAAATTGCTTTTTAGCACTTTCTCACAATGCATCAATGTGTGAGGTAAAAAGACATAGAGTTAGGAATTATAAACTTTATCCAAAGGACTATGTTAGCAACATACTATTGCTTTGAACACATTTTTTAAAAGATCATTATCTATTCTGACACCTTATGACATTGAAGAGTGAATCTTGAAGTAACCTTATATTCTTTAGGCCAATAAGACCTCTAGACTACTAGTGAATTTTAGAGTGATTTGGAAAGCAACATTGGGCTAAGATAGGATACTATTTTGAAATTCTGAAATTCTATACACAATTTACCTGACCCTAGGGCTTCTGGGAGAAGGATGAAGGAAATGGCTCCAGTTCCCTAACCAAAGAGAAAGAAGGAACTGAAGGTTAAAAGTGGCCTATGAGGCTTTGAATTTATCCCTCAAACCCTATGGGAAGGTCCTATCTGTAACCCTGCAGAAGTCCTGTGGGGAAGCTCTCCTTCCCACCCTCCTTTCAGGACCCCAGGGCTGCCACTCATGTAGAGGGGAGCCAACATCTCAGCCTTAACTTGGAAGGTTATCAAGAACCTCTGGCTTTCAAGTCATAGGATAAGGACATACTTGAAGTTGGTTGAAGGTGTTTCATCCTTCCATTTCTCTTGTATTTAGTAGATCAAATTATTTATCTGTGATACAATGTTATAAAAATGTTACTTGGATATAGTAAATTTTGATTACTGAGAACTGCTAGATATTAGGGTGTTTGGGTCATATTAAATTTTTTAATTGTAAATGAGGGTCCTGGGCTAAACTCAAGATTTATTCATTAGGCATTACTGCGGTTTTCCCAAAACACCATGACTGGTCATGACTCTGGAATTTTATTCAAGTTCTTTCTTCTGTTTGGAATTTTTTTTCTTCTTCTTGTCTGCTTGGAGAACACCTGTTCATCTTTTAAGACTTAACTCAAGGGTCATTTCCTTTTGGATGACAGTATTTATTGACTTTCTCCCAGCTCCCCTGGGTCTTCATCTCCTAGGTAGATGTGATCTTTATTTCCTTTACTTGTGTTATCGGTCTTTTCCACTAGATTATGAGCTTCTTGAAGGAAGTGACATAGCAGAGGCTGGTGCATAGGGAGTTAATACCTAGGTGGGTGTGTTAATGAATGAGTAAACAAAACAAAAGGGTCCTGAAACCCTAAATCATATGTTGATGAGGAATATGATCCTCTTAGACCAGGTCACTGGGCCCCCTGAGGACATGGGCATACCCACAAAATTTTAAGTTTGCTCCAAAAGATATCTGGCCTGCCTATCATCAGCCTGCACTACTACCTCCTTGTCTAGGCAGAGAAGTTGGCCCTTTGCTTAATTCTTAGCAAACCAGACATTTAGCCAGAACTCTTATTCCCTACCAGTTTTGTGTAATGCTACTCTATAAATGAAATTTTAAAAATAATTTTCCCCCAGAAAGACTTTTAATAGTCAGACATCCACAAACCTTTTCTTAGATTTTTCTTTTGATCTCTGAGCTGAACATTTTCTTTTGTTCATTTTTATTTTTCCCTGAAGGTACTCATTGATGATAATTGTAGGAAATACAGTTGAGAAAATGACAGTCTTCTATTAGCACTATAGTCCAAAAATAATTGTTTCTTTTTCTCCTATCAATTCCTTTTTTTGGTAAGTGGTTTTTGTGTAATAAAAGATTAATAATAAGAATGTACTTGCTTATTACAAATATTTTGTGTTTTCTCCCCTCCAGTGGGAGTATCAGTATAAATGCCAAGCAATCTGAATTAAATAGCTTAAGTAGTGGTACTGCTATTCCAGTTGCTTGTTGTTACACAGGAGGTTATGGTTAGAGCTGACTATACAGCACTACCTGAGCCATACATTTTACATTTGTAATCAGCCTGTTATAGATGAACTGTGAAAATTGGAGAGAGCTTTTTATGATAATTGGAAGATGTTTTTCTCAAAGTATGTAAGGCCCTTGAGAGAGGTTGAATTACTTGTCTGTAATTTTGTTATAAGCTTTAATGGTATTTATTTAACTTGAAGTTTATTGCTCCTGAATATATTTTCCTGTGTCTTTCTATTGAGTGACATACATGCTATATTCTCAATAACATTTTTTTCAATATCATTATATCCTTATGAATTGTATTTTGTTTTTTGTTTTCAATTTTAAAGAGTTATCTTCCCTTAGGGCATGATTCATAGATCAATGAAACTACCTCTGGATTTTAAATTAGGAGTATGAATGGAAATACAAAGACAGACTCTCTTTGATTCCACCTGGCTCTTTCTGTGTTCTGAGTAAACCTGACCCAATATTACAGATACTGACTGTGAATCTGTACATGACGTGTGTGCAACATTTTATGGCACACATACTTATGTGTTCTTGTATTTTTTCCCCTTCCCCTTACAACCTGTCTCTGGTTTGGCTGGTCTCTTCCCTGTTCTTTGAAAACCTCATGCTCATTCCTGCTTTTTGACCCTGGCATAAACCATTTGTATGCCTAGAATGCCCTTCCTCCTCTTCAAAACCATTCAAGTCCCCCATACTTGGCCCCAAGACAAGATAGTGCTTATGTTTTACTGTGTCCATGAATATTTACAAAACTACTCCAGCTCAAATTGATTTCTTAGCACCTGTCTGCTCATAGCACTTATTAGCTAGACCTCTGTGTTGGTACCTAGCCATATGTAATGGCACCTTGCTTCTCTAGAGATCAGAAGTATGGAAAAACCTACCTGAAAAAGTGATCACAAAGCTGCTGCATTATGGGTTCAGATTTTTCTAAGAGCAAAATATATAGTTTAACTCCGATTCTTAGTGATCTTGATTATCTGCTTCTTAAGTCTTCAAGTGATAGGACACAATCAACCAATTCTCATTTTCCCCATCTGCCAGATGATATTTCATCACATCTACAATCCCATCGATTGTAAGATGCACCGCTATTTTATGTATCACAAAGAAAGAAAAGTTGCTGCCCTTAGAACTGTCACAAGAGTTTGCTATCACTTAGAATTTGTATTTTGTACTTATTGAAAGAACTCTTTAATCATTATTTAAACATATGGCTTTGTTTATCACATTACGCTTTCATTTACCCAGCATATGGGATCAAATACATTAGTGCATGTTTTAACAGTTTTTTAAAATCTCTGGAATCTTCTCTTCATAATCATACTTTTGGAACAGAGTGCACTGATACCAGTCAAACCTGAGATTAAACCCTTCCTCTGCCAAGTGATTGCTTCAAAATCTTGATCACATTACTTTAGATTCTGGAGCTTTAGTTTATTTACCTATAAAATTCAGGCAATATTTCCTACTTCTCATCATTATTTGAACCAAATGAGATAATACAAGTGATGTGCAAATGTTCTTTGTCATGCATGATCCTGTCTTCTCCCTGGTGGACTGGTATAAGTATTCATTTATGGAGATGTTTATGAAGCATGCTGCAGGCAAATCAATATGATAATGAAAGTTAGATATGGATACTGTATTATTTTGTGGCTTTCCAATAGTGGCTATGTTTTATTTCAGAGGTGCTTTCCTTTTAGAGGTAGGAAAAATACTTATTTTTTTGTGTGTGTGTCTATTAGCAAATATGGTAGAGCGTGATAAGGCCAAGCATGCTGAGCTGATGACACTAACTTATCCCAAATAAGTCTTGCATGAGACAACTGGTTCAGATTAAAGACCCATTATTCACCATTGTGCAAAATAATTTTACAGTAAAAAAAAAAGCAAAACAGAAGAGGTCACAGGTCATGGGTGTGTGTGTGCATACATATGTGGTGCAATTTAATAAGTACAATGTGCAAGTACCATGTGCCGTTGACTATGCCAGTGGAGATACAAAAGAATTGCAGGCATTATCATTATTGTCAAGGACTTTACAAAATATACTCTGGAAAGAACTAGAAAATAGTTCTGACACATTATATAAGCAAGTCAGGATAGTGAGAGTAAGACTGTATCTACTAAGGCCAATGAGATTCAGAGTAAGAGAAAAATCGCTATGAGGTAGAGTTAATCTGAACAAGCAACACAGAGACTATGCAACAGAAAACTATGGGTGGCCTTTCTGCTTTTCGTGGCAAGACTCACAGTGTATTGATATATCATTAAAAATAGTTTATTTTGTTTGCATTCAGGCTGAAAGCCATCGACCACAGGAGACAGAGTTTTCTAAAGCTTTAAAATAATTCTTGAAAGATAATAAGGTCTGGTAGTCACTTTTGATTTTCTAAGCAGAAGCACAGTGTTCAAGTGCCCTTTGTCTCCTTTGAGAAGTGGGAGTAGGGATGTTATCCTGCCCCTGTGGAATATTTCACAAGGTTTCATCAAAGTTTCAGAATATCAGTTTCTTCATGGCATATCACTTCAGGCTCCTGAACATACTGGAAGGGCTATGTTCTGTTTTATTTGCTGTGGGTAGCCTATATCTCTGTATTGCCTGTTTCCTGTCAGCTGCCACTGGAGAGCGGCTGATTAAGTACATTTGATTTTTGGATGGAGTTTTAAGCGATAGTATGGGATTCTCACCAAACACACACAGCCCTTTCAGGCCTAATCCTACAAACCTGATTAAAGGTAATGGACACCCTGTTTGATGAGGGCAGTTCAGCTAACCTAGCAGTCTCTGATGATGGCTAGAGAGGTTATTCAGAATTTTGCAAATGCCATCCATGTCTTCAGCCTTTATCAGCTGCAAAGTAGAGCCTTCCATCTGCAACATGCAAAACACTAACCATGTTTCTGCTTTAAAAATGTATTAGGGAAGAAATTATGTAGTAGAATATTAGGTTTTTTATAGTAAGAACTATAGGGACTTTAAAAATAGATTTTGGCCTCTGGGAATAGAAATTTGGTTCAGAGTGATAAATTTTTTACATTTATTTATTTCAGAGCATTTCCTTGAACAGTGTGTGCAGGTAAATGAAAAATATTATCAAATTTATTTTAAAATGGAACATAAGCACCAGAGCAATGTTTCTCAAAGTAGGGACTGTCTGTAATAAAATCTACCTGGTTAGCTGGTTAAAAATGCAGATCCCTAGGCCCCACACCAGCACTACTCAATCATACGCTGAAGTATATTGTGCTTGCTTTCAAGAATACTACATAGTTATAGGCAAGGAAAAATATCTGGATGGACATATACAAAGGAATTAATGGTATAAGATTACAGGTAATTTTATAGTCTTTTTGCTTACCTGTATTTTCTTATTCTTTAATAATGAATAATTACTATAAAAATAACATCCACTTCTTATGGTGTAATATACTTTTTAACGTCTTAATTGAAGGAACCTCTTTGGTTCCATAGTATCTAGTATTTTAGCACCTCAGATGTTATTTAAATTAAAAAAGTAGTTATTTGTTATATAGTAATATCATGTTATGGAATAGAAATCTATGGAAGTTGTATCTAAATTGAATTTTGGCAATTGAATGCTATTTTTAATGGAATGGAAGAAAATATTTTTGTTTTGGCCCATTTTACCTTCATTGAAAAGTGTCACTATCCACCATTGTGTATACCCAATTTTAAATATTTTTATTATAGCCAAAAATAAATTAAAATATCTAGTTTAAAATAGTTTTTTCAAAGAGAGATTATAGAGGTCTGGTCTCAAGAGCTGCAATGTCAATGTGGTAATTGCACTGGGGCTACTGAGCACTCCATACGTGGTTAGTTGGATTTGACATTTGCTGTAAGTGTAAAACACACAACTTCTTTCAAAGACTTACTATGATAAAAGAGTGTAAAATAGCCCATTAATAATAATTATATTGCCTACATGTTGAAATGATAATACTTTGCATATGTTGGGATAAATAAAGTATATTATTAAAATTAGCTTTACCAGTTTCTTTTTTACTATTTTAGTGTGGTTACTAAATACACATGTGGCTTGCATGATTTGTCTATTAGATAGCACTGCTCGCGGGCTAGACATCCAGCTTTTGCAGGAAACCTTATGGATGACCCAAAGCTTGCATGAATTTCAGATGGTGCTACTGAGCCTGGGTCAGATTTAGTTTACAGCAGCGTTTCTCAAAGTGTGCTCTTTGGACCAGCAGTGTCAGTATCACCTTGCAACTTGTTTGAAATGGAAATTATTGGGCCCTATCTCAGACTTACTGAGTCAAAAACCTGGGATCAAGACTCAGCAATCTGTGTTTTTACAAGCTCTCCTGGGTGATTCTGACACAAACTAAAATTAAAGGCCGATTTGAAGAATCCTTGGTAAATCTTACTGTAAATGTGAGAATACTTGCCTCTAGTTTACCAGCTTTCAAAATCTAGATTTCGACCTTTTGTGATTTGCTTATATCATGTCCAAGTTGCCTCAAGATGAAGATTATAATGATGATGATAATTATTGACAATAAAAGTCCTTGTATAATACAGCCATCTGTTTGCTAGATTTAGAGAGGAGAATATGATCCTTTACCTTAAAATGTATGAACAACATCTTTTCACAATTCTCTCAGGGATTTAAATGTGTATTAAGTTAAAATAACACCTACACAGTTATTATTTCTACTGAGTGTAAACACTCAGTAGAAGGCCTGATGAGGAAAGGATGGAAAGAAAAGGGATTAATTCCTTTACTTCATTCATTTATTCAACAAATATTTATTGAGCAGCAACGGGGAGAGAGACCTTGATTCTTGCCTTGGATTCTCTTTCTCTGCCTCTGCGTGGGCAATCCCGCTAGGGAATTAGCTGTGCTACTAAGAGGAATCTGGAGAACTCACTGCTATAGGCAAGAGTAATCAGAGAACGATGATGAAACAATATTCCTCACAGCGAAGAAGCAGTGATCTCAAAGTTATTATACTACCGATGTAGATTAAGAAAGAAATAATCTTCAACATCAGTTTTATGTAATAATCATAATTATGTAATAATCATAAAATTAACTTTTTGTGAGCAGGGGCTTTTGTAATTGTTTAACAAAGTCATGAATATACATAATGAGTGTGTTTTCCTTTAGAACCATGATCTGGCTTTTAAAAGCAAATGTATTATTTCTGGATGCTGTACTCTGACAAGAAGTGAATCTCACAGCATCTACTACATGTATTATGGTGGATGTTTGAAAGCCTTTAGGTTACACTGGAATGTTGATATAACAGTATTCACCCCTGAGCATTTGGTATGAGTTAGCTCTTTTTCAGAGCTCATCTGAAGGGTGCTACATTTTAAAAGATTGTTTCCCAGTTGTTGTGCTAAGTCAGGAGCAGGGAACCTTTTCATGTTGGAAGGCTGTGTTAATTTGGTTGTAATCAAATAAGGCCACATTCAAGAAACTTCAGTTAGATATACTTAAAAATGTACATTATTTTGTAAAAATCTAACTACTATGTACTTAATAATTTCAAAAAATGAAAACTATTTGTTAATTTTAAAGTTAACCTTTTAATGACTTTGTTTTGTCTGCTTTTTGTTGGAAAGCATTTGAATATTTGGTTGCAGCATGGAGGTCCACATTTCAGTTGATCCTCTAGATGTGTACCTGTCATTTGTGACCTGAAGGGAGTCTTGATTTGGGTTAGGTAGGAGAATGTAGATTCACAGCAATAAGTTTGAAAAAGGAAGAAAGCATTTTTAGGGCATGTAGCCAAAGGCGTGGGTATTCTACTGCATTTTTCTATATTTCAATTGGATCTGTCTTAGCATCAAATGATGACTTTAAAATGTCATCTACTGAGAGCTCAATCAATTCCATCTGTAGTTCTTTAGGTGCCTTGGTGATATCAACTAGGTGAGGCTGAAATACTAATGTGAGTGTGATGTCATGATTCTCAAAGTCAGTGAGCCTTTCCTTGTATTCTCCAATTAATAAGTCTATAACAGCTGCATATTCTTCAAATGATTCGCGTGTATCATCCTGCTCATCAATGACCGTTGCTAACTGGGGAAAAGGTTCATCCAAAATTTCCTTTTGAAGAAGTGTTTTGAAAAAAGATAGCTTTTTTTTCCCAAAATTCTTGTGTTTTTTGCCACATATTGTACATGGACTTAGTTTTACCTGGCAAAGAAATATTCACGTCATTTTGATTTGACATGATATCACACAGAAATGCTGCATTCCTGTAAAAATCTTCTTTCTATAATTCACATTGCTGATTCTTCATAAAATTGTATGCTGTTCTTCTTACAATTTAACTATCTGTTCTCACAGCGATAAAATTTTGGCTAATACCTGTCCCTGTGATAGCCAATGCACTTTAGAATGATATGGCAAATCAACACTGAATACCTCATCGCTCAACGTTAGCATGTTATGAAACTGACTGCCATGTTGCATCTGCATATCATTAACAATACTTATAACTTGTGGCAAAGTGTCACTTACAATTGTAGCTTTAGTACAGAGACTTTGGTGTTGCAAGATACAGTGAAAAGAAATGAGAGCATCTAGATCTGCTAACACTTTTTTTTAAATCTGTGCAATAAACCCTTTATGTTTTCCTGTCATGGAAGGTGCACTGTCTGTACATACACTCACTAAATTTACCAAATTTGGTGCAACTTCACAACATTTATCTTGAAAATTGTTGAAGATACCTATTCCCCATGTTCTATTCACAAGAGTGCCCAAAGAGAGTAACTCTTTGTAGCAGAAAATCTTCTGTTATGACTCCAATGACCCACTACTGCACCGAATCAGTAGTATTGGGTGATTCATCCAAAGTAATTGAATAATATATATTTTCCTATTGAAGTATTGCATGAAGTTGTTCTGTGAAGTCAAAGGCTAATTCATGCTGCCAACCAGTTATGGTTCTCCTTGAAAGAGGCAGTTGTTTTGTACTTTGAAACGTTATCAGGGTCCAAGCATCCTACAACTTTGACAATGCATTCTTCCACAATTTCTACATCACTGAATGGCTTCCCTTTCTTCCTGAGTATATAAGCTACTTTATAAGTTGCTTCAGTGGCATTATTTCCAGATCTTATTGCTGCTTGAAAGAATTGTCTTTGCTTTTGCTTTTCATCTTTTAATTTCTGCAATAACAACCTTTCCCTCTAGTTTAAGATATTTATGGTCATTATGAGTGTTATAATTCTAATGAGCATTGAATTTCTTTAATGTTGATATTGCAGTATCACAAAGCAAGCAAATCATCTTATCTTTAGCAGAAACAAGATAATATTGCAATTCCCAATCCTCATTAAAAAATCTATTTTCTTCCTTCAGTGTTTTCTTGGTCTTCTTTGACATGATGTGCTTTTAAGCAGACAGAATTAAAAAAATACTGTCAAGCTGTGCAACTATTCACAAATTCTGGTTCAAACACGAACACAGTGTACCGTTGTCAAAAGCTGATAACAGGCTTGTTTTTTGTTGATTTCCTGACATAGATTTAGGTTTTCTTTTTGTTTGGTTATTTTGTTTTTTGTTTTTTCTCCACTCTACCCTGAGGTTTAGGTTTTTAATTTCTTCAGTATTCTAAGTTAAGTACTACTCATTTATGTGTTCTCCAGCTTCCAAAGTTTTGTTGACATTTCTTGTTTGCTATTATCTTCTTTCCTGTTCTCTTTGTTCATGCCTATTTCTTTAATGTCACTTTAGTGGGATTTTAGAGAGGGGAGTAGAAAAAACTTGTGTGTCCAATTTATATTTACTAGGAAATAGCTATTTGCATTTTATAAATCTATTTCAATTTCATACCAGGGAGCCAAGTTTGTCAATATTTTTATATACTAATTACCAAAACATAAAGCATGCCTTAGACAACCATTAGGTTTTACAATTGAACACATGCATAATGATGATGCGTGAGTATGTGCATTCTTTCTCTATTGGTCTTAGTGTACACTCTAGTCTAAGACTATCACCTCAAATTCAAAATTGGCAAGTAGGTGTAAATGTTTAGTTTAAAGGAAGCTATAAAAAGTTTTGCAGTGGTTAATCAATCCAGAGAATAATTTATTTGCCATGTCAGAGTTTTTATGTGTTTCATTTCCCTTTCCCTTATCCTATGATAAGCCCCCCAGAAGGTAAATCAAGATCTCTTATGTCACCTTTAAGAAAAAGAATGATTAGTAAGAGATTCAATAATGGCAAAATAGTATAGGTTATACCAGTTTGACCAAACACTTAAAATCTTTCATCTGTGATTCTCAGTTGAATTCCAAAGAAAGTAAGTGACACTTTGGGGGCTTGTCTTTTTCAGCCTTCTGGCCTTTTCCTATCTTAGTCAATGAAACAAGGTTGGAGGAGAGAAATACACAATTGTAGGAGTTTTTCCTGATGTCATTTTGTGAATGATAGATTTTTAAATAAGTTGCTTTTAAGTCAATAGTTTTGAAGCCACTTAACTTAAATGCCTTATCAGTTAAAGAGGACTGTAAGAGAAGATACCTTGTCATTGAAGAATTATCACAACCTGACGATCATAAAAAGGAAGAACTAGGGGAAGAACACATTTTGGCCTGTAACCTTTTATTATTAGAAATTACATAACTTTTGAATCTCCAGAACAGAATCAGAGTAGCTAGAAAACATGTGAGCAAGAAGACAAGATATTTTTAGAAGGAAAACCCAAAGACTGGTAGGGTATAATTAATACATAAAATCATGCAGGAGGTAGAGTAGAGGAATACAAGTTCTTTCTTTAAGTCTATTGGTTCCATTTCTACTCCCACTCCCAAATGCACACTCTCAAATCTCAAAAGAAGATATTTACGACAAATGGCAAATCATATATGTTACTGTATTAGGGAAGGAGCTGGCTATAAATCATTGAGAATAATCAATGCAATAATGAAATGTAAATCTATTCATTTAACAAACTTTTACTGAAGCTCTAGGCAGGTATGTAGTTGGGCCAGGTTGGCAATGCAAAAATTAATTGTGTTCCTTGGCCTTATGGAACTGGTAAACGAGTAAGGCATGAAAACAGAGCTAAGTATGATACAATTTAGTAATAGGTGCTAGAGTAGACTTTAAAAAATAGCTACCATGATGGCAAAAAGGCTGTCAAATCAGCCTGGATGGGTCGTGAAGTCTTAATAGTAGAGTAAAAGTTTGAGTTGGGTAATAAAGTATGTGTGAAACTTTTGAATCCAGAAAAATTAGGAAGGGAATTTAATACAAAAGGAACAATATAAAGTGTAAAATAGCACATCATTGTCAGAGTACTAGTAGTAGTTCTCCATGGTTGGTACATGGGGTTTGGGGCAACAAATGGTGTAGTAGTTTTCTATTGCTACATAAGAAAATAACACAAAGTTAGCTGCTTAAAAGGACACAAGTTTATTATCTCACAGTTTCTGCAGGGCAGAAGTCTGCCTTTGGCCTAACTGGGTTCTCTCCTCAGGGTCTCACAAAGCTATAATCAAGTTGGTGGCTAAGATGCATTCTCAGCCCTATTTTAAAGGGCTTACCTGATCAAGTCAGGCACACCCAGGATAATCTCTCTTTTGATTACCTTAAGGCCAAGTGATTAGAAACCTTAATTATATCTGCAAAATTCCTTCATTTTTCTATATAATATAACATAATCATGGAAGTGATGTCTTGCTAAATTCTATTTATGGGAAGCAAAGGTTCTACTCACAGTCAAAAGGAGAGAGGATTACAGAGAGGAGATTTCATAAGTGAATGCCTCATGAGGGGTTATTGTAGGGTGTGTCTGCCACAAGTGGGAAAATCTGGTAGACTAGACGGTAAAGGTTATATATAGCATGCTAAAGAGTTTGGATTTTAATATTTAGCCAGTGGGAGGAAACCAATGGAGTGTTTTAACCAAGGAAATAATACTGTTCTTCCATATAGCAGCTTAGGATTTGGCAAACACAAGGGGAAATTGATTGTAGAATTTCTGGCTTACCTCTGTTTTGGTTTGTGGCTTTTTGGGTCCCTCCCATCTTGGCAGCCCGAAACTCCAACTTCTGTATCCCTAATATAGTGAGAGAGCTGTGTGTCCCTGACCAACAATTCCTTTCTGCCTCTATTCTTTACATTGTGAATAGGTGAATGCCCCAGGGATAAAAGCAGAAATGAAGGTGGACCTCACCTCACTGTGATTCCCTTTGATAGAATCTTGGCCGCTTTTAGTTATGGTTTCCTTGGTTTCTCTCTGGTGCCTTCAAATAACATATTTTTAATTTTTTTTTACAGCTTTTATAGGCATTCTAAGTCTGATGTAAGCTACTCCAACATGACCAGCAGGAAACAGTCTTGGAATTTTTAATGCTTGCCGAATTGGTGAACCATTTGTTTTAAGCCAGTGTCTTAGTTTGTTCTGTTTTTTTGACTTAGGTTTCCAGGATAGTGACCTTTTGCTTTAGGTAGACCCTTCCCTGTTCTCAGGGAAGAGTATTGACTGGCCGCTTATCTCTGAAAGTTCTAGTAGGCTATTATTACATACTTCCCAGAGGGAGTAGCAAGATTTCAATGCAGAATACACAAAGCTAACTATTTACAGTGTTCAGAGTTGTTTATAGGAGAGAACCATATACAATTTCTTGCAATGCCAGACCAAAATCCATCATGTTTTATAGGATATCAAGATTCTTCTAAAATGAGCGTGCAAGCCTTTCATCAGCAGTAGGTAGCTCAGAACCAGTCCACTCCCACTACTGAGGTGGCCATAGCCTTCTGACAGTGGCCCAGTAGCATTCTCTTTGTATGTAATGCTAGCACACTACTAAGAAGGAACAAACCAAAGTCCAGATATTAAGAATTTTGACAGAAACTTGGAGGGCACAAAAGCAACAATACAACTTCCTTCGTGATTGTTGACCTGCTCTTTGGTCTCATTGAAAGCTTTTAAAACCAATTTGCAGCTAGACGTTTTAGCCTACATTTCATTTCAAATCTTATAATATTTTTTTTGTTTGCCACATTGCATAATTATATTTCAAGGCTTCGGTGGTCCTAAAAGGGTCTTCTTGGGTTTTAACCTTGAATACTCTGCCATGCAAGGATGTAATTGACAACACCTTCTGTTTGCTAATATGCCTGTATTCATGAAAGTTTGTAAATAAAATTGGTCTTTCAAAAACTAAATACCACCAGTTCACTTCATGAAGCTTTATTCAGAATGCAGGTTTGAATGAAGGAAAACTAATCATTCCTGCTATCAAGACTCATAGTATATAGCTGAAAAGATGCAGAAAATCACATTTTGTTGCTTCACCTTATTGGATTTTTACCTTTTCTTTTTAGCTGCTACAATTGCAAATGCTCACTTAATAAACTTTAAATTTTTCTCTCTCAAGTAATAGCTTCCTGAGTAAAAAATGTATTTAGCTAAACTGAAGAAAACTGTACAACACTTTGAGACTTAAGGAGTTCTTTTTCCCAAAATTGGAAAATAAATTGAACAGAATTTAAACTTATTTGCTAATATTATTTTCTTCTTCCTTCTTTCCCTCCCTCCCTCCTGTACAAATTTCAAAAGCTAATACAGAAATCATGTCTACGTGTCTACATTTACCCCAAATCTATTGCCAAATTCAGAGTCAGTTGAATCCTATTTGGGGATCTGTCTTATATAGAACATTTTTGCAAATTGCCTGACATCAATTGATATAGTCATCACCTGCTTGCTGAAAGCAACCAAGTGGAGCAGATTCAGAGTAAAGTACGTAGATAATTAGTGAACTTGGCCAAATATATGAGGAACACTCAAGTAGAGTGGGTTTGTCTAGTCTGAAGACAAGATTGAAGCAGGGAGGAGTGGGAACACAGTTATCTTTAAATATTTTAAGAGCTGTCATGTTTAAGAGTGATTAAACTCATTCTAAAAGGTTACAAAAGGTAGAAATAGGATGAACCATAAGAAGCTACAAGAAGAAAGAGTTCAGCTAAACATAAGGACAAACTTTGTCTCATAGTTGCTGAAAGAATAGCAGTATGTTTTCTATTTAAGAGAAAAGGATTCCTTAAATCGCAGAGTGTTGCTCAGTTTTTTCAGTTAATTTTGTGAAAAAATAAAATTTTATACAAGGAACATTTGAAAGATAGTTATTGAAAGTTCATTAAGTGACAACTTTAAAATGCTAAAAAAAAGCAATTAACCTGTAATTTTTTACTCAGTGAAATAATTCTCCATAAATGAAGGCAAATTATATTTCAGTAAAAAGTTATTTTTAAAAGGAGGTAAAATAAAGACATTTTCAGAAAGCAAAATATGAAGGAATTTGGCACCTGTAGATCTGCACTGAGAGAAATATGATGGGGAGTTTTTCAGGCAGTCAGAAAATAATCTCAGATGGAAGAATGGAAACGCAAAAGGAATGATGAGCACAAGAAAGAAGAAATAAGTGAAGAAATGTAAAAGGACATTGATTGTTTAAAGTAATAGTAATGTCTTGTGAGTTTTAAAATATATGTGGAAGAAAATTCATAACAATAGTATGAATGACATGAGGAAAATAAAGGCTAAAGTATTTAAGGTATTTGCAATATTGTAGAAGTCATAATTATTAATTTATAGTAGACTCTAATAGGTCATGAGTGCATGCTGAAATCTAGGGGAATCACTGAAAAATATTAAATAAATGAATAACTACCGCATTCAAAAAGTTGAAGGAAGTGGAATAATAATAACAATAAAAAGTACTCATTTAATCCAAAAGAAAGAAGAAAGGAGTAAGACAGAAATAAAAAACCCAGATAGGACAAGTAGATGGTTGACATAAATCCAAGAATATCAGTAATTACATTAAATGTAAGTGGACTAACTACTCCAATTTAATGGTAAAGATTATCAAATTAGATTTTAAAAAGCTACGTATTGCTTATAAGAGACACAAATAGAAAAAATATGTCAATGGAAATACTCACCGAAAGAAAGCTGGTATACTTGTACTAATATCAGACCAAGTCAACTCTAAGGGAAGGTATATTACTACTAAAGATAAAGGAATATTTCATAATGATAAAGAAAAAGAAAAAAGATCAACCCAGCAGGAAGAACAAAGAATCCTAAATTTTAACTCACCTAATAACATAGGTAAACACGTATAAAGCAAAAATTTATATAACTAAAATCACACTTGTACTTTGCAACTTTGACATACCTCTCCCAGTAACTGATAAAACAGAGAAGAAAATAAGTATATAGAACACTGAGTGAACAATGACAACTTGAACTAATTGACACGTATGGTAAATTACACCGAACAACCAGAGATTACACCCCTTTTTTTCAAATGCACATGAATATTTACCAAAATATATCTTATACTGGACATAGGCAAATCTTAATAAATTTCAAAGGCTGAAATCATAAGCGTCTTCTTTAACACAGCATTATTAAGCTAGAAAATTCCCAAATGTTTGGAAATTAAGCAAAAGATTTTAAAAGAAAACATGAATCAAAGAAAAAATGAGAAATTAGAAAATGTTCACAACTACATTTAAAATGAAAATATGAATCTTCTCATCAATAAGAAAAGAGAGAAAAGTAAATTTAAAAAATCAGATCAAAGATTTGATAAGACACATTACAAAACAGGACTTCAAATGGCCAAGAAAGATATGAAAAGGTGTTCAATATTATTAGTTATTGGGAAAATGTAAATTAAAACCACAATAAACCACTACATACACACCAGAATAGATACAACTTAAGAGACTGACAACACCAGGTGGAGTTGACCCTTGAACAACATGGATTTGAGCTGCGTGTCCACTTGTATGCTTTTTTCCAACCAAAAGTAGATGGAAAATACAGTATTCCTGTGATACAAAGCGCTCATATACAGAGGGCCAACTGTCCCTATACATGGGTTCTGCAGGGTGGACTGGCGGATTTGAATCTGTGTAGATTTTGGTATACATGGGCACGGGGCAGGTGGTCCTGGAACAAATTCCCTGCATGTACTGAGGGACAGCTGTATTGGCAAAAATGTTGAAGGGCTAGAGCTCTCATATACTGCTAGTGGAAATGTAAATTGGCAGTTATGCCATTTTTGAAAAACTTCCAAATTTTTTGAATGCCAGTCATATGCATATCTCATGCCCTCAAAATTTTACTTCTAGCCAAAGGAAATAAGCCTATACATGCACCAAAATTCGGGGACAGAAATTCCCATAGCACCTTCATTCATAGTAGCCCAAACCTGGTTCAACCAATAATGAGTAATTCATAGTATATTAATCCAATGGAATATTATATAGCAATGAAAAAGAATAAATTACATACCACTACATAGGTGAATCTCACAGGCATAAAATATAGAGCAAGAGACTCAAGACACAGAAGAGTACATCTTGTATGATTATATGAAGTTTGAAACAGATAAACTTAATCTTTGTTAATGGACATCAGGATAGTAGTTACCTTTGGGGGATACTGACTTGAAAGGGGCACAAGGGAGCCCTCTGGAATGCTGGTAATATTCTGTATCATCTTCTGGATAGTAGTTATGTGTATTTATATCTATATTTATCAGTCCATCTATCTTTGTGATATACACTTAAGATTTGAGCACTTTTATGAATATATGTTCAAGGAAGAAAAGTTTTAAAAAACTTCTCACCGAGACTCAAACAACGTAAGGAAGGGAGAGTAGTGCAGACAAAGCAATGGAAAGACAGAAAAGACATGAGAAGAAATGAAAATGTTTGTCTGGATATGTATAATCATATTGCTAGAATAAATGCTTTTTATTGAAAAATGGAATTTAGCAGACTTTTTCTTTGACTATTAGTATTAAAAACAGAATAAAAATCTGCCTTTGGGTTATCAGGGAATTTGGTGATTTTTATCTATGAACAGAATCAGACTTCACATTTTGGAGTGATGTAATTGAGAACACGTCATCCCGGTAATAATGGGAAACCAGTTTCCTTCTGTGTTATTTGTAGCCTTCAATGCATGCTTATCGTCTTTGCTTCTTTTCTAAAAAGGTGATGATATGAATAATCTTTTCCCCCTTCTGGGCCTGTATCGCCCTATTTCTCCATTCTGATCTTTCTCTTTGTATTGGTAAAACATAGTCTCTCATCTAACATCATGAGCTGAGAGAATGATGTAACGCCTCTGTAAGTCGTGTATGTAGGTTTCTTCGCTCTTTATGTTGAATGCTTCGGAATTGTCAGCACGAGCGTAAAAGTCTGCAGCGCTTTTGAAGTAAGTCATAGAAAATAACAATGTGTCAAGTGTGTTATACTAGAATATTGAAATGGCAGTAAAAGGGAATGAGGGTGACATCTTTTTATTTTTATTACCTTCGGGGTCTAAAATATTCTTTGTTAATATTATTACCTAGGAGAGAGCCAGAATACCTGATGAGGCAAAACAAGAAACTGCCCCTGATAAAAATAAGTAACTGTTTCCTACTTTATGGAAAGAAAAGAGTCTGAAATGTGAAAAGTCTCTAACATTCTTCAGACGTCAGGGAAAATGATTAATTTCTCATTAGATTTCTAATATTGCAATATTCAAGAAGAACAAATTAACTCTTTGCAAAGGCAGGTTCCTTAGGTTAGATATGGTCCTGTGTACAAATGAAAGTAGGAACTGCTCCATTTGATTCTTGACCACAGATTTTATTTTATTTTTATTTAATTTAGGGAAGCTCCCAAATTGACTGTGGGTTCTAAAGGGAGGGCTTTGCCAAACCAAGTCACTAACAGCCAGGAGTGGAGTAACTTCACCAGGTGAAGTTGGGGGAGGCAAAAGCAGCCTCCCTGAACCGCCCCAGGTTCCCAGACCTAGAATGGGTTGTCTCCTTGCCTCCAGAGGAAATGCCTAATTACCCTCGGGAGCAGTCTAACCCTGTTTGCAAGGTAAGAATTTAAACACCTGGAATTGTGAATGTGTGTGCCCAGTTGAGCTGAGCCAGCAGCTAAAAATTGTGTGAAAGGACAACTGGCTTAAAATGTTGCCTAGAAACAATTAGTGGAAACCTGGATATTAAGAGTTTCTGACTGAATTCTATAAAAGATGAAGATGCTTCTCAAGTCATAAGAAGAAAAAAAAGACATAGCTGTTTAGAAAGTCCCATTTCTTTCTATGATCTATGTTGACTTGCAGTAGTGCTGACTTCTGATTTTACTTTACCAAATATACTAGTTACTGCTCTAGGTAATAATACCAGATAAAATTGTTTTAGGACCTTGCAAGAAAGTTTGTGTAACATTTGGCAAATGTCCAATAATTAGGAAATTATCAAGATAGGCATTAACTACAGGATTTTTCATAGTCTGATATTGCCAGTGTTTTTCAAGTGAAAATTTGAGATTATCTGACATACTAACTCTGTCAGTACTATACCTTTTATTTCTGGCTGACCACCTTAGGAGAATAGAGCATACTTTTAATCAGGCCAAGATTCTAGGTTTTGTGTTCTATAATAGTAACCTTGGCTCTGTTCCAAGACCAGAGATCACACCCCAGCAATATATAAAGGTCATAAGAGGGGCAGAAAGACGGGGTGTCTACTCTATGTAACCTCATTCATCAACGAATGATTAAGCACCATAATTTATGGCATGTAGATCAATAAAAACAAAAACAACAAAGTGGAGGGGGAGCTGAAAGACTATGTTTTTGTTATGACGGACCAATAGTGTTATATTAACACATGATATTTAATACATTTATTTAACATTTGGAGAGGTACAGGGCAAAGGGGGTTTGCATCTGTTCCATGCCTTAGCATTTGGCTTGCATAACCTATGGGCTTCACTTTTGTTGGCAACAACTTATTCAAAGTATTCAAAGTGCACGAAAGAAAATTTGTTTGTTTATACCTCATGGATCATAAGATTGTAGATACTGACCAGTAATTCTCAATATTTAGGAAGACAAAATGGACTAAAATTTAACAGAGGCAAAACCTCAGTTGACTATCCTGTTGTGTTAGAAAACTTATTGGGCCAGGGTTTGGAGAACTGGATACTGTTCCTGATAGATATTAATTTTTTATGGTTTTTCAAACATACTTTTGAAGCCATGGTGCCCTTTGAACAAGATAGTCTGTGGAGCTCTTCTGTGTCCCTTAAGCCACCCCCACAAAACTTTAGGGATTTTATTAGTATGGTTTGAGAAGAACCAGACTACTGCAAAGAAGCTAAATGGCCATCCATAGGAAAATGGATGGACTGTGATATGTTCATGAGAGGAAGAACGTTAAGCAGTTAAAATGAATTAACTAGATCTACATGCATCAAACATGAATAAGTTTCAACCATAACATTTAAAAAGTAAGTTACAAAAGAACACACATTGTAGGATACTGTATTAGACAACTCTTACTGCACACTTCAGATCCTCTGGGCCTCGCAAGTCTCTGGGGGCTTGTGGGCACTTTTTCTGCTTCAGCCAATCTTGTAGGGACTAATTCTGTTTAGGCTCAGACCAACTTTACAAGGGTACAGCCTTGCTTCATGTCTGTTCTGTGTGGCTCATATATCCTGCCTTGAGGCCTCCCTGTTGCCACTGAAGCATAAGATGCCGTGGAACTGGCTCAGTACTCTTGTCTACACAACCCAGAAGTGTGAGGGAAGTAATGCTCCATGGGGAGGCTGTGACCAATGGAGACTGTTGCTGGCACATAATTTCCTCTCATCCTCCTTCCCCAGATTTACTTTTCTCAGTCATAGTAGTTAATACGGTCACTAAGTAAATAGTCCCTAGAAATCAAGCAGTCAACTGGGGTTGATACCAAGCAGTGACAAGCTCAGGATCACACTCTTCTATTATTATATTCCCCCGCCCCATTTCACGTTCCTTTTCCCTTACGTCCGCTACTCCAGGATTGCAAGACCAAATAGTAGTAGTGGCATGTACAATTTTGCCTCAGGCTTTGCTTTTTAGAATACTAGACTAAGAGACCATTTACATACATTTTAAAAACACACAAAATATATTTATTCTTATTAGTTATAAATTTATAAAAGCATGCATCGGGTAGCTACACAATAACATCAGAATAGTGGGTACCTCTGGCCAAGGAGGGATAGGGGAATGGTTAAACTATATTTGTCACATTCTATTTATACAAAGAGAAAGGGAAAGATCTGAAGTAAATATGGCGAGACTTTGTTTATATTTGTAAAATCTGAGTGGCAGACACATTATCTCTTACTTTTTTGTATTTTTTTTTGTTTAAAGATATCATTAATTTTATACTAAGATCTATTCCAAATCTAACTTTATTTTACTGAAAAAATCTTTTTTAAATATAAAAAAGATATATGATTCACAAAATATTTTTTCCTATTTTGGGGGTTGCCTTTTTACTCTGTTGATAGATACTGTCCTTTGATGCACAATATTTTAAAAATTTTCGTGAGGTCCAATTTTTGTATTTTTTCCTTTGTTTCTTATTGCCAAATCTACAGTTATGAAGCTTTTGTCCTGTGTTTTCTTCTAAGAATTTTATAGTTATAGGTCTTACATTTAGGTCTTTAATTCATTCTGAGTTAATTTTTGTATGTGATGTTAGGTATGAATCCACCGGTCGTTCTCTTCCCTGTGGATATCCAATTTTCCCAGCACCATTTGTTGAAAAGACTGTTTTTCCCCCATCAAATGCCCTTTGCACCCTCACCAAAAAATCATTTGACCATATATGTGAGGGTTTATGTATTGGCTGTCTGTTATTCCATTGGTCTGTATGTCTGTCCTGATGCCAGTACACACTGTTTTGATTACTGTAGATTTGTATTATAGTAAGTTGTGAAATAAGGAAGTGTAAGTCCCCAGCTCTGTTCTTCTTTCTCAAGATTATTCTGACTATTCGGGACTTTTGAGATTTCTTGATGCTTTTTTGTTTGTGCTTGTCAGACTGGATAATTTTCAATTGTCCTGTCTTAATGTTTGCTGATTCTTTTTTCTGACTACTCACAGTTGTTCTTGAACCTCTTGAGTGAATTTTTCATTTCAGTTATTGTACTTTTCAGCTCAAAATTTCTCTTTGGTTCATTTTTATCATTTCTATCTCTTTATTGATATTGTCTATTTGAGGAGACCTGTCCTCCTAGTTTCCTTTTGTTAAATTCTCTGAGAATGGGGCTTTGAAGTAGCTAAAACCCATTCTGCTCTCTCCAGTAACTGCCAGGCTGCTCATTTTCAGTGGATCTGACAATTTTTGCCAGTGTTCTCATTGTTTTCATGGAGAAAAGTCTTTTTGGAGGTCCTTACTTTACCATTTTTTCTGATCCAATCCCAGGGAGAACTTTTTGACTTGGCAGACAAACCTCAATGGAATGCATTAAATGAACAAATTAATGAGGTACTTTTGAAGATTGGGGAACTTTTATTCCGGAAAAAAGGAAGCTCAATCAGTGATCCTTATGGTCCTTCCCAGCTCTAGAAGTTCCACTGATATTCCAGGATAGAATTGATACCTATTGTGTATTTATTTATGTAAACACAATCATAGGATCAAGATAGATGATGGGATTTCAACAATACAGATCTTCCATTAATCAAGTATCATTGGTTGTTCTGAAAGTTGAGGATGACCGTTCTTAATCCTTTAAAAAAAAAAAAAAGCAAAAAATATTTCCTGACCATCTTCTGTGTACTTAGCTCCATCAGAGGAGCATTTGGTAAAATAAAAATATGATGCTCTGGTTAATACCCTGATAGAAATGTTTAGAATCCTGTTGGAGAAATATTTCGAATATCTGAAGCAAACCTGCAAACATTACAAGTATTAATTGCTAAATTGCTTGAGATGTACTAGATACATTGTTGATGTTTTGATATATTTCACGGCACAGGTGTGATATGGGTATTTCTAAATTTTCAAACTATATAGAGAGAAAGATATTAACTCTATGGAAATGTCTTTTTGTTCATGGTTTCCTAAAATCAAATATTTATCATTTCTAGTCATTGCTTTTTAAAAATATAGACCAGTCCCCGTTTTGCAACATCTCTGTCATGAAACTCTAACGTAGTGTCAGCATTTGGTGTGAAGATTAGATTGCCCTGAATTTGGCCAACCTGGTCCATATATTGGAGGCATTCTGATCTGATTGTGTTTGCTTAAAATATATATATCTTTTACAGTCATGAGTACAACACTGTGTTGTAATTACTGTTACTGTCCTGTGTGAGCATCTTGCATCACAGTTGATCTTCATGCAAGATCACATGAGGAATGTTTTCAGATGTATAAGACCTCATATTAAGGTTAAAGCTTCACTCATCTTTGAACTCTGGCTTGACACACTATTCTCTCATTTACTTTTGAATTGTTCCACTGCTCAGGGTTCTTTGTGACAGGTAAGCAGCACTGTTGAGGGGTTGGGAACCTGGGGCCTCGGGGCCACATGTGGCTTTTTGGATCCTTGAGTGTGGCCCTTTCACTGAAGCCAAATTTTACAGAACAAATCCTTTTAAAAAAGGGATTTGTTCTATGAAGTTTGGAATCAGTCAAGGGGCCGCAGTTGGGGATCTGGAGGGCCACATGTGGCCTTGAGGTTGCAGGTTCCCCACCCCTCAACTTGATTAAGGACCAGTTTTACTTTTCTGTGTCTTTAGATTCTACCTGTTTACCAAGCTGCACTGGACAAGGAATAAACCTTGGCTTCACCTTGAACTAATTAAGTGACTTTGGAAAAATTTCTTCTCTAGACCTTTGTATCCTTATCTGTAAATGAAAACATTTACACTAGGTAATCTTACTTTTAAGATCCTGTGACTGTAACTCAAAATAAACGAGGACTGAGTGAAAGAATTTGGCAAACTTAATGCAAGCTCATTTCTCCTATTGGAGATAAAGCTAAAACATCACCATTCCCAAGCCCATTTCTCTTCCCACCTCTCTTACAATTTAAATCTTACCTACCTTTGGAAGTCTACTGTGGTCTCTGTCACCTCCATGAAGTCTTCCCTGACCATGCCAGCAACCTCCAGTGATGTCTTTTTTTTCCAATTTTAGTATTTATTATCATCACTACACTTAGTCTTCTCTATCACCTTGTATTGTTGTTTAGCTTTAGTGCTTTTGAGGCCAAGGATGATGAGTTATGAACATTTATATTCCCAAAAGCACATTGCTCAGTATTTCATATGCATAATAGGTTCTAGATTTGTTGAATGCATGTTGAATAGATGCAGAGAGTTTAAAAATCATTCTGAGCCTATTGTCCTAAATTCACAATTTAAAGTGTGATTGAATTATTCCCACCTTTCTTTCCCCAAAAAGATGTATAATTTTGAAGATATTTTAAGAAATCTAAAATAAAATTTGGGGTTTATCTTAAATATGAATCCCTTTCCTTCTAGGCTCCAAATTTTTCCTCTTTATAAAATTGAGAATACTTCCTTCTTAACTTGAGTACACTGCCATAGAAACTTTTTTCTTTTCCTTCTATATTCTATAGACTATAATGTGATTTGTTCAGCCAGTATATAACTGGCATTTTTATTTTCTATTATCTTCTTAGGAACATGACAAATGATATTGTCACCCCTCAAGGGAGTGTTTGGTTACTTGCAAGCACAGATGGTAGCATTTCCACCACAAGGCATATCTCCAGTCTATAGATGTCGACAGGCGCAAAGTCAAAAAATATTCAGGTCAACTTTTGATTAGATTCATTACAGATATTAGCCCAGCTTGTCCCAGTTCCCTGAGAATTTGCCACCAACTATCTTGTCAGTCTTTTATTCTCTTTCTTAGTCTTCATAGAGACTATGTTGCAACATAGTGCTTAGCAACTCAAAATTCATCTTGTCCAGGAGACTTGGAGGAAACCTTTTTTAGCTTTATTCCTTGTGCTGTGGGACCCGTGTTGTTTCTCTGTCAGGTTGAGGCTGTGCCTTGCTTAGAGAAATTAGTTAACCCAACAAAATTGTTTTCTCTCTCCTTTTCTGTACCAGAATGAGACTCCAGAGAATAAGCAAAGTTGATGTTGCTTGAAGAAATTTCAAAGCTTCCTAGCTCCCAGAACTTAAGTAGCCATGGAAATAGGCACTGGCAAAAAATGTACTTAGATTGGGTGGTAATTGGGAGTCATTTGAGGAAAGGGAATTTAAACATGCGCTATGTGATGTTACTCTGTAGAATAGGAAAGGCTCTTGTTGAGTTGGTGTTTTAAAGAATAATCGGAAAAAATTGGCCTGCTTTGTGTGGGTTTGTGAGGTGGGTGGTAGTGATGGTGGTGAGCGGAGTGGGTTGGCAATACCTAAGCAGGATTGATGATGATAATATAAATTGGATATATTTCTGGTAAGGGATTTTTGAAAATAAAATAAACTCTTCTTAGATTCACTTCTGCTTCACTTGCTTAAGGAGATGACAATCTTTCTCATTGGTATTTCAGGAAAGAAAGAGGTGATTTGCTCTTATAATTTGACTAGAAGGAATCATGTTCCCAAGTTGGATTATATGCAAAATAGAGATTATACTTTCAAAAATCAATGCATCTTGTTCCTGTGACCCCTAGGCACTATTAGGGGGTTCATGCTCTTATAAATGGATTTAGCAAATGTGACACTGGCATACTTCATGAGATTCATGGCATTTTTTTCCTTATGGTTATGACAACATGAGCTTCATAAAGAAACTCCATATTTAGCCTTTCATTTGTTCATTAGCCGATCCAAGAGACTCAGCTTATATTAAGTGCTAAGCCCACGAGGACCCTCTGCAAACACACTGTAGGGGGCCATGTTCTATGCCACCTGCTCACATCCATATTCCAAACCATCGGTGTTCACTGGCCTAGTTGAGCCCTCTCTAGCAACATTAGCCCCCAGAATTTGGCTTGCCAATGTCAGCATGCATTCTTAGTTCCAGAATTCTAGTGTCTTACCACAAGTGTTACTTGTGCAGCCCGGGCTTTCTTATTACAGTGTTTATTGCTGTCACTGCTTCATCATTTTTTATTTATCTGACTCAACTCCAGGTAGTTTTTGCTCAATCTTTGGCATGGTGTTAACCACCGTGTGTGTTTGGGGCAGCAATTCATTCATCCATTTTGACATCCACACCTGACATCTTCATTAATGCTCAGCACAGATAACTCAGATTCCAGGTCTGTTTGGTGTCTCTGTATTCCTTCTGCATCCAGTTCTTTGCCACAAAGTATATTTCATGTAAATGTCACTTTTTTCAAATATTTCACATGTTCTACAGAGGAACCATATGCCTTATAGAAATGATGCCCTTTTAGGTCTGTATCCAAACATAGCTTGTCAATGACCGCGCACAAATTTTAAGTGAGCTTGTAAGCTTTTACACTTTTCCTGAAATGTTTTCTTTAGGGCGGGTAAACTTCTTCCCATGTTATTGCTCACTTGCTGTACCCCTGTGTTCTTTTTTGACATTAACTACAACCATCTTGCCACCTTTTTATTGCCCTTTCAATTTATCAAATTCAGCTGAGCTGCTGCCTCAGGCGAGTGCTTCCTCTGTCTGTCTGTTTATTGAGTTTGGGGCTATCTCTGTCACAGAAATTCTTCTAACTTGGACATTCTTCGATCTTATGACCATTTGCCCAGCTCGTAAAACATCAGTGATGTTCAGTTCTTAGAAACCTACATTGAGTAAGAAATAGTATTGCTAATTTTATGGAATGAATTGAAGGTTTATAGTCAGGTGCTGTGATTTGCTTACTTGAAGAAGAGGAGGGAACCCTGGGAGAGCCATATTGACGGGTAAGGAAGTTGTGGCCTGGTCTGTGTGACTTGAGAGCTGTTGATTTTCCTTGTTCACATAGTAGTCACCATTGTCCTACAATTGTAAACATTTATTGAGTGCTCACTGTGTGCTAGGCACTGTACTAAGGATTTTACATGAAGTATTTTATTTGATACTCACAAATACCCTTCGAAGTAGATTGTATTACTATCTCTGTTTAACAGATGGGGAAACAGAGAATCGGGAGGGTAAATTGCTTGTTTAGGGACATACAAGTAAGTGGTAGAGCAGGCATTTGAATCTAGGCAGTATAACCTCAGAGTCCACATTTCTCTTAACCTTCACACTGAACTGCCTTCTTATAATGACAGCTAACATTTATTGTACACTTACAGTCATCCAGGCACACAGTGTACTTAGCCACCAGGCATATGTTCATTTATTAAATCATTTCATCAGCCCTTGAAGACAGATAACTTTGTTATTTTTTCTTTTACAGATGAACAAACTGAGTGAGACTTAGAGAAAATAAGTAATGTCTTCAAAGTGATTCCCCCAGTAAGCAGCAGAGACAGGAATTGTACTCACATCCTTAACCACTGCACCATACTGTACCAATAAAGGTTTAAAGAGTAACAAACAGAAAAACTGATCTATAGGTTTCTGCAGCCACAAGTAAAAATCATACCTTTAATCCTGCTGCTTGCAGGACCTATTAAATGGAAGATGTTGGGGTATATCATCAATAACTTATGTGTAGTTATTCCTGGGATTAAAAATAGTGGGAATTCCCAAGGAGCCAGCAAGCAATATCTTTCTTCATTAAAAGAGTTGGTTTACAAAAAAATGCCAGACCATCTTGTCAGAAGCAGCACTAAGGAGGGTTGGCATAGGATGTGGTGTATACCCCTAGGAAAAGTGAATATATAGAAATGTGCAGTGGAAACAGCAACATAGCAAAAGAAAATGTGAACAGGGGATTGCACGGTTATAATTCTCCTTCTCCTCCCCCCAAAAAAAACTAGACAGTGAACTGTTAGCATCTATCTGTACATGTCTATTTATCAAGGAGAGATTGGTGCGTTAAAGACACTGGACATTTGATTAGAGAAGATAAGAAAGATAAGTCAGGAATATGAGCTGCTACCCAAAGAAGACATGCCAGGCTGGATTTCAACAGTGGGAAGAATGAAGACCCTGGGTACTCTGGGAGTTTGTGGCATTAATTGAAAGAAGGCCACTGAAAAGATAGCCAAATACTCATAGATTTTATCTACTTCAGAACTTTGATTATGACTAACCTTAATTTCAGACATCATTTATTTCTACTTCTGAGAATTTTGAAATTATCTGAAAGAAATTAAAAACTTTTTTTAATTATTGGTGGAACTTTATTAAAAGAATATAGGCATGCCTTCATTGATACAGGCTAGCAGTCCTATGCTGAATTAAAACAAGGATCAAGAAACTGTATCCAGGTGTCAGCACTGGTGTGCTACTCTGTTTCAGTGACTCAATGAATACTATAAAAGGACTTGGAAATCTCAAACATACAAACATGAAAAACTATCTATGAGTGTATATTAAATGTAAATTGATATCAAGTTTCAGGAGGATAGGGTTAGAAACCTATTTTGTAGGTTAGCATCAAATACTATAATTTTATAGGTAAAAATGAAAAAAACACATAAAATGATCATTCAAGTTCATAATTTGAAGTAGTCACATATTACTTGCTGCCAAATCAATCTTTAACTTCAGTTTCTCTTAGAAAATTGAGTTTTCTATCATATAATAGTTCAATTCATTCTTTCTCTCTCTTTCTCTCTCTCATACACACACACACGCACACACACATACACTCTCATTTACAGGCTGAGGATGTATAAGTTTTACCATGGCCTTCACATGCCTTTCAGGAGAACATGAATGTTGGGAAAGGAACAAATGATTTCAAGTAAGTCAAGTTTTATGTGGGCTGAGTTTAAAGCAAAGAGTGAGGCTCAATATGGAAATTAAAGCCAATGCATTGGAGCATATTTTAAAAGACTTTCTGTTTAATAGTAGAATTTGGCCTGGGAAATTGCTCCTTATATAGTAGTGTTAGCAGGTATTTAGAATTTGCTGCCAGGCTTCTCTTGGAATCTTATTCCAGTGGCACAGACCTAGAAATGCTAATTTTGAAAAATGGCATTTGGCGGGCAATCCCTGACACAGCCATTCTTGACTTTCCACTGAAGTGTCTAGGAAGACATAGAAAAATGATGAGAACTCAAAACAATGCTGATAATTCAGACTGACAGTCAAATTATTGCTGGAACCCTGGAGAAATTTCCACTAGCTAAAAATTAGGAAGAAACGGATCGAAAAGTACTATCAGTGAACCGCTCATACCATGCTGCTAGAAATCTACACTGAGAAAACGTAGAAAAAACTCAGCTTTGCTTCCATACAGTCTACATCCTGGTTCCAAAATTCAGATTATATATCCAGCAAAATGAGGTATTTGTCTCATTGCAGCGGTCCCCAGCCTTTTTGGCACTAGGGACCGGTTTCATGGAAGACAATTTTTCCATGGACTGGGGGTGGGGGGATTGGGGGGGTGCAGAGCTCTGCCGCCAGTTCCCTAACAGGCCGTGGACCAAGGTTGGGGACCGCAGTCTTATTGTACTTTTACTTTCTTAGATGGCTAGAAGGCTGGACCCCAACCGCTAAAATATTGCCTTTCTTCCTCTATATAGTTGAGAATTAGACCTCCCAGAAAACAATTAGGAAAGAAGGCAATTGAGAGCGGCTTTGGGATTTCTAATATGAATCAGTGGTGGATCGTGTACTCAAGGTTCAGTCCCCAAAAATACATTGCTATAGGTGGGAGCAGAGAAAAGAAGAGCCTTTTGTTTTCTCTGCTCCCACCGGAGTATATTCCAAGTATTCTAGTTTTTGATGTATTCCTTCAGTTCAGATTATCAACAAATCATGCAGTTCGGTCAGAAGAGGATTCAATGTTAGTCCAAAGAAGGTACATTAGATGAAGTCAAGTTAGGTACTGAGAAGAGACAGTTGAAACTAAAAGATATATTTATCAATCTATTATTTAGCTGTTTACCTGAGACAGGGATTTATCTAACACCCAGTTTGAGCTTATACTAGGATAATTGCTGTCTCCTAACTATTGGCAAACATAGGATCAGGACAGACTACAACTCCTTTGAAACTAAGCAATGAAAGAAAAAACAACATGATACAATATGGAAAAATTTGCAAAAGGCTGGGCGCAGTGGCTCACACCTGTAATCCTAGCACTCTGCGACTCTGAGGCGGGAGGATTGCTTGAGGCCAGAAGTTCCAGACCAGCCCAAGCAAGAGCAAGACCTTGTCTCTACTCAAAATAGAAAAATTAGCCGGGCGTCATGGTGCATGTCTGTAGTCCCAGCTACTTGGGAGGCTGAGGCAGGAGGATCACTTGAGCCCAGGAGTTGGAGGTTGCAGTGAGCTATGATGATGCCACTGCACTCTACCCAGGGTGACAGAGTGAGACTCTGTCTCAAAAAATAAAAATAAAATAAAAAATAAAATAAATAAATAAAAATTTGCAAGCAGGTTAAAAGCAAAATTATTCTGCAGACCCAGAAAAAGAACACATTTCCAAAAATGAGTTTTTAAAGGAATCAGAAAAAATATTACAAAATTTTTGGTTATTTTAGCTAAAATGCCAGATGACATAGCTTTTATGAAGAAGCAGAGTATAAAAGGGTAGGTGTTTATCACTTTTTGTGAGGTCATGGACCACTTACAAAATTTGGTGAAAATTCTGGACCCCTTTCTCATATAAAACTAATTTGTAAATATACTCACAAATTTTTTTTTGCGTTCTGTTTCTGGGATTTCACATATCCTCTGAAGCTTGTCGTTGAACTTCTGTTTAAAACCTCTGCCATAATCAAAGAACAGATGAAGATGACAAAGACAACAGAATGAGACTATTGAAAATGAGAGATAATCAAGAGAAGGAAAGATTACAGGAAATTAAAACTCAACCCCGGATTTATATTATCAATGAAGGCTGCAGAGAGCAGTATTGACAATGCTGAAAATCAAAATCACTGAGAATGTCATATATACTTGAAAAATAGTCTGAGAAAGCACTGAAAAAATAAAGACGAGACTCATGAGTGACAAGATGATAAACCTGAAGCATAGATATCCAGTCAAATAATTTTAAGTATTCTTAAGGAAGAAATAAAAACCACTAAAACAATCATGAAATATATATAAAGAAAAAGAAAACTTTCCTGAGTTGTAAAAATGACTTGAGTAGGCTCATCATAGTTTAGGCAAAATTAGTGAAAAGAGAGAAAACTTTCTAAAGTTTTTTTTTTTAAACCATAGATGCCACTACAAATGGCATCTTTGTATATAACCACATATTTGTTTGGTATACAAATATAGATGGCCAGCAGGGATTGTAAATAATTAGAAATAAAAGCAGAAAAAATATATAGTGTGTAAGAACTTGTGCTGTAGAGTCAGGCCAGTTCTACCATTTAGTAGTTGTGTGGATTTCGATGAGGGTAGGTAACCCTTCTGAATCTGTTTTCATATCTCTGAAAGAGGACTATTCATAGGTACCTCACAGGGCCCTCTGGAAAATTAAATGAGGTAATTTATACAAGATGCTTAATAAAATGACTGATGCTTAGGAGACACTCTCTGTAGCTAATAATATTGTTGCCATTGTTATTATCATCATCATCATCATGGTGTGGTAGGATTCTAGGTGATTTTTAGTTTATTGTTTTCTGTTTTCTACATTTTCCAAATTTTCTACAATGAGCATATGTTACTTTTGTAATCAGAAAAACATGTTTGTTTTTTTTTTAAAAAACCTATATATAAATTGATAGATAACATGCCAAACACAGAGAGAGGCACTACAAGGCCACGAAAAGGATAGAAATGTAATTTATGAAACTTTTCCTAATTTTTGATAACAACATATATTAATTTTATTTTATTTTAAAAGGTTATTTCATTTAAAGGCACATAAGCTCATTGTAGAGGGTTAGGACCCTGCAGAAGGGTAGAAAAAGTTATGTTCGGTATCCCTTATTCTAATAAATGATCATTGTTTATCTCTGTGTGTACATTTTTTTCCATCTATGTTTATGGCACTGTTGAGATTATATCAAACACATAGTTCCATATCCTGCTTTTTGTAACCTAGTATTTTATTTGGAGAATTTGTTCATGCAACTAAAATCCCCATAAGCATCTTTTTTAATAGTTTCTCAGATGATTCAGCCATTCTGTGATTGTGCTGTACCTAGATTGTTCATAATTTTTTGTTGTTATATTTGAAGCTCCAACAAACATACAAGTGTATGACTCTCAGTCAGAATTTCTGATCATTTCCTTAAAATTGATTCCTAGAAATAAAAATACTAGGCCCAAAACATTCATGTTCTTAAGGCTCTTGATGTACTTGATGCTTTCCAGGAAGGTTGTAGCAATTTATACTCCAACTCCAACCAAACCTTTAACTCCCCACTCTGAGCATTCTCTCAGTAATATTATTTCATATTCAATTCTGTACTAATTTCACAAGCAAGGAAATCCAGTTTAATTGTTTTAACTTCCATTATATTGCATATCAACTTGAACATTTATTTCAAATGCTTATTGGGCAATTGTAGTTCCTCTTCTATGAATGGCTAATGTGTGACTCTTTCCATTTTTTTATTTGGTTTGTAATCTTACTCATTTCTTTGTGACTTGGAAAAACCCTATAGAATGTAAAAGTATTTGCAAATTAACAACAAAAAGAAAATTTTTTTATAAAGTGTGTAAAAGTTTATACTTATTGGTGAGACCAGAGACCATAATTTTTGTGGCAACAAATTAATGTAAAGAAAGCTTCACAGAACAATATATAAATGTTCCTCTTGAGAGAATTTGTGACTTCTAGCCAAGGCTTTCCTTCAAACATGTGAAAATTAACATATCATCTGCTTTAGTCCATAAATATACTCTTCAGCAATCATTTTCAGTTCAACAGTGTGCCATACTTGCAGAGCCAATACGTTGTTTTCATTTGTTCTGTTCTTTTTTAGCAGGCACAGAATGGACTGGACACTTTCCAAGGCTAAAATTCAACATGATCTTACGGGATCTCAGTTCTTGGAAATTTTGTGAATGTGTATGTAACTATTGTGACAGGGCAAGAATGTAGTCTAGTAAGAGCATAAAATTCTCAATTAGGGTGTCCTTGGCTCTCTTTCCTTAAGTTTTTTCAACATCTTCCATGCATATATTCAGAGCTAACACATCTGGCATTGCTCTTACTGGGGCAACATGCTTCTATTCTTCCACAGTGGGACTTCATCAACCTCTATGGTTTCTACAAACGGAACCTACACTTGTCCATTGAAAGCATATTCTACACTGAGCATAGGTAATGGTGTGTTATACATTCGTTGATTATTTGCTTTTGTTTCCTCCCTTTTCACAAGTGCCATTATTTTTTTCTCTCCTTTTATTCCACCTTTAACCATTTTACCAGACATTTCTTCTTTCATTTCATTCTCTGTCAGATTTATTTCCCTTCTCCTATTCCAAAAGATAAAGCCAAATTCCAGGCAGATGGGTCCATCCAAGGGTATTTTTCAAACTTTAGGTTATGAGCCATTAAGGGGTTGTGAAATCAATTTAGTGGGTTACAACCAGCACTTTAAAAATGACATAAAATAGAATATATCAGAGTATATCAAGTATAATAAAGCAATTACTTCTTCATGAAGCAAACATAGGAGTGTACTGGTTCCAATCTAAAATGTATTTTGTCCTAAGGGTAAAGGTCAAAAATGTTTTAGAAATACTGCTATAGAGCTCATTTTAGAATGCAAGATATAGATTTGGAGCCAGTTTATGGGGCCTGTCAGCTGGACAGCTGCCCTCAGTGCCAATCGATATGTGCAAAAACATTTCATAGGGACTATAATATCACTGGGGATATAAGCAGATGGATAACATTGCATTTACTAGCCTCTTCTGTAGGAGAGTAGTACATGTGAACAAGGTAGATGAGTTTATAAATAGTTATCTTAGAGCAGCAGGCAAAGAAACTGGGTTTTGCTTCCTGTGACCCTTTCCTTCAGGTCCTTCCTCCATCTCTACACAGTATTCAGTCTGCCCTCTCCATAGACGTTAAATAAACATTTAATGAAATTTGGTTTGAGATGGCACCACATTATTAGCTTGCTGCGTTTGCTTACATGTCTTGGCTTAAGTCTGTATAGACCTTTAATTGAGAGAAAAAAATTGCTATTGTAAGAAATGTATTCATTAGTTAGGTTAGTAATAGCTGCTGTAACAAGTAAATCCCAAAATTTCAGGGACTTCACACAATAGAAGATTACTTCTTATTTGTGTAATAATCCATTGCAGGTGTGGTCAAGTAAGTGTGTAGCTTTCCTCCAAAAGGAAACCAGATCTCTTCCTCTTCCATTCTGTGACTTTCCCAGAGGGCTTTCAGAGTCTTCTGTATCCAGCCTGAGAATGGAAAAGGAGAGAGTGGAGAAGACACACCTACTTACTAAAAACTCCCATCTGGAAGTAATACCCATTACTTCTGTTCACGTTCTATTGGCAGGAACTGGTTACTTGGCCACACCTAGATCCAAGGAGTATGTGGGAAATGTAGTCTCTGACTAGGCAACTGCCTCCTAGCAACACCACTACATGATGGGAGGTGGACATGAATCTTTGGTGGATACCTGACTGTTTCAGTCACGATAAATTATAGTACTAATCCAGGTGTCTCTAGAAGTTGCCAACACAGGTTTTGGGAGCACATTGCTTCTCCCTCTACTGTCTCTATGCTCTTTTGAAGCGTTACAAGGTTGTTGACCTTTGGTGTGTTTATACGTTTTGTCTAAAAGTAAACCTTTTCACTTTTTATTTTATTAAGGTAGTGATTTGGGCATCTTCACATTTAGCTGCATGTTACTTTCAGTTTGATATGAATGTAGCTCACAAGCATGAAGTGTATAAGATAGTAAATCCTAAATTGTAGGCAGCCATCTCATTTATTCAGCTGGTGATTTCCATTTGGTTGACTGTACAGAGAACTTTGCATTATATGATTTGTAATATCTGGATGCAGTAGAATTGCTTTAAGTTTTGATTAAACAGAAAGCTTGAAATGTTTTAAGCCAGTAATATTGAAAACATTACAATCTGTTTTAGATAAATGATCATCTGAATCAATTTGATATAAACATTTATTTTGGACAGAAAGCACTTGTTTAGAAATTTCTCTTATGATACAACTTTTATTTAAGCTTCTGAATATCCAACTAGTTCATAATTACGGATAATAATTGTTGGTAAAGGTATTATTGCTTTATTAGAATTCTTATCCAATATCAGTATGGTGCTATTATTTGATTATTGCTTTATTTTTTCTTCTCTGATAATCAGGAGAAAATATTGAAATTTGAAATTTGAAATTTCCTAATAGCAGTTACAGTTTTCTTCAAGATATCTGTCAACAGTGTGACTATGGAAAATTGTTTCACTTATGTATGCAATGTGCAACTATCTTAAATGATGAATGCAGGAGATTTGTTGAATTACTGCTGATAAAATGGCTTTGCTTCACTGAAATGATTTTAATACTAAATTTATACAATGAATTGCTCTCTCTTCTTTCCCTTTTGTTTCCTGCTCTAGTTTAGTGAGTACGTTAATTAAGTGCTAATATTAAATTCGCTAAAGTATACAGGAAAAAAAAAGAAATAGCATCCATACTGTTGATTAGATGGCAAGGTAGAAGGCTGGCGGTGATGTTTAATTGGAGGCATGGGAGCTGTTGGTTTCTTTGTGTGATCTAACCATCTGAATGTTGATTCTTTTCTAAAAAGTGACAAAGGAAAAGAGGAAAATGGTGATGGGAAAATAGCATTTGCTTTTTTCAAAAATAATTGGTAAATAACCATTATGAACTTTTTAGTCATTACTTTACATCAGTGTTTGCTAAGAGAAGCCAGTCACCTAAGACCATGTATTATCTGATTTGGTTTATATTAAGTGTCCAGAATAGGCAAATTTATAGAGACAGAAAGTAGATTAATGTTGGGGAGATGGGAGGGTAGGCAAATGACAGCTAAAAGGTAAAGGATGTTTTTTTGGTGATGAAAATTTTGGAAAATTGGCTGTGGTAATGGTTGCACATATCAATGAATATACTACAAACTATTGAATTGCACACTTAAAATGTATGAATTTTATGGTATATGAAATATATCTCAATAAAGCTGTGAAGAAATGGTAATCACCAATTGGTAAATACCTATATGTCCATAAGTTTTTTTTTAAATATGGGGCATATTTTTTGAAAGATGGGGTTATCCTGTTAAAGCTGCTCACTATTTTATGATTTTGAGTTTAAATCTGCAATAGCAATATTATATACCTCAATATTGGCATATCATATGTAATAATATAGGCTATATGTGGATGGATATTTGTTCATGTGTAGATACACATATTTTCAAGTGACCTGGTTTGTTGTAATATGTAAAGGTATTTAAAATTATATCACCAGCATACTTTGAAAAAGGTCTAGTAGACATATAAAGTAATATAAATACATTATCCCTGATTTATGCCAATTAAAATGAATGAGCCAATAGAAGACACTTGGGAGAATTTAGCCCTCAAGAATTTGTCATGAATGTTAAAGAAAAGCAGACCATTTTTTTATTTGGGGGTTTGTATATTCTGGTTATGGTCTCGCTGGACCTTTAATCTCAGTTCCTTTTGGTGGTTCCTCTTCTTAAATCTCTTAACACTGAAGTGCCCCAAAAAGCTCAGTTGTTGGTCCCATTGTCATCTCTATCTACACTGATTCCTTTGGTGACCTTATCCAGTTTTATGGCTTTAAATATCTTTATGTTGATGACTCCATAATTTGTCTCTCCAGACCAGACTTCTTTCCAGAACTCCAGACTTGTATAGCCAACTTGCCTACTCGTTATCTCCATTTGGATACCTGATAGATATCTCACACTTAACATGTTCCACACTATACTGATCTTTCTTTCACATCCTGATCCATCCAATCTTTACTTCTCAGTTAATGGCTAATCCATCTTTCCTGTTTCTCTGGTTAAAATCTTTGAGTCACCTTGATGGATCTTCTCTCATACTTCAGGCATGCTGTGACCCCCTTAGGGCTTTTCTACTGACTGTTTCCTCTTCCTGGAATGTTCTTCCCTGATACCCATAAGCTTGACAACTGCCCTCCCCACACCCTTGAAGTCTTTGTTTATATGTCACCTTCCTTCTTACTGAGGGTCACACCAACCATACCTCTTAAAATTGCAACCACTCAGAACCACTCATCCCTGCCTACTTTCTTGTTTCCATAATACTTACCATCATCTAACGTACTATAACATTTGCTCACTTATCATGTTAATCATAATCATGTTTTACCATCTCTCCACATTGGAATGTAAACTTCATGAGGGCAGAGATTTTTTTCCGTTTTGTTCACTTTATGTATCCACAGTGCCAGAAACTATGACCAGCACATAGCACACGATTAGCACTCAACAAATATTTGTTTAGTGAACGAATGATACTATGTCAGCAAATAGTCTCTATTGTTTTCAATGGTCCAAAAAATGGTTCTTCATGTTTAGGAGTAGCTGATGCGGATTTACCAAAACAAACAATCAAATCACTTGGTGTTTTCTGACTAGGCCAGCATGTACAATTTATGACAATCACCATGTTCTTTAACCACTTGTCCTCTCCATCTCAAATTAAGTGCCAAATCATAATCTTTATCACTTATTGAACAGGTTTTGAAATTTTATACCTTCTCTACTAGAAAGGCAGCAAAGACTTTGATTTCTAGATTTTATTCTTCTTTCTTTTCTACACATCTCCTCTACACAGCTCAAAGAGTAAAATCAAGGACATTTTGTGTGAAAGTTTGGAGTATGATAACATTTAATTATCACTCATATTTTACATTGAGTGTGTTTTAAAAATTTTCTCATGACTTTGTTGTCTTATCAGTATTAACTTGTCTCTGAGAGTAGATAGTTTACAGCCTAGCAAAGAAAACAAAATAATATATGTGCACAATTAGCACAAATTAATGTTGCTGTGAGAACTTTAATTTTGGAATTTGGGACTTAAATGACTCTTATATTTAAGTTGTCAACCTCAGAGTCTCATTAATCTAAATTTTACATTTAATTTATAAGCATAGTGCTGCCTCCTTAGAACTGGCACATGTACTCTTTAAGTTACATGATGTCTAGTGGGAAACACTAATTTAGGATTCCTTTCCCTAGGCCTTATTTCCAGGTATTTCATTAACTTTATTATGTGATCTCAGACTAATTATTTAATTTCTATGCCTTGGGGTTTTTTTTTAATTGAAGAATTCAGAGAAATATTTTTCTTCCGTACATGTCTTAGACAAGAAGACATTAATGTGTGCTAGACAGTGCACAGGTTTTGTAGTCATAAAGACCTGGATTGAAATCCCACCTCAGGCACTAATTAGCTTTATGGCTTTAGGGACGTCAACATCACTGATCCTTATTTCTGTCATCTGTAAAATGGTGATATGACCTACTTTACATGGTTGTGAGGATTAGATAAATAATTTGAGAAGTGCCTAGCATAGTGGCCAGCTCAAATCACGGATCTCTACCTCCTTCTCTTCTTCTATTTGTCTCTGTCCTGGCTGTCAAATGTGGTTGGAGCATTACATTTTATATATTCATAAAGTGTGTGTTATTTAGGGGGTGATAAATAAATGTCAGTTCCCTTGGATATGCTATAAGGAGAATAAGGAAAGGAGAATATTATAATAGCGGGAAAAGAAGATGAGAAAATAAATTTTAAAGGAAATCATGAGAATTTAGCAAATGTAATAATTATTCCTATTTAATATTATAATTTCCTTTTGGTTTAATCATGTTCACCTTCCCAAATGCCATAATATTAAAAAAGTAATGTCTCTGCTCCATGGACAAGCCCATTATCCTACTTAGCCCTTCATTTTGGCAATGATTTCATAAGATATGTAATATTGACTCATAACTAAGAAAAATGTTTAAATTATCAAATCTAGTACCTTGCCCAACATGTTTAATAATCAGCCCATTATTTGCTGCTAATTGGAATCTAGTGTATGATATACAGGGCTCACTGACCTCCTTTAAAGTAAGAATCTTAGGGGAATGTGTGTCTTTACAGATAGGTACCAGTTAATTTTAACAACTTCACATATGCCTTCTTTTACTTGCTCCCAACATGAAATATATTGCGTATATGAAGACTGAAGATGAACATTTGCTAATGTTCAGTAAGAGAAAATCGGAGAAAAGGCCAATTAGTAAGTTCATTGATTATAGTCCTATTGTTATGAGTATTTGTTTTTAATACATCTTTCCTTGATTTAATTTACTATTAGTCATGGGTGGATGGTAGTGTGCTCCAATCTATATAGACCTTTTTTGAACTTAATACAACTTGCTGTCTTTTTTTGTTTGTTTGTTTGTTTGTTAACCTTATGTTGGAATCAGATGAGTAAATACTTTTCTTTTGCTTTTATAGGATCATTGGAGTAGTCCTATTACTCTTTTTTTTTTTTTACAAAGATGCATACATATGTCTTCATAGTAACGTGCATGCTAATTTAATATTTTCAACTAAATTAAAAACTACACTATAAAATTATATAACATTTGCTACAGTTCCAGATCTGAGGTTATGGAGATCCCTATTTGGGAAAATAAAAGGACATGACATATCATAAAACCTCATTACCACAGGGGAAATAAATAGGTGAGAAAATAGCTAAACCAAATAGTCAGGGAACGTAAGACCTAACGTTTTGAGATTCTGGCTTTTTTTCTTTTGTAAAATGAAAGAGCACAACTCATTTAACACATTGACTGCCACACTAGACAAAACAATTTTTTTCCTTGGGGCCACGGTGTCTTATTACGAAAATAGAATGAGAAAGTTTGGAAAAAAACAATTCTAATTTAATGAAAAATTTATTTCTTATTTTTTTTCTGTGCATGAGTTACATGTAACTTGAAAAATAGTTCTTGTGGCTCCCAAGTGAAGAGACGTGTGAGTTACATATGCTTCAAGAGGCCCTGGGCTCAAAAGTAGGGTGAGTTAAATACAACTCACATGGCAGTTAATGTGTTAAAGTGAATATAGAGTCATTCATATAAATCCTTCTGAGGTGAAGTTACCAAAGCAGAGTGAAAGTATTTGGCTCCTATTGGAAAATTGTAAATAAAGCCCCTTTCATCAAAGTGGCTTTTATATTTTGGTGTTCAGCTTAACAACAAACATTCAACAAACATTTACTCTGAGCAGTCTACCATGATGTTTCAGAGCATGAGCTTAGAAATCAAATAGACCTTGTGTTTCACATATCACTATTTGCTGTCAGACTTTGAGTGAGTTACTCAACCACTGTCTTAGTTTCTTCAACTGTACAGTTGGGCTGTCAAAACCTACTTTGCAAGGATGTAGTGAGGATTCAATAGGAAAGTTTGTGTGCCTGGCTATAGACAGCACTCAATAAGTGGTAACTGCTAATCCAGACTATGTTTCAGACTCTATATGTTGGTTATATAAGGATTAAAAAAAATTATCTGGTATTGAGCTTTGAGTAAACTATAAGAAGGGTCTGTATTGATACATAACTGTAATGCAGCTGGCTAGACAAATAACACATTCCACTCAGCCACATTACTGAGTTGTCTTATGTTACAAATATTATAGAAAATATACCCCATATAAGCGATGCTAAATGAGCTCTTTATGTGTAAATGTTGAAGAATGTATGAGTTTAACAGCTCTGATGGAAAACCCCTGGTGGGGCAGAGTTGGCTATGGTTTTTCAGTATAAAATATGCTACTTATAAAATGTATTTTAGGAAATTCATTATACACTTAACATCTTTAGAGTGAGATCAACGTTGTACCCATTTAATGTTTTGAAATAAAAAACAAAAGAAGAAATGCTTTGGAGAGCAAATAAAGTTTCTCTAAATGAATAAAACAATTTTTTTTTTTGGTCTATAGTGACTCACTTTAAAATTAAAATAAAACTTACATTTTGGAAAATAATTATTTTTTTGTTGCTCAGAAGCTTTACATGAAAAACTTGTATGAGGCCAAAATAGTATGACTCAAGCATCTACAGGTTTCTTGGTCAATCCCTATGAAATAGCTTTATAATTTAAAATGAGAGCCCTCCAGAATGAAGTCAAATGTAAAATAAATCATAAGAACACAACATGATTTATTCCTTGCAAAAGTGCATTCAGTTTAATGAAGGATAACCCACAAAATGATGTTATCTCATTGAGAGTTATACATTATTTCTCAGAAGAGAAGAACATGGAGTACACCATAGGCCCTGATCAATTAAAGGATATTACCTATATAGTAGATTATTTGGTAGATGATCAAAAGATAGGTGTTTTCCATGTCATCTACTAACTTCCTGCATTTATGAGCCGATAAAGCCACTAGCATACCACTAGAAAGATGCCAAGTCTTTCTTATGTCCAAGGTACGAAATTCACTTTTCCAATTGAATTAGGATTTTATTAAGAAAGAACTCTCTGTCAACTAGCAATAAATGATTGCCAAATTCTGATAAGAGCTCATAATAGTTACCCCCAAGGCTCAGCAAGTTTCTTTTGAATTAGAAGAAGATTCAGATAGGGGAAAAAAACGGTGGTCTGATAGAGACCTTCCACCTCACTGCTCCTAGGGAAGGAGGTGAAGAACGCCAACAGCTGCCTGCGCACAGATCATTCACTCTGAGTACAGCATTATGAAATTACAGAGAAGCATCATGGGACACTCAGCCCGAGAAAACAGGTGACAGGGAGATACATTCACAAAATTGGGAGAGCTCAGGAAATATAATAGAGACCAGAGCACGGGAAGGACATGCTCGCTAGGTCAGCACAGTGTGACTTGGCCTACAGGTGGTCACGTACCATCCCCACAGACTTCCCATCCACCCAGTCAGGGACTACCCCAGAGTTGGTGCAAAGCTGTTGCTGGAGACAGCAGGCTCTGTGGAGAGGCAGCAATTGTGGGAACCATACAGAACTCTCAGGTGCACTGTACAGGGACTGCACAGGGCCACGTAGGGACTGGGCTGAGATACAGCATCCCGGGACAGTACACAGGAATCTGATCACACGGATCACATCCTAGGCCACAAAACAGATCTCAACAGATTTTTAAAAATATAAATCATACCATGTATCTTTTCAGACCACAGCGGAATAAAATTAGAAATCAATTCCAACAGAAACACACATCTCTATCCAAAAACATGGAAATTAAACAATCTATCACTGAATGACTTTTGGGTCAAGGAGGAGATTCAGATGGAAATCAAAAGATTCTTTGAACTAAATGATAATGGGGACACAAGTTATCAAAATCTGTGGGATACAGCAAAAGCAGTCCTGAGAGGAAGACTTATCACCCTAAATTCCCACATCCAAAAGACAGAAAGGTCCCTAATCAGTAAACTAATGAATCATCTCAATGAAATGGAAAAGGAAGAGCAAACCAATCCTAATCCCAGCAGAATAAAAGAAATAACCAAGATCAGAGCAGAATTAAATGAAATTGAGAACAAAACAACAATACAGAAGATTAACACAAAGAAAAGCTGGTTCTTTGAAAAGATAAACAAAGTAGGCCACTTGCCAGGTTGACCAGAAGCAGAAAGGAAAGGACTTTAATAAGCTCAATTAGAAATGGAAAAGGAGATGTCACGACTGATATGGAAATACAAAACATCATCTTCGAATACTACAAAAATCTCTGTGCCAAAGAAGACGAAAACCTGGAGGAAATGGACAAATTCTTAGCAACACACCACCTCCCTAGGCTCAATCAGGAAGAAATAGAATTCTTAAACAGACCAATATCAAGCACCAAAATTGAAGCAGTAATAAAAAATCTTCCAACAAAAAAAGTCCTGGACAAGATGGGTTCACGCCTGAATTCTACCAAACCTACAAAGAAGAACTGGTGCCTATATTGAAAAATTATTCCATAACGTCGAGAAGGATGGAATCCTCCCAAACTCATTCTATGAAGCCAATATCACCTTGATACCAAAGCCAGGAAAGGATACAACAAGGAAAGAAAACTACAGACCAATATCCCTTGTGAATAGAGATGCAAAAATTCTCAATAAAATCCAGCAAATGGAATTCAAATGTACATCAAAAAAATAATTCATCACGATCAGGTGGGCTTCATCCCTGAGACGCAGGGATGGTTCAACATAGGCAAATCTGTAAATGTAATTCACTATGTAAATAAAAACAAGAGCAAAGACTATATGATCCTTTCAATAGATGCAGAAAAGGCTTTTGGCAAAATTCAGTACCCTTTTATGATAAGAACTCTTAACAATATAGGCATAGATGGTTCATACCTCAAAATTATTAAAGCCATATACAATAAACCCACAGCCAATATCATACTGAATGGGGAAAAATTGAAAACATTCCCCCTTACAACTGGATCCAGAGAAGGTTGCCCACTATCTCCACTTCTATTCAACATAGTGCTGGAAGTCCTTGCAAGAGCAATCAGACAAGAGAGAGGCATCAGGGGCATCCAAGAGATCAAACTTTCACTCTTCATGGATGATACGATATGATATTATATCTAAAAACCCCCAAATATTCAACCAAGAGACTATTGTGATTGATAAATGAATTCAGCAAAGTCTCAGGATTCAAAATTAATATACACAAGTCAGTAGCTTTCATATATGCCAATAATAGTCGAGCCGAGAAGCAAATCAAAGACACAATACCTTTTACAATAGCACCAATGCAAATTAAATATTTAGGAACATATTTAACTAGTGAGGTGAGAGACCTATATAGACAGAACTATGAAACACTGAGAAAACAAATTGCAGAGGATGTAAACAGATGGAAAGCCCTACCATGCTCTTTGATCAATATTATCAACATTGTTAAAATGTCTATAATACCTAAGGTGATTTACAGAATCAGTGCAGTCCCTATCAAAACACCAACGTCATTTTTCGCAGATCTAGAAAAAATAATTCTACGCTTCATGTGGAACTAGAGAAGACCCCGTCTAGCCTAGGCAATCTTAAGCAAAAAGAACTAATTGGGAGGCATCAATCTACCAGACTTCAAACTATACTATAAGGCTATAGTAACCAAAACAGCGTGGTACTGGTGCAAGAACAGAGACATAGACCAACGGAACAGGATTGAGAACCCAGATATAAAACCATCCTCATACTGTCATCTGACCTTTGACAAATAGACAAAAACATCCACTGGGGGAAAGAATCCCTGTTCAATAAATGGTGCTGGTAAAATTGGATAGCCACATGTTGAAGACTGAAACTAGATCCACACCTTTCACCTTTCACAAGAATCAACTCACGGTGGATAACAGACTTAAATAAGACATGAAACCATAAGAATTCTCGAAGAAAATGTTGGAAAAACTCTTATGGACATTGGCCTAGGTGAAGAATTTATGAAGAATACCCCGAAAGCAATCACAGCAGCAACAGAAATAAATACATGGGACCTGATCAAATTAAAAAGCTTCTGCACAGCCAAGGAAACTATCACTAGAGTGAACAGACAACCTACAGAATGGGAGAAAATATTTGCATGCTACACCTCTGATAAAGGGCTGATCACCATCATCTATACAGAACTTAGGAAAATCAACAAGAAAAAATCAAACAACCCATTTAAAAAATGGGCAAAGGACATGAACAGAAACTTTTCAAAAGAAGACAGAATAAAGGTCAGCAAACATATAAAAAAGTGTTCAACTTCTCTAATCATCAGGGAAATGCAAATCAAAATCACAACGAGACATCACTTAACTGCAGTGAGATTGGCTTATATCAAAAAGTCCCAAAACAACAAATGTTGGCAGGTATGCCTATAGATAGGAACACTCATACACTGTTGGTGGTACTGCAAAGTAGTACAACCTCTATGGAAAGTAATATGGAGATACCTCAAAGAACTAAATGTAGAACTACCCTTTGATCCAGCAATCCAACTACTGGGTATTTACCCAAAGGAAAAAAAGACATTCTGTAATAAGGACATCTGCACCCGAACGTTTATAGCAGCACAACTCAAAATTGCAAAGATGTGGAAACAACCCAGGTGTCCATCAATACATGAGTGGATTAATAAAATGTGGTATATGTATACCGCGGACTATTACCAGCAATAAAAAACAACAGTGAGTTAACACATCTGGTATTATCCTGGATGGAGCTAGAGGCCATTCTTCAAAGTGAAGTATCACAAGAATGGAAAAACGAGCACCACTGGTACTCACCATCAAATTGGTACTAACTGATCAATACTTATGTGTACACATGGAAAGAATATTCATCAGAGGTTGGGCAGGTGGGGGGAGTGGAGGGGATGGGTAAACTCACACCTAATAGGTGTGGGGCACATTGTCTGCAGGATGGGCATGATTGTAGCTCTGACTTAGGCAGTGCATAGGCAATATATGTAACCAAAGTGTTTGTAACCCCCATAATATTCTGAAATAAGAAAAAAAGAAAAGATTCATTTTAAGTGTGGAATATTTTTTATCTGTTCTTCAGCAATTTGTCATTCCTGGATCGTGTATTAGGTGTGACTATAATTAATACATCTGTTCCTCTTGGGTGGCTTGTAAGAAGGTTCTGAATGCAATTGCATAGGAAAAGTCTTTTTGAAAGTCTTCATCAACTCCACCATTGTAGGAATATGTGTTTACCTCCCATAGCTACCTGGCTGAAAGGTCACTTTCATTATTTATTCTGTGCACAGCTGAGAGGTTATAGAGTTGAGGTAGTCTTAGCCCTGTCCTGAAGGATGTTACAGTCTAGTTAAGTGGATTAACAAGTCAACAGGTGTTTATATACAGTGTGGTATTTTCTCTGATAGAAAAAAACAGAGGTGCTGTGTAAACCCAGAGAAAAGGCAGATAACCAAGTTAGAGATGCCTCTGTAAATTGGTTTGAAAATGTACATTTGGGTAGATAAATTCTTGGATATACATGTCACTTATACTACAGTATCTATGTTTATAAGTCATATTTTGGCATCCTCTTGAGTGGTTAAACCCTTAACCAAACGTTCCCAATGTTTAAACAAAATAATGCAGGATTGTTTTGTTTTCTCTACTCTAAGGAATTCATGCACCCAGGATTAGGAAGAAGGTTGAGAATCTTTATTTGGCCTGTCTTTCATAATTTCGTAAAGCCAAGTTAACTGGTTTAGTATACAGTGAACAGTGAATCAAGAATATAGGGTTAAGTTTCTAGATGGAACAGAGTTATTATTATCCGTATAAATATTTTTTCTTCTATAAACTGAAGCCGTAATACATGTTGTAACATCTTCCTCATTTTCCCAGTGATGTGAACCATAAATTTAATCACCCCAATCAACAATCAAGCATGCCAACCTGGACACTAGCATATCTAATATATGTTTATAGGAAAGCTCTTAATTCATTTACTTTTTCCCTCTCCATGTCTCTTCTTTGCACTTTTTTTTTTTTATGACAATTCTTATTGGACAGTGAATTGAAAGGCAGTTAGGGGGACAGGAGTTAATCCATGCTCCAGACTGAAAAAATTAGGCTGTGGAAATCAGAAGGTGTCCGAGGACAGTTACACTGAAGACATAGTTGAAGGGATTTTTTTTGTGTCAGCCCTGGCCAGTAGGTCCATCTGAATAAATTCAGCTGGCCAGCTGTTTAAAAAACTCTATATGTGTACAATGGATTCAGTGTAAAACTGTTACCTCAAAAGCACTCCATAGATAAGAATATGTTTCACTTAGCAGACATTGACTCTAGAGAAGAAGAAAAGCACAGTGATGTTTAATCATTAATTGTAATAAGTCTTCAAATCATAAATAAGTAACATGGGGAGCTAATTTTTCCCTTCTTGCCATCATTGCACTTAAAACCATGGATGAATTATAGGATGAATTTAATTCACTATATATTTCTTGAAGATCTGCTAGGTGCTATGTGCTATAAAAATATAGTGATACATAAGACAGACATAGCTCTTGTCCTCATGGAACTTCCAGTCTGATAGGCAAGGCAGATATTACAGGTTTGGTGACTGTTGTGAAAGAAAAGGTATGGAAGTATAAGAGGGGGCATAATTTAGCCTTGGAGCCAGGTAGATGTGGTCAGAGGTTCACCTACATTTTGGCTTAGATATGGGAAAGGCAGAGAAGAGAATAGCCAGCCTCTAAGTAATTCTCAGTGTAGCTAAAATATGCCTCAAAGTGATTGGATCACTTTCTCCAGGGAATATAGATGAATAATAGTCTGTAGCTGATTCTCATGCTTTATATATAGGTATTTCTAAGCTGAGGCGTTTGTTCCTCTTTATACTCCTCTCCCAAGATAATGAAAAGTCATTTTAGGTTAATGCAAACCTTCCCATTCTGTTTATCTTTCCCACCCATCACTTGGGAACTCTTAGGTATGTTCTCCAAGAATTCTTTGTCATCCTCAGACACAGCATGATGTCTTTATCCTTCTTCTGTTTGGTTTTAAAAGCTTATCTCACAGCAGTAAACATAAGGAGTTAAATTCGGTTTCACTCCCTTTCATAGTTCATTCATTGAGAGTCTTTCCTGCCAAACAGTGCATTGTCAATAGGAGTTAGTTTTCCTCATTAGTTAAAAAGGACCAGAGAGTGTAAAAGTAATTTGAAAAAAGGGAGGGGGACTGTTAAATCCAACAATGTTTGTTTTGAAACTTACCCAAAATGATTCAAAGTTGCTTTCTAGGGTGAAATGTATAAGAAAGTTGGGTATCAGTACTTTTTTCTTTGCTCCACAAGTATTCTGTAGAAATCATGGTTAGCTGTCTTCCAGGATACATTTGAGGAATTGCCATAATTTTTAAAAGGCCTGAAGGTCTGTCCTGTTGGGGCTCTAGTAAAGGGCATAGGGGAGGGAGTTTTCCTTTTCCTTCACTCTGAGCTCTGGTTGACTTGGCAGGTAAAAGGCACCCCCTTGAATATATTGCATTGAAGATGTAGATGTGGGCTTTAATGCTGCCATCAGTACTACTGAGTGACACTAATCCTGGGTGACTAATTCCCTTCTCTGGACTGCAGTTTTGCCATGTATAAAAACAAGAGAGTTCAATTGTAATTCTGTGAATTTTTTCATAGGTGTAGGCATTCTACAGAGACACCCTTAGAATTCTGGGGGCTAACTCAAACACACACCCTGCCCCCTGTTTGCCACAAGAGCAGCCCTACTTTTCTCTGCTTTTGTGTTTTCATCTTCACATACAATGTCATTTGACCAAAGACGTCCACATCTTTTAAAAAAAAATTGTAAACCATTTTACTAGATGATTTTTAAGAACTGTGGTTCTTTTCATTGCTTCAGCAATCCTTCCTGCTCTAAGGGGCTCTCATGCTGATGGATAAGTCAGAAAACTAACTGATGTGAGAGGAGGTGGCTTAGCCAGAAGGTGCTAAAAAATCTGTGAAGCCCTGGAGGGAAACCATTTCCTCTTCTTGCTTGTATACTTGCTACTGCTGACTTAAAATATGATAGTAGTGAAAAGGGGACTGTCCCCCTAGGTGTACCCAGAGGGGTTTCCCTTGAATGAAGTGGGTGGAGCTAACAGTCTAAGCCTGGAAAGGTGTATATTAAAAAGTAGAGGCTCCCAGGGTGTCAATCACTGGTGCCCTGCAGTTCTGTAGTGAGATAGTAAAGGCCTCAGGCCAGGAATTCTTCTGAATGCAAAGTCCCTGGGAACAAAGGAGGAACAAGCCTGGAAAAGCTTTGATTTTGTAGGGGAAGCAGACAGTACTTTTATGAACCCATCCTACCTAACTGAATATGATCATTGTAAGGGATATTGAGGGGCTTCAAGACCCAAGAAAACATCTCATTTGCTTTTATTTGGGTTTTTTTTTTCTATCAGAAACTGGACATTTGAGAACTTTTTACTATTTTTATTATTGCAGTGATTTCACTTAGTTTTCCCTTCATTTAGCTAAAGTTTCTTTTGAAAATGTTATGCCTTAGTTATGTTCCAAAGGTCACATGTTTCTTTAGGAATATCTTTGGCGGGGCTAGCATCATAGGTGTGTAACTTGTGCAATTGCTTGGTTTAATGCTTTGCTGTTGCTGTCTTGAAATTCTTAATAACTTTTGAACAAGGGGTCCTGGCTTTTCCTTTTGTACCAGGTTCCACAAATTTTGTAGATTGTCCTGGTCTTTGGTATGCATTTTATTCTAATTTTACTGGGTTATATGGTCCATCCCTGGTACTACGGGGGAAAATAGAAAGGGAACAATGTGATGTGTTGTAGGCCCAAGATATCTAGAGTGTCATTGCGCCTGACCACCAGATTGGACCAGCTGGCAATTGAAATGGTCCTGTGTCGTGAGCGGTGCAAGGTCAGAAATAAGCAGGTCCACACACATTTGTGTCTTTCCACAAGGTCAGACTTTTATTGATGCTTATTCAAACATAAAAGCCATAAAGTATGTGGAGTTGCCAAGGAGACAATTGTACTTAGTACTACCCCTTCACTTGGTAGTCAGAGCCTCAGGCACACAGGCTCAAGCCAATCCATAAGTCAGTCAATATTGTAAATCATACATAGTAGTATACCTCATACATAAATGTAGATTAAAATTTTCACATCAGAGTAAAATTTAAAATCAAGAGAAAAGGGGATAGAAAAAGGGGTTAATGAACAAGTCCAAGGAGAGCAACATGGACAGGGAGAGTGTCCTGGGCTGGTCTAGACAGTTGTCAACATCTTTCAAGCAAGAGTCCTTGATTTGGGCAGAGCCTTTGGCAGGAGACGCTGGGTGCTGACCATGAATAACAGCAACATGGTGTCTAGTGAGATGGCTGTGTCGAACTAGTGAAGTCCTGCTCTTCTTATAGTCCTTGAGCCCTCTGGTGAGGGCTGATAGTAAAGGATGTGTCTGGTCACACCCCTGTCTGGTTGAGTGTAGTCTCTTTTGATTGGTAAATACCTGGTCTTGTTTGCAGGATACCTTTTAAAATGTAAGATGGAGTCTTTTTCTATGATGAAGTTACTTTTGTTAAGCGTGCTCTATGCATCCTGGTAGTTGGGATTGGAGGTGGAGTGTTAAGCTCCTTGAGGCCTAGGTATAGTTATTTCTGGGTTGCTGCGTAGGTAATTCATGTCTATCTTATGTGAATTATTTTTAACGTGACTTGTGTGAGATTTTTGGAAACTTGGCCACAGAAACAGTGTAGGTAGAGTGGTGGATTAGGATTTATTGCTGCTATCAGATAAGGGGACCCTGCAAGTGGCTTCCTACCACTCTGGAATGCTAGATACAGTACACTTGTCTTGGGCTCCCCCTTAGGAGAGGTGTTGAGGCATTATCAGGATTATTTATTGTTATTGTTCATAGCATTTCTCATTGAGCCCTCAGCATAAGGCCTAATATGATGGTAAACATGTCAGTGCTGTGGGCAGCAGAGAGAAGAAATCTATCTCAGGTTTAGCAACCTGGAAATAAGTGCCAAGCTAATAAGAGTGACAGATTAAGAGCATGTTTTACCTTGAGAAAATAATGCCAATAGAGTTTTTGTTGACCCACCATTGGTAGGGTATATACTCTGGGGAGTTCCCCATGAGAAATATTGTGATTCCTTTCTTCTCACAGGATCTCCTTGGATTTAGAAACAGAGAGATGCTTGGTGTATGGGAGCAGTCAGTGGTTGTAGGAAGTTTTCAGGGAAATTAGCTTGTTAGTGAATTACCAGGGCTTTGCTGGTACCTCTTCTGACCAGATGAGGAATCATCTCTTTTTTTCTTGGTATATTGAAACAAAAATTCCAAAGATAATACGTACACCCAAACTTCTCTCATGCTGGGGAAAAAGTATGTACTCTTGTATATCAGGCTAGTGAAGCCTGTTTGTGTTAGTCTTTGTTACTTACATCTTACATTGCCCTATATGGAAATGGGCTATTATGTGTCTTCTTATTTCTAAGCTGGTTCTTACATTTAATACACGCAGAGTTGGCGTGTAGGTCTTCTATTAGCATGTACTCTTGGTGCCGAGGGACTTATAGTGGTCCTTTAGTTTCTGATATCAATCTTCCCTGAAATGGGGGCACCCAGTTTGCAGCTTCTCTGCCCTATAGGCATTTAGAGTTATTGATTTGCACTGAAAGAAATGAAAGTTGGAACACATTATTTTTGAGTTAGACTTTTTTTTTTTTAATATCAAGAGCTCCCAGGAAGATTGGCCCCTTTGCCAATATTATGTGGGCTTGTTTGACTTAATGCCTAAATATTAAGGTTTTCTCTGCCATTTGAGGGTACCAACTGGGGATCATATCCTACGAAGACAGCTGACAACATGTGTGTATACAGCTGGTGAACATCCCCATCAAAGGGCCCTACCCCTCTGCCTTAAGATTTCATTCACTCTGGCTAGCTAAAATGTTGAGAAATCCCACCTTCTACCTTTCCTTTGCTTCTATTGGTCTCCTTGACCAGAATACCTTTCTCTGTTTTCTGTCTTTGCCCAAACCCATCCTTCATGACTCACTCTGGTGCCACTCTATGAAGCTTTCTCTAAATATTTGGTCTCAAAGCCATCATCTTGTCTTTGAAAATTCAAATGATATTGTAGACGCCATGGAGAAAGTTCCCCTTTGCCCTCTGAAGGTTTGCTGAAAAGTTGTAAAAGGCAAATTAATTGGAGAAAAGGCATACAAATTTATTTGACATGGGTACATGGGAGCCTTTAGAATGAAGATCCAAAGATATAGGGGAAATTGTCCATTTTTATGCTTAGGCTTAACAAAGTATGAACAACTTTGTAGAAATATGATTAGACAAAAAGGGTATGATCTAATTCTAATAGATTAAGTGGGGAATCCCAGCAAGATCTGTCTGTCTAGATTCTTCTTGGCTTCTCTGAGCTTGCATTCCTTCCTTCTGGGTGTGGGGCTTGGCCAGGTCTGGAATGGGGGTCTTATGACCTACAGGCAAACAAGGTGGATCAGATAATTTCTTTACGACCAGGTTTTACATAGAAAGGCTGAGGGTAAGTTAGAGTAATATTGGTTTGGTTTTATGGCCAGCTTAGGGGAAAAGGAGTTCTGCTTTCCATGACTGACCTTAGAGGAAAAGGGGTTCTAGTTTCTATGGCCAGCCTCAGGGGAGAATGGGGCTGGGAGACAAGGGGGCAGCAGAAGGTCAGAGAAAAACTTTTGCTTCTGAGGCTGCTCTGTATTCAAGCTCTGTACCATAGCATTTTACATTCAGTTATCCCATATGTTAAATTTCCTTTTTGTTGTTTTAAGTCTCCATGGCCATATAACTCCTATAGGAGAAATACTTACTTATTTTTTATCCTGCACAGTACCTGCATCACTTAATAAATAAGTGATTATTAAGTTAGAGGAAGGTTTCAATCCCTCATGGCCTCCTTATGAATGTAAATATTCTCTGAGAAGAGCAGCCATTTACACCTTCACACAAATTAGCTTGTTAGGTTAACCTTAGGATACAAGGCTGGGGTAGTCTTTTAGAGAAAAAAAGGAAAGGAAAAGTACCTATGGTGTTGTTTAGAATCATCATCAATAAAATGGTCATCCTAGTTATAAGATGAGAAAACAGACTTAGAGAGGTTAACTGATTTGCCCAGGATCACACACCTAGTAAGTAACAGAACCAAAACTTGAACTTAAATCCTCTGATTAAATGCTATGCTCTTCCCTACTGTGAAACATGGTATCCTGGTAATGTTGGGAGGGTAGGTGTCTTTCTTAAAATGCAGCAGCCAGGAGAGTCTGGAGAGGGAGAAGGGGGGTGGGGTGGGGTGGGGTGGGGAATGAGTAGCTACCCATTCAAGTGCAGGCTAATTGCAATATATGAATCAAAACTGTAATGTTAATATCTCTTTATCTGCCCCTTCATTCTTCGAACAACTCCTCCCCTTCCCCCATTTGATTCCTCTTTGTCATAGTCCACCTACCCCCTCCTCTCTCCAAATATCTAATTACAGTTTTGCAAGAAAAATTACAGACTACGTACTGGTATATTCACACCTGGAATTTATATGGATGTTATGGAATTGTGCTCTTAGTGTCACTTTGCATTCCATTCCCATAGCAACACCACATAGTAGACTGGGAGAAAGAAAAAAAAAATCTGAAAGCTCAGTATCTGCAGCTCCTGGATCTTGAACATTTATGACTTGGGTCTTTCTTGATAAGTTACCTTTTTTCTTTTGTTTTTGAAAAGGAGACACGAATTAAAATTATACCAATTCATATTTTCATTGCTTTGCATTTGAAAAAATGCTTGAAAGGGCGTTGCTCTACAGTAACAGAAAAAAATGACTTTTTGGATGAGAGACACAAAAGTGGGTGTGAAAAGGTTTATAAAAGCATCCTGAGAACTCTAGTCTCTCTGACTTACTATAGTAAAAATCAGAGCAATTTGGGGGCGTCTGCTTCATCCTTCCACCTACAGTGGCACTCTGCTTGCTGACCTGAAGTCTCAGAAGAAAGACAAGCAGGTAGAGGTCAAACATTGCTGCCTCAGAGACAGATCACATTTGCACATTTGAGTTGACCTTCTGGATCCTGAGCCCTTGTCTGATTTTTTTTGTATGTCTTGTTTGACCAAAGGTGTGAATTTACTTTTATAATTTGTTTGTGTTGCTGGATCCCTCATATCCACCCTGTGAAATGATATCTGTTTTGCTGCCAGTCATGTCCTGATGCTAGAGGTTAGTACTGTTAGCATGACTTGGCTACCCTTGCCCAGAGGTAATATTTCTTCAAGGCTCCTTCTAGTGTTAGCTCAATTGTCACCTCATCTGAGAGTTCTTCCCTAACCAATTTATAGAAAATTGCTCCCCCACCCCTATCTCTCTAAGAACTGTCAATTCCATTATTTTGTTTCATGTTTCCGTAGAACATATCATTAACTGAGATTCTCTGTGTTTACTCGTTCATTGTCTGATCTCCCCCACTGGAATGTAAGAGCAGTGGCCTTATCTGTCTTGTATTCAGCAGTTTATTTCTAGCTCCCAGCACAGTGCCTGGCCCAAGATAGGTGCTCAATAAGTATTTGTTGGATAAATGAGTGAATGAGTGAATGAATTTGGCAAGTCCTTATTGAGCATCTGTTGTATGCATACCACATGACTATCCATTTTGGAAAATAGACACCACTGTCCTCCTGGAGAGTATGAGGCTAACGTGTGTTATGCTTCTCGTTGCTTCCTATAACTGTGGCCCTCACAACCGCAGCAGCTCAGGAACTTCATGGACTAAGATATTTCCAACACCCTCCTCAGAGGAGGATGGCTTAGTTTGGCTCACTTCAGGTATATTTCTAGCCACCTTGCTTTCTCCTAATTCACTGTTAAACTATTAAGTTCTAAGAACGTTTGCAGGGTTAAGTCTGTCTCCAAATGTAGGCTCAAAATGATTTCGAAGGTAAGTAAATACACTTTGGAAACTGACAGCCAAGATTTCTGCCATGTGTACCCAAAGGTAAAGACCATGAATACAGTGAGGCCATGTAGACCTTGTCATGGTAACTAAGGCATTTCAGTAATTTTCTTTAGGTTTATTGACTTCTTTTTTTAAAAGAAGTTATGAAAGTCCTAAGGAGAAGTACTGATTGGCAGAAGAAAAAATCAGTTGCCGCAAGTGGAGAAAATAGGAAACTAAGTCAGCAGCTATTACTGTGGACAACCATCACAAAGGCCATTTAGTGCCTACCCTTGTCTATACCAGGCACGATGCTAAATGTACTTTCTCTAAGGAAAAGAAGGTCACCTTAGGGCTGATGCTGAGAGACCTTCATTTTTTCTGTATGTCATTGGTCATTTCCTTTCCTGGGATAAGATGCATCAACACCCCAGTTTAGGGACATTGGAAGGTGCCATTTTAAAGACCTTAATTGTGCTTTTAAAATTGCTTCTCCACAATTCTGGAGTGACTCTACAATCTCTGCCTCTCAGGTTCATAATTCGCTGGCCTTCTCTTGGGCCTCTGCTTCCCCCATTTGGACAATAAGGCGGATGCTATATGCTCTATCTACCTAATAGGGGTGTTGGATGGCTGTTATCTCATTTTCTCTGTCTGGTAAATAGTTCATATTAACACAAATGCTAGGCATTATTCTGGTCATGTTAATGGTCATCATTATTTACCTGGGTTTCTTCCTCCCTGACATTTGCTAAAGGTAACCAGTTCTTCTCATTACATTTCTGTGCCTGCTAGAATCAAAGACGTCACAGACCTTGGGGGTCTCAGCAACCAGATATCAAATAGTTTGCTGAATCTGGTAGTATTTTGTCAGTGGTAGCCATAGTATTTCAAAAGTGAGTTCTGGACTTAATTTAGCTATGATAGCGTTTGCTAGGTTTTAGTAGGTGTATGTTGGGCTTTACATTTGAAAGTTATAAAAATGTATTGTCTTCACATTATTTTGATTATGAAAAAATTCGAATAGCCTTAAGACAGTATTTAACACATTTGCTCTTCCAACTAGGAGGTTTCACCATAAATGTAATTATTCGTATGTAATCACATCTTACACAGTAATGATATTTGCATAACGAGAAACCGTTTCCTTCAGGAATGTTGAGCATGTCCTTCACAGATCAGTGTGGCTTTATGGAAAACATTCTGACATCTAGGTATTTCTCATGTACATTACTGGGTCAATGCCCCCACCTGCCATCACAAATTAGAAATCACCCCTGGGTCTTGTGTACCCTGAGGGCTAGTAAGTAGATTCCATGCCCCTGGACCCAAATAACCTATCAGCAGTGTCCTTTACCTTCCTTGGCCCAGGCAGTATATGTCCTGAAATAGATGACAACTTTAAGTTTGGAATCTAAATTGGGTTAGAAGAGAACGGAAGTACTTCCATTTTTGACTCCTCCGTGCTTCCTCTACCTCCATTTTAGTATTTTTGAAACCAAGTTTATTTCAGTCTTGCTTTAATAGGTTCTTTTTATAAGATTAAAAAATAAATAGGGTATCTTTTCAAATAAAAAAAACAGAAAGGTAAGCATCTTTCAAGAACATAGGATTCATTTTTGATATATACCATAACTTAATGATATGATGCGTGTGTGTGTGTGTGTGTGTGTGTGTGAGAGAGAGAGATAGAAAGAGACAGAGAGATTATGTAATCAGATAGTACTGTTTATGGGTGTATGATAGGTTCACAGGTACTTTTGATGACCTATGGGATCTGACGGTAAGTGCATGTAACTCAAAATTCATTGGTCAATTCAGGATGGATTTGAAAATTGCGGAGTAACTACTTTTCAGAACTAATATCCATTTTTATTCATTCATTTCAACCAATTCCTACAAAATAGCCTCAGAGAAAAAAATCTCCTTTGGCTTTGCCTGAGAAATATGCATAATGGTGGACTTGTCATTTTCTTGTGTTACCTGCTTTTATCATGGTACTTTGTTGTGCCAGGGATTCATTTCTTGTGTACCCAAGAAAAAGAAGAAATAACTCTCTACCCATCTCTCTACCCAAATCAACATCAAAGACATACAGATTTGATTTATGGATATTAGTTAGTTTGTACAATATGACAGACTAGATGTCCTGTAACTTATTATGATAAAATGCCTAGAAATATTGAAAAGCATATAACAAATGTCCCTTTTAAATGCATAGCTGATTTCACAGGAAGTTAAAGGTGAGTAGCCAGGGCCCCCCAAAAAAGAGGGATCTGGACACCAAAGTTGTAAGGTAACAGTGAAGTTATAGCTGCCCTGGGAATATTTTTCCATCTTAGTAACCTACAACCTTGAATTTTAATGGACTCATAAGGGACATGAAATGAAGCCTTGTTTCTATATATGGTGGTGATTTGGAACTGAGACTGCCAGTTGGATCTCTAAAGGGCTACATCCACATAGAAATGGTGAATTAAAAGGTATATATATGGCCATGGACAAGGGGAAAGTCCAAGTACACAAATTTGTCTTGTCCTGGGCTCTGTGAGGTAAAAATTGTGAAATGTGAAAATGTGTATATAGTTGTCTGCCCTCATGCAGGTAAGGAAGTTAAATCTGCAACATCTTGTATGGTCCAGGATACTTTGAGCAGAGAAATTAACTTAAAATGATTCCAGATTTGTGTCACCCCAGGGCTCTTGGAAGATGCAAAAACAAATTCTTTCTGGGAGATTTTATCTTAACCCAGGTTTTAAAGGATTCCCACACATAAAGGCCCCATGAACATAAACTCATGATCCAAAGTACTAAAAGCCACTATGATAACAAGCCATTTTGAGTGAGAGCAGAAACAACAAAACAGAAGAATTAGACCTTTAAGAACTGCAGATATTGAAATTATTAAATATTAGAAATAACATTTAAAGTATATAAATAAGTAAAAGAGGAATCAGAAATATGAATGAAGGAGAAGATACAATAAAAATGATGAGGTATATTTACAGAAGTACCAAATGTATTTTACACAGATGAAAAACTCAGTGGATGCATTAAACAGAAGATTAGGCATAGAGAGAGAATTAATGAGCTAGAAGAAAGAATCTGAAGAAATTGTCAAAATGCAGCATAGAAAGACAAACACATAAAAGATATAGGAAGCATGGAAGATAGAATGAGATGATCTATCTTATGTCTAATTGGAGTTCCAAAGTAACAAAAAAGTAAGAGTGGGAAAGAGGTGATACTCAATGAGATAATGGCCGAGAATTTTCTAGAATTAATGAAAGACATAAAGCTTCAGAGCCAAGATGCATAATGCATATAATGCAAGAAAAAGAAATCATCACCTAGGCATAGAATAATAAAACTGCAGAACAGCATAACTAGAAATAATATGAAATTTAAATCAATGAATAACAACTCAGCCCCCCACCTCCAAATGATGTAAAGGAGAAAAAACTAAGTGTAGAAAAAGCATGGTAAATAGAAAGCACCAAGTAAAATGGTAAAATATATTAATAATCAGAGTAATATAAATGGACTGATATGACAAGTTGAAAAGACAATGATTGCCAGATTGGATTTTTAACATACACTATTTATAAGAATTATCTAAAATATAAGGGCAACAGAAAGATTGAAAGTAAACAGATAGATCAATATTTATCAGGAAAATGCTAATGTACTCAGTAAATATTTGGATAGCTACATTATTATCTAATTTATATTATTTAAGTTAGACCTTAAGGTTAACAAAAAGCATACTAGGAAAAAGCACTGTTATATAATGATTAAGAATACAATTCACTAGGAAGTTTTAACAATCCTAAATTTGTATTTACCTAACAATCCACTCTCAAATTATATGAAGTATAAATTGATCAAATAAAAGGGAGAATCACACAAATCTACAATCATGGGAGAAGATTTTAATCCACTACTCAAAGTAATTGATAAATTAACTAGACATAAAATGTTTGTGAGACTACAGAATAGAGATCAACACACTTTTTCTGTAAAGGGCCAGATAGTAAATATTTTTGACTTTGTAGATCATATGATCTCCCTTACAGCTAACTACTTGATTGTCCTAGTATAGTATAAAATCAGCCTTAGACAATAGTTAAATGACTGGGCATGGCTGTTTCCTATAAAAATTCATTTATTGACACTCAAATTTGAATATCATATCATTTTCATGTGTCATAAAATCCACTTTTGCTAATTTTCAACCATTTAAAAATATGAAAACTATTTTTAGCTCATAGGCCAAAAACAGGAAGTTGGCCAGTTTTGGCTCACAGGACATAGTTCACCAATCCCTGATATCAAAGATTTGTACAACAGAATAAGTTTAACTTAGTGAAAAACCTTGCATATAGTAATTAGGAAATATATATTATTCTTAAGAATATGTGGGCTATTTATTAAAATTGTCACCTAATAGGCCATAAAGCAAGTATCAATATATTTAATGGAACCCATATAATACAGATCATATTCTCTTAACTTAGTACCATCAAGTTAGAAATAAATAATTATTTTTAAAACACACAAACTTTTGAAAAAATTTAAAATATACATGTAAATAAATATTCATGGTCTAATAATCCATGTTGGGAAGTACCTGTGTGCGAGGAGAGAGAGCACAAATGAACAATGAACATTTATAGAAATTAAAAAGGGGTATATGGCTAAAGTAACAAATAAAAAAACTAAAAGACAACTTTATAGCACTATAAATGAGAACTTAGACAAACATAACTTTCCTAGACTAACTACAGAAGAAATAGAAAACTCGATCTGTAGTTAATAAAAAAAACCAACTAACCTCAAGGAGACCACTGAAACCACAGGAAAATTCTCCTAAACATTCTAGGAACAGATAATTCCAAGTTCATATAAACTCTTCTAAAATCATAAAAGCACATATTCCAAATTCATTTTCTAACAATAATCTTGATTCTAAAACCATATTCAGACAATAGGAAAAATGAAAATATAAGTAAAGCTTATTGTGAACATAGATAAAAATTCTAATTTATATATTAGCAGATGGAATCAAGAAATATGTAAAAATAATAAATTAGACAAAGTTCAGTTTCACAGGAGTCTAAGGTTGGTTGAACATTAGAGAAAATACTAATGTAAATCATCACATTAAAGGAAAGAAAATTATAATACCTCTCAATAAATATAGTAAAAGCATTTAATAAAAGCCAGTGCCTGTTCATGGAAGAAACCAAACCAACCACATAGTTTGTAACAAACTAGGAATACAATTAATTGATAAATTGTATCTGCAAAATAACCTGTTTAAATCATCATGCTCAATGGTGAAATGTTAGGTGAATTCCCCTTGAAAATTAAGAACTAGACAACATTGTTCACTATTATTTCTATTCAACAGTGTACTAAGGGTTTTAGTCAGTGCAGTAAGAAAAGAAGAAGAAAGGAAAGGTAATTATTAGAATCAAACAATCAATACTGTCATAATTTACAGCTTTATGCTTTGTCTATATAGAAAGCCTGAAATGATCTATAAACTCTTAGAATTGATAGTTCGGCAAAAATTGTGTTCCAATATACCAGCAACAAACATTTGGGAAATGAAAAATTTTTGGAAGAAAACCAATTATAATTGCAAGAAAAATAATAAGGTACCTAGATATAAATCTAACAAAGATGTTTAAGACCTTAATGAAGAATATATAAAATTTTATTGAGAGACATTAGACTAAATGAATGCAGATATAAAGAGTATTCATGGAAAACTGACTAAGATAAAGATGACAATTCTCTCCACTTAATCTATATATTCAATGTAATTCCAATCAAAATCCCAATAGGCTTGGAGTTTTTTGGTAGATGAATATAAGCTGGTTCCAAAATGCATACAGAAGGACAAAGAGCTCCAAATACTCAAGAAAAATTTTATGAAAGTGGAAAAATGGGGAAGGGACACAGCTTATCAGATATCAAGGCTTATTAATAAAGCTATAGTAATTAAGATAATTCTCTTATATAACAACTAGACCAATAGAATTCAATAGAATAGAAAAAAGTCCTTTTCACATAGGAAAACAATATGAGAGTGTTGGCACTGAATGTTAGATGGGAAAGGACAGGTTATTCAATAAATGGTACTGGTTTCAGTGGTTATACACATTTAAAACGGGAGTATCTCAACCTCACACAATACACAAATAAAAATTCAAGGCATTTTGAAGACCTAAATGTGTAAAGAAAATCTTTAAAATATTTAGAACAATATAAAAGAGACTAACTTTATGACGTCTGTGTAGAAAAAGATTTCTTTTAAAAGTTTCAAAAACAACCATAAACATAAAGGAAAATATTAGTTTACTTTAGTATATTACTGTTAAACTCTTCTTATCATCAAAAGCACCATTTAAAAAAATAAAAATATAAGAAAAAGACTTGGGAAAGATATTTGCAAGGCATAAAATCAACTAATAATTAGTATCCATTCCACAAAATAATTCCTACTAATCAACAATAACAAACAACCCAATAGAAAATTAGGAAAAGGTTGTCAGCCGGCATTTTGCAGAAAAGGAAACATGAATGGTCAGTCATCATAGGAAAAGATGTTAAATTTGACTTATAATTAGAGACATATAAATTATGTCTAAAATGATATATATTTGCTATAACCACCAAGTTAGTAAAAATTTATTGTCTGACTATACTAAGCTTTTGAGAAAGCATGTGGGAATGGGCACTCTCATACACTAGTTATGGGTGGGTTTTTAAATTGGTACAACTGCTGTGGTGGAAAATTTGTCAGTATCTAGTAAAATTGAAGATGGGTATATCCTACAAATCAGCAATTCCACGGACTAGGTGTTGTATTCCCTAGAGAGACTCTTACATATTTGTACTGAAAGATATGTAAGATATGTAGAAGAATATCTTGGTTTGTAAGGAAATGGAAAAGTTTTAAACAGTACACCTATCATTTATAGGGGAATGGGTGAACAAATTATAGTATAGTCATAAAAGGAAACTCTAAATGGTGAAAATAAATTAACTAGAGCTAAATATGTCAACATGATATTGATATAATGAGACAAGAATAGCAAGGTGCCAATTGAAATATACAGTATAGTTCCATTTCTACAAAGTTTGAGGACATATAAAGCATGTTATAAATTGATGATGCTTCTACAAATATATGTATCTTTAAAAGAGTGTAAAAGAATAACAGACACCTAAATCAAAATAGTGGTTACCTTGTGGTGAGTGAGTAGGGATGGGAATGCAAGAGTGAAGGAGTTCACAAAGTGCTTCAAGTGCATTGGTTATATTTTTCACCTGGGTGATGTTTCATGGGTGTTTATTATATTAACATTTGTCTTCTTGAACGTGTGAAATATTTCATAAAACATGAAAAAGTAACTTACTATGTCCCCTTCACTCTATACTAGCTTTTCCTCCTGAACCCATATTTAATGAAACTCTTAAGAGTATTTTCATTGAAGTTGGGAACAAGTCAATATCACCACTAGCATTTGACTTACTTCTGGATTTACTAGCTAATACAATTAGATGAAAGAAAGAAGTGACATATATAATAACTGAAAAATTAGAGGCTCAGTGATCATTATTTGCAAATAATATGATTATATAGCTAGAAAATCCAAGAGCATCAACTGAAAATTATTAGACTCATGTAAGTACATATCTATAGAAATATAGAAAATATAACAACAGATTTCATGCATAAATGTTGCTAAAACCAAGCAAAATACTTAAGAAATTTAAAGAACCTGTCTAAGGAAAAAATTTAAATCTCTATTGAGGGATATGAATAGACGGAAAGAAATATCTTGTTCTTGGATAGGAAGACAATAGTGGAAAGATGTTAAAATTTAATGTGATTCCAATTAAAACACCAAGGAAAGTTTGGACTAGGCATAGTGATTTAAATACACATACAAAATATAAAAATAAACATGTGAGAATAGCTTGAAAAATTATGAAAAGGAGAAGTGATAAATAAGGGTTAATTGTACCATATATATTGTAAGCTGCTGTAATTAAAGGTGCAGGAATGGGAAGACAGGTCAGAGAAACAGTGTTTTGTTCCAGAAATAAACTCAAACACTAATATATGTTATTAAAGGACCATATTAAAATAGGGGTAAGAATTACATTGAAACTATCTATTTAAAGAGACAAAAGTAATGATAACTCCCTATCTTATTCCTTATACCAAAATTAATTCCAGGAATATCATAGAGTTCCTGAAAATAATATGAACGAAACTATAAATGTATTAGACATGAACATGCGTCATGGGGAGGTGGGGAAAGAGGGTGCCTTGAAATATAAAAGGTCTAAGACACAAAGACTAGAAACTGTAGTGGAAGATATTAATAAATGTCACTATATAAATTTTAAAATTCTGCACAAAATAATATAATGGAGAGGGAAAATATGGGAAATATATTGTAACTCATAGGCTAGATAAAAGGTTAATAATTTACTTTCTTATGAATCAATATAAGATCATTTGGTACCAAAAAAAGAGATATGAGCAAGCATTTCACTGAAGGAGAAATAAAGGAGAAATGGCTTATAAACATAGGAAACAATCTTTAGTCACATTCATGAGTAAATGCAGATTAAAATGAGTGGCAAATACTAAAGTTTGACAATGTGCAGTGTTGGCAAGTAAACAGATAATATAGTTTGAAGGAAATCCATTACTAGAAATTTGTCCTACTGATCAGTGGTTCTCAACCTGGGGCAATTTTGCCTCCAAGGGGACATTTGGTAATGTTTGGAGACATTTTTGATTATTCCAACTTGGCGATGTGCTAATGGAATCTAGTCAACGATGTTGCCAAACTTCCTACAATGTACAGGATAATGCCCAATGACAAGGAGTTATCTGACCAAAAATGTCAATTGTGCCAAGTTTGAGAAATCCTGCTATAGATATACATGTGTGCGTATATGTATGTTCAAGCACGTTCTTTGCTGCATAGTTTGTAAAAACAAAAGATTGGAAGCAACCTAAATGTCTGGTTGATAGGGATCTGGTCAAATAAAAGATGACATATCCATAAAGTGCTGTTTTGCAGTTTATAAACAGAATAAGGTAGATACACAATATGCCTCCCTCTTTGAAAATGTATACATGTGTGGATATATGTGTAAAGATCTGCAAGTATGCACAAGAAATGATTAAGAATGGTCACCTCTGGGTAACGGATGTAGGTGGGATTGTCCCTTTTTATTTTCTTTTGTTAAACTTGAAATTTTACTTTCTGAAATTGTTATTTTCATATTTTTGAAAGGAACCCAGACTGATATTATCACTCCAACTTACATTCGCAACCAAGCCTTCTCTGCATTTTCTCCTTAAATAGAAGCTGCACTCCAGGAAAAGTGGACCAAGGTATTTGTTTCACTCTGTGCCTTCTGCCTACAAAGGCAGTGTCCCAATTCCCAATTACCTTTTAAAGTCCTTTAAGGTAAATCCCATCTGCAAAGAACACTTCGTATACCTCGTCTTTCCTCTTCCCCTCAGTCGCTTGGGATTACTCATTTGCACATGCATAACACTGTGTATTATTAAGACACCCATACCCTGTGTTGTAGTGATTTATGAACTTTTCTGTTTTCTTCTTTCCTCCATCTGAAAACCCTATATTAGATTGTGAGCTTGTTGAGGGCAAAATCATATCTTATTCATCCTTGAACCTGTTACAGTGTGTAGCAGAGTGCTTGAGACATAATCTTTGTTCAATAAATATTTGTTAGGTTGAATTGAATTGAATGGAGGTTTATAATACATAGGCAAATATAAATGGGTAAACATAAAAAGCAAACAAAAAAGTAACAAAATTATTTCAGTCTATTGGAAGCCTAAACCCTTGTGTTCTTTAGTACCTTTTGACCTAATGGTTACATGTGTATTTCATTTTCTGTCCAGAAAGCAACCATGTATACAGTAATATACCCATTTGATGTTTTTGTATTTTATTTCCTTTAATAAAAGCTTTTCAATTCTTATATCAGTTCAACTGAAATTGTAATTGCTACTTTTAAATGTCAGGCTTTTTCCATATGTCTCACTGGGGAAAGTACTATTTGTTTTTATTTTATATGTGATGCATCAATGGTACAAGTGCATGAGACACTTTTATCATCTCTAGACTTTGTTTCTTGACTGTTATGTGATACTACTGAAATCTAGCATTTCAGGTATTCATGAGGCTGAAACATGTCCATTATCATCACATTCCCCATTTCTTTGGGACCAATATGATATATAGTATAGAAACTCATTAAGTTGTTTCTTGAGGCATGCTTCATTGTCTGTTTTATCTATCTCACGATAAGTTCAAATTATGGCAGGAATTTTATTGCTAAATTAGGAGTTCTTGATCTTTTAAACTATTATGCATTCTCCAAAAAAGTTTTCAATAGATTGGGGCTTGATTTAGAGGTGTAAGGGTATTGAGTCTTGCCATTTCCTAGTCTATCTGGGTAGCTTAATAGACTCTCCCTACCTGAGTAAATTTCATAATTGTTTCCAAGTCAGAGTTTTGCTTATTTATTACTGTACCTTTGATTTCTTTACTAGAGAGGGAAAGTATTTTGCAGTATGGAACGTCCTATATAGAGAGAGAGAGAGAGAGGGAGAAAGAGAGCGTGAGAGTGCAAACCCATGCGCGAGAGCACATTCTCTATTCCTGACACAATTCTAGCATCTAATACAAATGGGCCATGATTTTTGTCCCCCTGTGAAGCAGTATTTATGGCCATTCAATGGTTGTTACCCTTCTTCACTGTGTATGCCATTGCTTAAATGCAACCTTTTCTCTCAGTGTAACTTCATCCCAACAAGTGGAAAGTTAGTGAGCTTATTTCTACTGACAGTACTCTGGCTATACTGCCATTTTACTGTTTCTAAATTTAAAATTAGATCACTTCAGCAAGGGTAGATATAGAATTTTAGAAACCTCTGTTCTTTTCACAAGTATTTTCCTTGGCAAGGGCCCCACTGATTTAGCAATCTTGTAACCTACATTTTGGAAGCGCATCAATAAAAGGTATACAAACAAGCATCTAGAACCAACTTTTAGCTTCTCAGATGGAAGACAAGAATATAAGAACCAGGTGTTGCTGTTATTACCTTTATTATTTGAGGCACATGTAATGTTTATTTGATTTCAGCATTGGCTAAATTTAAGGAAGCAGAAGGAAGATAATTAGTTTATAATTTAAAAACATAATGCCACAGTAAGAAAATCTGCCATGGCTAATTATAGTGTCCAGACTAAGAACTTTTACTCTCTTCCAGAATAATTTATGAGCACAGAGTTAATCACACATGTGGAATTTTCAAAACATTTAATTAGGAGAAAAAACACAAAAAGCACTTTTGAGAAACTATGGCCCAAAGAAATCCGATTACCCCTACTGCCAAACTTCCCCACTAGCTGTTATTTCACTCATCTGTTCCTTTCTGTATCTTGCTAGATGCCACGTGAGGGGGTCACAAAAGTAATATGAGACCTGATCTTTTCTGACAAGCCAGCCCTGTAGACAATAATCAATATGGAAACAAGTGCTGTATTGTGTGATTCAGACAAGTGTGATAGAAGCTTAGAGTTTCAAAGGGACTGGGGTCATCAGAACAGGTGGAATGGAGTACATGGGCCTTGAAGGATGGATTACAACATTACTGTTTCAAATAAAATAATGTAGAATTATGCTAATCACTGGTTAGAGAGTCCATCCTACATTAAGGTCAAAGGAATATTCTCAGATTACAGAAAATAATTCAACCTAAAAAATGTTTGAAAATATTGCCTTAATGCAGATATACTTGAAGGTGTGTTTATTATTTATTTTGTTATTGGAAAGCAGCAGAAAGGAGGGATGAAAATGATGTCTTGCTATTTTTAACTTGTTATTAAGGACTAAGTAAAAAGAAAATGACTAAAACTGACTGCAAGTAATAATAAAAATAATGAAAAAATATCACAACTCTTATTCAAGTGAACATTGATGAACACTTACCATATTGATTAAAGCATGCTATTAATAAGGAAATTCATCTAGCTTTCTGTCTTTATGCTTACAGAAGATTGGATTAAATGACCTTCCAGCTTCAAAATCTATAAATTTATTAAAGCATCAGTGATTATTTATCCCATTCTAGAATAGATATAAGTGTTTTTAGATAATAATGATAGAATAGCAGATTTCTCTCATCAAATTTTTTTAATTGCCAAAAATAAATATTAGAAAGACTTCATTGGTACAGCACAGCTAAGTTTAATAAGTACATGGTTGGTAATGGAGATTATACATGCTGGTGATGAGTAGGTGTTTTACTCTAACCTGTAACCATCCTTACAAATGTCAGTTAGTAATTGTTGCCTCTTGTCAGAAAGATCTTATCCACATGGATTCCCCAGAATTTAGGGAAAAGAGTCAGAATCGAGAAAGTGAAGGAGCTTTGGGCTTGGCAGTGTAAAAGACAGGTAATATATAACATTTTTCCCCTAAAAAAACATTTCTCAGAATAAGTGAAGCATATAACAAATGTTTATGGATGTATCAAATATTTGTCTTTTCCTGAAATCCAAATGTATTACATTTAGAAACTACTTCATTGTGTGTACCTGTCTTTCATAGCTGCCAGTTTATCTTAGAAACTTGGAATGTACAAAAGGAAATAAAAAGCTTGCAGTAGACCCCCAATACCAGTCTTATAATTTCAAACCAATCCATTAATTTTACATTAGTTAATGTTACCCATTTGCCTTTGGCATCTTTGCTTGCAATATTTTCTTCCCTTCTTGCTTTTTGTCTGTCAGGGTTCTGCTCAAATTCCACCTCCTCTTTGAAGCTTTTCCTGTTTATTTCTGTATTACTTTTCTCTTTCTCTGAATGTCTCTGTAGCACCAAGGGCTCGATTATACATGATCTTACATTAGTCTCTAGATTCTTACTCTGATGCGTTTCACTCTCCTGACTACTCTTGTAGGACTGGGCACTTCTCTGAACTTCAGTTTCTCTCTATATTCAATGGGGGTGATAATATACCCATCTTGTATTGTCACATATATCATATAATGGGCCCACTTATAGTCGTCTTTGGAGGATTTCGTGAGGTAAACCATGTTAATTATGTAGCACAGCTTCTGGCACACAGTAGTTAGCCAATAAACTTTTGCTGTTATTATTATGCTGTTATCATTATGCTTAGTAATTGATAGCTTAAGTTTCCTTTCAAGTCTGCATTCTAAGAAAATGCAATTATTTGTCTGCTAGAAAGAGCCTCACGCTGTGTCTACAAAAGCAAAACAGCTAGTTAAAAATTGAAAACATCGTCAACTAGTTGCTTTCTCTACACGCCACAAATAACTAGTTTGGCTGAATCATCCGAGTGAAATACTTGGCTCTTTAGGTGTTATGGCGTCAGAATGTGCATACTACATAAATTCCCACAAAAATCACTGCTAAGAAAAAAGTCGAAGACTATAGTCATGTCTATGAGGCACTTAGATAGAATTGCCACTTAACTCAGTAAAACAACCATTTTGACAGGCTTTTTTTTTTGAAAAAAAATTCTGACTTCATCAGTTGATTTTCTAACCTGATGAAATTGCCTGGGATTTTATAATACGTAGAGAAACACCTTCAATCTCTTTTAGTCCTTCCCTGATTTCTTTTAAGTACCAAGTATATGGGCCAATACTTACTCTCTTTATTCTCTTCCTGGGGGGAATTTTCCAGGTGCAACAAAACATTAAGAAACGGCATGAAATGCACATGCAGTGTCTGCCTCACAGGTACTAATGTGAAGATGATGCATTTTGCTTGACACATAGCACTACTTAAATAGGGACCTTGTTACCCATATTTTCTGCTCTGCATTCCCATGTCACATTTTGTTGATAAGAAATACGTTCCATCTTGAAATGGGCTTCAATAACTATCCAGACAATAACCACACAATTGCCCTAGCCTGTGTGCAAATATCTTACTCAGCAGTCAGGGCTATTCAGGGGGATGGCCCTTTTAGCCCAGGAAATAGTGCTCCAGGTTTCTGAAAAGGCCAAGGATAGCATAGGATTGTTGAGAACGTGACTCAACATGACATGAGCTTCTGGCAAATACAAGGGTAGTGGAACTAACTTATTTATTTGGAATTTATACCCTGATTTCTCTCATAAGCCTTTGAGGTAGTTTATAAGTTGGGCATAATGCAGAAAAACAAAAAACAAACATACAAAAAAACTAAAAATAAAAACCGAGGAATATTTAGGGATTAAAACCGAATAAAGTTAGTGAGTACAGCTATGTCACTCTCAACTCTGGAACTGTTCCTTATTTAATCAATGAGTGTTTTTCTTGCCCTGTGCCCGTTAGCAAATTAGGCCCTAAATTAAATTTTTCAGGACCTCTATATTGTTGGCTAGATCACTGGTGGTCTTTGAGATTTTGTGCCCCCACTTTGTTCCTTCTGCCCAGGAACGTTGCCCTCCTGCATTGTAACTTCATCCTGAGTAGGCTGTCTGGGGACCTGGGTGGCCCCCACTGAGTTACACAGAGCAGCCCTCAGCTGCTTTGTGACAGCAAGTACAAATGGGTATGATAGGCATGTGTGCTTCTCAGTGAATCATTCATTACCTGCATGATGTGTCTTTCCCTGGGCAATAGGCATGACAGCACGGCCCCCTCAGTAAAGCGTGTCTGATAAATTTTGTAGACTGTTAGTGGAAATTTCCAGTGATTTTCTTTCTAAATTCTTTAGTTTATTTTGCCAATCAAAATCATAGTACAGACACTTTTACCAACATCCTTAAAGCTCTAAGACCAAGCTCCACTTTTAAAGGTCTGGGAAAGTGATTTGTATTGCAAAACCAAAAAGTGATTAAGTCTTTAATCTCCCAGAGTGAAGAGTTAAAGTTTCCACAGTTTTGGCTTTACTGGTTTTCCCCTGACCACTAGCCATCTGCTGTGGTGCATAGACATTTCCTACAGGGATATGTGCCATAGCAAATTTTTGTCATCACTGTCATATCAACTTAGCATTTTCTTGTCATCTTTCAGTTCTTATCAACGGCTTCTGAATTGATAGCCGGCACCAACATACTTAGATAGCAATTTAGAGGTTAGCTTAATTGACAAAGGTTAAATTTTCTACTTGCTCACTAAACACTAAGAAGTGGGGGTGTTATGTATAATATGAATTGTATGAATTATGGAACTCCATAGTTTCTGTGCATCACAATGGTAATTGTCAACACAGAACTGGATATAGTATCTTGTTTCTATATGCATCAAAGATTGAATTCACAGGAACTCTGAGTTCATTTTATTATAGCATTATTGATAGAAAGGCGCCAATATATAGACTTTGCCATCTTTTGTTAGCACATGATATCTAATCTCCTTCTAGTTAGGCCTTGAGTGCCTAAGAAGGTACTATGGCAATATTACTGCTGAAAATAATTTTGTTTTATTTTTCACTGTGCTTTTATTGAAGCCTATTTTTTAAATTTAAAAACATGTGCTCCACATATATTAAAATACTCTTTAAGATGTTTTGAAAATTGTGTATCCAGCAAATTTATTGATTAAGGAAAGCTACCCTTTCTCCTCAGTTACATGTGCAATTTTTCACTGAGTATGGACATGTACTTTTCTAATATACAAACAGACAAACTAGGTGGTGATAAGGGAACTGCTGACACTATTTCAGTCACTTAAGGTAATAAAGAGGCTTATCCAGAGCTGACCACAAAATGAGTTTTCATAAAGTGAATTACGTTTCTCTCCTTTTGTTACTTTATTATTCATCTTTTCCCGTATGGCTGAGAGGCAAGTGTCAAGTATGGATACCTCATCTCAGCCATAGTGACACAATGAGCAACTGGTGGACAAAGTGTGTGTACCTTCCCCCACAAAAGTCTGGTGACCTTTTGGAAATGTACTGTATAAGAAATTTATTTGCTCTTTCACTGTTCCCCTTGTGGTTAATTTCAGTGCAGGCATCTGAGCGTACACCTTGAGCCTTGGTGGCAAATTAGGCATAGGGTTTGGCCATTCTTGTTATAGTCTGAGTACTGAATAGTCTGACATCATTATTATTTCCCCTACAATGGGCCATCTTTCTTATAAATTTGCACTTCTTTTTTTTTTATTTTTTTATTTTTTATTTATTTTTATTTATTTATTTTTTTTCTGGTCAAGTGAAGCAGTGGGAGTGGAGAAGGAACAAAGGAATCTGTAACTGGTTAAATTTGCACTTCTACTCTCAAAGACGACTGACTGAGTGACTGTGGCCCAACCTGCCCTCATAACTAGGAGACCAACTGAGAATGCATGGTTTGTATCTGCTGTTGGGAATAAGCAGTATAAGGGAGTGTAACCAGTCATATTATTGGCAAAGATAATTCTCTTTAAACATTTTCTCTGGTTTCTGAGTCATCTTTATGAGCATATGTGGCATCTTTTGCTCCCTTGGGCTATATCTTCTCACAGGACATGTACTGTGCTTGTTCTTCACTCTCATACAGTCCTCTTACTGCCAAATATTTGAAATATTTTAAGTCTAGGAGGGAAAAGAATGGACCAATGGCTGTATTTCCTCATCAAGGAATGGTTTCCTATTTGAATATTTTCTCTCTTCTCTGGATTTTAGATATAAACCCTAAAATTAGTTTTAACTATGTAACTATTTCCCGAATCATTTCAGGCTAGTTATATAACTCATTATATCATGACACTATTTCTCTTTCATTGTTTCTTCATCTCTTTTATTTTATTATATATAATATGAGATTTCACTGCCATACATTTCTATTTTCTTGTGTTCTCCTCTTGCCTTTGAAGAAGTTGTTAGTATTGCTTAAATTGCCTGTTCTGGTTCATGTTTCTGGTAATTTGCTGCTACTCCTTTTCTGTGAAGAAGTTAGAAACAGTTTTGCTCTTGGCTATGATATGGGCTGTCTCTCAGTCACAATTGTTCTGTACTGTGCAGTCAGATGTTATTGCCAAGTCAAGGATGAGCCCTATTGAACTCTACCTTCTACATCACCAAAACCTCTCTTACTGGCTGGAAGAATAGAGTTGATGTGTGTCTCTTCACTCATACTTGGAAGTTTTGATGACTTCTCCATGTGTAAAAACTCATCAGCAAACACTATAAAAATCTAGAATCGTGTCTTTCCTTGTGTAGTTTAAAAGTCACAGGAAAATATTAATATTTTGCTTGGCTAATGGGAGATTCTTCCTCCTGAAAATGAAATTCTATTACATTTTAGAAATCACTTACCCACCCTCTCCCTCCTTGGGATGGGGTGGGATGGGTATGTTTTTAACAGTGGTGGCATTCTTTATGATGCGAAATGAGAGAGTTTGAAATGGCACCAAAACAGTTATGCATTCATGCTGCTTTTTCTTTACTAGGCATCTGAGAGAAAAAGTATCCATAACGTGCTAATCGCCACAGTAAATCATGAGATACAGTAGATCTTGCAAAAGAATATATGGTGACTTGAGGATTGTAAGGATAATCTTTTAGTGCTTTTGGAGACTCTTCAAAAGCACTAAAGCATCAATGGCCCAAGGGAGAAGGAAGACCTTTAAAACATATTGCAAATTATTATTCAATAAGGCAAATGTATTATTTGATACCTTCTTTGGGGTCAGCAGCAGTTGAAAGACCTGTGTTCCAAAATTATATTTAAAGGTCAACAGCTGTTTTATTCCATATGCAACCTCCTCCTGAAGATGTTTAAACACTTTTTAAAATGGAAATTGTGATTACTGTTGGGATGCTGTTCTATCTCTATAGAATGTATATGGCCTATTAGAAAATAAATAGTAAGAATATCTGGCCTTATTACCCCTAGTGAAGCCTGGTGGAACAAACCATATAGGGTGAGTAAATACATGGGAATTGGCCTGAAATCCAGCTTACCAGTAGAGGACATTAGGACAGAACTTTCCCCTGCCGATTTGAAGAAATGATATTACTTGGAAGCAATGCGTAGTGAGAATGCTTACGATTCGTATGCCTTCTTAACCCCTTCCCTATGATTTTGAACATTTTGAGTCTGTAGACATACTGCTTTTGGCCCTATTCCTTGTATTACTGTTTATTTACATAACGCTAATATATTAGTACATTTATGTTATTAAGCAATCTGGGCAAAGGAAGATTTTATGCTGCACATGGCTGAGAGGATCAGTGCTCACAGGACCAGGCAAGTTACATGAGTTCATTAAAGGGAGATTCAGAGGAGAGGCTCACAAAGTCACCAGAGGAAGGTCAAGAGTCTTCGAATAGGCCCCAATAGGAAACTGAGATTATAAGCAGAACACAGACAGGAAGCCAGAAAGCCTTTCAGAGAAAGGACAGAATGTCATGGGTCTGCCTTCCAATAGGTAGGAGAGTAGGAGAGCTGTCCAGAGGGTCACTGATGATAATGAATTGGACCCAGCGTGTTCACATTGTGTTCACGTTAAAGGTCAAGGCTATAAGGAACTCATAAAAGAAGGGCATCAATTAGAATTTCAAGGATTTTCCCTTTCTTTTTTGCATCGTTTAAGCCAACATTTATTGAATATTCACTTTGAACCAGCCAGTAAGGCAGGCTTTAGGAAATACAGAAATTTATATAAAGGGTTTCTGCCTACCATGAGCTCACAGTATTGTGGGGAAGACAACTAATAAAATCTATAATTATAAAAGCATTAAGTGCTTTGATACAATTCAGTAGGAGCTAAGGGAGAACAAAGGAGGGTTATCTGCATTTTATGTAGGTGTGAGTTGTTGGTCATATGTGAGCAAAAAAATAAAACCTTGGCAGTATCACTGAAGTAGAATATTTAAAAATAAATAGAATTGGCTAGGTGAACGGGGAGGGAAGGAAAAAGGATTCATTTGAATTAGCAGGGAAAACATTGAGGAAGGCAAGTGTGGCTTCTTGAAGGAGCCATAGTTGGGCCACTTTAGCTAAAACTGAGGGTGGAATGGAAAAGATGACAGGAGATAATGCTAGAAAGTTAAACAAGGGCCAGATCATGAAGGGCCTTTGTAGGCCATAGTTAAAAGTCTGGATGTTACCTTGGAAACAGCAGGAAACCACTGAAGGATACTAAGTAGAGAGTGATATAATCAGATTTACATTTTAGAAAAAAAATCAATCTGGCAGCTGTGTGGTATGTACTATAATAGAGGTAAGCCGGGGAGTTAAAGGAGTACAGGGGAGGTACACAGAGGGGTGTACCTAACTCAGTTAATAACTGACAGGTTAAATAAGCCTGCACAACTGGTGTGAGTTATTTAATTTGAACTCGTTTTTTCTCCAGAATTTTGAGTGCTTTTTTGTTTACAGGAGTTCAAGATATTTACCAGGATGTTATGTTTGAAGGACATAGTGAATTCAGACATATCCATAGATTACAGCTGCATAATACAGTTGGAGGGCTACCAAGATGCAGGGACAATTTGCCTACCACTTTGAGGATGACATCAAGTAAGATGTTGGCCTCCAACATGGGCCTTGTGACTTTGTCAGAGGCAGAATCCTGACTTCTCATACCACCAGCAATGTGATTAGGGAAAATCAGGATTTTGATGTTTCTTATTGGGCTTTCTCTACTCAATATGAGTGTTTGAGATTTGGCTTTTTCCATTCAAAGAATGAGAAAGTCCACAAAATCCAAATAGCCTCTCAGTTCCCCTTTCAAATTAGTTTAAGGTTATATCGACATCAGGGCTTCTTCTAGCTCAGGCAGTATTGTTCAGTGATTTAGCATGAGGAAGAATAGGAAAAACCTAATTTTAGATTTTAGGATTTCAGTTTCTTTTGAGTTAGAGTATCCCTATCTTCGTTAGTGCCCACTTTTTCCTTTGGAAGTGAAATCAGAAATCACTATTACCCGTTTTGAATTGTAGGCTGGGAGCTGGGTGCCTTGACATTGCAAATGGAGCAGGGTCAGTTGAAAGGAAAGAAAAGTTCCTCTGATATTTTACTTGTGATTTTTCATTGCCTAATGCTAGCTAACCAAAACTATATTCAGCAGAAGAGATTCGGGAAATTGATTTTATTGAAATTGATAAGTAAAACATATATAGATTAGTAATTGCAAAGTCATAAAATATTTCTTATAGTTTAGGCATCTTTATGTATGAGTCTGACAGTAATTGTCTCTAATGATGTTGCTGAATTGATCCTCCTATTAATATTTTGCAAGTTCAGCTGTTATTATTGGCAACTCCTGTGAACATCAACAATTTAACTGTAAGGAAATGAGGACATATTAAACTTATGTATACAAGCCAATATTACTTAACAAGGAAATACAGTGTTGTTGAAGACAAAGTTTGTCTGAAGAGTAAAGGTGAATAATTAATCTTTGGTTGTGTACTATTACTTAAAGGGAATCATTTAACTTAAATTTTGTTTGCTATTAAGTTCAGAGTTTGATCTTTCACTGTGATTTAATTGTGTGTGTTTTGGTTTGTGGCTGCCTTTCATTTTGATGTTATATTCACTGAAGCTTTCGAGGAAGTTCAGATAGGACTTAAGTCCCCCCATTCCCAAGTCAACATTTATTGAATCTTTATGTAGTACTAGACACCATACTAACTATTTCATAGAGAATATCTCATTGAATCCTCACTATACAACCCTATGAGACAAGTATATTTTATATATAAGGTATCCAACATCCAAAATCATTGAACAACATGCCCATGGTCTCATAGCTATTAAATAATGGAGACAACATGTGAACGTACGCAATCTGAGTGCAAAAACCTCGCTCTTAACCATTGTGCTATACTGTATTACACAGTGTTTTTTAGCCAGAGTCGAGACTGTCAGCGCCCAACAGAGGGTTACTACCATTATCTATAGAGCCAAATTATTATATACATTAAAACTCTTAATTCCTTTCTAACTTGTGATCCATCTTTCACTTCTAGATAATTACCAAAGAAAAAGGAAAACATATGTCTGCAGAAAGGCTTGTTCATGAATGTTCATAGCTGCGTTATTCATAATAGCCAAAAATTGGAAACAATCCAAATTTCACTCAACAGGTGAATGGATTGTTATATATTCATACAATAGAATAGCACTCAATAATTAAGAGGTGAATTGCTGATGCACACAACATGGGTGAGTTTCACAGACATAATGATGGGTGAAAAAAGCCAGGCACAGACAAGTACATACTGTACAAATCCATTTCTATAAAGTTCAAGAATAAACATAACTAATCTGTGGTGAAAAATTCAAAACAATGGTTACCTCCAGAGAGGGATTGACTAGAAAGGGTACAGAGTAACTTTCTGGGGTGATGGAAATATCATTCAACTTGATTTTGATGTGAGGCATACAGGTTTATGCATTTGTAAAAATTCATTGAACCGTACACTTAAGATCTGTCCATTTCACTCTTCATCAATTATACCCCAATAAAAATATAAAATGAGCAAACAAAGAATAAAGGCAAAGTTTAACCCTCAAAATAACTGTCACATAGTTCAAAGGGGCAAAGCATGTCCAGTCCATTATCAAGACAAGAATCCAGTTTCAAGGGCATCTACTTTGAGGAGGCTGGTATGGGGCTTTGAAGATGCACAGCAGAATTGATGGAATGTGCCTGGCCAGGTGGTTCTATAAGTTTTAGCCAAGAAGACATGAGAAAAGGGTGTCAGAGGCCAGGCTTATCCCCAAGGAAATGACTGGGAACTCACTGAGGGAAGACCCAGGGTTTTTCATCTCTGTAGTGCCAGTGCCTGATATACTAGAGGACTTACAACAGATAAAGTGAGCAGCCGGACCTAGTCAACTGGCTGGGATGCCAGATGCACAAGACTTTTGTCTAGAGGGGCACAGTAGAAGCCTGGGTATTTCAGACTCCAAGAAGAAAAGGGCCATGGAGACAGAAATGTTATTGGCAATTTTCCTAAAGCATTTAAGGCCTCAGCCTTGAATAAAATGTCAGAACAAATGCTTCTGTTTTCACTGTCTCAAACAACCTGCCCCAGTTATTCATGTGGCTAAGTTCTTCATTCTATTCAGGTCTCTGCTCAAATGACACCTCCTCAGAGATTCCTTCCTTGACCAGCTTATCTAAAATAATCACTTCTTACCCCCACCATTACTCTCTGTCCTCCTACCTTGCTTTATTCTTATTCATAGCCTGTATATTATGACACATAGTTATTGGTTTATCTAAGTTTTTTATCTCCATCCACTGTATGGAGATAAATATAAGCTCCCTAAGGATTGGGACTTTTTCTGTTTTTCTCATACTGTATCCTCAGTGCCTAGACAAGTGCCTGGCACTTAGCAGGTGATCAATAAATGTCTGTTAGAAGGAACATATTAATAAGACCTGCTGATCAAAAGAAAATAATGCAGATTTATCCCAGTGAGAGCAGGGCCTATCTCTTACATGGCATAAGAGTACGACTACTCGTGCCTAGAGTTAGTATATTATACTGAGAAACATTGATCTGTTTCATAAAATGTGCATGCTGTAATTTAATAAAGCAGCAAATGATCAAGAAAGGGTAAGTAAAAGCCTGGCTATCAGGATGAATTAAGTTGCCTTCTTGTTGTGGTTTCTTTCTGCCACCTGGGCAATGGGGTTTAAATAGTCTTAAGTGTGAAGGCACAGGTACCAATTTATCTTTATGACAGAAAGTGCAGAAAGTGCTACTTTTCTATGTGTTGACATCTGTCAGAGCTAGTCTCCTTTCATTCTGAAAGAGATCAATCCTTTATGTGATAGAGGATTATCCTCTTTGCCACCCATAAGCTGGCTTTGATCCCTCTTATCTCTTTTCCTGAAAGGGTGTCACCACTTCTCTAGCAACCTGCAGGGTTCCAAACAAGGCACTATTTTAATTTAAGTAGAGTCATATGTTCCCAACCACTCATATATATATGGCTATTTTAGTGGCTTGAATGCACTCATATTTTCATAAATGAAATGTCTGAATGTTAGATTCTTAATTTAGGATAATAAAAGATGGAAAAGTTATGCTCTAAGTACAATACATAGGAGAAAAAATTAAAGCATCAAACTATCATAGAGTCATTCCCCAAACGTGACAGGTTCAGTTTTTCTTCACAATTGGAACTTGGATTCACTCAATACTCAAGTATATATTGAGGTTCAAGCTGGTGTATGTCAGTTCATTTTATTTCAATCCAACAAACATTTAATGGACTCTTGCTGCATGTCAGACACTGTGCTAGATAAAGAGATGAGACCAATACCACCTCTGCTCTCATATGGAGAATATGGTCCATAAGAATGTAACATATGCTTAGAGGTATGATGAATAATATAAACGAGGACATGCTGAGTACCATGGGTACAAAACGCATGGAAAAAATCAACTATAGAGTCAGGAAATGCTTCCCTGAGGAGGTAATAGTTAGGCTTAAACTTACAAGAAAATTGGAAATTAGTCATGGACAGACTGAAAATGGTTAATATTTTTCACATTAATTGACCACATCTTCCTTGGTTCTAGCATACAGGCTAGCATGCAGTCATGCCAAAGCCCACTGGCTTGTTCTTAAGTAGTTAACAAAGACCTGGATATAGAGAGAACATTATGCTTTGAATAAAATTATTCAATCATTCAACTATTATTTATTCTATGCCTACTCTGTGCCAGACACTGTTTTTGGCCCTAAGAATACAGCTAATAAGGGGCAAACAAGGTCTTTGAGATCAAAGAACTTATATCTAGTGGAAGGAGAGAGACAAGAATATAATAAATAAAAATTATCAGGTACTTATAAATATTGAAAATATAGTAGAGAAAGGCTTGGGGGTTTCCTTTTAACTAGAAAGGGGTGACATTTAAGCTGAGACATGAATTATTAGAAGGAACCAGGCAAGTAAGTGAGTATTGGAGAAGCAACATCTCAGGTAGATGTAGGATCAAGGGTAAAAGACCTAAGGCAGCAAAAATCTGGCAAGCTGAAGGGACAGATAGGCCATTATGGCAGGATCATAGTGGGCAAGGGGAGAGAGTAGATAGAGAGGTAGTCAGCAGTCCACACTTGTGTGGTTTTGTGAACTTAGGGATTTTGGATTTTATGCTAAGTGGTAAGAGAATCCCCTAGAACTTCACTGTCCAATACGATAACAAGTACCCACGTGTGGCTTTTGAGCATTTAATTTGTGGTTGGTCCAAAGTGACATGTACTGAGACTTACTATAAAAAACAGAATGTAAAATACCTCTTGAATATTTTATATGGACTATATATTAAAATGATAATATTCTGGATATATTGGGTTAAAAAATATATGTATTAATTTTACCTGTTTCTGTATACTTTTAAAATAGTGGCTGTTTCAAAGTTTAAAGTTACATATGGGGTCATATTCATGTCTCACCTTGTATTTCTGTTGGACAACACTACCCTAGAAGGTTTCAAGCAAAGAAGTGATGTGATATTATTTCTGGTTTTTTGAAGATCCCTTTGGCTGTTGTATGGACAAAGGATTATAAAAAGGCAATACTGGAAGCAAGTGAACTAATTAAGGGATTCTTGCAATAGAAAAAGATAATGGTGGCGTGGGCTAAGGTGTTAGCAATGGAGGTAGAAGGAACAGGTATGATTTAGGACAGTTATGGTAGGTAGAGTTGATTATATTTTCTTATAGTTTAGATATAAGACAATTAGTTAAAATGAAAAAAATTTCCAATAAATGAAGCCTCAGGTTTTTAGCTTGAACAATTATGTATGTGGTGGTACCATTTAATGAGATGAAAAAGACAGAGAGGAGGGACAGTTTCTGGTTATGGTAGAAATCAAGATTTTTGTTTCGGACGTATTGAGTTTGATATGCTTGCTAGATATCCGAGCTGATAGTCAGGTAGGCAACTAAACATAAGACTTTGAGTTTTGTGAACAGATCAGAGCTGGAGATATTAATTTAGGGTTTATAAGTATGTCCAAGTAAACACCATCACCTGGTGATAGTCTATAAATAAGAGGGCCAAGGATGGAGTCCTGGGGCGTGATATCATGAAGAAGCTGAGGAAGAAAGGCGATAGAGAAAGTACATCTGGTGCATTAGAAGTTAAAAAGGAATGGTAACACAGAAGACAAGTATAGAAAGTGTTAGTATAAGGAGGGAATGGTCAAATGAGTTCTATTCTGTTGGGAAATCAACTAAAGGCAGAGAAGTTCTATTTGGAAACATAGATGTCGTTGGTGACTTTGAAGTGGTGTTGGCAGAAGCCCCACTGGAGTGGGATGAGGGTAAAATGTGGCTGAGGAGGTGGGGATGGTGAATGTTAAAACTGTTTCAAGATTTGCCCTGAGGGGAAACAGAGAAATGGTGCAGTACCTGGAGGAGAATATTTTAATAAGGGGAATTTTCTTGTATGTTTGTTTTATTAAAATAGGAGATACTAGACTATTTTAAATGCTGGTGGAAATGATCCCATAGAGAGGAGGGATTGATTACACTAGAGAGAAAAAGGACAATTGCAAGAATGCTGTCTTGAAAAATCTAGATGGAGCCCTTTAATTGGAACAGGGACGCATCATTCATAACAGTAGAATGCAGAGAGCGTGGCAAGAGATTATGTGCACATGCAGTGGGAGAGTGTGGGGTGGGGGTTGGAGGTGAGGGCAGGGAAATGAGCTATTGCAGCTGATTTGAAGAGATTGGAGAAGATGTGAAGTATTTTTTCAAAGTGCAAAAGTAAACATACTAGGGAAGTGTAGGAACATCTCCGGGCAATGTTGTGTGTCATTTGAGATTTGTGCCCATGCCTGTAAAGTGAGGCCAGTCTGGACAGTTGTATGGTTTTCTCCAACAACTTTCTGGAACTTAAAGGAGGAAGTAAAAGAAGGTGTTTGTAATAAATTCTCTATATTTAAGGTTATAGAAAGCTACTTGTTACTTAATTTAAGTTGCCTGTTGTTCACTTAGTCTGGCATGCTAAGCATTGGCTTTTCCAGCATGCAAGGCCATTACAACAGAAACTTACATGTTTGCTTGCAGGCATCTTTTTTCTACACAATGGTACAGACACTGTTGACTACATACAAACCAGATCTCCAAGTGGAAATTGAAAAATTTCCCCAAGCTTACTTTAGCTCTAGCATACGTTCTGACCTATAAGTGTGATAATACCAAATGACACCTTTCCCTGTGTACAAGGCAAACATTTAATTTCATGCCTGGTGTTTCCAATTTCCTACATAGTCTTCTGCCGTTTAATCTTCCACTTTAACGTTATTGGCCCTCCCACTCATACAATTCCTTTTTCCTTTTCACACAATACTTTGGTCACATTTCTCTGCTGTCTCTCATTCTTTTAAGTATCTCTGTGCCTCTAGAGCTCTTTTATTCTTCCTCAACTCCTTTTTCCTCTTTATTTCCTTTCTCAAAGCCTCTCACTTATAGATTCCCTCCCTACCACATCATATATAGGTATGTTTTTATTGTGTTATTCCATTTATATGGAGTATGTTATCTCAGCAAAGTAGTTATCAATATTTCTTAAAAGTTCCTTTCTGCAGATTACTTTCTTGAACTAGCCTAAGCTCCAGAGGAAGGGCATTTGTCACTACTGTGGAATTATAATTAGAAATCTACTTTCCATGTATAGCTCTAGATATTTTTTAATCACTTGGTGTTAGTGATTCAACTGAAAATAGAGAATTATTGTTGGGAATTTAGGACAACATAAAGATAGGTACAAGCTGAAGATCTTTCATGGCTGGCATTGAGAGTTTGGGACTTATTTACCCTGTACCAAGATGATAGGGACCATCCCTGAGATTATTCTGGGAATCTAAAAGTACTGTCATACTATATTCAGTCTCCAGCCTCACTGTTGATTTCAGTGTTCTTATTTTATTAATGTTCAAAAATGGTATGATGATTCTTTCCTTGACCCTGGCTCTTTTCTATAGAAACACTCTCATGTGATCAATAACTGCATTGACTGAAGTACAAAATAAAATTAAATTTGAATTAACAAAGCTTTCTAAATGCTTTCACAAAGGTGTGATGTCTGGTATTTTTAAAACACTCTAAATATTAAAGGTTACATTAAAATTGTGCCTGTTGCTGGCAACAATTATACTAGTCCCAGTGTGTTATATGAATTCCATAGACCTACAGGTTGATTATAATTAAATTATAGTTATTAACCACAAGAATCAGTATTGAATTCCAGTTATAATGAGAAGTCTGTCTCACTGCCTCCATTCCTCCAGCCTCCTGGATGGGGCATTTTAACTCCCTGCATTGTTCCAGCACCAGAAGATCACTGTGGCCCCTAATCAGGGGAAATAGAAAGATCCACTGGAGCCCTTAGCCCAGCAGCAAGTCAGCCTTGTTCTAGTCTGCTTCATGCTTGTTCCTTGTGACCAAATCCCTGCTTTGTACCCCAGTTTTAGTCACTGGGTTCCCACTTTTTGTTCCCTACCACCTGCTCTGCTTACCTTGTACCTAACCCTCTCTGGCACTGCCAGCTAACATGTTGCTGTTGGGTAACCCTAACAAATGACTCCATGGACATATTGAGATGTCCTGTGTTACCTAATATTGGATGTTGATGTCAACTGCCTATCTGATTAGATTTCCTAACATTGCCCTCTCCTGTGATTTGCACAGAATACCTGTACTACTCAGAGGAATATATCTAATCCCAAGGATTCTGGACATCCTCTCTCTGGTCTACTCTACAGATAATCATTCTCTGTAGTCCCTTGTAGTAGTTAATGTAATCATTTGCAAAGAAACTGGGTTCTTTCTCTTCATTTACTCAACAATGAACAGATCAAGATGAGAAAGCTGGCCTTTAAGAGCCTCAACCTGTTTTATTATTAAGATCTGACTGTCTTGTCTCTATTTGCAGCTTTCAGGACAAACCATTCTAACCCTAAGAGAATAGATGAAATGGTTAAAGCCCAAATCAGACTTAAAAATAGTTAAATAACTGCTTCCTAAGAGAGAAATCCAAAACAAAGGCATTTGGAGAGTGTTGATTCTTAGTAGAATAAACTTCACGGATAAATTGAGTGTCTTTTAAAATGAAGTTTGGAGACTACAGCTATAACCATAGGATTTTAATAGATCGATATACCAAGCAATGTGACAAGGTCATGGTAAAGGCTTTCATATTACACAGGAGGTAAACTCAGGGGAGAGAAAGCTAAAGCAATTCATTGGCGCAAGTTTGCATATCAAAAGAGTGAAAGTTGATATGAAAAGTGCCGGTGCTCCTGAAGTGAACAGAAATCAGAATCTGGTTAGGTTGGTAATTGGGACCAAAGTGGATGCAAAGGGGGTAAAAATAAAAGCGATGAGTTTCTGCAGAACGAATTTGGAAAGATTACAGCAAGAGCTGTGTGAAATTGAATGAGTGCAAGCAGGAAATGGCACAGAATAGAAATGCAAAGCATTAAAGGTCCTTCAATAGGGTCCTAAGGGTTCTGCCTGTCATCCACTAATAAAAATAATAGGAGCTAAAGAGGCCTGAACTGCTATATACAAAAAGCATGGTAGGACAAAGGGAGGTCTATTCAAGGAATAAAACATCAAGTTTACAGGGAGACAGGAAAATATCACGGAACAAGTTTGAGTGCAAAGTAAAGATAAGCCTGACAAAGAAGGAGAATGAAAAGAAGAGCTAACACACATAGGATGCGTCCAAAGCTCATCCAGTTAATAATTTTGGTTTTCTGAATGATAGGCAGAAACAAACTGCTTAAAAGCACCTTTTGTGATCTGGAAGTTGTGCCTTACAGTTTTGAAATTTCTCCTTTATTCAGGGAATGAAGTGTTGGAATCCTTTTCCAAGTCACAAGGGACTGAAGGTTTTAAGTTTTGAAAAGGATGGTCCATGAATTCCTGGGAAAGCAAATCTTAAGCTTTATTTTCATAATGGTGGCATTTGCTTTGTTTACGTAAAATACCTTCCTTCCTAGAATGAAGAATGTCAGTAGCCATTACCCCACACCCTGTAATATACCCACACACACCAAAGTCATTATATATTAATGCTATAGGAAGAGTACAGTTTTTCTACAGAGTTTCTAAACTAAAACCTTTTAAAATAGAGTATCGTTAAGGACAAGGAATGGGTTAAAAATGTTGTATGATGCTCACAATTTCAGATGGTCTAGTTCTGTAAGCACCATCGTGATACTATGTCATTCATAATGTTTTATTGAGATCTTGTGTGAGAATTCTAAGTCTTTACATGTCCCTGAGAGTTGCTGAGATTAGTAAACAAATGGGTTAACTGTTTAAGATAATGGTATTACTCTGGATGTGAGGATATGATTAGTGGGATTTCTAAATATTCCTTTTTTTATTCACCATTGTGGTAGTATTTATATAGATTTGCTTTTATATCAGTGCTGAGTAGGAAAATCACCCAGTACGTGTTTAAGTTATATTCCTGCCCCTTCAGCCTCTCCAAAATATACAAAGCACAGCTGTTTTTAAATCGCCATTCAGCATGTTATTTAAGTTTTATTACTCTACATTATTATAAGTATCCAGTGAAAATAAGAGTGAAATCTGATATGGCCTCTAAAATCAATGTACTGCCAAAGGATTGACAAAAATTTTGAGAGCAGTTTGGAGTACTTAATTATCACCCAATGTATAGATGCTGAATTTCATCCTTGTTCCAGATACTTCTTAAAATGTCAAATGTTTAGGATACTCCATTTATAGATTTGGTTTTACAGGTGAACTTACCAAAGTTTAGCAAGTTTTCATGTCATATTTAGGTTATATTCTCTCTCTCTCTCTCTCTCACACTCACACACACACCCCCCACCCCAGAGATTTAAAGAAAGATAATTACTTTTTTGTACTCTGTGAATCTTTCCATAGTTTTCTTCCCTGTCTTTGAACTTTTCTGGAGTAGGTTTCTATTAGTGCTGTCTGTGACTGGGTCACTAGGTAACGGTGGGAGAAGGAGCTATTCTTCTTCTCCATTACATCTTCCATATCTGATTCTGCAACTCTCTGTTTTAGTCCTGTGTCCATGCACACTTGTTACTCATATTATTTTTCTCTGTGCCTCTGTCTCCCCCATTCCCCTTCCTCCAATCTCCATATATTCATTTTTATACTTGCAGAGGTCATTCCTGTCTTCCATGATGAGAAATAAGAATTGATATTAAAATAGGTGATGTTTATTGAGTGCTTACTATGTGCCAGAAACTGTTCTAAGAGCTTACAGACATTAATTCATCTAATTCATGTAATTGACTTTTCTCCAATTTTATTTCAAAATTTTGAGAAGGTTATAGAAATGTAAGGTAACAAAAAGGGGAAATTCAGACATCTCACTCATGAGATTTCCTTTTCCAGGGCTTGAAGATTCCTTACACATAGGAGACTTTTATAGTTCAGATCATCTGTCTAACACCTGATGGTAGACATTTCCTACTCCAGTTAGATGTCTTGATAACTTGTTTCCAATACACACATCTCCTGGTGAGGTGTTTTAATGCTAGAAGTCATCAGAAAAGGAAAGCAACTTGGATTTCAAAAGATAAATGACCAAGACAACCAGCCTGAGGAGTGGGTGAAAATAAAGTAAAATGCTTGGACAGGGAGAGGTCAAATCTGGCAGCTGTGTTTTGAAGTCATATTAAAAGAGGCTGATATCCCTACCATGAATGAAACTTCTTGTTTTTTAAGATATCTACAATGCAAGAGGTGACATTTTTTTTTTCTAATTTCCAATATTGAGTCCTTACAATATATGGGAAACATGCAGTTAGCGAAATGAGAACTGGTTGAATTTGTGATAAAAATTGGTATCTGGATCCCGGAGTTCAGCAATATAATTTCATTTTTATTAGAATCCTACTCATCTTTAGCATTGAAAATTATGCTAAGGATGAAAATTTTGAGGAGCATATACCTTTCAAAGTTCAGAAATATTCTTTTTTTTATCAAATTATGTTCACATGCAGTGTTAAAAATTTACTGAATGTTGAAAATGTTGAGGAGACCCTGAATCCTATTTCCACCCATTTTTAATAAGGATCTTGTGGTAACTTGATACCTGGGATATTACTATAATTCGTCTTAAAATGGTGTTCACAATACTCCTCTTTTACATGTTGTGAAGTTTCATCTGCAGAATGTGAGATGATGTTATCTAAATTCAATTCACACATTTAGTTCAAGGTTAAAATGTCTGTGCCCCTCAATGAAGTGGGGTAGGAAAACCCGCTTTGTTTAATGTTAATGGAAAAATTTCACCTGTGAAATAGCTTCAGACTGTGAAATTAAATCCCCCATGTATGTTCTATGCTCACTGCCTCAGCCTTCCTCGCCCTGCCCCAATCTACTCTGTTTTTGGATTCTTCCAAGAAAGTATTCACACACCATGTTTCATAGAGTGTAAATCAAGAGATCTGAGCATGAAAAAGGTCATTTCTATGACCTTGGGGAAATCTACTCCCTCCAAATATTGCCTCTCTAACTAGATTATAAGCTTAATAAGGAGAAGGACAAAGATTTTACCTTCCTGTAGTCTCCTACAATGCTTCAGTTAGGATAGTGCTTAATAAAGATTTAATGATTTTTATCTGACACAGCCAGTGTAGTTGATCAGTAATACTCTGTACTACTCAATGACTTGCTTGTGTATAAACATGTCTATGTCTATAGACCAACAGCATGCGCATCAGCTGGAAACTCATAAATGCAGAATCTCAGGCCCAATCCCAGTCTTATTTAAACACAGTGTGCATTTAAATAAGAATTAGATGCAGGTTAATGTCTGTGAAGCACTGGTCTATTGCATTAAGGGTTGCACCTTACTAAACCTACCTGAAACACTTCCTTCTTTTCGGTATCTTTTCTCTCTTTTTGTATGTCCCTCTTTCCTCCTCTTTCATTTACATTATAGACGCTCTGCCTTTCTAGTTCACTATATAATTCCATGTTTTGTGAGGATGAGTCCTCACTAAAATTCTTTGAACTCTTCATAAAAATAATCAATTTCTGATTATGCCTGCTTCCTTAGCTAACTTTGTTAAAATTATAAAAACTTAGATAACAGGAGAATTTTTAGCCTTCTCAGCCTTATGTTCCCTAGGCCATAGTTACCTGTAATTTCTCTCAAAAATCATGGATATGATATTATTCCCTTAAAGTAATGAGCAGGGTTTTGGTAGAGAAATAGGCTCTCCAAAAGGAATGATTTCTGATTCTCATAACTATGGAATCTTACTTACATTTTGTATAGATAAGGAGCAAGGCAACCAGAAGAAATTCATTCTGAGATTTCAGACACATAAAGGGTTTTTATCTTTGCCTAATGTGGATTTTTGCTATGTTTTGTCTCTCTCAAAGCCATGCTACTTCAACATTTAATGAGATTATATGATGTATTATCATCATTTGTGAATGCAATTATCAGCTGTGATTAATCCTGCTCATTCCAAGAAACTGTAGTGTGTGTTATTTTTCCCTTCCTAGCAGGTATTTGTGTCACTCTTACTTTATGAAGGTTGACCAGAACTACTTCAGGAAGGAGAGGGAAAGCAAATGGGATGTATGGAATAAGGCTTTTTATAACTGGTTTTATGTGGGCCTTTATGAGTGCCTGCGAAGAAACATCTCACAGAAATTCATATCACCTGGAGAGAAAACAATTTAAATCTTATTATACAGGTATAGTATATATAACTAACAACTTGAAGAGAAAAAAATAATACTGGATATTTCCTGCTGAATTAAAACATATGTTTGTTTAAGTTGAAGCAACATCAGCTTCAATTTTGTGTGTGACTTTCTTGGGACACCCATGTAGGCTTTACATTTCGAGGCACACGTAGATGATTGGCCCTAGAGTTCTGAGCTTTATTGAAGAAATAAAATGGTAAGTCTCAGGCAATTACTCTATGCATTTAAGCAGTAAATATTTATCCCACAAGATTACAAATGAGTTCATCATCAATTATGAAGCATTTAAGGTCAACTGGAACCCTGAGAACTACTGTTTCCAAGAATGAACCAAGAACACATTTTGAGGTTGTGTCACTGTTAAGTCCAGTTGTGTCATCTTGCTACCAACATTATTTCTACCACCACACAGTCCGGATATCTGAAGTCCTTGTTATATTCTTCAAGGCTTGGGGTGACTGGATCAGAACCAGGATGCAAAATTATTAAATTTCTATTTACCCGTGGTTCTAACCCTTACCTGGTCAATCGTGAAAACAGTTCTTGCAATTACAGTCCCCTCTCAAGGGGCTGTCGGCTGCCTTTCTTATTCCCCATCTATGATTCACTCTCATAACTGCCTTTTACTCCTGCCCTCAACTTATATATCCAACTCTCCCGTCAGCGAAAGGCATAGTTAGATACTGAAGCAGGTACAAAGATGAGTGAGGGGGATAAAGAAACTGAAAGAAGTGAAGTGACTTGTCTTTAATCACAAAAGATAATGGAAGAACTATGACTAATGAGAGGTATTCAGTTGTTTATGGAATAGTTCTCCAGATTTTGGGGGAAATTAAAAAGAACTGCTTCTCGTTAGGAACAGTTTTGGAATGCCGATATATAGTCCTATAGCCTTATTTTATAGATGTGGAAACTATGTTCTAGATAGTGTGATTTCTCCAGAACTAAACTAAACCTAGGTCATCTGACATAAGCCAGTGCTGTTTTTCCGGCATAATGTCTTGTTAATATTCCATAGATCAACTATATCTACCACTATTTGGTTCAACCTAGGAGTATAACTCCTCTGTTTGTGTTAAAGAAGGCAATTCTATCCTAATTTAAATCCTAGGGACGTAAATTTGGATTTAGGATTTTAAGTGGGTGGCAATAGGGCCTGACAATCTTTAAGGTTTCTTCTGATGCTAAGATTCTAAACATAAAATCCACCAGTGTCAAAGGGAAAAATTATTCATGCTAAGTGTAGTGCCATACACACTAGAGCTCTGCTCCTACCTTTTAAAGAAGATGAAACATTCAATTATTACATAAGCATATTTTCCTTGAAATGTACTTTTTAATAAAGGCAATTTTGTGAGTGTGACAATGGGAAAGTGAGCTGATAATATAGATATACTACAAAGACTTAGTGGCAAGGTCAGAAATGATCCATAAATCTAGAATAAGTGAGAAGAGAAGTGCCAGGAAGAGAAGAGTCCATAGAAAGAAACTGCAAAGACAAAGTAGGAATGGTCACTACCTTGTTAGTACCTTGAAGTGGACTTTGGTCACTCACTAATGATAAAACAGGGCAACACTATCTGTCTTATTCCATTTTCTTCTGCTATAACAGAGTCCCACAGATTGGGTAATTTATTTTTTTAAAAAAAGTTTATTTTGGCTCACAGTTCTGGAGGCTGGGAAGTCCAAGAGCATGGTCTTGGCATCTGGTGAGGATTGTCCCATGGCAGAAGGCAGAAAGATAAGAGAAGTTGAGAGCATACAAGACAGAGAGGAAAAGGGAGCCAAACTCCATTAAAACTAACCCAATCCCATGATAACAGCAGTAATCCATTCACGAGGTCAAAGCCCCCATTCCCCAATAACCTTGCAAATGTCCCACATCTTAACATCGCCACAATGGCAACCAAATTTTAAAATGAGTTCTGGAGGGTGCATTCAAACTATAGCACTACCCTTTCAAAGTGACAACTGTACTTTCTAATAAACGAGAGAAACATTTTTTCCTATTTCCACATACCCATTTTAGGCTATTGTTTTTCAATGTATACATTTTGTAGGGTTATTCCTTATATACTGAATCACCATGCCTTTTTAGATAGTTTTCTCTAGCTCTGGAGCTTCTCTGTAGTGAAGTAGCCATATTTTCCCTTCTTGGCCTTTTTCTTCCTCAACATGTAGTATGTATTTATAAGGTGATTGTGGATTAGGGGTATGCAGTCTGTGCTCATCAAATCAAGGAGTACTAAGTAGACTAAATAGAGTTTGGAAGTTCAATCTTGAGTTAGTGAACACCAACCTCATCCAGAATGATATTGTTTATACGTGGAAGAGGTAACCCATATGTGGTGCAATTTATGGCATCAGGAAGGCTCACACATTTCCTCTCTTTCTCTTACTCATACCTCTGAACTAGCACCTAAAATTCCACTATCTAAAACTTAGTCTAAGGCCTTACTTTCTAGTACACTGTCCCCCCACACCCTGCTACAGACCACTCATCAAATTGTTACCGATCATTGGCAGCTTAGTGTGAATGAAGTGTCTGAGCCCATATTGTAAAGGAAAAAGAAGGAACAACAATGAGGGTCCAAGGCATCTATTAGGTAAAGGGCCTACAACATTGATTCTATATAGGAACAGGTAAATAGCCTACTTCACAGTTTTGCCTTGGGTGCACCTGGCCTGGAGGAAAGTAACAATTTTCTTTAGACAAACAAATGGATAATGCTGACCCTTTCCTTTTGGTTTCGCAAATGAAGGCTAGCGCCATACTACTAGATAGTATAGGAAACACAGAAGATGCCTAAGGCATTGTCCTAGGCTTTCAAAGCTGTAAGGGACTTCAGCGGATGCAACCATGACTAAAGGAGATAAAGCAACTTGTCCATGATTACAAAAATAGAGCGGAAGCACTCTGACTAATGAGAGGTACTCGATATTGTTTGGCTTGAACAGATTTTCAATTAGAGAAGTAATTTGATGAAAATAGTGTTTGTATCTCTTTGTAATACTGTTTCGTTGTGTAACTTTCCAACACTGTGCTCTTAATGGAGTATTTTCCTTTGAGTATGTATGGCTCCTTACCATTCTGTTGCAGAAACCTCTAACTACTACCTTATAGAAGCTTAGCCTTGAAATCCACTTACTCTCTGGAAATAATGTGTGCATAATGATTTTTTTAAATATATTTTTTATTTTTTAAATTGACTGTGCCTAATATTTTAACAATTTATTTTGTATCTGTGAGGGCTTTGTATTGTCTTGCAAAGTGATTTTTGTCATATTTTATGTAGTGTTTTGTTTTTATTTTTAGTCTGTTTCAAGAGCAGGTGAGTCTTAAGAGTCTGCTGTCTTTTAATGTTTATATTAGAAGGTTTAACGGAAGAAAGAGAATGTCACTGTGGTAATTGGCCATTTCCCTCACTTTAATAGCATTCCAAACAAAGTTTCTTTAGATAGCAATGCTCAGCAAAAGGCACTTGTGCAGATTCATCTTTGATTTGCCCGTTCTTACATCTTCATGAGTGTTTTTGAGGGCCTTCTCCAAATAAGCTTGCCAAAGATTCTAGGCCTACTCTTTGGCATTTGCTTCATGGCCTGGGCCTGAAGAAAAGTGAGCTAAAAAGAAATTAGCAAGAAAAATTAGATAATTATGGAAAAGTGTAAGATTCAGAATTAACAAAGATACTATTGGATAAGCCCCAGCTCCAAAGCAGTTTTCAACCATAGCATTTAAATTATTTCTTTTAAAATCTTTTAATTTACTTATAACTCCATAGTAGAGACTGTAGGAAGTACAGTACTGTAGGAAGTAGAGTACTGTAGGAAGTAGGAAGACTCTGAGGATAAGTTACTCTCCTGCTGAGGTAGGACATTGGCAGGGGGTGGGTGGAGGCAAGATTGGAAACCTTGTGGGGGGAGATCTTTAATGGAGTTAGGAGTGAGAAATTTACTTGAAATTTACAGCCTTTGGTTAAGAACTTGGATTTTGATTGTAAGTCCTGGCTCTTCCCTTTGCTAGTTGTGTGACCTTGGGCAAATTACTTGACCTCTATGAGCCTGCCTCCTTATATATGAAGGTGGTACCAATAATTCAATTTCATGATGTTACTGTGAGACTCAAAGTAAATTTTGTGTGTGTATGTGTGTATATATATATATAGAGAGAGAGAGAGAGAGAGCAGTTAGTGAAATACCTAGTACATATTAAATGTTCAATAAATGGGAGATGATATTAGTATTTTATTTAATTCTCAATATTTATTATAACTACCCCAGGTTTCTCCTTTCATTAAAGTATCTCTGAAAATATTGTTTCAGTTTTTACCTTTGCTTTTTTGTTACTTTTTTACAAACCACATTTATTGAGGCATAACTTATATACCATAAAAACCACCCATTTTAATTATACAATTAAATGATTTTTAGTAAATGTACCAAGTTTTGCAACCATCACCATAATCTAGTTTAGAACATTTTTATCTCAAGCAGCCCTAGGTAACCCCTATCTACTTTCTGGCTCTATGGAGTTGCATATTCTGGACAATTCTTATAAAGGTTCATCCATATTGTAGCATGAATCAGTACTTCATTCCTTTTTATGCCTGAACAATATTCCATTGTGTGGGTATACTATATTTTGTTTATCCATTCATCATTTGATGAGCATGTGAGTTTGTTTCCACTTTTTGGCTATTATAAATAATGCTACTATGAACATTTGTGTGCAAGTCCTTATGTGGGTATACATTTTCTTATATTCTTGGATACATACCTAGGAGTAGAATTGTGGTGGTATTATATCTAATATTAATAGTAATCTTTACTACTATTTCATAAGCCAACTGACAATTAGTCAGGTGCATTGATTCCTATGGCAAAACAAAGTAAGTTCATATGCCCCTTAAAGAAGCATCTGTCAGAACAAAACAAAAAGCAAAGCCCTTAACCAAATAATAAATTGAAACTTTCCTGCAGGAAACCAAGTTTAATCACAGTATAGATCATTTGAAATCATTTTATTCACATCACCTTTGGGAGAATTCGTAAGATAATGTTTTTGTTTTTGTTTTCTAGTACTTCAAGTTTTGTCTTGTCTACACTTTTGTAAGATAACCATCTGAATGTCTACAGGACATATGATGCCTCCGAAAGGCAAAGATTTACCAGTGATTAATGCAGGTTATAAATAATGGTGTCTGAATCTGGGCATCAAAGCAAGGAAGATTTATCTTGTGACGTCCCTACCTTTTTTATTTCCTGGGATGCACAAATCAGCTCTTAACAGAAGGGGGAGAGAGGATCAATGCTTTCACATCATTCAATAGAATGAAAGACAATTCTATGGCAAGGAAGGCTACACAGTGGTTTGTGCACAGTAAAGACATCAGGACATTCTAGGTTCCCAGCTAAAGGGCCATATTCAGATGGTCCTCACTTTAAGCTATAGGTGAGTTCCTGAAAATAAATCTATGCACATATTGGGGGCCTACTATTGATATGTGTGCTAGCTTATAGAATTAGTCCTTTAGGCAAGGAGGCAAAGCTAGCTTTTTCACATACACACACACACACACATACACACAGAATGATAAAGTGCACCATTGTTCACTTCTGATTTATATGTTACCATAAGATTTCAATAAAGGATAAGTTAGATGGAGTACTCAGGTTAAGTAGTCAACAAAATCAGATTTCTACATTTCCTTCCATTGTAGTTCCTCTGCTTCCTAGTCTTTTCTCTACCTACAACATTTATAAACAGAAAATGAGTTTTTCTGATTTGAACTCTAGCAGTAAAACCAATTGATCATTGTGCCAAGTCAAAAGGGTTTGATCAAGTTAGATAACTGTGGAGCAGCATTTCTCAAAGCGTGGTCAGGGAACTTCCTTCATCCAAAGACTCACCTTGGTCAGGCTCTGTAGGTGATTGTGATGCGCACTGGTTTGAGAACACTGGAGTGGAGGTCCTGATATTGTTATCTGTGCTTTACTTCCGTCTGTTACTTAAATGTAACTGATGGGAAGATATTCAATGGGATATTGTAAGTAAGCTGTAATTAAATAAAGAATAAAGGAGATAGACAGTGGTCCCCAACCCTTTTGGCACTAGGCACCCGTTTCTTTGAAGACAATTTTTCCACAAACAGGGATGGGGGGGTTGTGGCGGAGCTCTGTGGACTGATACCAGTTCATGGCCCAGAGGTTGGGGACTGTAGAGATAGTATATGTGTTGAGTAGTCCTGTGAGTTCCATCAGAGCCTCTGACAACTCTATGACCCCAGAAAAAATTAAGAACCACTGTTATTGGAAACCTCAAGTGAGATCTCTGGCTTTAGTCCCATTCCTTTTGTCTTCCTAGCTGTGCCAACAAAACAGCAGCATTAAAGAGTTGAATCCTCAGGGCTGATTATAACGATACAAGGGTGCAGAGGTCCTGATTCAGCTGCACAAGTATTAGGGAAGGCTGTAGAGGACCCACATTGAAAGAGGCCTTGGAGAAGTAGAGACACTCTCCTTCTTCCTAGTAAGGTCTCCATACTTCCTGCCTACCCGAGACAAGGTGTCATGTCAACTGGATTCTAAAGTAGAAGCAACCTAGATTTAAAAAGGGAGAGAGTTTTTGTCCTTGCTTGCTGGTATGGGTAAGTAAAGTAGACAGAGGCTTCTGGAGAACAGTGATCTAACCCTGGGCCCTGATGACTCTCCCTGTCTTTGACAAAATCATCTACTTTGTTAGATAACTGTGCAGTAACAGTTATCTAACTACTTTCTTGCCCTTCTGTCTGCTGAAAATCCTCTTCATTATTCAAAGTCTAGCTCAAGCCTTATCTCCTCCACAAATTTTTTCATGATGACTTGTCTTGCACATTGATCTCTTTCTTCTATTACATCTTATAGTATGTAATCAGTGTCTCAGTACATATTGCCTTATTTCAAAAGTGGTTGCATGTATTTGTTTTATCTCCCCTATTAGATCCTTAGCTACTGGCAGACAGGACAGAGCTGCCTTGACTCCTTTGATATGACTCAGCAAACCTAACGTAATAAACACTAGGCGCATAGTGGGTATTCAGTCACCTGAACTGAAGTGGCTGGAATATTGAGTGCTTATAATTCTTTTTGTAAAATATATATCATGGGTATAAGTAGAAATACAAATGAAAAAGAATGAAGAGGGCAGATTTGTTGGGGTTTCTTATCCTTTAGGGTTATAAAAATGATTTTTTTTCCCAGGGAACATGGTTTTGTTTTTATTTATTTATTTTTATCATTACATAATGTTTGTACACATTTAGGGGTAGATGTGATATTTTGTTACATGCATAAAATGTATAATGATTATAATTCTCTTAAAATTGTATATCTTCCAAGCTAATGTCCTATAAAGAATGTAGGAAGCATGCCAGTGAAGAAATGGGAAACTCACATCAGAAGAAAGGCACTTTTATTAAGTGAAAATTAACTGTTGTTTTAATAAATTTGAACTCAGAGGTAAAAAAGAAAATACCTATGCGAGTAAGTCAAATTTTGTTTATAAGGGGAAGGAGTGATTGTCCCTCAAAACCAAGGGAAAATAATTGACCACTTGGATAACACTTTTAAGTTTCTGAATTGTTCTTTGAGAGAGAATAGCTTTTAAAAACATCACAAACTCTAGTTCTTAAAAACCAAAGGACACAAAGGTTCCAGTATACAGTTAAAGTATTACTAAAAAACAGGGAAGAAAGCAAAGAAGTGGCATGATGGAGTATAATATGATTATAATAAACAGTAACATAATAGAGTGTGGAGCGAGAGCAAAAGCTGAGTGTGAGTAAAATAGAACAGGTAGGGGAGAGGCCATGGGAGAGGGAGTAGAGATATGTCTAGCAATAAAAGTAAAAAGAAGAAAAACATGGGTTGAATAGAAAACAAACATAAGAGGAAGACAGTTTGTAGTAGAACGTTTGGGACAAAGTGACTGAGGAAAACATGGCTGAGACCAGAGCATTTCATATTTTCCAACAAATAATGTTTACTCAGGACTGCAACTACCAAAGTTAATTGTCATCTGCTCTTAGGCAATCTAATGAGTACAACACAAAGGGTTAGGAAGAGAAGCCTCTTGGCCAAAAGTAGCACCCATGCCCATCATGTGCTTGAAATTTTCACCATTAAAGTCATTCTTTGATTTAAAGTTTTGCATTTTTAGGAGTCTTTCCTTAAAAGGCAATTTAAATTGACTGGAAGGGGTAAAATACATACAGCTTTAATATCTACTATAAACTCTTTACAGATTAGCCTTTCAGAATACTTTTAAATATGCCTACTACCCAAGAGGAACAAAGCACTGTGTGATCTGAACCGTCCAGCCTCGTCTCCTTCTAATCTCTATCCTGTTGCTTAATTACACTCAAGCCAAGAATGAGCACGTTGTGTTCACTTGTTATCCGATGGCTTTTTATGTGCATTCACTCTGCTGAATATGCCCTCCTCCTGCCTTTCCACCAACCTCAGTTCAAAAAGTTTCTACTCTGTGAAGCCTTTCTTGAGTTGCCTTCTCCTGTTCTTCCACTGCAATTTGTGTATGCCTTACTTTGAGCAATACTGTTGATGTGTTGTAATTGTTGGTTTCAGTATCTATGTTCCTCTCTAGACCTCAGTTTCATGCTCCTAATCCAAACCGTGCTTATTCTATAATCCCATGTATCACATGGCAAGGCAGTACTGTATTTAATATTTGGGGCACTGGAGTTAGAAAAACTTGGGTTGGAATCCCAGCTCTTAACATTTCCTAACTGTGTGACCTTGGATAAGTTACATACACTCTCTGAGCCTCAGTTTTGTCTTTTAAAAGCCAGGGATAACAAACAACAATAATAATATCTAATGGTATTATGGAGGATTTAAATAAAATAATGCATGCATGTGAAATTACCTTAGTTCATTCAGATGTTTTAAGCCTCAATCTATGGAAAAATACAAAAGAAACAGGACAAGGAATTAACAAAATTGAGTGCTATTTTGGGTTCCTGCCCTGACTCACTTTGTATTGCTGGCAAGTTACTCAAGGCTCCTGTTTTTTTCTATTTCCAACAAATATTGTCAAGATACTGGTTTCTTACTTTCCCTATGTAACCATTTAAGCAGAGGGAGAAACCTAAAAGGAGATTGGAGCCTCTTAAGAGTGACATAGCTACTAAATGCCAGGTGTTGCTGCTGCTCTCGGAGAAATAGGCAATCATCTTAATCACAATTGTTACCGTTTATTCAGGGCTTAGTTATAATGTATCCAGGCATTAGGCCAAGTATTTTATTTATAGTCCTCTATTTTTAGTCATGTATAACCCAAGGCTGGTTGGTCACTGGGCAGGCATGCAATGAGAGCATTCACGTATGGAATTGAGTAGCCTGGGATACTGTGGCTCTATTCTTCAGTAGCATGTTTTGCTTTCTTGTAGAATAATTTTTATCTTTTTTTCCTTCCCTTACTGTTCTTATAGATGTTTTTCCTTTGTTCAAAGAAATATGAAGAAAACTATACCTTCAACCACTATATGAAGTCTTATGTCATGTCTGGAAGCTAGTCCATGGGAAAAGCTATAAAAATTGAAACACTAGGTCTATAAAAACAGCCATAAGTGCCTTCTTCCCGGAGTGAGGTTACTGCTAAGGTATAATTAGTAGCAACACATATATTAGCAATTAGAAAGTCAGGAGAATCAAGACATGAACAAAAGACCATCTGTTATGAGAGAAATATCCACCCCTCAAAATCAGTAGGTAATAGATGCTCTCTTTTTGAAACATAATAAATAGTTAAAGAATAACAAAGGAATGTCTTATTGCTTGCTAAAAATACTCTTTTGGGAATTCCCCCAAAAGTGCTACACAGTAATAGTAAAAGTTCTGATTTTTAAAAAATTGAACTAGAAAGAAAAACTGGCAACAATTTTCCTCTAACCTTATCCTGATGTTCAGGGACTCCCTCAAAAGTAATTGTGGAACTCAACTGTTCATTTTTAACTAAAATGATTTCTGGTTATGATTAAAATAAACTTTGAATTTAAAATCTAACTCATTTATAAAATTCACATAAAGGATATTTGGTTTGCCTCCTGAATGTAGCTGACCAAGAAGAATCACAGGAGATCTTGGAGATTTGGGGAAAGTTCTCAGATTTGGGAGCCAAGGAAACCTGATTATTAAAGTTCTGCCTTCCTCACCTAACATGCAATGTGCGGCCCTGGGCAGTTTTTTAAGCGCATTAAAACTAATTTTCCTTCTCTGTAAAATGGAAGTAATCGTAGTTCCTAGCTCATAGTGTTATTGTGAGGTTTAAAGGAAATAATGCAGTCAAGCATTTAGCACATGCTGCTGCAGCTGTTGTTACTACAATCCAGAATTCTGGACAGGATGGACCAGGGAGTTATCCTGAGTGACAGATGTGTTTACCTAATGGAGGCATTTTGGTCTGGCATCTATAAAAGGAGGATTAATAACATTAGTACTCACTACTTAGGGCTATGAGAATGCCAGTAGACAACGATATAGGTAAAACAGCACAGTGCCTGGCACATAGTAAGCACTCAAAAAATGTTAGAAACTATTGTTATTTTTTAGCACAGTGTCTGGCACCTAGGCTCTCAATAAGTGTTAGGTCTTATTGTTACTCCTAGGGATTCCCTTGCTCACCAATATTTATCAGGGGACAGAGAGGCCCCAGCGTTGGCTAGTGTTTTTAGAAAACCTACACTGCTAGTGGACTTGTGAGGTGACTCAGCAAGGTAGACAGAGGAATGACAAAATAAATGATACCTATTATATAATGTAGACTAGATTTGGGGGAATGAGGACTTTATGATAAATTAGGTGAGAAGGCATTCATTTAAAGATGTTCCATCCCTGCCTTAACATATCCATTTATTTTCATTTCACATCATAAGACAAAGCCACACTGCAAAATTATTTGGTGTCCTGTTTCTCTTCAGTTCTAATCTGATTGCCAGATCCAATTTGGGGAGGTAGACTTGAATTATTTCCAGATAACCTATGTGAACATTCCAGAAATCTCTTGAGATGTACTCAAGCCAAAGTTCCGGTTTGCATGCAATTTTAATGCAAGGTCAGGGCCTTTGACAAAACTGCCATTTCAACCCTTTAGTGCTTATTCTTTCAGCAGGACTGTGGATGTCAACTCTCAGGTGCTGTTGCTCCAGGGCCATCCAAAGGGCTGTGTGGGGCAGGGAAAAACACACTGAGGAATTGTCTTTCACATATTTAACCTTATGAAATAAGGTTGAAGAAGAATTAAAAGCAACCTGTGAGATGGAGGGAAAGCCGGGTCTTAGGTATGGTGCTGGAAGTTTATGGGTAGCTGTGGTATTTGTATCCATATGTGGTAGCTGGGGAACTGAGGACCTCTCCTCTGTCTGCCTCATTAGATTACTTCTCTGTCCATCAGCAGTGCAGGGCTTCCCAAAACACCAGCCAGTGCCAGGGTATCTCTGTACCCAGCAATTATAATATTTAGGGAACAAGAAGATTCTCAGGAGATTGTTTCAGGAGACTCAGATATTTATGATAGTGTCAATCCATTTTCCTTTGCCATGACTGCTCCCGCTAAGTTTGTTTGTTCTTTGGGTAATTTTGATCATGGCGAGGCCTGGACTGGCCAAAATGATTAGCAGGTATTTGCCTTTGATAAGCTAACTCATGCCTCCTTAATCTCCCCCTTCCTTTCCTTCCTTCCTTTTTACTCATTTATTCAAATAGTAAATAATATTGACCATATTTAACATACCTACCATATGAAAGAAAGGCGGACTGTAGAGTTGGAGATACATAATGGCAATCAAAATATGCATGACCCTTCCCTTCAGTTAGTCAATACAGTTAGGATTGGAGTATTCATATCAACCATACAATCATAGATAGTGGTAAGTGTATGGCGGTACTCCCTAATGCACATTTCTGAACGCTTTATATATTGTTCTTATACTTCACAAGATTTATGTCTGTTTTCATTCCCCATGAGAAACTCAAAAAATCTAAATAAAATATATAATTTGATGCAGAATCCTCATACATTATATATGTAGGAATTTATTTTTAACATACAGATTAGAAATGTGTATAGTCCAAGGTTACTGAAACTCTTGTAAGATAAGGAGCCCAGCACTTGTGAAGATGAGGAGATTTAGGAAATGTGACTGTTTCCAAACAATTCACTTATTCTCATTCTGCTATCAGAGAAAATCAAGAAGAACCTGATTGTAATCTTCAATTTCTGAAGATTCTGCTATTTTATTCAAGTGCCTCTTTTCTAAAGGATTCACAGTGACATGTACTAAATGACTTGCAGACATATCCTTTTCTATCGCAATGAGACGATTGGTCAAGAAGCAGAGAAAATTTAAAACCTAAGAGATGTCTTCCTTAATGTTCTAGGTTACTGGGGAAATTAGAAGAGTCTTTTCGTGGATAACCCAGGCTCCTTGGCTTTTAGCTCTGTAATTTTTCATGGGTACTGACCCCACAGGTAGTTGGCATGAAAGACTGCCCGTTAAATAGGATATAAGAGACATTGAAAGTTTTACCCACCAGCCTCCTCAGAGGTAGAAACCTCCTCTCCCATTTCACTGGCTCCTTTGGGGCCTCTGTAAGTGAAGTATGTATTTAAATTCCAAATATCTATTGTGAGAGGGCTGCATTACACGGTTCATCCCATGGAGGAGATGGTTAGTATGCAAGTGGATTTTCTCCTGTAGAGAAGGATTCAGAAAATGTCCAAAACTTGTGAAATGCCTTCAGATGGATTTCTACAGTTTAAGATCAGTGGATGCTAAGGGCACTGAATCTTGGTACTTCTTGATACCAGCTGTACACTGAGATGTATATACATGAAAATGAAAAACATTAGGCACTTGATGAGGGAGAAATGGGCATAGAAAGGAGGTAGAATGTTAGTGACCTAAGCCAATCTTTCCCTAGTTTATAATTTTTGTAGGTTGACCCTGCCCTCTTTTATAGAGCTCACCACAATATAAGGATTAGAGTTATCGAGGTATCCACTCCACTTGAATGAGAGCCCTTTGAAGTCTTTGAAGTTAGGAACTCCGGTTTTAAGTTGTTTTGTATCACTTGCTCTACGTCTGGCCTGATAAATGTTCAGTAAATGCTGGGTTTAAGAAAAAAAAAAAAAAAAGGAATGTTGTTTCAGGTGTCTGAAACTTTTGACTCTTCTCTCACACTCTTTATTCTTGTCAAATGTCTTCTGATCAGATGTCTTCCCTGACCGCCCTATCTAAAATTGCATCATCATGCTCCAGCCCCTTATCTTGTTTTATTTCACTATCTAGCAGTTATCACTACCTGAAATTATACTATATGATTAATTCTTATTCTGTTTATTGTCTTTCTTCCCTGATAGAATCTAACCTTCATAATGGTAGGGACTCTGGTTTCATGTTCACTGCTGAATCTCCAGGACCTAGAACAGTGTTGAACACAAAATAGCATCTCAATAAATATTTGTTGAAGAGTATCCCAAAAGCTTGAGGAATATTCTCTCAAATAGTCTTACTCTATTCGTTTTTGTTATGTTTGGATTCCAACGAATAGCATATACGTTTGTAAGATGACATTAACCATAGACATTTAGGGAAAGAAAATCTCTTCTAATTCTAGGTTTCACTGCTCTAAATAGTCAATAAGCAGTAAGAAGATTAAAAAAGTAGAGTAGAGCATTGAATAAGAAAGCTTCTTGGCAACATCAATATGTCATACTTTCATCAGGGGCAGGTGGCTTTTGTAAGTACTTGTTTATTTCAAAAGGGTGGCATTATTTGGATTAATTCACTAGTTAAAACTCTCAGTGTCTAAAAGTGATTTTTCCCATTTCAGTATCTTCATTTTCTGAAATATTTTCAAGGACAGTGACTTCACGCTGAGGATAGAGAATGTACTTGAAGAGCTAGCTGTATGTAGCGCACGATTAACTGAAACTCTGTGAAATGAGCCTCTTCATGTATTGAGCAATTATTATACTTCTTTAAAATAAGATTCAAAGGATAGAAATAATATTTTACAACCGGCGTTTGCCTTGTTTTATTTTATGCCATGCATCTAATGGGTCATTTAATGAGAACGGTCCCTTGTGTCAAATTCAAGTTCTCATTTAGCACTTTTCTTAGGCAAATAGCTTTCTGCATATCATACAGTTTTGCCTTGAAGCATCCTGATAGTGGGCAATATAGGGAGACTTACAGTCAAATTGTGCTTTTAGTCTGGAACTAGAAACAGTCCTTTCATCTTCTAGGTGATATTTAAATGATATGTATGTGACACTTTCTTTTTCAAAAGTTTACCCTCTGGATTCAGCTATGATCACTCTTAAGCACAGGTTGATATGAACTTAGGCTCATACAATGTTTAAAGTAGCACGAGAGAACGTAGTAGTGTAGGACCATGATATGAACAGAAATTATAGCACGCTATTCCATATGTGGAATATGAGATGATGAAATAAAAACAAAGAAGGTGATGAGAATCAAATTATGGCTTACAGGTTTTGTTCTTAAAGGTTCATAAACAGGTGATGATAAAGGTTGTGAAAATTAGGCATTGCTGGTTTTGTTCTTTGGGGCGAGTGGCAGTCTCTGAAATATTCACTGGTTGAGCAGAGAATATTTTTTGTAATTCTACAAACAAAAGATAAAAGTAGAATTGTTACCAATAACTGCAAGCGCTTACAACTTTCTATCCAATTTTCCTATAACATATAGCTTCTGGGAGATATGTTGGGTGGTGTTCAGTAAAAGAAGACGGCATATTTACGTTGACAGAGATGGGGCAGTTACAGATTTGGCAAGAGATTCTCATTAGTTGTGTTTCTATTCACTTCTTTCCATCTTCTGCTTTGTGAGTGCAGTTGTTATGTTGTTTTTCACACTTATGCTTTGCTTTTCTTTAGTAGCAGTGGCGATATCAATTTTGGGGGTGGGGGATGGAAATGAATTTTCTATGCCTACTGATAGCAAGTCAGGCTTTTTCTTTCCCAACCGTTTTCCCTGTGGTGACATTTGAGAATGAGCTTGCAATGTTTTCCACTGTGTATTGTAGGAGGATTATTATAGACAAAAACTCTTTTAAGATATCTTGTTTTGTTCTTGCTTAGAACTATTATCAGTTTCACACACTCTTTAGTCTTCTTGTCTTAAGGCATGATCAAGGAAGAAAAGAGGAGTTTCAAAATATTTTTTCTAGTTCTCCCTGTTTATTATCACAGGAGAAAGTTAAACTTCCCTATTTATGACAAGTAAATTTTTTAATATGATTTTTTTTTATCATTTATAACACTATTGGGCAACCATGTAATCAGGACCATTTTTTTTTTTTTTTTTTTTGTAAAACAGAATTGAAGTTGAAACCACTACTTCTGTCCTCTAAATAATTAGGCTGCTGTGCATTCCTCAAGCAGTAAGCAGACCAGACTTTGACATCAGTATATTTCTGGCCTGCCCCTAAATGCCACATTAATCTTAAAAGCCCATAGGATTAATGTTGAAAATTGTTCCACATTTTTTATTTAGAATCAATGTTTCAATATACCCTTCTTTTCCTCTTTTTGGGATGGGGCTGTTTGCTCGATTTGATTTCTGAAAGCACTACAGAGCCACCCTGGTCACCACATGTAACTTCTTGGATTCTGTTACTTCAAAAGAAAATAACGGAAACAACATTGAGAAAAGATGTTCATAAGTTATTTACAAGGCAAAATCATTCATAAATGGTTGTCAGTGTTTCTTGTAGTGCTTCCCTTTTCAGAAATCCATTAACCACGAGATTCTTTTATATTCGGCAAACAGCATTTTGTGAAAGAAAAGAGGATTGTTTAAATAACTGCAGCTGTTTCTGCAGTCAAGGTGGGAAGAAGAACAAAGACAGCTGGTTTGTTTGAGGAAACACATGAATTAGTCTTTCAGTTAGGAAGGAAAGGCCCTGAGCTGAGGGTAAAGATTGAAACAAATGAGAGCTGAACTGATTTTCTCAGTAAGACAACAGCATTTTGAATTTTCTACCAGGCAGCCAAGAGAAAAGAATTGGGACCAGGAATCTGTGGGAAAAGCGTTGATGGGAGAACGGGCTCCGGCATCATGGCAGCCAGCCAGTACTGGAATACAACCATGGTAGGAACGCGTGCCTGGTAGTCAGCTTTTACAAGTTGTTACCTACTCTGTGCAGCAATCCTCTGTGAGGCCAACCTTTAGCGGAAGTCTATTACAGTTTGAGCATCCCTTATCCAAAATCAGAGATTCAAAATGCTCCAGTGAGCATTTCCTTTGAGCATCATGCAGGTGCTTAATACGTTTTGGATCTTGGAGCATTTTGTATGTTGGATTTTTGGATTAGGGTTACTCAACCTGTACATGCAAAAAAGTATTGTGTTAGTGGTACTTTGAGGAGTCATGCAGAGTGTGTTGTATCTACATTTAGAGTAAGTCAGTGTAGAGAAAAAATGGTTATCGGTAGTAGTGATGGCAAGATTGCTGAAGTTGATCAAGAATTGAATGGGAAGCTAGAATTGGGAGCTAAAGGTGATAACAAGAACCAGGAAATACAAGAGACTATTGAGGAACATGTTGGATTTCCTGCAGTTATATAAGAATAAGGACTTGAGTTCTTTCCTTTAGATGTTAAAAGAAGGATTGAACTCAGAAAGCTAGAGGACTAGGGGACATTGAATTTATATATGGGAGGGGGCAACAGCATAAACACACACCCCCCTGGGGCATGGTAAATTTATGAATATTTGTGTATTCTGCTTTTACATATTTTTCATTCTTGTACTTAGTTTTGCTGTCTTTAAAGCTGTTCAAGATTTGTTTGCAGTACCTTTATATTTTGCTTGAATGTTCCAGTTTATATTTTAGATTTTTGACATCTAATTATCATTCAATGTTTTTACACAAGCCCTAGACATATTTTTCTCATTTTTCTTTATCTTAATTTTCAAGTTAATGATTATAATACTATCATTATTCACTAGCATGTTCTGTTACACATCTGATCCTCTACAGAAAGGGAATAATGTTCAAAAAATTTGGGAAACATTGTAAACCAGACTCCTACTAGCAGATTCTTAATTCACATCAACAAAGTAATAGCTCTGAGAGGTCCCACAGGGGGAGAAAAAATATTTAATGTGGTTTAACCCAGCATTATTTGATTATTGAACTCACTTTATACCTAATACCTATTTATATCCCATGGAACTAATGTTCATTAAAACAAAAGAATCCAAAGTGTTTTTATATTGTCTCATTTAATCTCACAAATAAAATATAAAGAAAGGATTTACTGGTCAAAGAGAGAAAAAATTACATAACTTCATTTATGTTTAAAGCATCTGTATGTATAAAGAGATTATACTAAAAACAATTTGTTCCTTTTATTTCATGAGAAAATTAAATTCAGTCTGACTTCTTCCATCTTATTCTCCACTTACATTTGCTGAGTATTTCATTTTTTCTTTATTCTCCTTAATACAATGTTAAGTATCTACAGTGTTCCATTGAACAAATATTAAAAAACATTGCTATGATGTTTCAATGTAATAATATAGTTTCTTTTTTGTATATGAGTCCCTTGTCTTTGAATCCACTGTCTTATAGTGTCTACATGGCTCCCTCTACCAACCATGGCCTCTGTAGACTCTTTTAGAAACAAAAGTCACCAAGAAGAATTTGACCAACATCTATGAGAAAGCCACTTTGCCTGAATCTACAGCTTTTTAATTCTAAACCTCTGGTGGGCTCAGTGCCCCCCTCTCACTACCCCACAACACGGGCCCCTGAAACACTCTGGAGCATAGACAACCATGGATCCAGGCCAAATATCCTCACTGAGATTTTCGAAATGAGAGCACAGAAAGTTTAAGTTATTCAGGCAATATCAGACAGCTAGTTATTGCCAAGGTAGAAACAATAATCTATGTTTTTTGACCAAGTACTGTCTTTTTTTCTTTGTGGATCAATCTCAGGTGTTTTTGTGTTTCCAAAGCCAACAACCACCACCTACAGCATTCACACAAGACATTACTTACCTATACTCATAAGCCAAACAAATATCACATTTGACAAAAGGCATCGTGAGATATCTTACTGGACCATTTACTAAAATAAAAGAAAAATTCCAGAAATATTTTTCTTTGGAAGACTCAATAAGAGATTTTGTTTTCATATAAGGTTTTCTGAGAAGACTTGTCTGTCTGTCCAGCACCTGCCCTGATATCATAGACCACCTGAAATAGTTGCTTGGTGTCAAGAATTTACATGGTTAAGAATTCCCAAGATTTTATTAGCGTGACAAACTAATACATTTATTGCTTGCATTTAAACTCTCAACACTTATTCACAAAAATTGGCCATGACAGTGCTTTTGGAGCTATTGTAGCTCAGCATGATGATAATATACAAAGAAAATGATAAAAAGCAAAGTCCCTTGATGTTTATATGATGATATCTTTTATTCAGAATTACTACACTTTATCTTCAGCGTAGAGACCTGTCAGGGATAATGGAGAAACTCTATCTTATTTCACAAGTAAAGTTTGCGTATGTTCTCGGGAAACAGAAATCTAGAAGATGGAGTCATACTTCTCTGTATATTAACATGCACAATTTTGCTAATGTATATTGTTTGAGAATCTCCTAGAATACAAAAGGAATACAGAAAATTAGCAAGAGGAACAGGAAATGTAAAGCTAGAGTGTTACCTACGTAGGCTGAGTGGGAACTTGGTGGAATGATGCTCATTACCTGGATGTCAAAAGTGATCATTGGATTGGAAGAGAAAGGAGAAGTGACAGGGAAAATGGTAATGTTACCTGAGAAAGGCCTACAGGGAAGTTGAGGAGTAGAGTGATAGTGATTTGTAGTGGAGAACTGAGCAGTGTGTGTGGGCTGACGGGAGAAAAATGGGAAAAATCTTCCCTACCAAAGATTCTTGGTAGGGAAAAGAGAGAAGAAATGTTGTGTACTTACAGGGGGCCAGCAATGCCAGACTGGGGAGTGTGGACTGGGTACAAAAGAGTGAGACAGGGCAGTATGAGCAGCATGCCAGGGAAGCAATATTCATTAAGCACCTTCCACGTGCCAGTCAATAGGCCAGGAGTTTGGAATTATCATCTCACTGAATTCTTCACAACAGCCCTCTAATGGATATTTGTCCCTGAATCCATATTCATGCTTTACTTTCCCACCTGTTACAATGGCTGAAGAGTTCAAGCCCCTAACAAAGGCCAGCCCTGCCATTTGTGCTCTGGATCCCATACCCGCCATTTCTCTTTTTACCGGAACACCCCCAGTGGCATTCAAACACGTTCCACTCTCTCTCTCGTCTTAAACACACAGATGAAATTCCTCAACCTCCACTTCCCCCTTAGCTACTGCCCCATCTCTCTACTTCCTTTCATGGCAGAACTCCTTGAAATAATTTTTCACACTCACTTCATTTACTCTAATGGACTTTTAAATTTTTATTTTATTTTATTTTTTTGAGACAGACTCTCCCTCTGTTGCTCTGGGTAGAGTGCAGTGGCATCATCAGACCTCACTGCAACCTCACATTCCTGGGCTTCAGCGATCCTCCTGCCTCAGCCTCCGGAGTAGTTGGGACTACAGGCATGCACCACCACGCCCAGCCAATTTTTCTATTTTTAGTAGAGACAGGGTCTCACTCTTGCTCAGGCTGGTCTAGAACTGCTGACCTCAAGCTATCCTCCTGCCTCGACCTCCCAGAGTGCTAGGATTACAAGCATGAGCTACTGCACCCAGTCTCTAATCGACTTTTAAACATAACTAGGCAAGGTTTGGGCAAATACTCATTCCCCTTAAGCTCAATTCTCTAAAGGTATTATGTTGTCATGATGGTTGTCAAGAGTATAGTGAAAAGATATTAGAGTAAGCTGTGAGGAGGCATTACCATGAGACAGAGAAAATAGTCAAAGGCTTTCTACCTTTTCAAAATGTACTTAATCCTCCACCAATTGTGCAAACCCTGCCCCTCAGGATCTACCCACAGCTGCATGCCCATACTTCTGCCTTGCAATTCACTGTATTCTGTCCTCTGTCCACTCCAGTCAACTGAAACAGCTCTTGTCACAGTCACCAATGACCACCATGTTGCAAAATCCAGTGATAACTTCCCTGTCCTCATCATACTCAACCTCCTGGTAGCATCTGATCCTGTTAACCGTGTTTTCCTGAACCACTATTTCTGCTTCATTGCTGGACGTGATACTTGCTTAGTTTACTGTGCAATCATTCTCCCTCTCCTTTATTTGTTCCTTTTTCTCTACCTTACTGTGAAATCTTGAACTTCAGGGCACCCGGGGCAGAGAAAGCATATACACTAGTGCTTGGCATTTGGTATCTCATCATACCACTTTGGTGGAAAATCACAGTGGCTATAGAATCTCTTTGTAGGTATATGATTAGTGACTGAACCCCCAGGGCTTTGTCTCCTAGTGCTGAGGGATTTGTTATCTACATCTTGTATTAACTTCTAGTTCCTTCTTTGCACCTCTGCCTTCTCTCTGCATTTTAAATCTCTGCAAGAATATGCCCTTTGAAATCTATCCTTCTGAATTCACTTGTTACTTAACTAAAGTAGCAGATAGAGGGGACAAAAAAGTAATATCAATAAGGTTGTATCAATGCCTATAAGCTATGTTGTCATATCAAGGAAAAATGGCATAGTTCAGTGGTATGAGGAAATGGACTTTCTCTTGTTTAAGGGCTGTGAGGAGGTAATTTACAAAGGAAGATTAAAGGAACGAAATACATATAAATTGGCTTAGAGCGAGGTCTAAAGATCTGCAAATTTCTCTAACTGTGCAAACATTACCAAGAGAAAATATTGATTCAGCTTAGTACAAGGTACAAGGGGCTGTAACTAAGAATAATGAAGTTAAACTTAAAGAACCCAGAGTGGATGCAATGAAAATATTAGAATAAACATATAGAGTAAACCATGGAATGTTCCTTAAAGGGATCCTTTTCTAATAAAGGGAAAACATCTCTGTGAGATGAAACAAATAACTGTTATACAAGATCAGTGACATCCTCAACTCTAAATCTGCACAGAGGTAAAAAACACTAGTTCTCTATCTCATGTTGCCTTAATTGGGATGACAATTTCTGTGCTTCCCAAGATACCTATAAATAGGTTCTGGGTCAACTTCTGCCTGTAGACATTCCTTGATCTTTTTAAGGCAATTATTGCCAACTTAATTTTTTCCCTTCAGAGCACATATAGAACAGGAGAGCCTTTGTGTAGCACACTGGATATCAGAGGAGGCTAGCCAGGAGCTCTGGCTGCCTCAGACCCTGCTCAACCACTGCAATGACTGAGGGGATAGATATGTTGGCTCACCTGGAAGCCAATCTTGGTTAGGAAGCACTGTGCTGTTGGTTTAGGCATGGGAGGCAGTCAGTCCCCAACCACTGACTCACAACCCCTTCTTGTATTCCTGTTCTTTCACTGTCTTCTTGCCACTGCACTGAAATAAGTCCCTCTGGGTTAATAAGTTATTTACCCAGTTAATGCTTTGATATAATACCCCAATTTCTCCCAAGATCCTTACCATGTGGATACAGAGCTATAGTCAACATATCCTGAGGAGGCAGGTAGGCATTTTTCTAGTTCTCTAGGTGACACCTGAGTTTACCACTACTGGTTACAAATCCAAGTAGAAGGGAAGCAATTGTCAGAAACTTCATAAACTGCCCAATGAATTATTTGTCTGGTCTATATTTAGGTTGTCCTTTTCATCCCGAAAAGACCCCCAATTTACTAAGCACTAGCAATGAGTTATAATCTCTTCAAAGTTGCCAAGTCTAAATAGTAACAAACTAAGATTCTAGCATTATTGAGTCTGATTTTATGAGTATCAACTGCAGCATTTTAATTATGTAATCCTGAACATATCTAAGGCTGAGGACTGTTTAAAAATTGGCAAAAGAAAACACTCTTAAGAGCACTAAGCCAAGTTGCAATGTTCAGACCACTAAATGCATTAAACCTTATAGTCAGAACACTTGTTTAAAGCTCTAAACACTCGATAGAATCTCAAAACAATTGAGAAGATAACAGTCTTTACATCTGAGGGACTCAGCGGGATGAGTGGAAAGAGTATAGGACCAAGTCTTAGGAGTTCTGGGTTCTCTCTAGTCCTAGTTCTGTCATTTGCAAATACTGTGGACTGGATTCCCCCAAGTCTTAATTGCTTTGTATTTAAAAATGAATGAGGTTAGATTTGTTGAATTGGACACAGTCATCAATCTCTATTCCATCTTTATTTTTTATTTATTTATTTAGTTTTTAGAGATGGGGTCTCACTCTGTGGCCCAGGCTGGAGTGCTTTGGCATGATCATAGCTCACTGCAGCCATGAACTCCTGGGCCCAAGGAATCCCTCCTGCCTCTGCTGCCCGAGTAGCTGGGACTTACAGGTGCGCACCACCATGCCTGGCTAATTTTTTTCATTTCTTTTTAGAGATGAGGTCTCAGTATGTTGCCCAGGCTGGTCTGTAACTCCTGTCCTTAAGTGCTCCTCCCACCTCAGCCTCCCGAGTAGCTGGGATTACAGGTGTGAGCTACTGTGCTCGGCCCTATTTCTCTTTATACCCCACTAAAATGATATTAAAGGAATAAAAGGGCAAAACTCATCAAAAATATGATGACTAGGACGTAGAGCAGACAAAGGTTGGCAACAAAAATTTAGAAAGTGGAAAGCAGGTGGACAAGTGTTACACTGACTCAGCAGACCTTGGAAAAGTGAAGCCTAAGTCTGCAGAGTAGAGGGTTGGGAAGGCAAGAAGCAAGCCCATTCCCAGTACAGAACCGTAGAAAGTTTCCAAAGTTAGAAATATCAAATGTCCTTTCAGGCAGGGCAGTAGGGTGAGACTGAAAGCAGATGGCCTCATGAGCTGTCTTTAAAGTAAGAAGTTAGACCCCCCAGCCAAGATCCCTTTCTCACCTTGTACTCCCACACAACTGCTTCCTCTACTCCCATTCTGGTTGTAGACAAAAGATTTACTCTTTGGAGAGGCTTAACCACCCAGGCTCTAGGCTCAGGGATACCAGGCCCAGCTGAGGACAGAGGAGAAATGCCTTATACTGAAAACCGGGGAAATAAGAGAAAGTCTACATATTGAACAGTGAGAGCTCCAGTTCCCTTTCCATACTCAGCTCCCAGAAACTGTCAGGCAAGCTTCTACCCTGGTATATACTGGAGCTGGAAATTGGAGAGCTCTAAGAGCAATACATCTAAGAGGAACATGAGCCTGATAGTATACTGATATCTTTGTGTATTCAGAGATAGTTTTCAATTCCTTAGAGCAATTGGGGATGAATTAATTATTAGTACATAGAAAACTAAGCAACTGAAAAAATGAGCCAATTAATGAGCTCCAAAAAATTAAAGTCATACAAGGAAAGAGAGGTAATCATAATAGAGTGGGTAGCTCAGCTATAAATAGTGTGATATAGTCCTAACAATGTAAACACTGAACTGATTTAACCAAATATGGTGTATGTATTGGATGGAGAGGGCTTTTTAGGGTAGCAGAATTCCCTTCTTAAAATAGGAAATCAGCAGATACTACCTGAAACTGAATTTTAGAAATATCACAGTGTAAGTATATAATTTAGCTATGTGAAGGCAAACACCAGAAGAAAAAGAGCAAAGCTAGATGTCCTTTGGTTTGGGGGAGCAGGTATCAGCAGTTGGAGAGGATGGAGCAGAGGACTGCTCTTTTTGTTATAAGCCTAGTAGTAGTACTTGACTTTTTAAAGTATATACATTTATTACTTAGATTAAAAAATAATTCTTAAAAAATTAAGTTTGACTATCCTTTGGTCTTTCCTACCTTGAAAATTTGATGAGTATGAAAAACATTAGTACTTTCTTCTCCCAAGAACTTGAACCTTACTCTCCTTCATTAGACACTGGAAAAGAGGGTACATTAAGACTTCTAGGCCCTTGTAGATGCCCTACTATATGAAGAGCTCAAGCTACTCATGTGGGTAGTTTAAACTGTAGTTAAAATTCGGCTTGGTATGGTTACTTCCTCCAACAGATATATGGCTGTTTTTACTTTGAATGTAGCATGACCTTCACATATGTATTAATTCTGAAAAATAGATGGAGAGCAAATATGGCTTGGAGTAACCGAAAATTGAAAGCTACCATGGATAGTATTAGCCTGACCCAGGAGAGAACTTCTTATGTCCCATGACTGACCCTCAACCCATCTCCTAGTATTGACTGTACTCGCTTCCTGATCTGAATTTCTCGCTGGATTCCAACTCTTATTTCCTTCCCTTTGCTTGATTCTTAGTGTTTACTTAAAAACTCCATTTAACGGTTGTTACAGTCATCACTAACAGTAACTCTCAAATTCTAGACTAAACCTACCTCTTGCTTCTTGGTGAATCCCAGTGCTAATTCTTCTCTGTTCCTCATTTCTGTCTTTGTCCAGTCCCTGTATTATATCCAGTGCGACGCATTCCAATAATAAATTATGCTTGACTCACTAAGAACCTCAGTTATAATTTTAAATGTAAGAGGTTTGTGACCATCAACATGATGTGTAAGTCTTATTTACTGGTAGGTTTGAGCACAGTGTTGATTCTTCTTGTATTCTTACTAATTCAACTACATTAGACACCATCCATCTTTCATTTTTCATTCTTCACATTGCTTCCTTTACACTCATAAGCAGTAAAACCTTTATTGTTTTGGTGCCAGGTGTAGTAAAAGGGCCAACAGTAGCAATTTGTCTCGGGCATTTCTCCATCTGGTTCTGCTCCCTTCCTCCCATTTGGGAGACAGAACCTTTCACATATTCTTAAACTCCATCCTGCCCTCTGCCTTCACTCCTGTATATCTAGAGATTCCCAGAATTGTTCCTTCTACATATGAGGAGGCATCCCATATCCAGACCTATCTCGCCCTCCCATACCTAATAGAACTTAACTGTCTGGATTTCCATCCAGCTTGGGCTATGTTCTCTGCCACAGAATTGGAACTGAAAACCTAATTCAAGTGGTAAGGGTTGAGATTCCTTTAATGTAATTCCTCTCCCAGGTAGTAGCTGCACCTTAATGGGCTCCTTCACTCTGCATTACCCAATGAAGGAGGGGGGTGTGTATAGGGGATAGTGAATAATAGATGGCACAAGGGGAAAGGGGATGGGAGATGTTTCTGGTGCTTTTCACTTCTCACCACGTTCAGGGAGTTGCATATACCCCTTACATAGAGAGTTATTTTTTTGAAGGTACACTTAATTTGAATATTTGAATTTGGCTTAGAAGTAATGCATATCTAGTGAACGCCATTTATTATTATTCCAAAAAATTATCACAGCTTTGGTAACTTGTATTTCCTTCAGGGTTCCTTTTTCTTTCATATTTCTAATAATTTTGAATCCTCTGTGTATGTTTGGTATGCCATTTTACTCTGTGTGAAATTGGTTTGCTGTTTTAGCTAATAAAAACAGAAAATGGTTTTAATTAATTAATCTATTTATTCATTTATTTTGGCAAGAAGAGGATTACACTTCCCTGAACTATTTATTTCTGGTTGATAATTCTTGATGTTAGCTTGAGTGTTATGGTTTTCGTCCAGCTGTTAATGATGCAGGATTCATGCTCTAGGGAGAAGATTTTAGAAGGAATTAAGTGTGAATACCTCCTCATCCATTTGTCTTCTGTTCTAACAAGAGCCTTTACTTATTTAAATGTGCCAGCTCTAGCTTAATTTTTCTAAGAGTGAGCACTTTAGTATTATGGGAGTAGGCTAGGTAGTCTCCTCTGATTCAATCCTCAAACCTTTGGAAAGAGAGACAATGTAACGGAAAATGGGCATGCTATCAGAAAAACAACTGTCAATTGCTATCACCAGGAAAGACTGGATGGCATCATAGGAAATCTGTGGTGTCAAATCATCTGAAAAACATGGTTAATATGAGAAAAGAAACTCTCCTTCTGGGAGCCAATAGACCGAGGGAAAACAAGAGAGAGAGAAAGAAATGGCAGGTATACAACAAACCCAATAAAAGAATGGGGACTCAACAGCCTGAAGGATTTTTTTAGAAACAACTTCCCAGACCACCACTGAGACCAGTGCCAATTCAGAAATGAGCTCAGTGGGGGAAGAAGAAATGGAGATCACACTCCAGGCAGTGTGTCCATTGTGGCAGTGTAGGTAGAAGAGGAAGAGGAACCATAGCTGGCAGGGGCCAATTTAGTTCTCCAAAAGATATTAATGAGGTTTTCATGCCGTGTCCGGAAGCACATGTAATAGAAGAGTCTATTTAACAATGGAGCAATCAGTTAAAGAAGTGTCAAATTTGGCCATACTACATCAGTACTTTTTCACTGGCTTGATATATTTTCATGGTTAATGAACTAAACCAATGGCCTGATTTGTTTAGGGCAGCACCGTCCAATAGATACATAATGTGAGTTACATAAGAATAATAATTTTTAAATTTCTGGTAGCCAAATTAAAAAATGTAAAATAAAACAGGTGAAATGGAATTTAATAATTTATTTAATATAATCCATCAAATCATTTTATTACCTAATCAATATAAAAATTATTGATGAGATATAGTGCATTTTTTCATGCTGATACTTAGAACCCTAATGTATATTTTACCCTTACAGCGTATTTCAATTAAAACTAGCCTCATTTCATGTACTCAATGGCCACATGTGGCTAGTGGCTGCCCTATTGGACAGTGCAGGTTTAGAGGAACCCATCTTTGTGTCACCACCCATGAAGTAGTCTTGAAAACAAAGCAAAATTTGACCAAGCCGTTAGATCTGGACTGTCCAACATAGTGACCACTATCAACATGCAGAAATTTAAATTTAAATTACTTAAAATCAATTAAAACTAAAAGTGTAGTCCCTTGGTTACACTAGCACCATTTCAAGTTCTCCATAAACACATGGGTCTAGTGGCTACTCTATTATGCACCACAGATTTACAGACGTAATGCCTCTATCTTCTAAACTGAAAATTAGAAAATAATGTCTAAATCACAGGAGATTTGTGTCATCCTTGAGGAAAACAAACATTTCTCTTTTTTCTTTCATTCCAAAATCTTTTTTCACCCTGTCAACTTGTTGCCACCTATCCTTTCAGTAAAACCTTACCACGGCCTTGCCTGTAGGATGCCAAATTGTCCAAGAGAATCCTAAGAAATTCAATTGTGAGGATAGCCTTTCTCTCTCACTAAGTGTGTTTATTTCCAGTTTCATAGAGATGCGTGGCGTCTTATGTTTGAAATATATGGCATGCCTGGAAAAGAGTGGTGAGGAGTGGATCTCTAAAAATGCTGACAAACCTTCCAAAATATTGTAATCTTAGCTAGCTCTATGACAATTATAGAATGTGCAGGTTGGAAATTAAAAAGAAAGAAAAATGCCAACATATAGCAATACTCTTTTTTAATCCCTTCCTCTATATTTTAGACATTTTTTTCCTTGTGAATGCTCTGGGCAGTTTTCTAACTTGGTATTTGCAAGTCAATGGCAAGGCCTGCTCAGCACTGAGGGAATTACATAGTCACAGACAATTAGTCTTTTAAAAGGTCTGCTGCTTGGAAATTTGCCACTAAACTCAGTATAGCCTCAGCACATAATGTAAATTTTTAATGATTGTAACTTTTCTGAATTCAGCCTTTAACAAATCTTACAGTAGTGTTTGGAAACTTTTAAATCAAACATAACTCAATTAGGTTTGTATTTGATTAAAACCGAACTGCCACTTCACTGGTGTTTAAATAAATCAACATTAATATACTTTTACTACCGTAAATAAAGTTGCTTCTACATAGTTGAAATGTCAATACTCACACATGGCTCTTGAAAATTAAGTACTCCGTGCACTCTGAATAATGAATCCAGTATTAATTTTGGGGAAATTATTGATTTCCTTTTATGGGCCTGTGGGAGTACTTTGCTCCAAAACTCTGCAAGTTCTTAATTTTTAAAAAAATAGTAAACCAAATATTTGTTGAATTCTAAAACCACTATGAGTTGTCCTTACAGTGGTTCTGATTAATGGCCTTTTCTCCCTAAAATGCAATACAGATTGATCCTTTAAAGAATAGCTATAAGAAATCTTTTTCATTCTAATAGGATAAAATTGTTAGGAGTACTTTGGTTGCATTTCTTTTCCATCCTACCACAAAGTGTTTGCATTGTTTGCCAATAATAGATTTTCTATAGCAGATGATCTTCACCAGAGGTTAACTAGCATCAAGTGGTAGAAAAAAATCCTATGTGTTTCTATCCATAGGAAAAGCATCATGAATTTCAATACCTCATCTAGGGGTAAAAAGGATGTTTTTTTTCCAAAACAGGACTTAGTACACCTTTCCTTTTTCCATTTCTCTTGCTATTCAACAGACAGATGCTACATTTTCCATGACATTCATAGTTCTACATTTCATTGATATTCTCTCTTTATGTGTCCTGTAGCAGTCTATTTGATTTTTAACTGATTGCCTGAATCTTGTATAGGATGAGTCTCAAAGCATACTGAAATCTTACTTGACTTCTCTCTGATAGTGTATTCCTCACTTTAAAAAAGTTAAGCCTAATACAAGACTGCATTGAACCTCTTGTTCTGAAAATAGACGTTTACAGAGTCTCAACTAGATCTGCTATGATTACTTAGAATTAGGCTTGGCTGTGAGTCACAAAAAACCTTAAATGAGAGTGGCTTAAATAAAGTATGTTGCTTCTCTCATGCATTTAAGTGCAAAGGTACATGGCAGGGCTGGTATGGGATAGTTCTTTGTTCTTGCACCTCATCCATGCCTAACCTGCATCGGAGGAATACCTTGTGGTCAAAGCGGGCTTCCTCTAGCCATCATGTCTGCATTCTAGTCAGGAAGGAGGAGGAAAGGGAATTAAGGGACAAACTCCTCCCTTTATGGACATTCTCAGAAGTTGCATGTTCTGCTTCCACGTATATCCCATTGACAGAGACTTAGTCTCCTGGCCACAACCAGCTGTAAGGAAAACTGGGAAATATAGTCTTTATGCAGAGTGGCCTTGTGCTCAGCCAAACATTTGGAATTCTGTTACTACAGAACAAAAGGGATATTGGGAGAAATCTAGGTATCTGTTTAATACTGTTCTCTGGAATGTAACTCTTGGTCAGCAAGAGACCATGTCATCAGCCTGGAAGCTGCCTCTAGAAAAATAAAGCCACTAAGTTTCTGGTTGAGCTCCCAAAAGAATTACTTAAAATACCTTTTTTTGTCTGATTTGCTATATTTTCAGAGGCCCTCTCACCACAGCATATTAAAACTCCTGCTCCTCTCATAGGTCTTAAATCCCTTGGACTTCAGCTGTTTCTTATCAAAACTTCCTGTACTGCCATGATAAGAAGTCACTTTCCAATTTTCCACACTGGCATAATGTATCATGGGGAAGAAAAAAAGTTGAATTCTTTTCTGAAATGCCTGAAACATTTATTCTTTTTCATTCTGCTTTTTGTCAGTTGCCATACCTTGAAACACCTCTGCTGACATTAATATTGTCTGTACTGTCTCAAATTAATTGAAGTTTTGGAGTTGATCAAGTAATAATAATAATAGGCACTGTGTTTGGAGTGCTTACTCTATGCCAGGCACTGTGCTATGGATTTCACTTGTATCATTAAGTCTTCAGAACAACCCACTAAGGTAGGACTATAGATGAGGAAACTGAAGCCCTCAGAGATTATGTAACTTGCCCAAATCCCCACAGCTAGTGAGGGATGAAGTGCAGAATTCATACCTAAGAAAACCAAATCCACATCCCCATTCCTCCCTTGCCTGTCCCCCCCCCCCCGCAACCCTGATTGGCTGACATTATAATAAGTCCTCACTTAACGTCTTCCTCGATAGGTTCTTGCAAACTGCAACTTTAAGTGGAATGATGTATAACAAAACCAATTTTACCACAGGCTACTTGATATAAATAAGAGTTAAGTTCCTACAGCATACTTCTAGTCGCAAAAACATCACTGAACTTCTAAATAAAGATGAAAACACTTCTAATATTAAACACTGAAATAAATGTGAGCTATACAAATATTTATGAAGGATTAATAAAAACAAGTAAGATAATTATTTACCTAGTGAATCCAGTTCAGGGTCACAGGTGGCCAGAGCCTATCCCGGCAGCTCAGGGTGCAAGGAGGGAACCAACTCTGGGCAGGAAGCTATCCCGTTGCTGGGAGCATGCATACCCACACTCACTCAATTTGGGACCAGTTAGACATGCCAGTTCACCTAACGTGCACATCTTTGGGATGTGGGATAAAGCCAGAGTACCCAGACAAAAGCCTCAGAGACATTGGAAGAACATGCAAACTCCACAAACTCCACACAGACAGTAGCTCCAGCCGGGAATTGATTTTTTTTTTCTTCTTATCAACATTATAAGAAAACAATGTTGAAAAAAATGACGTTATTCAAAGGTCTGCTGTATTTTATATGGAAAAATGTAGTTCTGTGCTATCTGATATAGTAGCTACTAGCCACATATGGCTATTTATGTTAATTTAATTTAATTAATTTATTTATATTTTTTGAGACAGGGTCTCATTATGTTGCCTAGGCTGGTCTTGACCTCCTGGGCTCAAATGATCCACCCACCTCAGCCTCCCAAGTAGCTGTGACTACAGGCACATACCACCATACCTGGCTTATTTACATTTACATTTAAATTTTAATTAATTAAAAAATGAAAATCTCACTTCTTCAGTCATACAGCCACATATCATCTGCCCATTAGACACATGTGGCTAGTGGCTACCATATTGAACAGTCTAGATATGGAAAATTTCTATCATCACACAGAGTTCTCTTGGAGAGTACTGGTCTAGATAACCCTGATCCTCACCTGGATTTCTTTGTAGCCTGAAGTGTCTACCTGTCTGTGTAGATCAGGCTAAAGAGAAACAGGTATAACCTTCTAAAGAAGATATTGTCTGAATTTATCATTTTTCCCCTTGAATTTCACATTTACAAACATTTAAATGAAAAATGTGTATATCCCTTGAATATTATCTCCAAAATTATCACTAACCCATTATGATGCCTTCATTATAGCTCTACTTGTTATATAAATATGGATATTCCACTGGTGAAATCATGTCAGACATATAATATCATTTCTGTATAGTTGTCTTAATCTGTTCAGGCTGCTATAACAAAATACCATCTACTGTGTGGCTTACAAAGAACAGAAATTTATTTCCCACAGTTCTGGAGGCTGGCAAGTCCAAGATAAAGGCACTGGCAGATTCCACCCATGTCTGGTCAAGGCTGCTTCCTGGTTCATAGACAGCTATCTTCTTACTGTGTCCTCACATGGAGTAAAGCATAAGGGAGCTCCCTGGGGCTTCTTTTATAAGGGCCTTAACCCTATTCATGAGGTCTGATGACCTAATCACCTCCCAAAGCTCCCACCTCCTAATACCATGTCACTGGTGGTTAGGCTTCAATATGTGAATTTGAGGGGAACACAAACATTCAGTGTCTAGTAATAGTTAGTATCTGATATAACACAGGTGACATACATAGCATTCATGGCATCTGTTAGTCCTTTCTTTCATCCTTATAAAGGAATAACTTGGTTCTTATTATTTTCAGCATTACACAGTGAATAGTTTCACAATGGCAAAAATAAAATAATGAGGATCACAAAAATACTTATCTGTGTATAGTAACTAAACACAATCACTCTAATTTTACTCCACTGGCTACTTCATGACTTAATATTTAAGTTAATGGCTTAAAGATGAGTACTTAGTAAATAAACTGGAGTTATCTGTGGATTTTGGACACAGTTAAATGCAAAATCCTTTTAACAGTTACAACTTTGAAACTGTGGGAAAAGTGCTCAGTTTCTCTAAATTACTCTCTCTTTTACAGAAAAAGCCCAGTGGGTTTGCCTATTTGAAAATGTTATATTAAGAGAGTACTCTCTGGTAGTTGGCCGGGAAAAGAGCAACCAAAATGACTTAATACACTACTGCATTCAATTAGGCCCACTTTTCTTTTTTCAAAGGTGAAAGGAAAAACTTTTAACTTTAAAAAGCAACATTTTCCTATAATTTGAATATCTATTCTTTATGTGCTTAAGAAAACATATTCAGAAGATAAATTAGCAAACACTTTGGTTATTTTAATTTTGAAAGGAAAAAAATGGCAGGTTTCTTCTAGTGAGCATCACAGCCAAATCAGTAAATTTCCTACCTATATATTCCTCTGAATTAAAGAGCTCCTACTGAAATTAATAAAATGTTATATTAAGGAGGCCTATATTCTCACCTTCATATCCTGGAATTTTTCTTAGTACTAATAGGTATTCTGGAAAAAAAATAGATTTATATTTCAATCAAAGAATATCAACCATGGGACAGAGCAGAATGATGATCTTTCAAAGTTCCAATTCAATGCACCTCTGAGATAAAAGAGGATTTCTGACAATTTTCAGCATCCTGCATTGCACTATTTTGAGGTGCTATGTAAAGTGCAAAAATATGTTTCATCATTATAACACCCATACCTCTGAACTGGTTAAAAAAATAAGCATTCTACCAGATATGATAATTATAGTATTGATTTGAAGAAATTAAGAAATTTAAGGTTGAGAGAGACAGTTAACATCATTTACCCTAATTTGAGAGACAAGAAAACAACCCCAGAGAAATTATTATTGACAATGAGTATAGTAGATCTGAACTTTAATTCTGAACGGGGAAATCTGGATGTAAGGCTCAACTCTGAGCCTTGTGGGACTTTGTCTGAGTCAATTTCTCTTCCCCTGGATCTCTGTTTTCCTCCTCTGGAAAAGAAATTAAAACCCTTTACTGTAGATCTAAGGTCTATGTATGATTTCTTGTTATTTGCCAAAGTTTAGTATTGCTAGTTAGTATTTAGCAGACTCTGCTTCACTAAAACACTAAATTAGCCAAAACATATCATCATCATCATCATAAATTAAATTGGGAGAGGAAGGCTGGGAGCAGTGGCTCATGCCTCTAATCCTAGCACTCTGGGAGGCCCAGGCGGGAGGATCGCTCGAGCTCAGGAGTTGGAGATCAGCCTGAGCAAGAGTGAGACCCTGTCTCTACTACAAAATAGAAAAATTAGCTGGGCGTGCTGGCATGTGCCTGTGGTCCCAGCTATTCGGGAGGCTGAGGCAAGAGGATCACTTGAGCCCAGGAGTTTGGGGTTGCAGCGAGCTAGGATGGCATGCCACTGCACTCTAGCAAGGGTGACAGAGTCAGACTCTGTCTCCAAAAAAAAAAAAAAAAAAAAAGTTGGGAGAGGAAAGAGGCTAAAACCCAAACAAGCAAGTATCAGGAATTCACTTGAAAAATTGCTTCCATGAAATATTTTTAGGTCAAACCACAGTCTTAGACATTGTAATTTTCCATCTCCTACTCTGGATAGTGAGTGTTGGTGTGCACAGTAATGACTGTGAAGTCCTGAATGGTCATTATTGTCCAGTAACAATTCAGTTCTTTGTACTAGACTGCACTCACTTAAGCTGGAAATTTGCCTTGGCCATTTAAAAATAATTTTCAATAAGAATTGAAAACAACAAAAATGCTTTCTGATCAACTTTTGGTTAGACAATTCAATTACCTACAATATCCTATTCCCTAAGCATACCGGTTAATCACGCTTTTACTGTCCTTCTTTAAACTAGCTAGTAAATAATTGGAGCAAGTGAATTGTTTGGTCAGGTTAGATGTCTGCACGGATGCAATTGCTTGGTTTTTATTCTGTTTAGTAAGGAGCAAAACTGCATGAACAGTGACATATTTATGTTTTGCTAAAGTAACAACACTTCATGAATGGTGAGCAGGGTCAGGCTTTAGCAGAAGTAGTTGAAATTGCTATACGGTACCCTAATTATATGATTTCCCAGTTAACCCGGTAAATGATTCTAAGGCCCCATTACCTATTTCTAAGAACATTCATTGGTCAATTCTCTTTTCTGGTCTTATTTACTATACCAAGCAATAATCTAGCTACCTCCATCTAGCAGATTTCCCTTGTAGTGAAGGGAACAGCGGGATCTCTGTTATGGGGAAGGAACTGGGGCTGTTCATCATTGTATCTCTAGCATAGACCATAGCATCTGGCACATAGTAGATACCTCATAAATGACTAATGAACTAAACTATTTTTAACTAATAGTTTATTTTAGATGGTGGAGTAGTAGTTGCTCGTTCAGGGCCAGTTTTGTAGTTATCTTCAATTAGGTCCCTTAAATCAATTTCAGCCAAGATAAAACAGTATGTTATCTGAATGTATTTGCAAACTTACCTCTCCCTTTCCCTCTAGCTACTGCAAATAAGAGAAAATCAAATTTTTGATAACAAATGTCTTTCATAGTTAGACACACATGGTATAGACTCAATTACATTTGTTTAATGAATATTTTGGCAATAAAGGCAGCTTAAGAAATAAAGTTAGAGCCATTTTCCAAATTTTTTCCTTTCCACCTGATAAAAAAACCCAATATATAACTTACAATTAAATCAATTTAGACAGTGACAAAGTGGAGAAGGTATGCACACAGAAGGAATGAATTGACACACTAAACAAATGATTTTCTCCTTAATATGAACATGATTTCGCATCAAGTGAGGGAGCTGCCATTTCAATTTCCTCAATGGAAGCCATATATTTTAATAAGGGTAATTACATAGGCAGTTTTTTGCCTAATTACTGTTGACCCTTGAGCAATGTAAGGGTTAGGAGTACTGACTCCCTGTGCAGTCTAAAATCCACATGTAACTTTTTGGTCCCCAAAAACTGAACTACGAATTGTCTACTGTTGATGGGAAGCCTTACTGATAACATAAGTAGTCAATTAACACATACTTTGTTTATTATATATATATTATACTCTTTTCTTAAAATAAAGTAAGCTAGAGAAAAGATAATATTATTAAGAAAATCATAAGGAAGAGAAATATATTTACTACTCTTTAAGTGAATGTGAGTCATCATAAAGGTCTTCCTCTTCATCGTCTACATTGAAGAGGAGGGGGAGGGGTTAGTCTTCCTCTCCCAGGGGTAGTGGAGGTGGAAGGGGAGGCAAGAGAGGCAGGAACACTCAGTGTAACTTTTACTGAGAAAAATCCACATATAAATGGACCATGCAGTTCAAACCTGTGTTATTCAAGGGTCAAGTATACTTCAAAGCTTAAAAATGCAAGAGTAGGATCAAGGCCATTTTATCCTCAAGTGGGATCCTGAAAACCAAGAGCAATGATGTTTGTAAATTGTTGACAGAAAATTGTTAATAGTGTGCTTCAGAGGTAAATGCAAAGTGCATGCCAGGGACATGCTTTATGGTAGTCTGTTGACTGACCCAAAACTGAGGTGCTGAAGCTGCTCTTTATGTTGGAAGAGCTTGGTGTCTGCCTTGTCACTGAGTAAAGGAAGAGAGTCTGGTTTTAACATCATCTACAATGTTGGCCATTCACCCTGTGGTAAAGAATAATAGGTCCTTTCTGCCATCAGCAGTATATAAGCTAGGCCCTTTTGCCAGCGGAATTCCAGGCTGGTCTTTATGGACTTCATGTTTCCATCTTTGGTCTCTGTGCCAAAGCATCTAATAAAGAAGCTGGCTGTTTACCTTCAGTATATACTTACTAAGTTCATTGCAACTAAGTTCTGAGAGACTTACTATTTATTTCATAAAAAGTGTTGGACAATGTTCTACTTCATCCTTTCTGACAAAATCTTGGAGCCACCTGGTCTGAATATATACAAAGTAGGTATGAATTTTCCTTATCTGTCACCTGTCAGCCAGTTCCCTTTGACTCAGCGGGAAAGCAAATCTGTTCAGCTTCTACAACCTATAGGCCATATATACTGACACTGTAAGTGAAGAAAGCATTTTAAAATGATTTAGGGGACTGTATGTTTTATGTTATATAGTTTTCTGGAAACAAATCTATGAAGGAGAAACAGCTCAAATATAATAATTGCTATTGACTGAAAAAATAAAACCAAAATTTGCTGGTAAGGGAATGTCTGGCCCCTAAAGTGTGTTGAGTTCAATTTAGATAACTAGAAAGTTCAACTGTAGGTAATGGTTTGAGAGTTCATATGGCATACATGGAAAAGATAGTGGTTGGTTTCTATTTTGAAAATGCTAGAGCTTTTTGGGTGAGGTTTGCTGAAAACTCATGGTTACAAAAATGTCTCCTGGGTGATTTGAGATATGAGCCCATGCTTACAGACTATTTATATTGATTTATTTCTGTCAGACTCATATAAATACTTTTATTGGCATCTCATCCTATAAAGCACTAGTTTCTCACTCTGGTTAGGCACCTGCTCTGCTCCCTGCCAGGATAAGAAGTGGGCAAGGTAGGGAGGAGCAAGGGGTCATGATAAAAACTATTCTGAGAAAAATCAAAGATTGGAAATATGGTCTCAATAGTGATGTATTGGCAGTCTTAGAGAAGAGCTAGAACTTATGAGTGTGAAGAACAGTGTAAAAAATATAAACTATTCTCAGTGTTCAAATACCTAAAAGCTCTCACTTGTATGTAAAATACTGGTAGTGGGTTTGTGTTGCCAGTGCTATTTAAATCAATGATTTCCTAACTGTACTTTGTTATGTTTAATTGTTTGCAAGTTGCTGTGATTAAGACCTACTGCACATTTTATTAAAAAGTCCATAAACAATAGATACTGGTGTGGATGCAGAGAGAAAGAAATGGTTCTACGCTGTTGGTGGGACTGCAAATTAGTACAACCTCTATGGAATACATTATGGAAATTCTTTAAAGAACTAAAAGTAGACGTACCATTTGATCCAGCAATCCCATTGCTAAGTATTTACCCAAAGGAAAGAAAGCCATTTTATCAAAAAGACACCTGCACTCAAATGTTTTTTGCAGCAGAATTCACAATTGCAAAGATGTGGAATCAACCCAAATGCCCATCAATTCATGAGTGGATTAAGGGAATACTACTCAGCTATGAAGGATGACTTACTGCCTTTTGCAACAGTATAGATGGAAATGGAGACCATTATCCTAAGAGAAGTGTCTAAAGAATGGAAAAAGTAACACCACATGTACGAACTATTAAATTGGAACTAACCAATGACCACACATGTGCATAGAGGGAGGTATAACTCAAAGGAAATCAAACTCGGGGGAATGGGGAGGAGAGGATGAGCAAAAACCTACCTAATGGGTACAGTGAACACTATCTGTGTCACAGGCACACTTATAACCCTGACTCAAGCATTACAAAAGCAATCCATGTAACCAAAAACATTTGCACCCCTGTGATACTTTGAAATAAAAAAAAAAAAAAAAAACGGCACAGAAGGTGTTATCTTAAGCAGGAGTTGTACTAAATTTGGTAACCAAGATGGGATACCTATTTGTTGGGAGGTGATTCTTTTTAGGTTTATCTGTGTGTTTGTCTCTCCCCTCTCCCCTACCCCATTTCCCACTTCCCAACTCTGGAGGGAAGTTCTCTGAGGTGTTTTTCATATCAGTCTTGGTTTACAAAGGGGGTAAAAAAAAGGAGGTTAGAATTAGCTGAACACTGCAAGTTAGTGGTGGTAGGAGAGATGGTGAATATAACCGAGGGGAGGTGTGGATACTGAAGGAGAAGCAGGCTGAAATTCATTGGTGCGGAAACTTGTTTTGAAACACTGATACCAACATTTCCCTTTCTATCCTCACTCTCGCAGTTCAATCTCCCCTAATAATACTTCAGTGAGAAAGTTGCCTTTGTTCTGGTCCCGAAACACATCTTCATCCATTTCCCTAGCAATCCTGCCCACTTACCGCATCCAACACTTGTTGCCTATTAATTTTACCCACTTTATATCCAAAATTATACTTCATTTCCTGAGTAACAATTCCCTGAAGCAAAACCTACTATAGCAGGACCAATTGTGATAGCGACTAAACTCAAATATGTCCAAAGAGCAGCTGCCAAACTGACGAATAAGGTAGTTGTGAGGGACAGAGAAGTGGATTTTGTCAATGACATAAATGCCTGGACTAACCAGCTCCATGCAAATGTATTTTTAATTGGTAACTCAGGATTGTGAAACTCAACAAGGACCAGCCTGAATTTAATAAATATCAATATGGTTTGTGGGAGTAGTTTTGGAACTCTCAAGTCTGTATACTCAAATGATCAGTGGTTTGATGGTGGTTAGCCTTTGCTTCATTACCTTATCCCTCAACACACATTTTAATTGACTTGTGTTAAATATGCTTCAGTGCAAAGAAGACAAATTAGGGCAGATTATAAAAAAAAACACAAGAAAATCTATAAATGTAATTCACCATATAAATAAAAGCAAGAACAAAGATTATACGATCCTTTCAATAGATGCAGAAAAGGCTTTTGACAAAATCCAGCATCCTTTTATGATAAGAACTCTTAACAATATAGGCATAGATGGCTCATACCTCAAAACTGTTAAAGCCATATACGATAAACCCACAGCCAATATCATACTGAATGGGGAAAAATTGAAAGCACTCCCCCTTAAAACAGGAACTAGACAAGGGTGCCCACTATCTCCACTTCTTTTCAACATAATGCTGGAAGTCCTGGCCAGAGCAATCAGACAAGACAGAGGAATCAGGGGCATCCAGATGGGGGCAGAAGAGGTCAAACTTTCACTATTCACAGACGATATGATATACATAGAAAACCCCAAAGATTCAATCAAGAGATTACTGGAATTGATAAATGAATTCAGCAAAGTGTCAGGATACAAAATTAATACACACAAATCCATAGCCTTCATATATGCTAATAACAGTCAAGCCGAGAAACAAATTAAAGATGCAATACCTTTCACAATAGCACCAAAGAAAATTAAATATTTAGGAACATATCTAACTAAGGAGGTCAGAGACCTATATACAGAGAATTACAAAACACTGAGAAAAGAAATTGCACAGGATGTAAATAGATGGAAAACCCTACCATGCTCTTGGATAGGCAGAGTCAACATAGTAAAAATGGCTTTGCTACCTAAAGTGATTTACAGAATCAATGCAGTCCCTATCAAAATACCAACATCATTTTTTTCAGATCTAGAAAAAATAATTCTATACTTCATGTGGAAACAGAGAAGACCTCATCTAGCCAAAGCAATCTTAAGCAAAAAGAACAAATTGGGAGGCATCTATCTACCAGACTTCAAACTATACTACAAGGCTATAGTAACCAAAACTGCATGGTATTGGCACAAGAACAGAGACGTAGACCAATGGAACAGGACTGAGAACCCAAATATAAAACCAACCTCATACAGTCGCCTGATCTTTGACAAATTCCAGAAAAACGTACACTGGGGAAAAGATTCCCCATTCAACAAATGGTGCTGGGAAAACTGGATGGCCATATGTAGAAGACTGAAACTGGACCCACACCTCTCACCTCTCACAAAAATCAACTTACAATGGATAACAGAGCTAAACCTAAGACATGAAACCATAAGATTTCTCGGAGAAAACGTTGGAAAAACTCTTATGGACATTGGCCTAGACAAAGAATTTATGAAGAAGACCCCCAAAGCAATCACAGCAGCAACAAAAATAAATACATGGGACCTGATCAAATTAAAAAGCTTCTGCACAGCCAAGGAAACTATCACTAGAGTGAACAGACAACCTACAGAATGGAAGAAAATATTTGCATGCTACACCTCTGGTAAAGGGCTGATAACCACAATCTATACAGAACTTAGGAAAATCAACAAGAAAAAATCAAACAACCCTATTAAAAAATGGGCAAAGGACATAAACAGAAACTTCTCAAAAGAAGACAGAATAATGGCCAGCAAACATATAAAAAAGTGCTCAACTTCTCTAATCATCAGGAAATGCAAATCAAAACCACAATGAGATAGCACTTAACTCCAGTGAGATTGGCTCATATCAAAAAATCCCCAAATAACAAATGTTGGCGGGGATGTGGACAGATAGGAACACTCATACACTGCTGGTGGGACTGCAAATTAGTACAACCTCTATGGAAAGTAATATGGAGATACCTCAAAGAATTAAAAGTAGAATTACCATTTGACCCAGCAATCCCACTACTGGGTATTTACCCAAAGGAAAAAAAGACATTTTATAATAAAGACATCTGCTCGTGAATGTTTATAGCAGCACAATTCACAATTGCAAAGATGTGGAAACAACCCAGGTGCCCATCAGTGCACGAGTGGATTAATAAAATGTGATATATGTATACCATGGAGTATTACTCAGCAATAAAAAGCACTAGTGAATTAACACATCTGGTATTATCCTGGTTGGAGCTAGAACCCATTCTTCTAAGAGAAGTGTCACAGGAATGGAAAAACAAGCACCAGTGGTACTCACCTTCAAATTGGTACTAACTGATCAACACTTACATCACACAGGGCAATAATATCCATCAGGGGGCGGGCAGGCGGGAGGGGGGTGGAGGGGATGGGAAAAACTCCCACTGAATGGATGCGGGGAGCACAGTTTGGAGGATGACCACGATTGTAGTTCTGACACAGGCAGTGCATGGGCAATATATATAGCCAAAGTGTTGTACCCCCATAATATTCTAAAAAAAAAAAAAAAAAAGAAATATTACAGTAAACTTTGTTCTAAAGCTGAGGAACAGAAGGCAATAAAGTTCTAAATGGTATGCCCAAACTCTCCCTTCTCAGAATCTTCTTTGAAATGTTACCTGCGTTAATGCCATATTTCTTTAAATATGGCCTAGAAGTGGTGTCAGCAGGGAACTTTAAGAATTTTGCAGTTGGATTAACCTGGGCAGATTGGTTGATGCTGGTGAATTGGAAAGGGGTGCAAGTTTGGTAAGTTCAAATATCAACATTTGACGGACTTAATAACTGCCTTATATAGTCACCTGTGTCTACGCTGATGGTTCATAACTAAATGTATCTAGGAAACGTTAAAACGTAGGCACAATACATGCTGACACACACACACAAATGCACACACATGAAGAGACCATTTCCACTTCCTTTTCAACTGCATTGGAGGTTTGGATTCAGTTAATCTGAAGTAGGGCTTGAGCATCTACATTTTTAAATGTTCCATAGTACATTGTGTTGTACAGCCATGATTGAAAAACCCCTGACCCAGACATTTCAATTTGGTCTGGAGTTTGATGTCATGTAGGTGCTTTATTGTATTACAGGTTTATTTAACAAACACTATTTGTCAGGCATTGTTCCAAGTGTTCTACAATATTTACTCTTTTATTTCTCATCCCAACACTATGAGGTAGATATTATTATTACTATTACCATTTTGCACATCAAGGGAAAAAGAGGTACATAGCTTGTTCAAGATCACACAAATAAACTTCTATCTTAGGTAAAAAGACATACAAACAGTATCCCATAGAAATATATTGACCATTCTTAAGCTAATTATGTATTACAGTACTGTGAATATTGTGAAATAACTACATACTATGATAACTTGTGGCATTAACCAGAGTGAGGAAAGACACCTTGGTGTGGTTTATGAATACTATGGAGTGCATGAATCAACATTAGTCTCTAAATCTCCTGAAACAAGATGAATAGCTAAGGAGTGAGCTCTTCAATAAAACTTTACTCAGAAAGAAGGGAAAGGAACAAGAAGACACAAGTCAAACATATTGTAATGTGAACGTTTATTATTATCATTAAAGCATGTGACTGTGGTCTTCCTTCCTTGCCTTTTTACAAATCAAGAAAAACCCTGGTCTTCTTAGCCTTAAAATGGACTCCAAGAATATCAATGATCAGTCTGTTACTACCAAATCCAGCAGCCAGTACTTCAGAATCTAGTCCATAAATTTAGTCTTCTCTGTTTGTTAATCCATAGTGCTGTGCTGATCTTTCAAAACAGTCTTAATTAGTAAAGTTAAATCAGAAGAGAGTAATCTAGATACAAAGGGACTTAGGTTCCAGTTTCAGCTCTGGGACTCGTGGGCTTTATGTTCCCTCCCCTCTTGAAGCCTTAGTTTCTTAAGCTGTAGAATGAATTGGTTTGTCCTAGATGATCTCTCCAAGGTCTCTACCAGTATTGTGACAGGAAGCTCATGGCTTTTGTTTCTTCAATGTAATAATTTGTTCCTGCCTACCTCCTGGGACCTATGAGTGAGCATTGATTAGAAAGAATGCTGTGTGGTAGACAGCTGACTTCTCTTACCTAGTAGAAATGAATCTGTCAACTTCCATTAGGTGTTGTCAGGTAACATCATGCTCAGTGATAGATTGTACCGGAAGTAGTGTTAAGTTGACATTCAATTATACAGGGGTTCTAAAGAGTCAGTGCATTCTACTCTTTTAAATTCCTGAGAATTTGGGATGCTGTAAACTTGTAAAATTGTTGATAGGATGCAAGAAATTAATTGTTTCCAATGCATTTTAATGCTTTCATTTTAAGGCTATTGAAGCTGCACCTGGTTTTACCATCAATAGAAGTGTCTTTTAAAATTTATCAAGGTTAGAAGAAAAACGTTCCTAGAACACCTCAATGTGGCAATTGTAACTTAACCTTTGTGATTTTAGCCAGCCAAGTTGATACCCAGCCTGTTCCTGAAGATGGCACAAGGTGAGGAGAGCTTCCTCCTAAGGAAAATGGCCCAAAATAGAGTAAGATTGGGGGTGGTGCTTAGTTAGTCAGGGACACTTTTCCTGATTACCCTGAACTATTAAACAGCCAGTTTACTATCTGGGGACAGAGGGGACAGCACAGCATGGCTGGTGAATCAGAGACTATGTCAGTAATTACATGGAAATTTTAGTTCCTACTCAATAAAATCCAGTTTATATTTATAACTGTTTTTAATATTTAAGGGAATCAGATTCAATACATATAAACTGCCTCAAGCTCTACAAGTGTTCATTTGGACATACAGATCCAGTCTGAAGGTATTTCTTGCTATTTACTGACATAGGGAGGGATTCAAGTTATGTTGTTAAATTAATCAATCAAGTTGTAGAACATGGTTTTAATCTTATTTTATGAAAATAGTATATTTAGTATATTTTATACAAAGAAATGGGAGCATGGTGCTGTATGGACTGGGGGCTGGGAATTATAGATGACTTTCTCTCTGTTATATGTTTCTGTATAGTTTGATTTTTATACAACAAATATATATTAGCTTTATATTGCATTAGAACAAAATAGAGATGTTTATTTAAAAAAAAAAGGAAGTAGGTGATGTTTTAGGGCTTTAGGGTAATAATTTTTTCTTCCAACAGAAGTTGAATTGTCAGAGCCTTTTCATTATCAGCTTTTCTCCTTAATCTAAAAGTTAAAAGCTATTATTCTCATTGGAATTGAATTTCTGTTTCTTACTTACTTCATCAACCTTTTTTCTGAAGGGCCATTGAATAATTCAGGAATTCTCTCTAAGGTATAAAACAAGTCAGGACGGCTAGCCCTGGCTCCTTGGTCCCTTGCCTAGGTGAGAAAGGCCTCTGCATAGCTTCTTTTGCTGGGAATAAAATGGCTTATGATTTTCTTGATGTGGTTATTGCCTGATATTTCAGGAGTTGCTCTATATTTGGCTTGAGAATGTCTTGGTCTAGGCAAGGCTTGGCTTAACAGGCTATTTTACCCATTGGGGAATCGTATCTTACTAAGGTTCCTTATTATCCAGGCAAAAGCAAAGAATCTACTCCTTGCCTCTGGACTTAGTAGAGCCTTTTCCTAATTAATACTTTATTTAGCAGCAGATGGTTGCTGTGTGCCATACACAGAGGCAATAACTAAGCAGAGTCCTCTACCAGGAAGGGCACCTGCCCCTACCCCCTTCAGGTTTTTCTGGTTTGCTGAAGAAGGCCTTCCTGATCTTTAGACCTTAAGGCAGTCTATTTTCCTTTTCGAAATTGGCTTACTTTTTTGAAATGTCAATTGTGTTTTCTTAAATTTCTAATGTAATAACAAATATGTTTGCCTTTTAAAAGATATGAAAGTGTAGATAATGAAACATGAAAGTCTGCCTTTGCCCCTGCCCATTCTCAGTGGTCTCCTCAATGGTACATCTCTCCAGTTCCCTTTCTATGCATTTGCATACACATGTATATATAAACTTATATAATGTTTATTTGTGTTTGCTAAAATTTTCTGTGGTGTTAAAAATGTCCTAAATCTGTGCTCGCCAGTATGATAGCCATTAGCTACATGGGTTAGTTCAGCACTTGAAATGTGATTAGTGTGACTGAGATACTAAATTTTAAATTTTAAGTAATTTGATATGGTTTAAAGTTAAGTTTTTAAATGGCATCTCAATAGGAAAGGAAGAAGTGAAATTGTCTATGTGGTCAACATGATCATATATATAGAAAAACCCTAATGACTTCACAAAAAGTTGTTAGAATGAATAAATGAATACAATAAAATTGCAGGATACAAAATCAACACACACAAAAATCAGTAGCATTTGTATACAGTAACAACAGATCATCCAAAAAAGATATCAAGAAAACAATCTCATTTACAATAATATAGATAAACAATACTTAGGAATAAATTTAACCAAGGAAGTAGAAGATCTGTACACCACAAACTATCAAACATTGATGAAAGAAGTTGAAGTGTACACAATTATATGGAAAGATATCCCATGTTCATGGATTGCAAGAATTAATATTGTTGAAATGTCCATACTACCCAAAACAATCTACAGATTCAATGCAATTCCCATCAAAATTTTAATGCCATCTTTCGCAGAAATAGAATAAACAATCCTAAAATTTATATGAAACCAGAAAAGACCCCAAGTAGCCAAACCAATCTTGAGCAAAAAGAACCAAGCCAGAGGCATCACAATTTCTGATCTCAAAATATACCACAAAGTTATAGTAATCAAAACAGCATGGTACTAGCATTAAAAACAGACATATAAACCAAGGAACAGATTAGAAAGCCCTGACATAAATCCATGTAGTTACAGTCAACCGATCTGTGACAAAGGTGCTAAGAACATACAATGGGGAATTGGCAGTCTCTTCAATAAATAGTGCTGGGACAACTGGATATCCACATGGAAACCTGTGAAATTAGACCCTCACACCATATTCTCAAAATGGATAAAAGCCTTAAATATAAGATTTGAAACTGTAAAACTACTATAAGAAAACATAGAGCAAAAGCTTCTTGACATTGGTCTGAGCAAATATTTTTGAAAATATGACTTCAAAAACACAGACAAGAAAATTGAAAACATGCAAATGGGATTACATCAAACTAAAAAGCTTCTGCACAGCCAATTAAAGAAACACCAGAATGAAGAGACAACCTACAATTGGGAGGAAATATTTCCAAGCCATACAACTGATGAGGGGTTAATATCTTTTTATATATATATATATATATATATATATATATATATATATAACTCAAACAACTCAATAGCAAGAAAACAAATAACCCAATTAAAAATGAGCAAAGGACATGAGTAGACATTTCTTAAAAGAAGACATAGAAATGGCCAATTGATATATGAAAAAATGCTCAAGATCACTAATCATCAGGGAAGTGCACATCAAAACCACAATTCGATATCACCTCACACATGTCAGAATGGCTATAGTCAAAAAGATGAAAGGTAACAAGTGTTGGCAAGGATGTAGAAAGAAAGGAACCATTGTTCGCTGTTGGTGGGAATGTAAATTAGTATAGCCATTATGGAAAAGTGTATGGACGTTTCTCAAAAAACTAAAAGTAGAACTTTCATATAACTCAGCAATTCTACTTCTGGGTATACAGTTAACCCTTGTACAACAGAGGGATTAGGGGTGCCAACCCCCATGCAGTCAAAATCTGCGTGTAACTTTTGACTTCCCAGAAACTTAACTACTAATAGCATACTGTTGACTGGAAGCCTTACCAATAACATAAGTAGTCGATTAGCATATATTCTGTACGTTATGTGTGTTATAGACTTTCTTCTTACAATAAAGTGTGTAGAGGAAAGAAAATGTTATTAAGCAAATCATAAGGAAGAGGAAATACATTTACTATTAATTAAGTGGTGGAAGTAGATCATTATAAAGGTCTTCATCCTTATTGTCTTCAGGAGAAGGAGAAAGGGGTGGGGGGGGTTGGCCTTGCTATCTCAGGGGTGTCAGAAGCAGAAGAAAATCCACATATAAGTGGACCCACACAGTTCAAATCCATGTTGTTCAAGGGTCAACTGTATATTCAAAGGAAATGAAATCAGTAAGTCAAAGAGATATATGCACTCCCAAGTTCATTGCAACATTATTCATAATAGCCAAGATATGGAATCAACCTAAGTGTCCATCCGTGGATGACTGGATAAAGAAAATGTGGCATATATTCACAATGGAATACTATTCAGCCTTGAAATAGAAAGAAATTCTGTCATTTGCGATAACATGAATAAACCTGGAGGACATTATGCTAAGTGAAATAAGCCTAGCACAGAATGACAATGCAAGATCTCACTTATATGTGGAATCTAAAACTATTGATGTCATAGAAACAGAGTAGAATTGTGGTTACTAAAGGCTGGTGGGATCGGAGATGTGTAATCGGAAAATGTTGGTCAAAGGATATAAAGTTTCAGTTAGATAGAAGGAGTAAGTTCTTTGAGATCTATGACATAGCACAGTGACTATAGTTATTAATAAAGTATTACATATTTCAGAATTGCTGAGATAATAAATTTCAGATGTTCTCACCACAAGAAAATTATTTGTTTGAGGTTATGGATATGTTACTTAACTTACTTTGAGCATTCTACATTGTGTGTATAAATACATATATAATCACATCACACTGGACCCCATAAATATATACAATTATAATTTGTTAATTTACAATTAAATAAACAATTTATAAATAAATAAAATTTAAGTTTTAATAGCCATATGTAGCCATTGGCTTTCAAGTTGGACAGTGCAAATCCAGGTAGCAGGAATTAGAAATTCAGGCAAGGAAACAGCAACAGTGTGAGGAATGTACCTATTGGTATTCAGGTACTAGCGTTTTACTGTAGATTAATCATTTCATTTTGTCTTCACAATCCCATGGGATAGGTTCTGTTATTAACAGATTTTATAGAAAACCGAGGCATAGAGAGTTTAGGTAACTTGTCCAAGACAGAAAGTGTTAGAGTGTGGATTCAGACCCAGACAATCTAGCTCTGGAAAGTACCTCCCTGAGCTTAGGCATGTGGGAAATCATGTTGTGATCTGGAAATGGCATGAGCTTTCGCATTGACAAAACCAGGTATGGATCTTGATCCTGCCACTTACTGAGACTCCACGACTGTGTGACATTAAGCAAGTCACTTAGCCTGTCTGATTCTTGGTTTTGAAATGTATAATATGGGGCTTAAAATACTTTTGTCTCACCATCAATGGGACATACACTTTAAGACATCATATGTGCTTTCCTCTCTTCTATCTTTCCTATCAAATATGTTTGCCTTTGGGGGATAACTACCTATAGTTGGGTAGATCCTTGCGGGCCAGACCTTATTAACAGAATTCTAGCCAGGTGAGTTAATTGAGGAGCAAGGGAGTCTCTGTAACTATTGAGTATAAGGACAAAGACAGGGAGCTATTTCGTCTGCTGGAGATGAATTGGTTAGCGCCTGGGGTTTGTAGTCAGAATGTGGATTAAGTCCCGGTTCCAATGCTTATTACTTGTGTGATCTTGGGAAAGTCACCTACTCTCTTTCTCTCTCTGTGTTCTCATGTATAAAATGGGAGCAATAATAGTGTCTACCTCATTGTATTTTGAGGATTCAATGAATAATTCGTGTAAAGTACTTAGGACCTAACAAACGGTATGCAGCAGCTACTACTGCTGCCACTGTTATCACTTCTGTTAACAGCAGCAACTGCAGTAGCTCAGTCATCACCACTACCAATCACGAAATGTAGATGCTGCTCACTTAGCTTCTGACCTCAAGTCTGTGACACCCTCAGAGACAGGTTGCAGTTTTCCAAACTCTGTGTGCTTCCGGGGGTTACTTTGTCCAAGCAGAGATAATGACAACTTTTCTTACAGAGTTGCTGTGAGAATTAATTAGAAACACCCACTAAATCTCTTGGGTAACTAGGACATATGGATCCATCCACTTGAAAGTCTTTCTTTAGAGTCAGTCCCTGCAAGGGAGACGGTTTCTTTGATGTAATGGGAGTGTCCTGACTTTAGTTTAGATCTTATAAGATGTCTACTTTCTCTACTGGGCCCCCTCTCCCACTTAACCTCACCCTCGATTATATGGTGTCTTGTAACATTTGAGGAGAGATAATATTTAAAGCCTATTTCCCTGAGATTCAGAGCTGGAGTTGCTTTATATTCTTGATTCTCCCTTAATTTTCTTAGCTCTGAAAGAAATGTAGGCACTTCTGCCTATGTGGTTTATGAATTCCACCATGGTTCCATTAGAGTAATGCATTTTCGTAACACATCTGAACCACATGCTTGTGACATACTCCGTTCAATGACTCTTTCCTTAAGATCTACTGGAAATGTCAGAATGTGTTTAAAAGCAGTTATTAAATGTTGAAATAAGAATGTTTGTGAAGCTCTTCCAGGAAAAGATACTGTGTAAATCATAAAAATCACTCAAAGTGGTCAGTCACTATTAATTCAGGCTAAATGTGGTAGAGACCAAGCTGAAGTGCTGATGAATCTAAAACAGTAGAATATGTGAAAAGGAAGTGTTGGGTGGTTGGTGATGAGCATGACTCACACTGGGCCTGCTTTAATGAAAGATAACATTCATTTGTAATTGTAATCGCTGTAATAATGGGATGGAATTAAAGTATTTGAAAGCACAGTTTGGTTTGTTAAGTAGTTTGAATATTCCTCCAGCATTTCTGTTTATACTGTGAATTTACTTAGGGAAAGCCTTTCTTCCCAGATAATGCAAGGTCAACTTAAGCCTAGCCTGGGGCCAAATGATCACAAAACTTGAGTTTATGAGGTCTACATTATTATTATTATTATAATAAATCTAGAAAGATCAAACCTAGAGCAGGTTATAGGTTATGCTGTCTCTTTTTTTATTTAATTGCTTTGTTTTTTCCTATTATAAATTTTACCGTTAGTGCCACTCTACATGTGATGTTGGAATTAGAACAGTCTCCTGAGAACACCAGAACTAAATGTGTATTTTTAAATAGAGACCCACTTATTGGTGCCAGTTAATCTTCAATGAATGTAACATCAGTAAAGTAAGTAGATAATTCAAAAATGTTAAATTTTATTGCTAATCTTAAATCCTGCTTTAGGGAGAAGAAAAACCTTAATACTATGGCTAAAGAGTCAAGTCACACTAGTTTATCATTGGTGTACATTAATAATGAAAATAGCTGAGCCTGATTAGTGTCACTTAAAGTTTTGTGAATCAGAGATATGGACCTACAAATTAAACAGCTTGAACACTGGATAAAGAGTCTAGGAGTATAATTTTTATTTAAAAAGTTAAAACTTCCATGTCTCTTCTAAAGGAAAATTTATCATTGGTATAGAATTACATACCATTTACTCTACAGCATGAAAAGGATGGAACTTTCCAGGCCATAAAAAGTGTAATAAAGGAGCCACTAAAATTGATTTTTATTTAAGTAGATTACCAGTGTTTTCTTCCTTAACTGGAAGGAGTGTTCTGTACTCCTCCAACCTATTTTCAGCTATGATACTATTTCTACATGCATGATTAGACACTGACCCATTTGGGGATGTTTCAATGTCTCTTACTATCCCCATCCTCAACTCCAAAACCTTTTTCAGCCTAGCAATAAAGAGGAAACATATAGAAATAAATGTGCGAAAATTTCCAAGCGATTGATAGATCAAATTGTGAGGTAGGTGAAGTGAATCTTCATTGTTCTGGCTCTGCATGCTTCTACCTCTCCAACCTTGCCCAACCCTAACACACCAGTGGTCTCCCCTGGAGCCCAGGATCTTCTAGTACAATGCCCCATAGAAGCCTGCACTCCCCTTCCCTACCTCTTTTTTCCATCCCCTACTCGGCCTCCACAAAAGTTACTTGTTCTGGGTTCATTTTATCAGACCCCTGCTGTCTTTCAAGTGTTAGTAGTAGTAGTAATGGCATTAGATGGAATTCTATTATAAGGATGAAAACAGTAGCCAGTGTTGAGTATAATGACTGTTTTATTATGCTCCATGTACTCTGCAAGGATTTTACATCCAGTACTTCATTTAATCCTCACTTTTACATATGATAAAATTGAAGCTTAGAAAGATTAAATGGCTTGTCTAGGGCCCCACAGTGAGTAAGAGGACCCACTCTTGTTTAATTCCAAAGGCCCAAGCTCTTCACCACTACAACTCCATATTGTCGTCTTAGTTTTAGAAAAAGAAGTAAGAGTTAATATCCCAGAAAGTATTTTGAAAAAGTTAAAATGATTGTTATCGCCTAACCATTTCCAGTTCATTAGGGGAGAAGGTAAGGTAAGGGGAGGGAAAGAAAGGGATGAGGAGGAGGAGGAAGAATTGACTCTCAGGCCAGAGTGGACAGTTTGCCTTAGTCAAGCACCCAAGCAGATAACCTCTAGGCTTCCCATTCTCCTTGGCAAGGTGTAGGCCACCCAAAGCTGAAGTGATGCTGTGAAACTGGTGTAAATATTCCCCATTTCCCTTTTCCAACCATGCACAAATTTTCAGTCCAATCATTTGTGGCCAGGGAAGCAGAGATGATTTCACTCAACACAAGTGATAGCAACTTGTGTGAGAAAGAACTGCTTCAGGACACTTTCCTTAAAAATTCTATAGATACAGGCATTGCAGGCCTCTGAGGTTACCGCAACTTCTCCTATAGTCTATCATGTACAAGTCTGTATGATTCTCTTAGGGCTCAATCAATGGGTGGACAATATAAAAATTGGGGACATCTTCCAGGTGACAGGAAGAGTGACCTAGTCTCAGGTATGAGAGTTCTTCCAAACCCAAGACTATGCTGTGAAATATTTGCTGATATGCCTTTGCTTCTTTCTGATTTCCAAAACTGGTATTCTCTCTCAGGTACACTCTGGGGTCTTAGTGGTTTCAACTCCCATTCCTAATTAGCCATGCATGATTCTGGCTCCCTGAATATAAAAACTTTTTTGTTTTCTTTAATATGAACTGTGAGGGCTCAGGATCCAGCTGGTCCTAGATACTTAAGGAAATTATTCAGCTCTGCTTTGGTGGCAATTGCCTTTGCTGGTTGAAAGCTCTGTTTTGCTCCTCAACTGTGTTTGTGTGTGACTTATATAAATTAGCTACTCTTGGAACTGCAGGTGATTTTAAGATAAAAAATTTAGTGAAAGGATAAGTGGGGGCCACACCTTGTGAGACTAACCTGAAGTAAATACATTTGCATCGGTTTCCTAACCACACTCCAAGCTTTCTTATCCAACTGGAGTAGGCCTTTAAAAGAGATGGCCTGAAGCTTGTTGTAAAGACAGCTTTATCTCAAATGTTCACCTGGCAGTAATTTATCCGTGAGTGGCCTTTGATGCTAGCAATTTCTGGTTCATCTTCCTTCTTATTCTCTTCTATTACTAAATCACTAGAAATAATCCCTAGAACAAGTAGAGCCAAGTTAGTGGATAGTAGATGTTAGGGTGACCAACCTTCTTGGTTTGCCAAGGATTGTTTCAGGTTTAACACTGAAAACCATGTGTTCAGGGAAGGCTACAAGGCCAATCAAGATGATTAGTCACCTTACTAAATGTATACTTAGGCTATATGGTGTATTAGAAAGAACATTGGTTTTTGAATATCTGGTCTCAGGTCCTGCCACTGTCAGGCATTATTATAATAGCTATATCCTCTTCTGTTTTTTATATTATTTATCAAAATTTTAATTTTGTATTTTGATATTTATTGAATATTTGTCTTTCCTACGAGATGGTGAGACCCATGAGTGCTGGAGTCATGTCTTCTTTGTTCCCCATTACATCTCCAACACCTAACACAACACATGAAGTAGGCACTCAACATGTATCTATTGAATTAATAAATTAGTAAGTCACAACTGGTCTAGTCTTTCATTTTCTCTTTCATAATGGAGATCTTATTTACTTCCAAGAATTGTTGCAACGAATTGAGATAGTGTATGTGTAAAAGAGACAGTGTGTGTTTTGTAAACCATACACAAAAGATTATTAATGATAGTAATTATAATGTCTGCTTGATAATAATACCTGTCTTGTACTCAGGAACCTACTGAGTGCTAGACCCTTTCAATGTTTTATTTCCTTTCACATCCTTACTGTCCTTCAAATAGGTAGGTAGGTATTATCCCCATTTTAGAAATGAGGAAACTGAGATTGCAAAGAGTTAGGGCCAACTACAAAGTTAGAGGGCACAGTCCCTAAGATTGCACTCACTTCTGACAATAGCTGCAAGTTTGGACGGTTCTCCAAACCACACTCATGTTAGGTAATTCACTAGAAAGACTCACAGAACTTACTGAAAGCTATTATAGTCATGATTATGGTTTATTACAGGGAAAGGATACCAATTAAATTCAGCCAAGGGAGGAAGCACGTAGGGCAGAATCCAGAAGCACCAATTGTGGGGCTTCCATTATCCTCCTCTTGTAGATCCAGTGCTCGTTACTGTCCAGGCATTGATATGTGACCGTACTCATGGAGTATTACAAACCAGGCAAGCTTGCCTGAACTTTGTTCAGGGTTTTTATTGACACTCTATTACACAGGCATGATTGATCAATTGCCCACAAGATTGATCTCAGTTTCCAGGCTGAATGACACCATGTGACCCAAAGCTCCTACCCTAAATCACATTGTTACTATCTGTCTCACTCAAGGCCTCCAGGCAAATAAAGATTACCTCCCAGGAGCTGAGGGAAAGGGTCAGATGTCTTTTTGGACAAGTTTAAATTCTTCATTACAGAAAGATGCAAGGAAGTCGATCAACTTGCCAAAAGTTGCACAGCTAGTGCAGGTAAACCCTAATCAGCCTCCCTGTAGTGCCCATGCTTTTATTTTCTATTGTGTGCCATGTGTGCCTGATGAAAAATGTAGTGCTGATATGCTATAAAATGATATGTGCTCTCATATATAAACAAGGGCCTGACTGGAGGCAAAAAAAAAAAAAAAAGGGCAGAAATTTTACTTCTTCCCCATCTCCTTTTTCCCTCCTACAGCCCTCAATCTTGAACATTTCTTTGTTCTTTGAACCTTAAGCTAGGCCCACACTGGGAACGATGCAAAATGGACAAAATGTGGATAGAAAGTTTATCTAGGGTATGCTTTTATTCTACCAACCTCCTTTCTTGTGCACTAGATTTTATAAATACCCTTATGTATGCACACACAGAAATACATGCACCTCAACTCACAAAGGGATCTATTCTCCATGGTATGATCTATTTTTAAAATTTCATTTTAAGTGTTAAATAAAAGTTGACAATTCCTCCTGGGGCCATTTGGCTTTAAATATGAGCTTCTTGAATATGGAACAACCATGATGACAAATTAATATCATTTGATGAGATTTCTAACAGGGATTTGTAAGCTATATAATCTTCCTGAGTCTCCTCAAAGCACAGTATAACCAGCTATACCATACAACTGTGTGGTGCTAGAGGCTGGAGAAGGGGTTAGAAAAATGACAATTAATAAGAGAAGGTAACAGGGAAGGAAGGCAAGGGGGATACTGTGAAGTTGTGAATTAATCTGCACCTGTTTAGAAGTGGGAAAATGGAATTCAATGGCCACATCACATGGAATATTATCCAAAGCTTAAAGAAATCAGAGCAAGCCTAGAGAAGATTAAGGAAAAAAAAAGAAGGCGGCAAAGAGTTTGATACAGTAAATTTTTTTGTTATCTTTCTGATGAAGGAGGAAATAGAGTACAAGATTACTACTAATCTACTACTGAGGCTAGCGATAGAAACAACACTGACCTTGGAGTCAGGCACACCAGAGTTTCAATCCCAACTCCATGATTAGCTATGTGGCTGTAGAAAAATTATTTACCTTCTCCAACCCTCACTTTCCTCACCTGTGTAACTTGTGCTGATAATAAAACAAATTTCATAGGATACTTAGATTAAGATAATGCATGTAAAATGTTTAGCACAGTATCTGGCACAAGGTAAACATTCACTAAATGTGACTCATAATGGTGATGATGATAATGGTATATTGTTTTTATCCATAGAATGGAGATAACTGTCCTGGTTATATCACAATGTTATGTGAGCATCTTTTGCTATATTGAACATGATAGTATTTTCCAAACAGTGCATTACCAGGTCTCTGAGGTCAGTTTTGCCTGTAATCATTATTTGGCAATGGATAGTCATGCATGCAAGTCTGGTGACTAGAGCATGTGCTGAGCCGTCCCCTTAGATGTGGCAAAAATGTTATTAATAGTAAAGCTTTGTTATCCTGCTTGGTGCAATGGAAATATCTTGCGTTGTGGGGTCAATATATCCAGGTTTCAATCTAGGCTATGCCACTTTCAAGTTGTGTGACCTACAGGAAAATGCTTAGCTTTTCTGAGACTCAATTTCCTTTTCTGTAAAACAAGGGTAAAGGCACAACCTTGCAAGTTATGTAAAGGACCTTCCAAATGTATTACTTTCTTATGCTCCTCAGTTTTTCCAGAGACTAAAGAATGAGTATCTTCATAAACAGATAGATCCAATAATATATTTTTATATAAACTACTTGTCACACAAATACATACATACACAATATGTGTATGTATAAAAATATATACATAACATTGAAAAAATGTCTTTCTCCCATTGAATGGTCTTAGCACAACCCTAGTTGAAATCAATCACCCATAAACATATTTTTGGACTCTTAATTCTATTCCATTCATCTATGTGTCTGTCCTTATGCCGATATTACACTGTTTTGATTACGGTAGATTTGTAGTCAGTTGTCAAATCAAGAGGTATGATTCTTCCAATTTTGTTTTCTTTTTTCAGATTGCTTTGGTTATTCAGAGTCCATTATGATTCCATATGAATTTTAAAATCAGCTTGTTCATTTCTGCAAAGAAATATAGCAGTTGGAATTTTGATAGGAATTGCATTAACTCTGTAGATCACTTTGGGGAGTATTACTATCTTGGCAACATTAAGTCTTCCAGTCCATGAATACAGTATGTCTTTCAATTTATTTAGGTCCTTAACTTCTTTCAGTAATGTTTTATAGTACTCAGTGTGTAAGTCTTGTGGCTCCTTGGTTAAATTTATTCCTAAATATTTTTTTCATGCTATTATTAATGGGATTTTTTTTCTTAAATTCACTTTCAGATTGTTCATTGATACTGTAAAATTTTTAATACCAATCTTGCATCTTACTATTTGGCTGAACTCATTTGTTGGCTCTAATAGTTTTTAGTAGATGCCTGAGCATTTTCTATAAACAAGATGGTGTCATCTACAAATAGAAGTTTTACTTCTTTTCCAATCTGGATCATTTTTATTTCATTTTCTTGCCTAATTGCCTTGTCTATCACCCTGTACCTCCTGTACAGTGTTGAATAGAAGTGAAGAGTGTAGACATTCTTGTCTTTTTTCTGATCTTCAGGGGAAACATTTTAGTCTTACTGTAAGTATGCTTCTAGCTTTGGGTTTTTAATAGATTACCTGTATCAGATTGAGCAAGTTTCTTTCTGTTCTTAGTTTGTTGAAGACTTTCTATGGTGAAAAGGTGTTTGATTTTATCAAGTTCTTTTTCTGCATTTATTTAGACGATCATGGGGGGTTTTCCTCTTTATTTATATTACAAAGCAACAGTAATCATGACTGTGGTTCTGGCATAATGGTAGGCATAAAGTTCAATCGAATAGAATTGATAGAGCAGAAATAAACCCTTATATCTAACTATGGTCAATTTATCTTTTTATGGTCAATGCATTTTTACAAGGGTGCCAAATCCATTCAATGGGGAATAAATAGTCTTTTCAACAAATGGTGCTGGAACAACTGGATATCCTCATGCAAAAGAATAAATTTGGACCCCTACCACACACCATGTACAAAAACTTAACTCAATGGATCAAAGATATAAATACATGAGGTAAAATTATAAAACTATTAGAAGGAAACATAGGTGTAAATCTTTGTGACCTTGGATTAGATGATGGTATCTTAAATATGACACTGAAGGCACAAGCAACCAAAGAAAAAATAGATAAATGAGACTTCATCAAAATTAACTTTTGTGCATCAAAGGACACTGCTAAGAAAATGAAAAGATAACTCACAGAGTTTGAGAAAATACTTGCAAATCATATATCTGACAAGAGTCTAGTATCCAGAATATATCAAGAACTCTTACAAGTCAATAATGAAAAGACAACCCAATTTTTAAAAAGGCAAGGTATTTGAATAGCCATTTCTCCATAGAAGATATACAAATAGCCAATAAGCACGTGAAAAGTTGCTCAATATCATCAGTCATTAGGGAAATCAAACCAAAACCACAATGAGATATTGCTTCATATCATTTAGAATGGCTATAATTTTAAAAACGACAACAAAAAGTGGTGGTGAGTATGTGGAGAAATTGGAATCCTCATGCATTGCTGATGGGAATGTAAAAAGGTATAGCCATTTGGGAAAACAGTTTGTCATTTGCTGACAAAGCTAAACCTAGTGTTATTATATGACCCAGCATTTATACTCCTTGATATATACCCAAGAGAAATGAAAACATATGTTCATACAAACACTTGTACATAAATGTGTCATAACAACATTATTCATAAAAGGTAGAAAGTAGAAACATCCCAAATGTCCATCAACTTATGAATGGATAACCAAAATTTGTTATATCCACACAATGGATTATTATTCCCGATGTAAAAAGGAATAAAGTATTGATGCATGCTACAACATGGAAGAACCTTGAAAACATTATACTTAGTAAAAAAAAGTCAGACACAAAAGGCCACATACTGTCTGAATCCTTTTACATGAAATGTCCGGAATAGGAAAATCCATAGATACAGAAACTAGGCTAGTGTTTGCCAGGGGCTGGGGGGAGGGGAGAATGGGCAGTGACTACTTAATGGTTATGGGGTTTCTTTTTGGGGTAATGAAAACATTCTGGAATTAAATAGAGGTGATACCTGCACAATCTTGTGAACGCACTAAAACCACTGAATTGTACACTTTAAAATGGTGAATTTTATGGTTTGTGAATTATGTGTTAATAAAAAAGTTAACTTTTAATCCAAAGAGCCCTTTGAGGAAAAAAAATTAAAACTCTGAGTGAGAAAAGAAAATTAAGACCTACTCTGAGTGAGTCGTAAAACAAATACAAAATACAAATACAAACAATACAAAAATCTTCCAGTTGCCCTAACTCTTGCCAGGTATCTCTATGATACTTTAAGCTGCCCAGCCAGTCTTTCACAAGCTGTAGCAACTTATAGGTGCCAGGGCTCCCTCGGGATATTGGCCAAGGTTCAGGCTAATTCAGACTGTGTGGACATTTTCTTCTTTTACAACAGAAATGAGCAAGGATATCTAATTTCCAGAAGGAGGAATAGGGAAATGAGTAAAGTGGTTGTATAACCCCAGAGTTAGCTTAGATGAAAACTTATGCTCAAGGTTAAGCAACATTCACTTTCATCTGGATTGCATGTCTATTTACCTCCACTTTATAAAATTCCCCACTTAGGATGACACAAAAGCCTATTTATTCAGTTGTGCATACCATTATAGTTCAAAAGTTTGATATGCATATGCTGCATGTTGCCTAGCAGTAATTAACTATAATTGAAAAATATCCCATTTTATGGTTCTCTGAATTCTCAGTGATCTTTCCCCCTCCCTATTTCCTCTTGTCTAACTCTGTCTGCTTTGCGGTAACTTGATCCTTCCCCTGCCCCACATTCAAACTACTTTGATAGAAATATAAGCAATTTAGATAGAGTTCCCATCACAAGATTTTAAAATTGGTCGTACTCCTACAGAATCTCCTCTTCTGTTTTATCTTTGAGGCATGTGACTTTATGCCTGGAACTGAGGGAAGCAGAGCTGAGAAATACACCCATCACATAGAGGGAAGGGGTTCTAGTATCTTCATTTTGTCCATCTCACCTTCTCTATGAATGGAACACAAAGCTCATTCTGGAAGGATGTGTAAAAAATACTTTTCAGATAACATATGGTAGAAGAAGTGTCTACCTTCATCAGGGGCCCTGAGAAGTGAAGTGTTCTTTTTATAGCTAGCTGGGCAATTCTGAATTGTAATGTTATCACCTTCCTTATTGTATGATGCTGCCATATCTCTCTTTATTTTTCTCCTTTGTCTGCCCTTTCAATTTCCTGTTTTACCTCCTGCCCTCAATTCTTATTTTCAATTTTTCTCCCTATCTCCTTTTCTGTTCTTTTCTTTCCTTGCTATGCTAGACTCATGTTTCCTTGCTTAAAGCACAGCTTATCATTCTTCCACTTCTACTTTCTAGGCAGGATTTTCATAACTAGATCTGCCAACTTTTCTTGATCAATGTCCTGCTTTCTGGCCTCACCCATCTCCTCTCTGTTTCCATCCATAATTCTTGTCTGGATTTCCTCACTTGACCCTACTACTGCTCATAACCTACCAGGAAAAATCCCCATGAAACATCGTTCACTTTGGGATGTTTTTGACTTGCTTCAGAGTCACAGAAATTTAGTCACTTAAGCAATTTTACAATAGTAACAGAGTGTCTCGGCTCAATTTAAAATAACCCCTAGGAAAATCTCGGTTCTGTACTCCCAAATATTTTATATATTTTGATCTGCAGGCCTTATTCATGCTGTCCACACTTTGTATGAGAGGAGTGTTTCATAAAGCATCAGACTGAATACAAGAAAATCAATAAGCAATCTGTGTGATAATTAATTAAGGTGCCAGAATGCATTACTGTTCCTTCCCCTTCTGATTTGGGTCAGAGTCGTGTTTGATTTGGGAAGTTGTCCATTTTCAATTATGGTTTGTTCTGTGTTCTTTTGATGTGACCAGAATGAATGACTGGCAGAAAAATCATGTTACGGCAGAAAACTATGGGGTAAGTTTAACATGGTGAAGGTGTGGTTTTTATTTCCAAGACAGAGCTGATATCAGGCAAGGTTGTGACAAAACCAGCTTAGTTCTCTGTGCATTTTTCTCAGTTTTCATATACAGTCATTCAGCAAACATTTGGTGAACAAATACTCTATGTCAGACATTGTACAATGCACTAGGGGTGCAGCTACATGTAAGAATGTTGTCCTTGACTTCAGAGAACTTATAGTCTAACAGGAGAGACTAACATTAATCAATGAGTCATGCACATAATTCATTAATTACAGTTTTTGTCAGTGTTACAAAGAAGAAGTATACAGTAGTTCCCCCTTATCCATGGTTATGCTTTCCACAGTTTCATTTACCCATGGTGGAGTACAATAAGATATTTTGAGAGAAAGAGACAGAGAGAGAGAGAGAACACATTCACATATCTTTTATTATAGTATATTGTTATAATTGTTCTATTTTATTTTTAGTTGTTAATCTCTTACTGTATTTAATTTATAAATTAAACCTTATCATAGGTGTGTATGCATAGGAAAAAACATAGTATATATAGAGTTCGGTACTATCCACAATTTCAAACATCCCCTGGGGGTCTTGGAACACATCCTCTACAGACAAGGATGGACTATTGTACCTTCTCTATCTGGGTTTTTCCATAACCCTAAAATTACTATTCAAACTAATGCCAAGAAACATCCTGAAAGCTTTCTATGACCTTCTATATATCATAAAGGCTGAGGACATAAGTAAATCATGGATGAAGGGATTCCTTCTCCGGTATATAGAGAGACATTTGGGTGACTCAAGTTTGAGATCTAGAGTATCAGGCAACATGCCTCAGTCGAAGAAAGCTCATTACCAAGTCCAAGACTCAGCTTCCCTTATGCTTGTTTTACTTGGTGAGAACTAGTCCTCATTGAACATTTCCTGAAGACTGTTTGTTAATAATCATCATGAACAGACTGTTTTGGTAGTTAGTGAATTCTAGGGGTGGTGGGGATGGGGACAGACCCAGTTCTCTGGCAATGGGATGTCCTTAATAGAAAAGACTTCTGGGTTGGCTGGTTTTAAAAATATGGATTGAATGAAGGAGGTTGGAGAACTTCAATAAGTGAATGGGTTCCTATTTATTCTGGATGATGGAGGCATCATCAGCCTGCAGGCAGGGGACCTAGAGCAGATCTCTTCAGGTATAAGGCACTGGGACGTTAGTTTGACTTGCTGAGGTACTAGCACTCCTAGAAGAATAGCTGAATGTCACTTCCACCTTTCTTAAATGTGCGTTTAAATAGTACTTGCTGGTGCCAATTTATTCTTAGCTCTGTGGGCCTGCTCATACATATGTCACATAGACAGGGACATTATTTATATTTGATGCAAGGGTCCCAGTCCAAAGGTTCTCACAGTTTTCATAACTCCATTTAGTGTAATTATACTCAAATTAGGGAATGAGTAACTCCCCCTTTATCTCCCCAATGGGCACGTGATTAATTGGCTTAATAGTAAAAATGCCTTCTACACAGACCTAAGCTCCAATGGGCTCCCAGAAGGTTAGGTTTTAAATCTTTATAGAATTTACTTGGCCCTTCCTCATTAAACAGGAATAAGTCAAGTTTGAAAACCAAGGCCTTTTTATATTTGCAAGTGCAAGAAAAAGTAAGCATAAGAGTTTACCTATCACCTATGCCAGAAAGATGCCAAATGCTAGTTGACTAGCACACCTTTATGGGAGAGGATGCCGCATTTTAATGATTAGCCCCATTTTAGAAAAAGTAGCATGTAGAATCTTTTTGAGTTCTTTTGGGGATAACAGTTTTGAGGGGTCTTTCTTACTCTATTTGCACATTAAGCCCTCACCAATATCTACTTGGTCCGGGCTATCCTAAATGTTAATGATCTTAGCCATGTTCAGCCATTTGTATAACCAGTATATTACATATGTAAGTATATTTGTGGCTATCTGGTCATGAATGCATGTTTTAGTCTTTTTTTGAGGAATGTGGAGATGTTAAAAAAAATAGGAGTTTGTAGAAATAGTGCAGCCCCTTTGGCAGGTATATATGGCTTACCCACTTACACACTCTTAGAACTCTCCACTTGGGGATTTAAAGATATTGTCTCTGTTAAACGTTCCCTCTGAACATGTATATTTCAGACTGGGGTAACTGGTTTGCAAAGAAAGTATGTTTTAGAAAAGCTGGTTTCAAAATCAATACTTGCCTCTCAGCCTACAGAGTCATAAGCTACTTCAGGGCAGGAACCAGAGCTTTTTCATGTTTGAGTCTCACATAGCATTGTGGCCCTGACACACAATATGTGCTCAGGAAATTATGTTGAATAGAAAAATTAAGTATATTAAAGTGCATGGTACGTGTAGTATGGAGAGAGGCACTATGTAGAGAACCCCTACAGGGAATTCTTAGTTCCATCTAGTTTTTGAGGCTTGTCATGCAGAAAGTGGCAAATAATACATTTTTAGCTGGGTTCAGGTTCCTAAAGAGTCAGGTTTTACGTTTCTGATTGCATGTCACCCCCTCCTAATTTAGCTGACTAGTCTAACCCCTCACCCATACCAATTGTACTCTTTGTAAGATTCCAGTTTAGCTGTGTGCTAGGCCAGGAGGCAGATAAGGTTATGACATCCGATTGCCTCAGCTCTTGAAGAGACTTGATTCTGACCCTCCCCGCAAATCTGCTAGATCATTCTCCTCTATCCTGTGCAAAGGTTCTGTTCCTGACAACCCACATCTTCTCAACTGACTTTCTGGTTTTTAGCCACTTGTATTAGTCAGGGTTCTCCAGAGAAACAGAACCAATAGCGTGTGTGTGTGTGTGTGTGTGTGTGTAGGTGTACATATGTATACATATATGTATATATATAAAGATATTTATCATAAGGAATTGGGTCATGTGAGAAGTCCTATGATCTGCTGTCTACACGCTGGAGACCCAGGATAGCTGATGGTGTAAATTTCAATCTGAGTTCAAGACAAGACCAATGTCCCAGTTTAGCATTCAGGCAGAGAGAGAGAATTCTTCCTTCCTCCTCCTTTTGTTCTCTTCAGGCCTTCAGTGGATTGGAAGAGGCACACATAAGTTGATTAGGGAAATCTGTTTTACTAGGTCATTGGTTCAAATGTTAATCTCATTCAGAATCACTCTCACAGACACACCCAGAATAATGTTTCACCAAATATCCCGGCATGCTCTGGCTGATCCAGTCATGCTGACACATAAAATTAACTATCACCCATGTTATCTTCCTGGGTCAAACATATTGCCCCCCAACCCTCTGGCTCCCCCTTGTGAACTGACTTCCCCAGCATTTACCCAGTCCCACAGGAGTGGCAACAGTAGACTTTCCTTCTAGCTCTGGCAATGACTGTGCCGTCCTAACAGCCTTAGTAGTTGTGGTCTTCTATCCAGCCTACCTGAAAAGAATTTTAAGAATTATTTAATATTTTTAAGTGCTGGAAAGGTATGGCAAGGGAAAGGCAGATGGATGATTCAAAAGATTTAGTCACATTCTTCTTTTGATATAAATCCCTTTGAATTAGACCTTCCTGTCATGCCTCATCTAGGGAATATCCTTCATTTCTCTGTTCTCCTTACTTCCCTCCTCTAATCCATAAATAGTTTTGTCCTCCCTCTTCTACTTTGTCAGCCAGTGTGCTGTGGTAGTTAGGATCACAGGCCCTGGAGCTTATGGCCTCGGTTGCAATCATGAAACCACAGGTTACTAAACCTGTGTATGTCTCAGTATCCTCATCTGTAAAATGAGGATAATAATGGTACCAATCTTATAGGTTTGTGAGGATTCAATGAGTTTATCCATGTAAAGTGTTTAGAGCAGGAAACATAGTCACATTTTGAATGTTAGTTCTTGTTGTTACCCCCAAAATAAAGCCCAATCCCCCTGTCCTTTTTCCCTCTTCACCACTGCTATCATCCAAGTCACTTTCACCTTTTGCCCAAGCCCATTCTCAGCGGTGCAGCAAGTATAATCTTAAAACATAAATCCTGTCAAGGTATTCTCTCATTTAAAAGTTTCCAGTGGCTCACCTTCACACTTAGAATAAGACCCAAACTTTTTTCCCTGCTCTAAAAAGCCTTATGATCTGACCCATCCTCCCTCTTAGATCTGTCCAAGCACTCTCCTCCTTTCTCTGAGTACCAGCTCTGCTTGCCTGCTTACTGTTACTGAAATTACACAAATGGGGCCTGCCTTATAGCCTTTGCACAGGTATTTCCTCTGTCTGGAAAAGTGTTCCTTCTGAACTTTCTGTGGCTTGGCTCCTTGTCATTTTCCTCTGGGACACCAACTCTAAAAGAGCTACCTGGGAACTATGTACCCCTCAGCCTGTTTGAATTATTTGCATAGCACTTATGACTATTTCTTTTTCCAAGCACTCTTTCATAACTGAGATTCTGTTGGTTGTGTTGAAGATCAGTACACAGACATTTCAACTTGTACACAATTCTTAACATACGTACTGAAAATCTATAAAACCATGTGTTGGAATTCTTTTTTAAACAGTTATTCCAGTGACTTTCCAGCTTATAATTTGGAGGCAAATTTTCCTTAACAGGATCTCAAATACCAATGTCTTCAAATGTTGATAAGCTGTTATAGAAGTCCCACCAATTCACAATTTAATAGCATGTACACTGCATACTCAAGTTTTCAGTCTTTCACAGCACGTTAACCAAGTTAGTAGAAAAGCAGGACCACCAGGACAAAAGATGTTACAGAGTGTATACAATTCTGACAGAGTGCTAAGGAGTGGTTTTCTTTAGGAAATAATTCTACCGAAAAACATGGGAATGAAAATAATTTAAATTGTTCAAGACATTAAATAGAGGATTGTGACTCCATGTTGCCATTTAATATGTTTTGTATCATAGGATATAAAAACCAACTCCCCCATGTATGGAATGTTAAGCTGACACCCCAGACAGTCAAAACCTCCCATAATTCAATATCCCACACTATTTTCTGGTTGTACCAAAACATAAAAAATCAGAAAATGATTTTGTCTTTTAAAAAACCACATTTACACTTAAAACGTGGAATGAGGTGGGATTGCCTCCTTCTTAAAAATGTCTTTAGAGCTACTAAAAAACTTGCATTTACAAAATAGTTGATAAAACTATTCCTCTGGATTGTACAAGAAGGAAGACAGGGAGCACTGATAAGACATGGTGTATGATATTAATCAGACTTGGCTTCCTTCCCTCCTGCTTCATCAGAGGCTGGACTCTCCTTGGTTTTAGTTTCTCCGTGTTCTGCAGGTAAATCTTTAGTTTCTTGGTTAGCCACTTTGGCCTGTTTTCCGTTTGCTCCCCTTTTCCCTTTAGTTTGCAGTTTTTTGTCTGAAGATTGATCCTTTTCTGCTGCCTTTTTTTTTTTTGTGGCTTCGTTTCCACTTTTGCAGGAGCAGGTGTAGCTGACCACCTTGCCGATCTCCTCTTGGGCTCTTTCTTTACCACCTCTTAAATGGGCTCGTCTTCTTCCTCTGCATCTTGGGGGCAGGGAGGGCTCATGCAGGTGCCTGCTGGCTGCAGTGCACAGAGAGCTTTTGCGAAGCTGGGCTGCTCCACTGCTGCTTCTCCTCTCACCGCCATCAGAGCTGCTGAGGCCTGCAGTGGGGGATGGTGGGAGAACCTTATGACTATCTTATAGGTCCTAGTTTGTTTGCTTATTTTTGTTTGTTTATGGTTTGTCTCCCCTTACCAGAATGTACGTTCTCTGAGAACAGGGTCCTTGTTCACCACTTCATTCAATAAATATTTATTGAGGGCCTGCTATGTGCCAGACACTGTTCTAGGGGAGATATGGCATTGTGCAACACAAATAAAAATCACAGCCCTCTTGGAGTTCATTTTCTAGTAGGGGTATAGACAATAAGAAAATAAGCAATAAACTATATCATATACCAGATGGTGAAAAGCCAGATGGGAGGGTAATAAATGTCCAGTGGTGGTGGTGGTGGTGGTGTATGTGTGTGTGTTGGGGGGGGCAATTGTAATTAGACTATGAGGGAAGGCCTCAATGATAAAGGGACATGTATGTGAGTATGATGTGAGGGTGAGTGTTGGAGCCACCTCTCTCTTAGGAAGAAGATAGGTTGGATTTAGGGAGGGGATAAGAAGTGCAGATGCCCAGATGTCTGAGCAAGCATAGTATATTCAGAAAACAACAAGGAGCCCACTGTGGCTGAAGTGCAGTGAGCGAGGGGGACTGGGAGTGGTAGGAGGTGAGGTCAGAGAGGGTAATGCAGGAAGGGGATGGCCAGATCACATAGGGTTGCTGTCCCCAACCTCGGGGCCACAGATTGGTACCGGCCTGTGGCCTGTTAGGGACTAGGCTGCAGAGCTCCAAGGTCCCCCCCACCCCTCTCCATGGAAAAATTGTCTTCTATGAAACTTAGGAACCAAGGGGCCACACAGAAAGAGGTGAGTGGCAGGTGAGGGAGGGAAGTTTCATCTATACAGCTGTTCCCCATAGCTGGCATCACCGCCTGAGCTCTGCCCCCCCAGTTCCCTGTCCATGCAAAAATTGTCTTCCATGAAACTGGTCCCTGGTACCAAAGATGTTGGGGTCTGCTGATGGTAGGGCATAGTAGGTCATGGAAAGGCCTGTAGATTTTCTTCTGAATTACATGGAGTGCCAGTGGCTCAATTTGAATAGAGAAGTGACATGAGTATATGTTTTAGAAACATCAATGTGGCTTCCAGATGGAGAATAGATAGTAATAGGACAAGGGTACAGGCAGAGAGACCAATTAATAGGATGTTGCAGTAATCCAGAGTGGAAATGATGGCAGTGTAAACCTGGCGCAGTGGAGTCGGTGAGAAATAGTCAGATTCTGCCTTTATGTTAAAAGCACAGGCAACAACATTTGCTGGTGGATTGGAATGAGCGGTGTGAGCGAGTGTGAGCCGTATAAAATGATAGCCTGGTTTTTCGGCCCAGGCAAATGAAAGGATGAAGTTGCTCCTTACCATGATGAGGAAGACTGTGAGAGGCTTCTGGAGGTAGAAGAATTATGAGCACAGTTTTGAACGTGTTCGGTTTGCTACCTGCTTGACATCATTTTGAGATACAGATTAGATGTCTTTGGTGCCTAGAAAAGTGCCGAGCATGAAGTCAATGCTCAATGAATATTTTTAACTGAATGAATTAATACCCTTTAAGTTCCCTGTACCTTCTCAGTCACAACCACATCATCTTACCAAGTTAGGTCTGCTCCTTCATTATGTTGGATTTTCACATTTGGTGTTAAGGAAGCCTGAAAAAACAATTGATAATTTCCTTTGACCTCTTTCTAAAATGTCTCTGCTTAGTATCACGTATTTTCTATTTTCTGGGAGTATCAGGAAGGCCCTGTTTGCTCTGGTTGCCCATCTGTGGGGAAGAAAAACAGCCAGGAAGCCTGTTATTAATCTTCTTGCATCAATACTTACATTGTAAAACCCATGCCATCGTCTTTCATTAGTCACAGAGAAGACTAATTATACTAACTAGACTAATGAACTCAGTATGCAAGTGTTCATGTAATGAGATGATCTGCCCAACTCTCCCCTTCAGTTACTTAAATACCTCCCTAAGCCAGATTTTATAGCAAAACCAGAAAATCCTCACAGTTCACTAATGTTAATAAATGCATATGTAGTCCTATGGATACATAAATATGCATACTTTATTTTGGGCATGTCCACCCATCTGTACAACTTGATGGTAGACAAAGCAGAAATGAGGTGCTGGGACAAAGAAGGGTACTTAATGTGCATGAGTGTCTCCTAAGAGCAGAATATCTGACAGGAATTTACCAACCTGCAGTAGCACAGACAAGTCGTTATAACCCAAAGGATGCAGAGTGATCCATGATGAAGATTATTTCTGCCATCCTAAGGGTGAGCTGGAGGTAAAGATTGTTACTGATTCCTTAATAAAAGACAAATAATGAATTATTTTGTATATGGCAGTTTTCAGATGCCTGGGTAAAAGTCTACTGTGGCGGCTTCCTTTCCTAAAGGGACGGCCTTAATCACTAGAAGTTACCTAGCAGCTCCAGTGACTGTGGTGACAATAATGAGAAGCTGGCAAACATTTCTGTCTGAGCTTCAGGGCCTCTCTTTTCACTGGGGGTTTCTACTTTAGCTGAGAGTTGTAGGCTAAGCAGAACTGCAAGGTCTTTCTGAGCCCCACTCCAGCTATAGGCCCAGAAGTGCCTTGTGCCATTAAAGGCGGGTCATTGGCTATAACTATTTTATCTCCACAAAGAGGGGTAATTAGGGTCATCATCTCCCATTGAATACCGGGCTCTGTTTTGGAGAAAAGTTCAGAAAAACCCCAGTGAGGAAGCTTTATAGAAGATGGTGGAGGTAGAGAGTTATTTTGTTATTGTTTGTGTGTGCACGCATGCATGTGTTAGCAGGAGTGGTGTAAGATCTAAAAATTAAATTTCAAAAAGATGAGAATTGGAAAGTTAGAAACAAATTTAATTTGGAAATCTGGTGAATACAACTGGATTGACAATGGATGTAAAGGTGAATAGCCTATCATAGCCAAACTAGGACTAAAATCTTTAGTTGGACTCTGGAACAGCCAGGGGACAGCAAGAACTCACTGGCTCCTAGGCAATGGTCAGTGGTGCTAGGGGACCAGAAAGGGAAAATTTTCTCATTAATTTATTCCTCCCTCATTCATTTATTCATTCAACAAACAACAAACATTTACTGACTAGTCATTTTGGGCTGTATGAGGGCCTTAGTCTACATTGATGAATAAAATAGACATGGCCTGTTCTCCTGGAATTCATATCCCTGTGGTTAAGATGGACAAATATGCAAGGAAACAAATATAATAATAAAAAGCTATGATAAATGCTACTAAATGTTGACCATACAACAGACATTGCACTAGGTCATTTAATCTTGTTACTTCAAGGCAGGGATGGACCCTGTTCACTCTCTAGCACTTTTACATTACTTGAAATGATCTTAATTCTTAAATTATATATTTATTTTCCATTTTCTCCAACTATATTCAAAGCTTCCTGAGAGCAGGTCTTGTTCACAGCCATATGTCTCGTTCACTGCAGTGTCTTCCTCTGTGCTCAATAATTATTTGTTAGGCCATTGAATGGATGAATCTTATATTATTTTCATGTTAACCCTGTTAGATGGGAAATACAAAAATTATTATTCCCATCTTACAGATAGGGAAATGAGGCTTTGAAATGGATCTGGACTTGGGAATCAGCATCAAATGAAGACACTACCAATAATAATGATGCTTTACTGCATGCTTACTATGTGCCAGGCAGTGTGCTAGGTTACCTGTGTGGATGTTATTGAACCCCCACAACAATTCTGTCAGGTAGGTACCATTATTAGCCCCTTCATATACATGAGGAGTCTGAGGATCAGAGAGGTAAAGTGACTCATTCAAGATCAAGGAGGTGACAGAGTTCAGATTTAATTTCAATGTCTGTTTTCAAGGCCTAGGCTTTCTCCACTAGCTTGCTTGGGCTTTATCTGTGCCGTGGGAGAATAACAGTCACAGTATTTCTGACTTGCCATGTGGGCTCATTATTTTAGTTTGAGTACGGAGGAGGAAACTAGAACCAGAAAGGAAAGTTAGTTCTTCAAGGTTACACAGTCTTTCGTGACAGAGCTAAGGCCAGAGCTAGGGCTTTTGACTTCGGGGCCAGTTTTCTTTGACATGACCCTCCCATCTCATCCCTTTTCTCAGTGCCTTTTAAATTTAATCCATCCTACAAAGGTTTGCGTTCTGAATGTGTCTACAAATATTTAAGGGTCCTTGTACTTTCAGCACCTTGAACCTAATACATGACAATTGTATATATCTGAGCAGCCTCCAATTCCATATTTCCTGTTGAGAAGGAGGAAAATGACCTGAACAAAGTAAAATCTCAGACCTCCTCAGCCTGAAAACCTATCCTCAGCTTTATAGTCCCCCAAATAAGTTTATAGCCCATTTGTGGGAGAGAAGTAGCCCAAAAGACCAAAAATAAAAGCACACGATATAAAGATAGCTAGGTAGAATGAACTCAGTATCACAGCTACAGTGATCAAGCAACCTCCTATTCAGTGTGGATTTCAGGAGCATCAATGCATGAAAGTCTCATCATTTGCTCTTTAAAAATATTTTGGTATGACTCATTCAATTTGAAAATATAAGGATACCTGGAATAAGGAAATATAAAAAGGTAATGGCACCAACTGTTTGCCACCAGCTCATTGATGTATGAAGATATGTGACACAGAAGAGCTAAGTTCGCATGAGACAAAGTATTCATGGTTAAGAGCTTGGTCTCTGGAGTCCTTCTACCTGCCTTGGAAACCTGACTCTTCCATGTACTAGCTTTGCAGCTGTGGAGGAGTCACTTTATCTTTCTGAGCCTCAGTTACCCAATCTATAAAATAGGGCTAATACTAATACATACAACTTAGAGTTTCTGTAAACACTAAATGGGATTATATTGATAAATGGCTTGCTTAGAACAATGTCTGGCATAATAGTAAATGGTTGTGATTGTATGGGAGGAAAGATCAGAAAATTAAAATGTATTTCCTTATACTACATCATGTGATTCAGTAAACATTTGTTGATCTCTTTCTCTGGTCCAAGCACTGTGCTTAGGCACTGGAGAGATGGGTGAGATGCATCCCCTGCCATCAAGGAGGGTCCAGTCTAGGAGGACACAGAATCATACACAACTGACTATTATGACATGACTGTTCTCAGTAAGTGTTTCAATCCACAGGCTTTACTTGCCATCATTTATCTCCTTCTCTTTGTCACTTAGCTATTCAGCATCCAGAATGTTAAAGACCAGATGGTGTTAAGCTGCCTATTTTAGGACTAGTTGTAAAAGTTCATTCCTTATCTTACATTTAACATGGTATCTTAATGAGAAAACAAATCACAAAGCATTTATGTAGTACTTACTCTTAGTGGGTACCTTGAGAAGGCTATAGAAAGGAATGCAGATATGGGGCTTTGGGAAAAGTACGAGACTTGAAGTCAGAAAATTTGAGTTTGAGTCAGGGCCTTGACACGGACCACTTAAGTGACCTTGCATGAGTCACTTAACAACTGTGTTGCTGGGAATATTAAACGAACTAGAAAATGGGAAAACAAGTAGCTTTCAAGAATTTTCCATTTATTCAACCTTTCATTCATTGAGTACAAGACATGAGGGTCTCTGCTTTTAATGAACTCATTCCCTTTGAGACTATTTAGAAAGACATAAAAGGCTATGTCTGGTTTGCTATCCTCCCATCCCCTACCGTGTCACCAACATTGACTTTTGCTAAGTTCACCAATGATTTCATTGTCAATATATCCAATAGTCACTTCTTAATCCTCATTTTATATAACTTTTTAGCAGCATCCCCCATAGTTGACCACTCTCTCCTTGATACAATGTCTTCCTTGGGCTTCTGTGACACACTGTCCTGGTTTACTTTATAGCTGCTCTTTCTCAGTCTACTTTTTGAGCCCTTCATCTATTGTCTAAAAATTATATGACAGAGGTCCTCAAGGCTCAGTCCTATAATCTCTTTTCTTCTTACCAGTCTACCCTCCCTAGTCTTCAATTACTATCGATATATAATGGGGCCCCAAATCCATTTATCTTTAGCCTAGCTTTCCTTGGCTCTAGACCCACATAGTCAACCTCCTTGTCAACATCTGCTTCTGGATGTCCATATCCTACAGGTATCTTAAACTTGAAATCTCACAAGATGAATTCATCAACTCCCTTTCCCCTCTGTAACCCATCCTGCTCCTCCTCCAATTTTCCCCATTTCAACAAAGGGTAAGACCATCCACTGATTTGTTTAAGCCAGAAACCTAGGCATCACAGTGCTCCTCTTCATCCCTTCCAAATCTAATTCATCAGCAAGTTCTTTTATTTTTTTTATAACAAAACATACCTTTGCTATGTTAAAATCTCTTAATCCTCTCTGCCACCACCCTATTCTAAGCCTTAGTTGTGTCTGGGCTAGACCACTGAAATATTCTTTTGACTGAATTCAGCACATGTACACTTGTCATTTGTCTGATTGATGTTTTACAAATGTAAGTTGGATATTTTCATGCCCCTGTTTAAAACTTTTTAAATAGATCCCCATTGCCCTTCGAATAAAGCCCCAAATCGTTACTATGCTCTACAAGGCCCTGTATGACCTGACCTGTGTCTGTATCTCCAAACGCATTTTGTACCTTTCTCCCATTTCCTCTCTCCTCCTGACTCTACAGACATCCTGGGCTTCCTGTCTCAGTTCCTTCATGCATGCTCTTTCTCTCTCCCTTCCTCACATTTCAGGTTTGAGTTCAAATATCACTTCCACCAGGAAGCTTCTTCTGACCAACCTTTGCTCTCAGGCTGGCTTAATCTACCTGTTCTGTGTTCCACAGAAAGCTTCACTTTCCCTTTTCTCTACTCAGAACCCATTTCATTACTTGCCCAGTCTTTTTCCTCCTCATAGACTGTAAGTTTCCTGAGGGCAAGAACTGTGTCATTCATATTCACCAAGCACAATACCTGGCACATAGCAGATACCTATTAAAAATGAATCTCACACAAATGTTCATAGCAGCATCATTCATAGTAGCCATAAAGTAGACACCGCCCACATGTCTATCACCTGATGAGTGGATAAGCACATATGGTATATCCATACAAATATTATTTATCCACAAAAAAGAATGAAGCATTGATTCATACAACACAAATGAGCCTTGAAAACATATGATAAATTAAAGAAGCAAGTCGCAAAAGACCGTACATAGTGTGACTCCATTTAGTAAGAAATGTCCAGAATAGGCAGATCCATAGAGTCAGAAAGTAGATTAGTGGTTGCCAGGGGCTGCAAAGAGGAGGGAATGGGAAGTGACTGCCAACCGGTATGGGATTACTTTTTGGGGTGATGAAAATGTTCTAAAATTAGATAGTGGTGATGAATGTACAATCCTGTGAGTATAATAATCACTGAATTGCACACTTTAAATGTGTGAATTTTATGATATATGAATTATACCTCAATAAAGCTGTTAAAAGTGAATGAATGAGTATAAACAATATAAACATATATCTGCCAAGGTAGAATAATCCTGAGAAATTTTTAATTTACTAGAGAGTAAGGAAACAGGAAAAAGAACAGCTTCATCTTATGAATTGCACACAATGATTTCATGCCTCTGCTTTTACTTCCTTGGGAACTGGCAACTGGGAGAGAAAGCATAGAGTCCTAAATTTAAAAGGACCTCAGAGATGATGTCATTCAACTGTCTCACTCTGTATAGGAAAAAAGGGAGGCTCAGAGGGAATGTGACTCTCCAAGTTCATACAGCAAATTAGTGACCAGATCTATACTAAAGTCTTTGTCTCCTGAGTCTCATTTCAGGATTCTTTTCATTATACTCAGCCACGTCAGCCTTCTTAAGGGTTTTCCCAGAATCCCTTCACAACTTCTGCTTACAAATTATTATTCACCCCTGTCTGTAAGAGAGGCTTAGAAATATAGTTTCTGTTAGTAAGGAAGAAAGGGAAGCAACTTGTCGTTTCTGCCATAGGTTCTTTTGCTGAAAAATTTGGATAGGCCAGTATTTTGATCCAGAAGAATCCAGTGTTCTCTCATGTTACCTCTGAAGTCAGCATCAACCTTTCCAGTAGAGTGTGAATACAACAGCCACACATGGAACCCCTTTCATGACAAATGTCTCTAGCCCCAGTCAAGAGGCTCAGCAGTTCCTGAGTAAATTGCATTTGGCAGGGACTGGTTGTAAGACATTGCTGGCTCAAATGAATGCAACTTTACTTTAGAAACAAATGAATGCAACACTCACTATTGTGGAATAAAGAAACATAAGGTGAAAGATCCTTTTAGAATGCAAATTGCAACCTGGGGTGTAAAAACACTGAGTGACTTTTTTTCTTGTACTTTTTAAAAAAAATAAAAGCTCAAAATGTTTTCCTACATGTTCTTTGCTCCATCTAATTATAGTGGCTTATGGAAAATGGTTGACAAAAATGGATAATATTTTTATTTAAAATTATGCTAGAATGTAACAAATTGCAGGAATTTAAATCTTTTTTAATCATTCACTTTACTCTTGACTGTAGTAATTTTAGTAAGCTGTGATTAACAACATTTTCCATATGTTTTTCTATTTGTTTGCTCTAGTTGTTGGAAACAATCTCTTTAAAATAAAATTGTATTGGGAGGTCTAGGTTCCAGGGGATACAGTATCCTCTTCTCTTGTGGTTTGCTACAATTTTTCCCTAAGGAAATCTCTATCAGTGGCACTGAAAATACCTGGAAGCTTGAAGTCTAGAGTACAAAAAGGAAAGGGTGGCTACTTCTTCCCTCTACACTATATTCTAATAAAGCAACCAGCTCTGCAGAATCCTTTTGACTTTTGTCGACGGAAAAGAAGCTGAACTCTGTAAAATAATTTTAAAGAGGTTTATTCTGAGCCAAATTTGAGGACCATGACCGGCCTTGAGCAAGTAGACTGGCTGTGGCTGGGCCAAAGTCTGGTTTTATACATTTTAGGGAGACAGGGGTTACAGGTAAGTCATAAATCAATACATGGAAGGCATACATTAGTTTGGCCCGAAAAGTGGGGGCTTACAGGTTATAGGTAGGTTTAAAGACTCCTTGATTTGTAATTGGTTAAAAAGATGAAGCTTTGTCTAAAAGCTTAGAATGTTTTAGATAAGGAAGAGACAAGTCACCAAATTTATATTTGTTGTGTAAATTGAGGACCAGCAGGTTTGTCTTGCATAGCTTCAGGCCTGTTGAAGAGTTACAAAGGATATCTCCAAGAAGGCTGGGCGGCAGGGGGATGCAAGTCTGACCTCTCCCTCCTGGCAGGCAATTTAGTTTTAGGATATCCTCTTGGCCAGGAGGGGGTCCATTCAGTCAGCCAGTGGGGGGCAAGCCTTTTATTTAATTTCAGTTCACACTTTCTTGACTTAGTTTCATATGAACCCCAAGAGTCATGTAATATTTACCATTTGCAGGGCAGAGCAAACAATGACAACAATTCCTCCGGATAAGTTAATTATCTGCCTTGAAGAATGCCTCACATTTCTTGATCTACTAGTGATATTAGATAACATGGGCTGTTTCCAGATATTTTAATGAGTACCCAGGCAATGGCAGTCTTCAGGAAAATATTTCTGACTTCTAATTAACTTAAAAAGTTTCCTTGGGCATTTTTTTTTTTTTTTTTTTGGTGGTTGTTGTTTTGAAACTGAGAATGAGGGCAGGAAGGAAATTATATGGTAGATACTTAATGCATTCTTTCTGAGTCTCTCTCTAGATGACATAAATTAATGGCTGGTCTCATTTTTCATGCTCCCATGCGTGAAAAGAAAGAAATTAAGACAGTGATGCTCTTTAATTATTATAAGAGGAATTCATCTTTGATCAGAATTATCCAGAGCTTTCCAGCTCTGGCATCTATGTACTTTACTGAGACACCCCTGGGCCAATAAACCAACTCAAGCTCAGGCAAATGGAATTGTTTAAATTTTAGTGATTCTGGCCCCAAACCTTACTGTCTGTATCTGCATTGGGAGAAGACTTTTTTTTTTTTTGAAGTATAAGGAATTCTATTACCCAACTGCCTGGGACAAGTTAAATTAATCTGTAGACAATTTAACTACAGGAACACTTGCCTCTAGAAGAACCATTAATTTTGTTTAAAGTAACTGAATTGCAATCATTGAGGACTTTCCAAATTTTTCTGTTGCCACAGAGCTTTGCTTAAAGAGAAGAATGTTATTGACTACATGGTTTTTTTCTTGCTCCTCTCCCCACAGAAAAAAGATCACACACACAAATATGCAAATATGTACAGATATTTAGCTCAATTTTGATTGAACTTTTAATGAGTTTTATGGACAATTAAAGTAGGGCAATTATAGATTAAAAAGAGAAACAAAACTCTGGAACTGTACTTAGGTGACATCATGCTCTGCATGAATAAGAGTATCTCACATAAAAGCATTATATAGAAAAATGAGCTGAAAGGTATTTGGTTAATACATTTTAGGAAATGTAAGGTATGTAGTCTATGAGTTAAAAGCACAAGCTCACTGAATATATACAATGGCTTACATTATTGAAGTTATGTGTCAACTTGCGTTTTTGTGAATGTGAAATCCTCAAATATAACATAACTCTGTGTGGGTCAAGTCCCCCAACCTCATCGCACACTTTTACAGACATCCACACAGCCAAGTTTGCTACAAAGGAAACTGCTAAAATGGCCTAATTTTGCTTGTGGCTTTCTAGGTGCCCTTAAGGCCAGCAAGTATTCCTTGAGGGAATTGTGTTATGTTCATTCTTCATTGTTTTTCTCTAAAGGGATCATATTATCAGTAAAGCACCCTATTGGTCCCAGGCCTACTTTAGAAGTGGCTTTTAAAAGATTGTTAGGCCTTCCTAACACTTAAATAAAAGAAAAAAGCAGTCTGTACTGATCTCGCCTCTAGTAACCAAAGGAAAGCATCTTTGCAACTAAACTTGCATCTGTTGCAATTGTAACAAGGACAAATGGCTGTAATTATATAGGGATGATACCAAATATCTACTTACAGCCCAGAACTCTATTAGCAGTGCATTCCCCAGGGTCTGACTATCAGCAAGCAGGAAGTAAGGCTATCTACCTTGAATGAACACAGCTATCCCCCCGGGGTGTTTCATAAGGGATAACAGTGATGCTACTATGTGCCATTATTAGACACTATTCTATGTAGCTCACGCTAAGTGGAAATGACATTCTTCTCCTAGCTTCTCTCCTCACTTCCTCTACCATATATAACTGCATTATGAGGCTTTGGGGTATCCTTCCATAGAAGTAGGACCAAGTGTTCCTGTGGTTGGGGGGGGGGGGGGGTGAGAGAAGAGCGATTTGGAGGTAGGAGAATATAGCCAAATAATCTTAGTCACTTTATTATTCATAAGAATGTTAACCAAGAGCTCGTGTATAGTAAAATGAGATTATTTGTGTTGCCAGTTTTTCAGAAATATATTCCTATTCTCTCTGCCTGAGCAGGCTTTCTCAGAATAGAACATTGTGCCTCCACTGAGTGGTACCGTGCTTTGAATTCTACCTATCATTTTGTATCCCTACCTCCTCTCCTCCAGTCTCCAGCTACATCCCCTGAATCCTCTCTGACATTCATCTTACTGTGGATTATATATAAATGTGAAAACTAACCAGATTTTGTCATGATTATTTTTGTTGCTTATTGTTCCTTCTTGTTCCTTCTCCATAGCGTGTCTTCAGCTCTGAGGAATGGTTACAATTCTTAATTATTCATGATGATTGTGGGACACATAAATGGAGTTCATTCAAAGTGCAGTATGAAAAATGGTGAGAACTTTAGAGTGGGACAGACCTAGACTCAAGTCCTTATCCCTACCACTTACTAGTTGCCTGATTTGGGGCACATTACTTAACTTCTGTGAGCCTCATTTACTTTCTCTGGAAAATAAGTGCAATGGACTTAATGTTTTTGTCCCCTCCCTACGTGCCCGCAAATTCATATGTTGAAATCCTAACCCCCAAGATGATAGTATTAGGAGGTAGAGCCTCTGAGAGGTGATTAAGCCATAAGGGTGGAAACCTAATGAATAGGATTAGTGCCCTTATAAACGAGAACCCAGAGAGTTTTTTTTGCCTCTTCCACCATGTGAAATTACCGTAAGAAGATGGCTGTTTGTGGGGAAATAGGTCCTCACCAGGTGCTGAATCTGTTGACACCTTGACCTTGAACTTCCCAGCTCCAGAACTGTGAGAAATAAATTTCTGTCGATTACAAGCTACCTAGTTTATAGTATTTTATTATAGCAGCTCAAACAGATTAAGACAATGGGTCTAATCAGAATATCTTCTGTTGGGGTTCTAGGATTGAAAATTATTCCACTTTCCATATTCTGAGTTAGGAGCCACTACTTCTTTGGCTTATGCAAATGGAGATCAGAATGTCAATTTCATTATTAATAAAGTTGATTTAAGCCTGAGACTAACTACTTCTAATAGTTTCCCATTCCTCCACCTTGAATTAAACGTACCCAACCAGGCAGGCACAGGCAGAACTGGGCAACCACAGACCTGCCCTCCAAGATTAAATCCTCTAAAACTTTACTAATGGCTGAGCTGGGAATTTATAGGTTCTCTAAAAGAAAGACTGAAAACTCAGAAGTGAATGAATCATACCTGGCCAGTCCTTTCTCTTAATCTTGCCAAGCAACTTTTTCCCTCCTCCCTTAGGCAAAAGCAGTGAGGGATGGAGAAAGGCTGGAATTGTTCCTCCCCTACTTTTCTTCCTCTCTGTGGAAACTTGAGCAGTAAGGCCTGAGAGTTCTTATCTTAATGATACTAGACTGTGGATTCTTGGTCCCTGACTCAATAGAAATTGGCATGAGACCAGAAAGATTTAGGCAGGCAAGGCTTTACCAGAGCTTTTTGTTTGAATAACAAGGAAGGCAGTGCTAGTTAAGGGGGCAACCAGACTGGCTCCTGGAACAAAGGTCTGGGGAACTTTATAGGGTTGTAAAGAGGGAGGTAGGTGTCAGCTTTGAAGTCATCACATTCGGAGGTAGGGTTCTGTTGGCAGCTGTGTACTTGGTGGTGTCCATGGAAAAGAAGCCAAACTCTGTAAAATAATTTAAAGAGGTTTGATCTGAGCCAAATTTGAGGACCATGACCCGGAGCCACACCCAAGAAGCCTTGAGCAAGTGGACCTGCTGTGGTTGAGTTACAGTTTGGTTTTACACAGTTTAGGGAGATAGGGATTACAGGTAAAGTCATAAATCAATACATGGATGGCGTATATTGGCTTTCCCCGAAAAGGCAGGCCATCATGAAGCTGGGGCTTACAAGTCATAGGTGGGTTTAGGGATTCCTTAGCTGACAATTGGCTGAAAGAATTAGGCTTTATCTAAAAGACCAGAAAGGAAATGCATAAGTTAAGATGAAAGCTCTGAGCACTCTGGGAGGTTCAGACAGGAGGATCTTTCTTAAGGTAAGGATCTGCTAGGATGGTGGAGTCAAGACAAGGGGGGTCTTCTATCTTTGGGATGATGCTAATGCTATGCCAAAATCAGGCTGGGAAGTAAACTGCACAATATTTGGTTAACAAAACCTGTTTAGTGATATTTTATCATTTGTAAGCATGACTCAGCAGGCTCCCTTAGAATTTTTGGGTGAGAGAAAAGATCAGAGTTCAGTCTTCAGTGGTCATGCTTCTTCATGCATCACATGTATCATTAGCACTTTAAATCTCTAACTCTGGGCATGATTTTTAGCATTAAAATGAGACTATAATGAGGGAAAAGTCAGGATAAGGTCAGTGTGGGGGTGTTTTCTGGCTTGAGGTGGTTAGATCAGGATAGGTCTGGTTTCTTTGCAGCCAGGTTCCTTATCAGCTGGTGTCAGCATCTTGCTTCAGTGGTTCTGGAAGACACTACTCAAGAAAGGGACAATGTGGCCCCCTCCTTATATGCATATGGGCTGAATTCCAGTGGCTAGGAAGTAATTTGTTCTTTTGCTCTCCTACAGTTAATTAGGCTGGGTCATGCTGCCCCATGTTGCCTCCCTTTGTCAAAAGTGAGGCCCAAGTCCTGTCCCTATACTGTCTCATGAGCAGCTAGGATTATTGTGAGTATTAAATGAGATACTACATGCCAAGTATCTTACACAGTGCCTGGCACATGATATGAGTTCAGTTGGACAATACAGGGATCAAAATCGAGCACTACTCACTAGTCATGTGGTTTTGGGTAATCTACTAAACCTTTCTGAAATTCCATTGTTTGATCTTTAAAATGTAGATATTGGTAATTAACTTCCACAGTTGTAAAAATTAGAGAAAATATCTATGAAGAGCCTGGCACATAGTAGGTACTTAGTAAATGGCAACTGTTATCATTATTATGGTCCAGTTATTGTAGACTGTCTCACAGTTGTTTTCCACAGTAGATTGATATTTATGGATATAGTTGGCTTTGGCTTGTATGGCTTGGCAGCCACAGTCTTCACACTTACCGATGGGACTAGTCAAGGGGTGAACTGGTGTGAAAGTAGCTGAGAAGCAAGACCAGGACCCAAGGAAAGCATGTTGGGAAATGCAAGAATTTCTGTCCCTCGTCCACAGAACAGCAAACCTACATGTAAATACTTGTGAGGTGATTGAAATCTGAAGTGTCCACTTTTCCAGTGTGGAACCAATTTTTGGTAGGAAATTAGAGTTGTAGAGAAAAGGCTATCATACCTTTCACTCTTTCTCAGGCTCATAAAATATCCCCTATCTGGAGCCCCAGTTCTTCTTGGCTGTCTTCACATTGCTGACAAATGTACCCAGTAGGACATTTTCATTCAGTTTCACCTAGGTCCAGAAAATAATTGCCAGGATATTTCAGAAAGACTCCCTTAAAATGTTTTTTTCCCTAGACAGCAATCTGTACAATGACACCTTCTTGAAATATCATTTACAACCATTTTAGACCTTCCAGTTTGGTGAACTTATTACTGTCATACTGCATTACTGTATATTTTTGGTGTGCCTTTCACGTCAAAACCACCATTCAAAATGTTTTGTGATGTGAAAGAAGTTAAAAAAGAATATGACACTTTTTCTTATCACAAAGCCAGTGCAGATGTGAAGATTTATTATGTGGTATTCAAGACTGGATTGTCCAGTTGTCTCTGGGAAACCAGTGGATTTGATCAGGGATTAGGGTGGGGAGACTGGCATGGTAGAGAGAATGCAACATTTTGTTTTTGACTTTTTGACTTTTTTTGGGGAAAGGGTCTCTAGAAACATTGTTTTCTTAACATCTTAATTCTAATAGAATAGTAGTAACGCTTTGGGTTAACCCTTAAAACAAACAAGTTGCCTTCCCAGACATTACTTAGGCACTTGACTCACTACAGAATGGGCTCTGGCCTTGAGACTGTATCATTTATTCCAATCTGCTTACAGTGCTCATAAGAGGGACTGAGTGAGACTAACCCAGCCACACCACTGGATTAACAAGCCAACGCTTAGGGCTTTTGTTGAGATCATTAATATCATTTAGGTACATGAAATACAGTGACCCACTTTCTACCTTGCAGAACTGTGCAGAGTAAAGATAGGAATAAACTCCTCTTTTAAACTGTCTCTGTTAGTGGTTGCCTAACATACTTAGAGGCCATGTTGGATCTGTAAATCTCAGCAAATATCAATTGGAAATTCCAAAACAGTTGTTTAAGGTGACTAAGTTTTCACCCCACTATAGAGAACAAAATAATCTATGTGTACTGTGACTGAGTCAAGAAAATATTTGAGTTGGCATTATCAAACAATTGAAATGGGGCCTTTGGTGATCCAGAAATAAAAAGCCACCAAATGAGGAATTGGTCATGTTATCCCAAATGTCAGGGCCATCAGCCCAGTAGCTGAAAGAAGGCAATAGTGCAAAAAGCCTCTGGCCCCAGGGGTAGTGAGATGAGAGGAAAGGACATCCCCAGGCAGCTACTTTCCCTGTTTTTGTCTCAGAGGCAAGCTGGTAACACCAACTGAGTAACATACTTACTTCATTCATAAATGTGCAAGTGTATTGAGGGCAATTTGTGTTAGGATTGAATTTACTCCAAAGAAGAGGCTCACTTGAATGGTTTGAGCAGACCACCCTTTTTTTTGGCCACCTCAGTTCCTTGGGTAAGTTTAGGAATACCAAGCTATCCAAATAAAGAAAAGAAAAAAAGAAAAAGAAAAACATATTATAGAAGCCTAAAATCTCCGTGGACTTATGTGCAATTTCTGTTGTTTTTCTGAAATATATTGCTTTTCATTTCTCCAGATTTGGTGTTTAAATGATAGGTGACGATTCCTGTTTGGGGAAACTCATGCACAGATAGCTATTCCCCTGTAAGCAGAGATGTGTGAGTTTATTGTGAAATGTCCATCATGTGCAATAACTCAGAAAACATATGGTACACAGCCCTAATAAAAATAAGATGCAGAAACTAACATGGGTGGGTGCTTCTGTTTTTGTTTGTTATCTACAACTGTGTAAATTTAAAATGCGTGCTTTTGTAGGTTAGTTACTGATATAGTTGTTAGCCAAGCCAGTGTCTTGGGAACAATCCTTATGGATGCCAGTCTTACAGAGAAACCGGGCTCAGTGCAGTTGTTAGATTTCATAGGACACACTTTGACCTGTGATATAGCCAAGTTTTTAGTTACAAGCTCTGTCATAACAGAGTTCTGTTTTGTTTTAAACAGTTCAATAAATCAACTTGAATAGATATGTCTCTTGCTGGAAAGAACTTAGGCCAGGTTTCTAAAAAAACAGGAAACAAGCAGGAAGGATTTGAATACAAATTGAGGTATATAATCATGTGTCTTAGAGGTTATTTGATTGCAAGGAACAGAATACAGAAATCCTTGCAAATTCAACTGAATAAAGGAAAATGTATTTTAAGGGCAAAGGGAGTCTCATGGAACCCCATCTCATAGGGAATTGGAAATTGTCAGGCAGCTCATCTATCTATTTCTTTCTCTCCATAGCCACACAATCTGTCATCTCTGCTTCTTTCTGCACAGCTGCTCAATTCTGCGTTCTGCAGAATGGCTTCCTCTGCCTCGCTCTTAATTTCTACTTCCCTATACCTCCTGTTCAGCTGGGGCTTTAGGTGGTTCTTGCACCTATTCTGGCCTTAAGTGTTTTTTACCTTATGCTTTCAGTGCCCAATAACTTCTGACCTATTTAGTCTTTGTTTCTTTTTGTTCAGATTCTTAAGAGAATCGGATTGGCTTTTGCCAGTCTATGATTGATTCACTCCCAGCATGTGTGTCCACCCAGGCAGTGCTGGGGGGTGGGGGAGGTGTTAACAAAAGATGTACAGCTGTGAGCAATGTAGTTTAAACTAAAAAAGTTAGTTGGGTCCCACAGACAAATTGAATAATATTTCAGATATGGCCATTATTGTAATGATAATGATGATAACGATGACTATAGTAATTAAATTACTATAAGACAGCTATATTTATGGAGCTCTTTTCAGGCCTATTATATACACTGTTATTTAATCTTCACAACAACCCTAAGAAGTAGGTATTATTATTGTCCCAGTTTTTACTGAAAGGAAAATTTATGCACAAAGACAGTTACATGACTTGTCCAAGGTCACGTGGCTATTAGTGATTGAGAAATACTCAGACCCAGACAGTCTTACACCAGAAATATGATGTTCAACTGTTGATTCTTACACTGTCACAATGAATTTGTGAAATGTGGGCTGCATGGTAGCTTCTTTGTGAAGAAAGAGAAAAGTTCATTTAAAGCAGCAAAGCCCTTATAGTACATACTAGATACGTATATTCAATCCCTCCCATGTCTTTACATAGGAAGAAAGGATTAGGACTTCGAGAAATATTTGTGTCTCTATGTGGGTAGAAAGCGAAGAATTACCCTCTCATTTGAGTTATTCTAGTACTTTCAGATAAATGAAATAACCTTTAAATATTTGTGATCAGAGCATTACCCATTTGTCTCTTTACCTTCATATTTATTTGAATTCAAATTAAATCTGCCTTTTAGCAAAGATCAAGAGTAAGATTCAGCACTTTGGAGTAGAAGCCAAAGCTGGTGTGTGTGATGTTACTGCCTTCTTCCCGAGCCACCATTTTATTGCTCTTCTGGGAATCCAGTTAAATTACAGCTGCTGATATATTGTGGGCTGTGGATCTAAATTCTGGCTTTGACCAAGTCAAGGGCTGGTTTCTCTGGGCAGTATTTCACTTCCTGTTTTATCTGTGCTGTCACCTAAATTTAGCACTTAGACTATACTCCCCGATGTCTGCAGAAGTTTTAAATTATTTTCCAGTGATGCATACCGTGTCCATGCAGAGTTGCGTGTGACAGATTTGCAGTAAAATCCCAGAGCTCTCCAACTCCTTTTTAAATGAATTAGATCAGTAGCTGTCACAGATTTGACTTTGGGATGGGTTGTAAGGTGATGTGTTTCCCACAAAACTGATTGAGTTCTCTTTGGTTTTTTTTTTTTTTTTTTTGGGTCCTGCTGTATACGCCAATCAGTTTCTTGAAAGCAAAAGATGAGTGCTCTCTTTTGGACCTTGGGAGTTATCAAATACCTGGTGCATTAAGACCCTTCCCCCTAATTGTTGGAATTACAGCTGTGGGCAGAGCTTGTAATAGTGTTCTAAATTGAGGAATCTTGAATAAGACATAAATCTAAATTCCACACCTTTCTTTTTTAATATGGGCTTCAACAACCATCAGCTGTAATTGGTAGAACAGCCTGACCTATTAATCCATAGATAAAAATGATTCAATTAAAGTGAAATATAAATATTGAAGGTAATGTAAAACCAAATGAAGCACATCACAGAATTTATGTGCAAATAAATTCACTGAATAAAAATTCTCTAGTACATACAAAGTCCATATGCTGTCTTGGTAATGCTATAATTAAGTCAGAGAGCCATGTCATAGTGGCCTTTTCCATCTGCTCTGTGATCTGTTAAGGGACCCATTCAAACAGAATGACAGCTGACCTCAAAATGATACAGTCTGCTACTGCCCATTTTAACAGGGGTGTTGGTTATGTACATTTTGTCTTCATTTATACTGGGCTGAGTGGTTTTCTATTAAATCAAATAAATTCGAGCATGTTGTTTTCTATTAAATGGGTTTATTTAAACTACTATTTTATTTTCTGAATAAATTTTTTTTCATTTCTCACATGCAATAGATTGTATTGGTGCATTTATGTTTTGTCTTATTCTATAAATTCAGGTGATGTTAGAAAGAGATAGTGATTAACAATAACAAAATGAAGGTACCCTTTTCTTTTTCTGTCTAACTTTTGGTATCTGATCAAAGTGGTTAATAATTGGAGCCTCAGGATGTTATATATATGTAATTGACATGAAAGACATGTAAAAGAGGAGCCAATATTTATAATACTAATTGATTTCATTTATTTTGCTTCCCTTGTGTATGCCTCACTGTCATTCTTGCCATTATCTTAATGTTCTTTTTTCCAATAACACTCAGAAAAGTCATTTTAAAGGCAGGGGATCTGGAACACAGATGTGTCAGGTGTAAAGTCTCTCATCCTCAGAGACATTCAAATTGGCTAAAGGAAACCCCACCGAATGGTACAGCTGAAGATCCAGCATTTGTCCATCTGTTTGTATCCAGGTTACCTTGTGACAGTCTATTTAATTTCTGGTCCCCAGAGTGTCTCTATTTCAACAGTACATGCATATTTCTTTAATTAGAACCGCACAAGGGGAAAATTGGTAACCCCTGGAACCACGATGACCTTTAGAAGATCGTTTTTGTTTTGGTTTGACAAAAGCAATACCAGTTCTAACAAGAGGCTTTGCTCTAGTCAACTCTCAACTTTTTGGAGGGGATTTTTAGGTGTTTCCTTTTTGGCTTTGGAGGAGAAAAGGAAGAAGGAAAGAAGTTATACTTGGGATGTACCAGAGTGTGCTTGGAAAACAGGTTTAAAATATATATACCAATTTTAAAATGTTTTAAGTAAAACCTGAGCCACAACCAGAGACAGGTAGTATCCATTGATTGACCCAGACTAACTCACATAAAAGGCTGGAGAATTACAAAAGATGATGATCTGGAAAACGCCCATTGCTCACTGGGTAAGCGTGACCTTGCCCTAGTGGTTTCTGAATTAAATCAGAGAAGTTAACTTGCCAACATAAAAAAGTCACATAGTACATGGGATCTTATTTCTAAATAAAAATCCAAGTGGAATTTCTTAGCAAAATGTATTCGGGTAAGTCTACAAGGGGCAGGAACCACATTCACTTATTTATACAGTCCAGAAACATTTGCTGAGCATCTAATAGGTTTTTGGCATTATTTTAGGTTCAGAGGGTGTGTTAGTGAACCAAATGAATTCTGTGCTGTCATAAAGCTAACATCATAGTGTGTGTTGGGGGGAGGGGGCACATAGTAAACAAACCTGTTATCTGTTCTGTCCAGGGCCCAGGACCCATTAATTAGCCTTGCAGTTGGATACTGGTTCAAAGATAAATATTTATGAGGCTTTTCTGAAATTGCAAACTTTATACCTAAGGGCATCCTGATGAGCCAAAATGCAATGGACCATATATATTCATTTCAATGAAATAATGTTCATGTTAGCAATTTACTTTGAAAATTTTCCTTTCATTTTGCCCATGTCCATGTAGTACTTGATTGTAGTGTGGTGGGAAAGATACAGGATTGGGTTCTGCCAAGACACCTTTACCCAGGGGTACTTATATCCCAGTGGGGAGAGACAATGATTTCTAATTAAAAGATAATGATAGAAACAAGAGGCTGAGCCAGAGAAGGAATATTCGGGGGGTGGGAAGGAATATTGGGGGGATGGGGAGGCAGACATGTCCAAAACAATTTATTCTTGTGATCATATATAAGGATTTATTTTCATATTGGGGCAATATCCAAATGGCTTAGTTTATTCGGTGAAAGTGTCATGTTAGGATGGCATCATAGTTAAAGATTTAGTCCTTATTTGAACCAGTTTAGTCAGATCTATCCCCTCTGCTTACCCCAACCAGTCATGATACAAATACAAGCCACAAATCACAAGCAGGTGCACATTTTCCCCACTACTGGAAAAAGGAATGAATCAAACGTATCCTCTTTCTGTATGATCAGTGATGCATGGGAATAATTGGTAGATTGATGATCTGAGATTTAGCTGGTGAATCAGAACCATGAATTCTGCCAGACCTTTGGAACAAAAAGTATATTAAACGGGCTTTCTTTGCGGGTGCTGATGGCAATGGTAATGTTGAAGAGGATTATCTAAATATGTGTTTAAATATTCAAAGCTTTATGTGCTGGCATATAAGTGAACTAGTATTTCTCTTCCCTTGAGTGACCTTGAGATAGGGCTACATTTATCCCAGCTCTCATTTTATCTTCCTCTACAGTTTTCCTTCAAAACCTACAGGCTTTTAAACAAAGACCCTGTATGACTCTAATCAACATATCTGTTCCTGGGCTTCTCCCAAGATGATTTAGAGATAAGTGGCCTCAAATCTGGCTTGGTTCTGTGCTATAATCAGTTATGGTTCCTGTTGGAGGTAACAAATTCTCATCAACTTCATTCCTATTAATCATGTATCTAAATGTTGTATCATCAGAACAATTTCAAGTATTTTTTAAGGTACAACCTTGACTTCCCATCATTTGTAAATTGGTTCATAATGGCCCTGGCACTCTGCTAAAGTGCTTAACTAGTCATTATTCTTCCCTGTACTACATAGCCTTTGTGCTGCCAATAGCCCATCTTGCCTTTCTGGTGGCTCTAATCATATTACCTATAAAACAGTGATTTTTTTTTTTTTTTATAACTTTGTAGTGGTGGCAGGTAGAGTGGGTCATAGGCCATTTTTGAGAATCTGGAAAAAACTATGAACTTTTTCCACACACAAAAATTACACATGCACATATGGTTTTGCATACATTTTCAGGGGATTTATAGTCTCATGAAGCCCATCCATAGGCCTCAGATTGCAAGGTCTTGGCATCAAGATTATATGATTCACAAACACATTTAACTGAAATAAACTCTACCTGTGCCTACTGTTAAAAACCTGAGACAAATTAAATTTAACAGAGTTTAACTGAGCAAAGAACAATTTGCAAATTGAACCAGAATAGGTTGAGAGAGACTCCATTGCTGTAGGGTGGTCGAAGAAAATTTACGGACAGAAAAAGGAAAGTGACGTGACATATGGAAAATGAAGTGAGGTGCAGAAACAGCTGGATTGGTCACAGCTTGGTGTTTGCCTTATTTGAGCACGGTTTGAACAGTTGGCCGCTTGTGATTGGCCCAAACTCAGTGATTGGCACAAGAGTAAGTTACAGCCTGTTTACACATCCAGTTAGGCTACAGTTCACTATATATGGAGAAAACTTTAGGCCAAACTTAAAATGTGTAAGGAGGCAGCTTTAGGTTAAACTTAATTTAACACTACTTATAAACTCATGGATATTATAATATTTTTTAAACTATTAAGAGACTGTCTGTATTTCTGTTTTTTTCCTTTCTTTGAATTTCTCTTTGAATTTTTTCACCTGCTTTGAAAGACATGATTCTTCATTAAGTTACCCACAGTGGGCCAGGTGAGGTGGCTCCCGCCTGTGATCCTAGCGCTCTGAGAAGCCCAGGTGGGAGGATTGCTTTGAGCTCAGGAGTTGGAGACCAGCCTGAATAAGAGCGAGACCCCATCTCTACAAAAAAAAAAAAAAAAGAAATTGAAAAGTTAGGTGGGCGAGGTGGCGCACACCTGTAGTCCCAGCTACTCGGGAGGCTGGATTGCTTGAACCCAGGAGTTTGATCCTGCAGTGAGCTATGATGATGCCACTGTACCCTGGGTGACAGAGCAAAACTCTGTCTCAGGGAAAAAATAAAAAAAAACCAGCCACGGGGACAAGTATATAGAATTTGAATAAAGTGTTTGTGGTATGTTTTTATGATTTATAAATTTTCTTTCTTTTCTTTTCTTTTCTTTTCTTTCTTTCTTTCTTTCTTTCTTTCTTTCTTTCTTTCTTTCTTTCTTTCCTTCCTTCCTTCCTTCCTTCCTTCCTTTCCTTCCTTTCCTTCCTTTCTTTCACTTAAAGGAGAATTTTTTAACGTAATCCACACTTGACACAACCATACATTTAGCTAAGGATAGTGTGAACATTCTTAGTTCCAATGATATTTAATTTGTATATGGTACTTTCTCTTCCATCTGTTTGTTGTTGATTTCCAGGCACTTAAAACAGGGAATAGTGTTTAAGTTCAAATATATTTATTTGCTAAATTTACAATGGTTAATGTTATAAATTCCATGATAGAAGGGATTGTATCCATTTTATTTTCTGCTATATCTATTCACAGAGCTCAGTACGTTGCCTGGCAGACAGAAGGTGCTCAAGAAAGTGTGTAGAATGGATAATGAGGCATGAAAAGCATGTACTTTGGAAAAAGCTTAATGCTGTGACAAGTCATTTAATCATCCTAATCCTGCAAGCTTCTTAAATGTTCATCCATTTTTCTCTAAGTCATGTGCTAATTCTTTACTAATTCTGGCTGAATGGTGATTATAGTGACAGGTATCCCAAGGGAGAAAGGCCAGTCAAAATAACAAAATATTTTTGGAGGAATACAATTTTATTTTATTCAAGCACAGAAATTCCAACTAAACAAAAACTGTTTCTAAGTAGAAGTTCTTTGATTGTATTTAAGAAATAGGTAGTAGTAATTGATTACTTTTTTTTCTTCCATTGGTATTTACAAAGTACAGTTGACCCTCGAACAACACAGGTTTGAACTACATGAGTCCACTTATATGCAGATTTTTTTCGACTAAACGAGGATTAAAAATATTCATGTTTACATGATAAGAAACCCGTGTGTATGGAGGACTGACTTTTCCTACACATGGGTTCCTCAGGGCTGACTGTGAGACTTGAGTATTTGTGGATTTTTGTATACGAGGTGGGTCCTGGAACCAATCCCCCATGTATACCGAGGGGCAATTTTACTTAAAATTAATTCTCTCAACTAGGTTAAACATAGTCCTAAAAAATAGAATTTCAGAATTAGAAGAAGCCTTAGAAACTATGTAGTTCGAGCTTTCACCCATCGGAAATCCTTTGACAATACCCCTTTGCAATGACAGAACATGCTATTTTTGTAGGCAGGCTATCCCATTGTTGCAAGGTGCTTCCTCAAAATTAGCTCACATCCTGCCTCCCTGTAATTTTCTTGTATTCGGTCATAATTAAGCCTCTGTAGCCATACAAAATAAATTTACTTTCTCTTCCATGTGGAAGTGCTTTATGTATTTCATGACATCAAATGGATGTCATAGACCCACTATTGGCCTACAACCACCTGGTGTTTGGAAAATTTCAAGCCAGGAATCAGGTAGAAGAAGCCATTTGGAGAATAGAGATTACATCTACAGTTTTCTCTCTGATCTGACCTCTCTCTAGGGAATCACCTCCCAGGACTCATTGATCATGAGGATGTGGATATGGAATCATGCTGACAAACATTCCTGCATAGTTGACACTGGATATTCCCTTTGTAGACCATGACCACCAGTCATTTTATTTATTGTGTTTTCTTTTTTCCTTGTACATATATTGAAAAGCAAACTTTAACAGTGTCCTGTTCTGAATTATTAAAAGTTCCAATCTAGATTTTTTTGGTAAAGATTATATAAGATTACCATTTAGCCATTTGCTAAAGAGGTAAAATTATTTTTCTTTGTGGTTGGAGTTGAGTATAGCAGGTGAATCAAGGTGACTATGCCACTGGAATGGGCCAGAAATTTTATATGTGGAAACCATTCTCTTCATCTTAGTTCTCATTACAGATGTCTAGGCAGGCTATGTTTGTGTCATGATGTAGGTGTGAACTGTATTAATTTCCTATAAATACCAGAAAAACATTCCTTTGGTAACAAATACAACCAGGCAACATACCAGAGATTAAGTATTTTTCCCAAACTGATCAGGCATTGCTTTAAGGTTCTGCCAGAAGGGCATTACCTCATATAATAATGAGCATATCCCTCCCCTCTATAGCCTTTGATATTTTTCCCAGAAATATTGTTGAGAGTTGGAAATCAATTACAATATAGCAAAAAGCTATGAGCATCAGCTAAAGCTTCATCTTTGCCTTCTTTTTTCTCTCTGAAAAATTGAGTTTGGTGATATTCCTTCAGTTTTTACGTGTGTGCTATAGAGACTCCCAAAAGAGCAAGCAAGGAAAGGAATTTAATTGCTAGATGCACTTGAGTAGATCTTGGATAAGAACAGGGTTATCACTGAAATTATAAAGCAGTGAGAAATCAATATTTTTTTTTTTTCCCAACCAGTGGTTTCAATATTTGGAAGACTGACAGCCTTGGAGACAGGCTTTTTGATTCCAGCAAAAGAAGAAATGTATTGCTAACTGCCTCCCCAAAGACTGTCAACCAAATATTTGTTCAGTGTATTTATCATGGTTTATTGTTTTACTTTATGTGTAGGTATCTGCTTTATATCCTAAGTCACGTGACTGAGGACCATCAGTGGCTAGTTGGAACGTGAGTTATATATGGTGATTTTGTAGGATAATAGATTTTAGGATTGGAAGAAACAGATCTTTTCAGTTTCCAAACATGTTAGGCTAAAAAAATTTTACACTTGGAGGAGTAAAGTGTCTTGTCCAAAGTCACACAGCTGATTTATGGGAAACAGTGATAGAACTCTTTATATAACCCTATTTAGAAGTCCTTATCCAAAAAAATCGGGAAGGGCCACCAAAATAATTTCTTAGGTTTTTATACCAAATTTGAACCTTGCCAAATAAGTTGTATTAAACTAAGGACTTCTTGTGTGTAGGCCATTCGTTGGTGTCTTTAATAGCAGTGTTAACTTTTAGGTCAAGAGGATACCACAAGGAAAACTCAAACTAAAATGCTTCGTTCTGGAAGAGACAAAATGATGAAAACAAGTTTTTATTGAGAATTTTAAAAATAAGTAAGCAAAAACTACAAATACTAATAGGAGACAGCCAACTTCCAGAGTGAACATACATATTCAGTTTAATCTCCTAGAGTTCATTCCATTTAGAAATATGGGAAATTTTACAACACATATAGTACATAGATTTTTTTTATGACGATGCATTATGATTTGGTATGTATACTTACAACTAAATTGAAATAATCCAAAGGAGTATGTTATCCATCTCCAATTTCTTCTACTTAAGTAAGTTGTACTAACCCCTTATGAGTGCCTATAGAAGGGATCTGATAGAATTGTTGATCCTCATTTTTGTGTCTCTGCGCTTCTTCCAGGCAAGTTTTGCTGAGCTATCGCCTTTGTTTCAAGACCATTATTGCTCAGCCTTAGTTAATTATTTTATACATTTGTTCAAAAATTGGTCTGTAAGTGTTATGATTTCTTCTCACTCTTCCCTCTTCCTAGTCCCCTTTACTACTCTGTCACAACCACTTACCTTCCACCGACATCAACAACATGATGTGTATGCTTACACAACTTTCTAAACACATAAGCTAGTATGATACATATAAGTCATTATTTTAAAAAATTATTTTATAGTGTTATGAGGTGTGGCTGTATCACAATTTATTCAACCATTTCCTTAGTGTTTACTGATTGTATGCATTTGACAATTTTGCTGACCCACCTTGATCTTCTGCCCCAGATTCTATATATTTTCTACCCTGATTAACCCACTTCTTCTACCACTTGCTTCTAGTTTGCCTTGCATTGCCCTCTAGTGATTTCTTGTATTTAGGCTTTAGTTCTATAAATTAATTGTCTGCTTCTTGAGGACACACATGTATTTTGTCTCATATTAGCCATAGTATAAAACAAAATGTGTCCACAAAACAAGAGTGTCGGGTTGATAATTTGGCCGTGGTAGAATAGAAGTTTTAGAGCTGCAAGTCTAGACTAGGGAAGGGTAGAAGATTCTTAGAGCTTTAAACTTTTCTATTATATTGTTATTTCTGCCAAATATTTAATTTTTTTTTTCTAAACCCAAGGGTATATGTCTTCTATGAAGATGTTTAGTTCTGTGGATTTTCGTTTTCCTCCTGTAAGTTATGGTGTCTTATGTCGATTGCTGGGGCTATAACAAAATACCTTAGGCTGGTAATTTTAAAACAACAGAAATTTATTGTTCCCAATTCTGGAGGCTTGGAAGTCTGAGATCAGGGCACCAGCTGATTCTTTGTCTGGTGAAGGCTTGCACTCAGCTTCATAGAGGGTGCCTTGTTGCTGAATCCTCACATGGTGAAAGAAGCAAAGAGGGATGAACTTGCTCCCTCAAGTGCTTTAATAAGGGCACTAATCTAATCAGTGATGGCTGAGCCCGCATGGCTTAATCACCTCCCAAAGGCCTCATCTTTTAATACCATCACCTTGGGATTTAAGTTCCAACATGTAAATTTTGGAGGGACATATACGTTCAAATCATAGGGTATGGCTCCCTCCCAGATCTTTGATTGATAATTTTGTCTCATCCTGCTGCTGACTCGTAGCCAGCATGGTTGATTTATTGGCAGACTAGAAAGACCTCAGGGGTTTTAGACCCGGGTCATTCCTAATCTCTGGTCACTCTGGATTTGCTGTTAAGATTTGAGGCCAGGAGATATCTCTGAGCCCCAGATCAGTTATTTCCTAAGTTACATATTGAAGATGGCTGGGATTAAAGAGTTCCTTAGTTTGCAACCCAGTACCACAAGCCTATTGAAAACTAGGTGATCCTTCTTGACTGTTTTTGATCTAGATGCCCTCACCATCCACCAGGGCCAAGTTCATCAAAGCTTAGGGAACTACTCTGTTTAGAATCCTTCAGTGGTTCTCCAGCTTATCCAGATTAAAGTGCAAGTTGATTAGCATGAAAAACAAGGCCCCACATCATCTCTTCTCATCCTATATATATATATATGTATTCAGCTTAATTTCTTATGACTCCTGCTGGTGGTGGTGATGATGGTGATAGTCCTTGTGATAATAATTAATATTTATTGAGCATTTCCTATATGCAAGATGCATGTATTTTCTATTTGAATCTTCACCAAACTCCTATAATATACTTATTTTGTTATGCCCATTTTAAAGATGACTAAATCAAGCTTCAAATGTGTTAAGTAACATGATATCACAGAACTATTAAGTGAGAGAACTAGGAATGTTTGGCTAAAAAATCCATGTTCTTAACCACTACTCCAGTGCTTCTCAAATATTATTGTGCATAATAATCACCTGGACTGCTTTAAAAAAAAAAAAAGAAAGAAAAACCTGATTTTTCAGACCTAACCCAAGAGATTCTGATTGAATAGGTCTTGGTTTAGGGCCAAGCAATATGCATGTTTACTTAGCACCTCCAGGTGATTCTGATGTACAGTCCTCAATTTGGGAACTACTGTCCTACACCAGTGCCTCTCAGAATTTAATATGCATATGAATCAAATCACCTGGTGACCTTGTTAAACTGCAGATACAGTAGGTCTGAGGTGGGGCCTGATTTTCATCATTTCTAATAAGCTCCCAGAGGGTGCAAATATTATTGGTCTACAGATCACTCTTGATGTAGAAGTCCTACATTACATGCCATAGTCAGTGGATTAAGATAAAATGCAAGTTTAGCATAAATATGGGGGTTAATTTCAGTTGCAAGTATGTTACACAAATAGATATAGCCCAGAAAACTCACATGCAAATCTTATTTCTGTTACTTGAATTCCATTTTCACATTGACTTTCAGGATCATTTCAGAGTACTACAATTATTTATTTCTAATAGATCTCTAGTAGACTACCACTTCAACTTTATCAGTCAAGTACTTAATAAGGAATGAGCTCTTGAACACATATTCAAGTACTCTAGAAGGAAGAGCTTACTAGATATAGAAAGCCTGAGGTGAGTCCTTTCTTAAAGTCAATGATCTTTTTGTTATGTAAATAAGAAATTTAAAAAGAGGAGAAGAAAATCTTGGATTCCTAGATCTGAAAAGGACTGGAGAAACAATTTCTTTTTTTCTTTTCTTTTCTTTTCTTTTTTTTTTTTTTTTGAGAAAGAATCTCCCTCTGTCACCCTGGGTAGAGTGAGGTAGAGTGAGGTGGCATCATCATAGCTCACTGCAGCCTCAAACTCCTGGGTTCAAGCAATCCTCCTGCCTCAGCCTCCAGAGTAGCTGGGACTACTTTTTCTTTCTTTGTTTTTTTTTAATAGAGTCTTGCTCTTGCTCAGGTCTTGTTCTTGCTCAGGCTGGTCTCCAACTCCTGAGCTTAAGCGATTCTCCTGCCTGGTCCTCCCAGAGTGCTAGGATTACAGGCATGAGCCCCAAGGACTAACAATTTCATTTCGACCTTTAGTTTTATAGATAACAAAAGAAAGGAAAGATAGTGTGACTAAATTCACACTGGAGATTAGTGGCATAGCTGGAAGTCAAACCCTATTCTGGTTGGAGTTTTTATTTATTTGTCCTTGTTAGTTGATTGTTTTTGTTTTCAAAGAATATCCTGAATTCTATCTTAGATGAAGTGTTGGAGAGCTATATTTTTACAGCTGCATTTAAAAGGAAAGGGCCCAACAGTTAGAACTATTTGCCCTAATTAAATATGACTCTAGACCATGTTAGAAAGCTTTTTTTTAATCTGTAAAAGGGAAAGTAGTAAATATTTTAGACTTGGTGGGCTGTGCAGTCTCTGTCACAACTACTCAATGGCTGCTCTACTATGGAAACGGCCATATATAATTATATATGTAATATATATCAGTATATAAACAAATATGCATGGCTGCGGACACTGAATTTTGAATTTTGTATAATTTTCACATATCAAGAAACATTGTTTTGATTTCTGAAAAATCATTTTAAACTCTAAAAACCATTTTTTGTACCTAGGCCAATACAATAACAGGCAGCAGACTAGATTTGGTCCTAGGGCCATAATTTGCTGATCCCTCCTGTAAATTAGTTTAGTTTTTCTAAATTCTAATACAATCTTTCCTCAAGTTGAGCAGATATTCTTAGACTATCACATAGAAAACATTTAAAGTTCAATGGTAGGATTAGTGGTATTACATGTATTTTGTTTACTAGGAACAGATAATGGAAAGAGGTACACACTAGCTTATGAGTGGACGTCTCTGCTTTGCTAAAGTATTTCTAATCTCTAGGAAGGAAAAGAAAAGCCCATGTGGGTAGGCAAACTATAAAACAATTTATATCATGATAGTCACACTAGTCTTTCTGACTAAAGGGTCATTGCAATTCTGTTAAAGCAGTCTGTGGTCTGGCTGCCATGCTCTATGTTACTCTCTGGTGGGGAGGATGGGAAATTTGCTGAAGTTTTAATGTGGCCTATTCCTTTAATTCATGGCAAGGAGGCAGGAAAATGACAATAATTTGAACGCAACTGATATATAGATGGCACTTGGTCAAATACCAAAGGTTTCAAGGAAAGTCCTTTTGGTTCATTGTGAGATCACACCAAAGTACCAAGAAAAAAAGGAAAATGTCATATTAGCATAGTTGTTTTGCAAATGTCAGCTATAACAATGCTCAGGTGACAAAGCTGGTGCTTTGCCATTTATTTATTTATTTTAATCTAAGGAAAATCACAGTTGGAAATTGAACCAGAATGTAGTCAAATGCCATTAGTTCTTTTAAGCTTTATTCAAAATGGTGGGTAGGTTGTGTTCTCTCAAAAAGGTTCAGTAAGATAATTTTCAGAATTTAAAAGTAGGTAAGGGTCTTTATGATAATAGTAATGAACAATTTAGAATTCAGGGTTCTTTTAAGAAAAATAGGTTTCCAAAGAAAAAACACAAGCTCACATTTAACCACTCCAGCATGATAATTTCACAGATTGCCCAGCCTTGGGATAACCAGCTGCAATAGATAGATGGCCAAGAAAAAGGGATGATGTGGTTGGCTGGCTTCCCATACTACTTCCTTTCCCAAACCAATGACTTTTCCTTAAAAAAGTTATCTTATGAGAAAACTTAGAAAAAGATTCTTCCTGGGAATATATATAAAAGAAAGAATTAAAATCTCAGATTATTTTCTAAGAAGAGGTCATGTTGTTTCTTGTAGTCCATATATTGTGATTAAAGGAGAGAGAAGACATTTTTGGGCAATCACACTAGAGGGAGAAGTATACAATTTGAAGTTTCTTGGGTTCTTAGAGATGGAACTTCATTGAAATCAATATGGGAAAAAGCAGAGTAGAAAGTGCTTTTCTGAAGATAGGAAACTTGAATCAGCTAAAAGTGTGATATGTCTGTAGAGTTCCTTGTGGAGTTGATGTTTATTCAATAAAAATATTTCTGTGCAGTAACATTGCTCTGCTCTCCCTATTTCACTGGCAACAGTTGAGTTTCAGAATCACCACCATTGTTTCTTTTCCTTTATAGTATCCACACTTTCATAAATCTGAAGATATCAGTAATTACCTAAAAATCTACAAAAATATTGAAGTGGAGGTAGATTTCATTGTGCCCAGTAAACACATTATTGGAAATATTGTGTGTAAATAGAACCCCTGAATAAAATTCTATTTCCTCCACATGATTTTGGAGAGATATGTAACATTGTTTTTATTATCTTTAATAGGCTGTTGTTAATAACTCTTTAGCATTGTTTCTTTTCCCTCTTCCTAACTTTTGTCAAATGGCAAGTTATAAACAAAGATTTAAATGTATTTGCAACTTAAGAGAATTTAACATTAATATTTTCTGTATGGAAAAAACAATTTTTATACAAATAACTATCTCAATTTATCTGCTCTTAATATTAATATTTTAAGCAATGGATTCTGTGTGTGTGTATACGCCCCCAAGTGTCTTTCAAATAAATTTGCTCTTGGGTCCAATAATAAAGATAATTACAAATTATATATTTTTTGTTTTAGTTTGGGGTACTATAAGAAAATACCTTCGACTGGGTAATTTATAAATAACAGAAATTTATTGCTCACAGTTCTGGAAGCTAGAAAGTTCCAGATCAGGGTGCCAGCAGATTTCGGGTCTAGTGAGGGCTTATTCCTCATAGATGGGGCCGCCTTTTTGTCCTCACATGGCAGAAGGGTCAAACAAACTCCCTCAGACCACTTTGATACTGGCACTAATTCCATTCATGAGGGCTCCACCCTCATGACTTAATCACCATCCAAAGGCCCCACCTCTTAATTCCATCACCTTGGAGACTAGGTTTCAACATGACTTTTGAGGGGGCAGCAACATTCAGACCATAGCATGTTTCTAGCACACCACCACAGAAAGACCAGCAGATGCTTTCTCATTAGAAAATGAGACTTTCTACCACTTTTCTATTTCTGTGAGACATATTATAGCTTTGTGTTTATAACATCGTCTTGCTAATCTTAGACTGAATTTTATTTCCATTTTCTTGTTGACTTTTTCAGCTTGGGTGATTTATTATGCCACAGACTGCTTTTATTATCTGTAAACATTTACCTGTGATGCCAGAACAATTCAAAGTTGATTTAGTCATATTAATTATCAGAAAATTTCAGTTAGCAAATTAAATTCAACCTCTTTTTTGATGGAATTAGCCAATGGCTTGAATGAAATTTCTGGTCAGATAAATAAAAATTGTAGAACCAGTAGTTTCATGAAGATACAGCCATACTATGGGCTTCTACTCCACCCCATGTTATTGAACCAGTATAATGTGTTGTGTAATCATTCATTCATTCAACAAATATTTATTGATTGCCTATTATGTGTTGAGCACTGTCCTAAACTATAGAGATACAAGGAGGAATAAGGCAGTGTCCCTTTCTTTAGTGTGTTTACACACAGAATTATTCAAGGGTAGTCACTTAGCTTTTCCCAGTCTGATATCAACATTGTGATTTTACTATCCAAGTAGGGTTCATCTAGTTCAGATATTTAATACTGTCTACAGGGGTTAGATATCTGACAGGCAGGAGAGGCTTTATGAACAATAAAAGGAAGATTTGGTAATTATGGAGCCCCAGATTCTGTAATGAGAACTGTATACATTGTCCAAAGCTATACAATGCTCATATCAGCCTCCATTTATTCTTCAGGAAGGAGCTAGGGCTAGTCCTGGCCATTATGGATCTTGTGTGTTTCCTATATCCGTACCCAATCCCACTGAGTCTGATCTCTGCCTTTTTTTCTTGTAAGACCCTTCATTCTAATACTTAGTCTTTGGTCCATAACTCCAGAAATTACTGTAAAATTTCTATACCCCTGCACCTCCAACTAGAGTTTGCTATCTCTCTAGTCTCATTACATGAACCAAAGTTATTCTGCTGGTGGCGACCAAGATGGGTCAGAAAAAAAGAGGGGCGCAACTTTGGAAAAGTCGTATCTTACTTGGATTCAGAGCTTAGAAAAAGGACCTCCTCTTGCTCCACTGCTATTTTCCCATGTCATCTTCTGGGTAACACAATCAAACATCCCCAGGTAATGGTAGTTACAATTTAATATAATATATTTAATAAGTATGTCTTGCTACACCTTATGGGATACACTAGCATGAGGAATCTCTTCCTCTTCCTTTTATTTCAATTGTTCTCAGGAATTTGTTGCCGTTGGTGACTGGTAGTTCAGTAGTAGTTAGAGTTGCCCTTAAATGATGTGATGTATTTGTAAGATTCCCCCACAAATACGTATGTTACTGTTATTTAGTTTTATTTTTTTCAAAGGCTGGCAAAACACCAAAATTAGTTGGTTGTTTATCTAGATTAAAATAAAAGAATTTCAAAAGAAAATCTTTATGCTATCTAGCCATTTCATTATCCATTTGAAGGCTACATGATAGGGAAAGACTTACTTTGCCATAGTACAGATAATTGCTAACTATATATTTTTGACATTACTAATACATGAAAGTAGAGCTAGAGTGGAGAATTAAACTGTAAGGTCCTTGGGAATATGAGCTGTATCTTATATCTTATCCCTAGTAACTGCACAGTGTTGGGCACACAAATGCTCAAAAATTATTTGACGATTTAAAAATATCAAAATAATTAAGTTGATAATTGGTTCCTGCTCTACTTTAGGGAAATCTCCACCTTTCCTAGTCTCCACAAGGAGATATTTTATGCAGATGGCCAGATCTCCTTAAAGACAATCGCATTTGTACACTGTGTCAGGCGGGGTTTTGGGTTTTTAATTACTGGTGGTGGTTCTGCTCTACTGAAACCTTAAGCAGAGGTTCTAAAAACACAAGCTTTGGATTTGGAACTAACTCTACGTTTTAGCACTTTCTTGGGATTGCCACCACAGTGAGACATGAGAGAGAAAAGAGTTCCACAGAGGGCCTAGAAGGCGGTATCATCAGCTTTAATGGAATCAGCTCTGTGTATGTCAAATAAAGCGTGGAATTAAGACTAATCGCGAGCATCAAAGAGGATAGTGTTTTGTGACTTCGAGCATTATCGAATGTATTCAAGTGTTAACAAGATGATTATTCATTGCACCTGAATATGCATCCAGGTTAATGTTTTTTTATTGAAAGGAGATTTCATTAGGATAGTGTTTATTCACATTGATCCAGCTGGCTTCAGAATATGGTATATATTTTTCTGCAACAAAGTACCATGATAAGGCCCAGGCTTATATTAGATTTTCCCTGGTATTAATTTTGCTTACTTTGACCTTTATTGTCTGCTCCACCTAAACCCTCTTTTCTAGACAGTTGCAAATGGATGCTGTATAAAATATCCTCCACATTGGAATGTGCAAATGTGATCATATTTTCTGTTACTCTTTGCTATGTGCAATGCACAAATGCTGTGGAATAAATGAGTACTTAAATGACTGTATTGAGTCACACTGTTAAGGAGGGTGTGCTCAGGGTGTCTGTTTATATGCACGAATTGACCCTAAAGAGTGTTATAATTTACTCATGGTGTGTGTATTTGGGTTCTTTTGAAGAATGGAAGCCATCATCTGAAAATTACAGTATTATCTCAATATTTTAGTTTACAGTTTGTAACAATAACATAATTTCCCATTTTCTTCTAACTCCTCCTCATTGTATCTCTGACTTTTTGCATCACAGAATAAAACAGAGTAGCAAGAGATTAGAGGAGCAGGAATAGAGAATGGGCAGGACTAATGTGGGAAAATTTTCTAGAGAAGTCAACTTCAAGGTTAGTTTGTTATGATGAGAGGAATATGGGTGAGGGGGCAGTAGAGCCAAATTAGAAAGCCAGAGTGACCACAAAACTCTTTTTGTGTGAACAAGTGAGAACACCAGTGGTATTTAATGACAAAGCAAGAAACAAAAGCACAAATAGGCATCTGTTTTGCCCTCCTGGAAAGGTCAAATACATCTCTATAACGGTTTCCACTGGAAGAATAAATTAGGCTGTATATTTCAGTCAAGGTGATTGAGGGCTTCTTCTTTTTATTTTGTTTTGGGTTGTTTTGGGCTGGGATTTTTAACTAAATTCACCTGGCTGATTTAGTGATTAAACTCTCAGGTATTGTAGTGTCATTTTCTATGTGAAATTAGTTGTTGTACTCCCGTGAAAATACAATCTACTCATGGGCAAGGATGATGTGATGCAGTTGTTCCCAGTAAGTCCTTGTTGAGTTAAAAGGTGGCTGCCTGCCTGTGCTTAGTCAGATAATTCTAGTCTAAGATAATTCTATCTTAGTCAGATAATTCTAGCCACTAGAATTAAGTCTTCCTTTACATCCTTTCCAAATGCCTCAACTGACCAGAAAATCCACTCAGAAGTTTCAAATGTCACTTTGCAGGAATTAAGGCATTAGTTTTTATTTTTTTTCAGTCTTTCAGTCAATAACAGAGCACCTGCCAGTTTTGAGGCACTATTAGTAGGCCTTGTGGAGTTTATGAGGTTAAATTAGGCACTTCCTGCCCTCAAAATGTGTATAATCCAATAAGATATAATTTCTAAAAAAGTTGAAAATGAAAATCACCAAAAGAGAGGTAAAAGCAAGGTGCTATGAGACATTAGAGGAAGAAAGAACTCCTTTGGGGCTGGAGAACTGGAAGGGTGGCTATTTATTGAGTACCTACTATTTGCCAGGTTTTTAACCCATGTAACCCCACTGTTATGCTCCACCATGCCTGAAAGGTTCATTCTGTTATAAAAACAATACATTTTCAGTACTAACTAAATATGAATACTCTTAGAGTCCAGAGGGTGGTGTACAGTATTTCTTGACTTTGTAGTCTATAGAAAGTCAGCCTCAAACTGGCACTTGGGAATACCTTCCCTCTTCCCCTTTCCACCTCTCTGCCCTCTCCCTGGAGTCTTGGCTCCATCCTGCTAGTGGCCCATATGGTGGAAGCCTGTGAGACTGTCCTTCCTGGATCCATGCTGGTTCTTTTTAGACTTCCACCGAGATGAGGTTAAATGCTTTTAGATTCTTGATAGTGGAGCAGCTATAAAGACAAATATTATAAATCACTCTGTTGCTAATGCTAATAATTTCTTGTGTATAACTTCGCCTTAAGGTGCTAAAAAGAACCCTCAGAATACATAAGGGGTAAGGTGGGAAGAACTATAGAGGCGCAGCACTTCTTCCTGCTCCTTCTCTCAACCCTCTCATACTCGCATTGTCTCATCTAATCAGAAAAGATTATATGGAGGACATCAAGGCATTTAGATATTGAATATTGGAAGAGGACACTGTGTACAAGGACAAATTCAAGTGCCAGATTTTTTTTTTTTTGCTGTTGTCTCTGCTTGTTTTTGTGTTGTTCAATCAAGCATATTATACAAAATAAGTCATATGTAGATTGAATTCTGAATAGTGAGTAGTTAAGTTTGAGGAAGGGAAGGGACTATGGAAGGGAGCAAGGGGACATAAAGCTGGAGAGGTTGGTAGGGAGAGACTAGGTTAGGGAGGGTCCCAAATGCCAAGTAAGTGTTTTTTTCTTAGTTCTGGCTGCTATAACAAAATATCACAGAGCGCATAGCATATAAACAGCAGAAATTTATTTCTCAGAGTTCTACAGGCTGGGAGTCCGCGACCAGGGTCCCAGCGTGGCTGGTTACCTGTATAGTTGGGTTCTTGTGAGGGCTCCATTCAGGGTTGTAAACTGCTCATTTCTCATTGTATATTCATGTGGTAGAAAGAGTTCAAGCTACCTGTCTTGTCTCTTCTTATAATGGCACTCATCTCCTTATTGAGGGCTCCACCCTCATGACCTAATCACCTCCTAAAGGCCTCACTTCCATACTACCTAATTTTGATTAGGGTTGGAACATATAAATTTTGAGGGTACACAGATATTCAGTCCATTGTAGGTGGGAGATTATTTGGGAGAAAACAAGGAGCCAAATTGTCATCTAATGTGACTTCAGCTGTTTAAACATGAAACATATTGTTTGCTCTCTCTTTTGATGGACTGAACTCATCTTCACACAGACAGGTGTCATCTAGCACAATGGTATAAGAGGATGTGTAGTAGGGCTGCCTACTTGATTCATTCCATTATCATCAGGAACCAAATGGTTCAAGTATTTTAAGGTGAAGAGGGCACAAAAAAAAAAATAAATAAAATTAACAACTTCTGACCTTAGGAAGTTGTAGTTTAATTGTAGAATAGGTTGCGGTCACATGTAACATGAGCAAAGAACACCGTAACAGAAAATACTACTGAAATCTCAGTAGGCACTCTCCTTTTCCCTTGCTATTGCAACCCCATATTTGTGGTTGGCAGTAACCTGCCTTCTCCTATTCACCTGTGGCTAAGGTGGCTCTGTGACAGACTTCTGCCCAATGGCAAGTATGCTGAAATTACACACTACTTCTTCCTGCTTTCCTTCCCTTCTTGACTAGAATGCAGACAGGCTGGAAGTGGAGCAACTATCCTGGGACCACAAAGTGACAAGCACAAAGGTGACTGTAGAATATTAGAGATAGAGTAAAAGGATATAGTGAACTTGGAATGTAGATGACATTGTAAAGCAACCATAGGAGCCCTGGGCTATTTATCTCTGGCCTTTTTGTTATGTAGGAGGGAAAAAAAACCCTACCCATTTGCTTCTGAGACTGAGGTTGGGTTTTCTATTGCTACTCAAAGCCAAAGGCAAACCCAGTTGATACAATACTCATGGAGTAGCCTATCCCAGAGTGCAAATGAATATGTAAATGCAAAGACCCTAAGGAGACTTTATGGAAGAGTTTTTAAACTAGGTGTTTGAAGGATTAAAGGAGTAATTTCAGATGTTCAAGAGCAAACGTTAATGCAGGGTTGTAACCTAAAATTATGTTCATGAGAGGAAAGTATTTAAAGAAAGGCATTGGTAGAGTAAATTAGTATTAGAGGAGTAAGAAGTGGCTGTGGGTGTGTGGAGAGGAGGTGCAAATGTTGGGGAGGAGCATCTGAAGTCATGGGGCCCAAACAGTAATTGGAAAGTCCTCCAACCTCATCATCCCTAAAGGAGGTTGCAAGAGAGTGACCCAGCAAGAGTGGGAGCCCCTTCGCTGCGTTCACATCCTTATTTATTCTGATAAATGAATCTATAATGTGTCTCAGGCCAAGCCTAAATGAACGCCATTCTTTTTCATTAGTAAGTTCTTTAAAATCAATAATGTTTTCTTTAAGGGAAGGTTTTAGATGTTACTAATTTAAATCTCATTAACTTTTCACTTTATTTCCCAGGGTTCAATCTAAGCTACATCTTTCATTTAGATTTTAAGCTACAGGCTATATGTAATTCTATTAAAATACCCTAGGTAGACAGGAAGGAGTATTTGAAACTCATAGGTAAGCATTAGTTTAGAAGGCTTTGAGTGTTACGAGTCTTTGAATGAGGTTTATCTTTATAGGTCACTTAAGCGATGTCAAGTAGAAATAACTTGTGGTATTATTGATAGTATGAGAGAGAGGTGGAAGGAGTGGGGGGCAGTGAGAGGGAATCTTTTTCCCATCCTAAGTTTCCAGCTCTAGATAAATTTGGGTACAATTTTTTATGTATTGTGCCTAAGGCAGGCTACTATGTCCCAGAGAAATAAAACCTCATCCCGTCATTTTGGATGCAGTACTTCAGAACACTTTTTTTTAAATAGGGCCCCAAAATGACATTATAAAGGATATGCAGCTTAAGGCAAGCTGTCATTGAGACTATAAATTTAGTACAGTTTTCCCCAAAGGTGGTTGGCTGCAAGTGTAATGTTGGTACCTTATTATTTTCCTTGCATAAAATTAACATATCACAACCAATGGTTATTTTCAATTATGTGGCATCAAATGAGTCTTAAAAGAGATTGGAATAAGGTCTGTGGTAGCTTTGGAGAATTCCTGCAATTGACAGTTTGACACAGCATGGCTTCAGATTATGTCAAATCTGACAAAAGCATGTGTAGTCTGCTTGGAAGGAGGGATTCTTTTCAATTTCTGCTTGTTGGAAATATTTGCCATGAAGTAATAATAATGCCTTTAATATGCAAATGATTATAATTGCATTTATTACACTGTCAAATGCAAGCTAAAATACTGGCTCTTTGTTTTACAACCCAGCACATCACACAAAATAAGAGAAATGACTGCGTTCATCATAGAGTTCATAAGAGTAAGAACAAATTCTCTTTTCTCTGAAGTTGCTTTCATATTCTCTCGGATATGTTCTTTTCCCCCAACCCTGAAGAAAAAAATAAAAGAATTTGGCAGGATCACTGAAGGATTCTGACATTCAGATTTTCTCCTTCGTCCTGATCTCTATCCCAATAGTCCTATATGGGCACAACACTCTTGCTAAGACAAACTGCTCCTTTAAAGGGGACTTCACAGTAAAGTACCCCACATAACTACCTTCATTCTTATCCACTGTTTGATCTTATTGCATTTTGTTTTATTTCCCGGTGTCTCAGTTTTTCCTTGTCACTTAAACAGGAATAATGATTTGTCCCATTCATTTTTCCAGCAACCTCCACTTCATTCACCTGGGCTCATTTCATAAGCCAACAGTCCCTGAAGCATCCTCATCTTCCCCTTCTTGCTGGAGAGGCGCTGCCTGGATGCTCTGGTCTTTCCACCATTAGGCATGTGCAGGGTGTGGAGTGGGAGGAGATGGAGGGGACAGAGTCCCTCCCCAGCTTCAGTGAAGTTTGTTTAAATCTATGGCTTTCTGAGGACATTTCCAGTATGTGGGTCTTCTTTATTTTCTCCCATAGACCCTTTTATTCAGAGCATTAAATACTTAGTTCTCTTGGTGTTCAACTTGAACTCAAAAGATTACAGTCAGATTCTCCTTTCCACAGATGGTTATGGGGGGTTGTGGATCTATTGTCTTTCCTCTGTTTTGTCGCCTCTCCCATTTGCTCCTGCCAACCTTTCCAGTGCCCATGGCTGCTCTTCCTTCTCGGGTTGGTGGAAGCAGCCTCTTATTGACACCAGTGCTTCATCATCCCCCATACTTTATTTCTCTGAGTTGTTCTTTAGTATGTCTTTTCTCTCATCTACCTTTGGTAGGTAAATGAGCAGACTCACCTTCAATATTGGGAGATTCTGGGATAAGACATTTTGTTCTTTCTCTTCATTCCTTTGAATCACTCTTAGGTAAGATGTGACAACCCATTATAAATGATTGAGGCAAAGGTCTCAATCAATGGAGGTTTCTTAAGCCAAAGTTTGAGGATGCACCCAGGAGAAACACATGTCAGACAAATCTGTGATTGGGGAATTTGGGAACTTCAGTATTTAAGGGAAGACTTACAGAAAAAAAAAAAAAAAAAGGAGGCTAGGGTGAGGCATATGGTTACATTCTTGTGAGCCCCAGGAAATCTACATTTTACATAAGATAAGGTGAATGTTTGAAGAGAAAAAGGAGTGAAGGAGGCATCAATTATGTAGATGTCCCTGGGTAGGTGGAAGAATGTTTCATCTTGTCTCTGTCCTGCATTTGGAAAGATAAATTTGTAATGAACATTTATTAGTATGGAATTGAACAGCCTTTAGTTTTAGGAGGTAGACTTAGCCTGCATACCCTAAGTTACAATTTGCATGTCCTTGCTTGTGGGAAGTCAGCAAGGAAACTCCTTATGAATGGTCTGTGGGGCAGTCCTTCACAGGTGCCTAAGCCTTTTACCTTTCCCTGGGGATCTGGCTGATACATAGTAACAGCTATTCATTTGGAAGGGGGCTTTGCTTGACTGAGCCTTTCAGCTTGACCTTTCCTTTTGCATAAGGAGTTGGGGGAGTGGCCCTGAGATTTTTATTTTCCTTTACAAATGCAAATTTTAGAAGGACTACACATGAAACCAGTGTCAGCTGTTAACTCCTCCACACTATTTAGGTTGAAAGAGGTTAGCCTCACCATCAGCCAGCTCCATAGGGGTGGAGCCTATGATATATTATTTTGGGCTTCAAGGGGAAAAGAAAGGCCTTCTGCATGGGATTTTCCCAAGAAAGGTTGTAGGGACCAATGGCCTTGGCCCTCTAAAAGTTCGTTGAAAAACCACTGACATGAGGCAGATTGAGTAATAAGAGAAAATGTATACAAATTTATTTAACATGTATACAGGGTAGTGAAGATCTCCAGTGATGAACAGAAGTTTATACAGAATAAGGGCTTGGATTGTGGCAGAACAGGTTTTAGTGGCAAGGCAGGTTATGGGAGGGAGAAAGGAAGAAACTTGCCTAGTAGAAGTGGTCTTGTTATGTAGATGAAACCTCATAGTTAGAAGCTCCCAGAGAGAATAGCTGGCAAACATTTCTTTCAGACCTTTAAAATGGTCAGATTTTCAGTTAGTCTTTCCTAGATCAGATAAGGAAAGACCTGCCTGCATTAATGGAGATTCTCTACTGGTACAGATTTCCCCTCAACAAAAGAAAGCTTTATAGCATTACTTCTGCCTGCTAAACCTGTGGCAGCCATCTCAGAATACGTCAAAGAAATATATTTTGGGGTAAAATATTCTGATTTCCTTCAGATGTTATCGAACCAAACTGGGGTCCACTTGTTACCAAATGTTTGGTACTTGTCCCTGTGGCTGAATGAAGAACAAGGACGAGTGGTTTGAGAAGAAGGAAAGTTTGTTAACTTGCTGGCGAATGAGGAGAATGGCAGACTTGGGTCTTAAAGTACCATTGTCCTCCCTGTCAGCCAAAATACAGAGTTTTTAAGGGCAGGGGTTCAGCTTCAGGCTATTGCTGTTTAACTATAGTTGGTGGCTCTGATGGACTCCATCTCTGGTGAAGAAAATCTCTAGCAAAGGCAATCTCTGCTGGGAGAGTTCTGTTGAGCCATCACCTGTGGTATAAAAAAACAAAGAGCACTCCCCTGCCCTTACAACCACTGGCCTTGGGCAGGGATGCAGGTTTTAATATCCAAAAAGAGTGGTGGGGGTTTTAAAGAGACAGCTCATAAAACATTTTATCCTTTTTCAGGTCATTTCTTCTGTTATAAAGATGTTATATAAGCTTCTGCACCCCATTGAGAGGTTAGGGTAATCACTCTATGATTCTTCCTCATGTACACGTTAATAAATTTGTATACCTTTTCTCCAATTAATCTACCTTTTGTGAGTTAATTTTTCAGCAAAGGTTCAGAGGGCAAAGGGGAAGTTTTCCCTTGGATCCTACAGTGTCAAGAGGTGGGGTCTTTGGGAGGTGACTAGGTCATGAAAGTGGAGCCCTCATGAACTGGATAAATACCTTATGAAAGAGTCCCCAGGGAGCTTTTTTGTCCCTTCTGCAATGTGAGGGCACAGCAAGAAGGCACCATAGATGAAGTGGACAGCCTTCACTAGGCACCAAATCTGTCAGTGCCTTGATCTTGGACTTCTCAGCCTCCAGAACTGTGAGAATTGTTAATAAATTTCTATTGTTTACAAGCCACTCACTCTAAGGTATTTTGTTATATCAGTCTAAAATGAACTAAGATATGCCCTTTCCTGCAACCTAGATATATCCTACTCTGCCTTCTATGGTGGTCCGGGGGTTCTATTCACTCTTCTACTGATCTTTTGCTATATTCTTCTGGCTCTGAATTTGCACTTGAGGTCTTCCCAGGCCTCTACTTCTTACTCCTGCTGTCCAAAGAAAGTTTTAGAAAGTCTGAGAAAGCATCCTGCAGTCTTGGTCTATGAGACAGTAGGAAAAAATTCGTAGCATTCCTTCTATCTGAGCAGCCTAGTGTTTTCCAAATTTTTGTATCTGGCTAGTATAAATCTTACATTTATATCTTATATTAAAGAGGCTACCCTTTCTGGCTGCTTATTCATTTAGTTAGAAAAAATAGCTTTATTGAGATATAATCCATATATCATGCAATTCAGCCATTTTAGGACTATAATACAATGGTTTTTACTGTAGTCACAGGGTTGTGTAATCATTACCACTCTGAATTTCAGAACATTTACATTACCACCAAAGGGAACCCCAGACCTATACTGACAGTCATCCTCCTTTTTTCCCGAGCCCCCCACCCCAATTCCTTGGCAGCCACTAATCTACATTCTGTCTCTCTGCATATTCTGGACATTTCATATAAGTAGAATCATATATGTGGACTTTTGTGTCTTCTATTACTTAATATAATGTTTTGTAGAGGCCAAGGGGAGCTCTACAAGTTCTGCTGAAAATTCAACTCACAAAATCCAAATTAATTGGAGAAAAGGCATACAAATTTATTTAATGTGTGTATGTGGGAGCCTTCAGAATGAATACCCAAGGTTATAGGGGAAATTGTCCATTTTTATGCTTAGGTTCCACAAAGTATGTACAGCTGTGTGGGAATATGATTGGAAAAAAGGGTATCATCTAATGCTAATAGACTGAGTGAGGAAACACAGCAAGGCCTGTCTGTCTAGATTCTTCTTGGCCTCTTTGAGCATGTGTTATTTCTTTCTGGGTGTGGGGCAGGACCCTCTCTGGAATGGGAGTTTTATGACCTACAGTCAAACAAGGTGGGTCAGAGAATTTCTTTATGGCCAGTTTTTACACCGAAAGGGGTACGGAAAGTTAGAGTAATATTGTTAGTTCGTGTGGCTGGCTTTGGGGAAAAGGGGTTCTGCTTTCTATGACCACCGTGGGGAAAAGGGATTCTAGTTTCTTTGGCTAGCCTCAGGGGATAATGGGACTGAGAGACAGGAGAGCAGAACTTCATAGAAAAACTCTTGCTTTTGAGGCTGCTTCAGAGGCCTTCACTTTGGGATATTGTTTTTGGAGCCCCAACATTTTCAAGGTTCTTCCATTTTGTATCATATATCAGAACCTCATTCCTTTTAATAGCTGATAGTATTGCATTGTACATGTATATAAATTTATATCACATTTTGTTTATCCATTTATCTGTTTATGGACATTTGTGTTGCTTCTACTTTTTGGCTATTATGAATAATGTTATTATGAACATTCATGTACAAGTTGTTTGTTCATTTGTTTTTTCAATCTCAATATATGTAGGGGGTATGAATGTTTTTTGTTACATGGATGAATTATAGAATGCTGAAGTCAAGCCTTTCAGTGTACCCATCACCAGAATAGTGTATTTTGTACCCAATAGGTAGATTTTTATCCCTTGCCTCCCTCCCACTCTCCTCCCTCCTTAGTATTCAATGTCCATTACACCACTTTATGAACATATATATCCCTCATTTAGCTCCTACTTATAAGTGAGAACATGTGGTATGTATTTTTCCATTCCTAAGATACTTAGGATAATGGGCTTCAGTTCCATCCAGGTTGTTGTAAAAGACATTATTTTACTTCTTTTTATGGCTGAGTAGTACTCCATGAGGTACACACACACACACACACACACCCCACATTTTCTTTATCCACTCATCAGTCAATGGGCACTTAAGTTGATTCCATATCTTTGCAATTATGAATTGTGCTGTGATAAACATCGGGGTGCAGGTGTCTTTTTTAAATAAAATGACTCCTTTTCCTTTGGGTAGATATCCAGTAGTGGGATTGCTGGATCAATGGTAGGTCTACTTTTAGTTCTTTGAGGAATCTCCATACTGTCTTACATAGGGGTTTTACTAGTTTACGTTCCTACCAACAGTGCATAAGCATTTCCTTTTCACTGCACACACCAACATCTATCAGTTTTTGAGTTCTTCATAATGGCCATTTTGACAGGGATAAGGTGGTATCTCATGATGGTTTTAATTTGCATTTCCTTGATGATTACTGATGTTGAGCATATTTTCATATGTTTGTTGGCCATTTGTCTATCTTCTTTTGAAAAAAAATCTGTTCATGTCTTTTGCCCACTATTGTATGGTGTTATTTGTTTTTTTATTGTTGATTTTTTTGAGTTCTTTGTAGATTTTGGTTATTAGCTGTTTGTTGGATGTATAGTTTGCAAATATTTTCTCCTATTCTGTAGGTTTTCTATTCACTCTGTTGATTATTTCCTTTGCTGTGCAGAAGCTTTTTAGTTTAATTAAGTCCCATTTATTTATTTTTGTTGTTGCTGTATTTGCTTTTCGGGTCCTAGTCATTCATTCTTTGCCTAGGCCAATGTCCAAAAGAGTCTTTCTTACATTTTCTTTTAGAATTTTTATGGCTTCAGGTGTTACATTTAAGTCTTTTATCCATCTTGAGTTACTTTTTGTATATTGTGTGAGATAGGGATCCAGTTTCATTCTTCTGCATGTGGGTATCCAATTTTCCCATTTATTGAATAGGGCGGACTTTCCCCCTGTGTATGTTTTTGGCTGCTTTGTTGAAGATTGGTTAGGTGTAGCTATATGGCTTCATTTCTGGGTTCTCTATTATGTTCCATTGGTCTATGTATCTACCTTTATACCAATACCATGCTGTTTTGGGCACTATAACCTTGTAGTATAATTGGAAGTCAGGTAATTTGATGCCTCCATATTTGTTCTTTCTGCCTAGGATTCCTTTGGCTATTCAGGTTCTTTTTTAGTTCCATATGATGTTTAGGATTGTTTATTCTATGTCTGTGAAAAATGATGTTGGTATTTTGATGGGAATTGCATTGAATTTTTAAATCACTTTGGTGATATGTACATTTTAACATTGTTGATTCTTCCAATCCATAGAAGAAGTTTTTGTTCAGGCATATGCTTTTATTTCTTTTGTATATATACCTAGGAAGAAAATTGCTAATTGACTTTTAAAATAAAGACCCCAGAATTCTATAGGAACACAAACATCTACTATGTTCTCTTATGGGAGTAAGAGGAGGAAGGCTTTGCCACTCCCATGCTCTACATCATTAGAGTAAACAAACCTAGTTGATAAAGGAAGTCATCTTGTTCCTGTCTTCAAAGTAATCAAAGCAGGGCATTCTTGGTCTACATGTCCTAAGTCATGAGGAAATAGTTTTATTTTTTTCTGCTTATCAAAATTCAATGATAAATTGAAATTTGCATTACTAACTACCCTATTTTAAAGTGGTTAAACACTCTTCTTCTAGATGACTATCCTTTTTTCCATATATGGACAAAGCTAATTAGCAAATGGACCTATAGCCACCTCCAGGCTGTAATACATATTCTGTATTCTCAGGAGCCTGTACATATTACAATTCTAATGGCAAACATAATGTCATAACTTTCATTTTATACCTGAACAGCAGCAGTGGGTTGACAGCATAGAATGGAACTTACGTGAAAATGTACTTTACTATTTGGATTTTATAAATTGTATGTTATGAAGGTGTTATCTGGTAGATTTTATGGAACCTATCTTCATTTTAAAGTTTTCTTGCATTTTATTGGAATTTGGAAAACCTGTTTTGGTGCAAAGGAAATAGAGGCAGATGTGAGGGTTTAGAGGATAGTGATTTATAATTTCCCCTTTAGAGTGGGTATCTGAGTTGCCATTTCACATCTATTAATGGGTTTGTGGTTTTCTCTGACTCTAAGACGTTCTTAACAGGACGGTTCTTTGATTAGAAAGGAATTTCTTATAGATCATGGTATGGTCTGAATGTATGTGCCCAGCCAAATCTCATATGTTGAAACCTAATCCTCAGTGTGGTGGTATTAAGAGGTTGGGCTTTTGTGAGATGATTCGGTCATGAGAGATTTGCCCTCAAGAATGAGATGAGTAATCTTATCAAAGAAGCCTAAAATAGCTTGTTCATACCTTCTAACATTTGAGGACACAGCAAGAATGTGCCATCTTTGAAGAAGAAAGCAAGCCCTCACCAGACACTGAACTTGCTGTTACCTTGATCTTGGAATTCCCAGCCTCCAAAACTGTGAGCAATAAATTTCTATTGTTTATAAAGTACCCTGTCTGTGGTATTTTGTTATAGCAGTGCAAACTGACCAAGTCAGGTCACCAGATGCATGTACTTTTTGGCACTGTCTGCGAGGCAGAATAAAAAATTGCAGTGTATTCATGAAGGATATGAAGGTGACACCAGAAGAATCCAACTTCTCAGAGACTGAGACTTTTAAAAAGAACAAGCCATGCTACTCTTGTAGTCTGATGATCTTATCTTTGATATTTTGGGGGAGAATCTGAGAAATCTTTTTAAATGCCAACATGTATTTAAGGTACATCTATACATGTTCCCCTTAGACTGAAATCTCACTTGACTGTCTTGAGGGCCTGGAGAGAGGGAAATAATGAAAGCCCTTAAGTAAAAGTTCTGTAAAATCTATAAAGAAAAGTGGTTGGAATAGGGGAGAAAGATCAGTGTACTTAACATCTAGTTCAAGTCCTAATGTGCTACCTACTATGTATATGACTGTGAGTATGTTGCTAAACTATTCTGTGCTTTAATTTCCTCATCTGTAAAGTGGGAGGAATAATAATAGTCCCTACCTTACAATGTTGTGGACGTCAAATGGTAGCATGTATATTAAAGCATTATGGAAACGGTAAAACACAATACAAATATGTGTTTTACATAATTATTTAAAGATAGATTTAAATTTTAATTCATAATGATAAGTACACCTTGTTCTTCATAGAAGGGAGTTCCTATGGTATCTGGATTGGGGTATAGAGCCATCCTGGGTTTAGATGAATTTAAATCTTCATCAGTTAACACAAGTTCCTTTAAATATCTAGGCTTTTGTATTGTTTCCTTTTAATTCTTCACAATGAAATATATAAAATGAAGACACTCATGTATCAGATTAGTTTGACATCAATATAGAATCATCAACCAAGCACTGACACGACATCAAACACAATTAAACTAAACACTAATTAATTAACTGAACAATAATGCATCCAAATACTATTATGAAAAGACACACTGTGCGATCACGACTTGATTGTAGTTACTGTCTTTGGTAATTGGGTTAGAGTTCAACCTTTAACTATTATCTGCCAGTGAGGTAGAATGATAGCCACGTGGGGCAACCTCTACCTTCAGGGTCCTGAGGTACAAGCCAGGTCCCAGCTGGATCTGTTTCCAGTAAACCCACTGAGGGTTAAAAATCCATCTGTTCAAATATTTCACTGGAGCTAGAAATGGCTTGTTTTAAGGGCCCCCAGGTGCCTTTCTTTCTCTACATAGTGCATTCTTTTTGGCGTTTCTTTGCTTCCTGATCTTGTTAAACATCTTCATTCCTTGGAATAACTGAACAGCTGCCTCAGTAGAAAACAGATCTGCTGTCTGTGTCAGACTGTAGTGGGCTGACAGTTCTTGGGCTGCCTCAGCCCGAAGGGAAAGAACTAAATGGTTTGTCTTTCAAGGAGGTTAATAAACGCTTCTCTTGCTGGTTGGTTTGTCTATAACTGGTCTGGCTTTGGCACTCAATCTGTCAGGGATCTTAACAAATTACTCTTCTGGTTATGCACTTAGAAATAACACTTGTAGTACCAATACAGCAACCAAATGTTGAAGTAAATCACCACAGGTGACAAACAGAACTTAAACCATTTTCTCCACTAGTTCTTTGACCTGTCTTAGAATGTGAGGAAATGGCAAAAATAAATAAATAAAATAAAATAAAATCAGGTGATAGGAATGTTTTGCATTTGTGGAGAAACAGAGAAAATCACAATATTTTTAGGGGGAAACATACATAGCAACTATATTTCTAAAGAATTTGTTTAACTATGTGTTACTTTTTCAAAGTTTGTTTTATATTTTCAAATTGTTAGGAAATTTTTCTAAATTCTGTCTACTTTCCTGTTTTGACGAAAAGTTGTTTAAATTAAAATAAATCTTTCTATAATGGGAAGTCTTGCAGTTTCCATGAGTACCTTTACTGTGCAACTATGGTGCCCAGTATCTCTGAACCACTGCTTTGACCATCAATGAACAATATCAAGAGTCATAGATGGACACGTAGAAGGTTTAGAAGACTGAGCTGAATTGCATTGAGCACTTGGTCATACTTTTACTATAATTATTATTTTTGTCTCCATGTGACTTGCCACTTCATTTGCTATGTGGATCATTCATATCATAAATTGAGAGCTCTCTTAGTTGTGATTTACGTATTAACAATTAAGCTTTTATTCTAGTAGAATGATTGGGGGCAGGGGAGAGAGAGAGAGAATATGAATATACTACTATAACCAAAACAGTGTCCACTCTATGCGTACAGTGTGGAAGGCTTTTTTTAAGGTTTGCAGATTCATCATTCTGAACAGGAGAGAATTCAGCTGAAAGGAAAACTGCATTTCCTCTGTTTTACTGATTATTGAAGGTGGAGGCAAGATGACAAACATTAATAATAAAATTGTGATAGTATCCAGAGCCTGTGTTATTTCACCATATTAGAAAGTGAGCCATATGGTTGTATGATTATATTTTACTCCTAGAAAAATTATTTTTTCAGGTATATACTGATGAACACGCGTATGTACAATTCATCTTGTAACAAACAGAATTTTCAGCTGGTTGACTCTCATCGTATTCATAGTTCACTGAATGTGGTCTATGGCCCATAAAAATAACGAACATTTTTATTATTAGATACCAATTAGTCTTAGGAGCCACTGCATAGCATCAAGTAGTTCCTTTGTTGTTTACTAAATTCTCTAATTGAATTAAAAGATGCATTTTTATGTGCTCTGTAATTCATTTAAATCATGCATGCTAGACATTACTTGTAAAATCCTGACTATTCATAGGAAGTTTACATGGGTCATCTTCCAAGGCACTTAAAATGTCTAGACAGAAAAATTCTAAATTGTTGAATATCATAAATATAATTGAATCAGTGCTATGGTTTGGATGCCCCCTTGCAAATTCATGTTGAAATTAAAATTCCATTGTAACAGTATTAGGTGTTGGGACCTTTGAGAGGGGATTAGGCCATGGATGTCCCACCCTCATAAGTGGATTAATGCCATCACAATGGGAGTGGGTTTGTTATTGAGGGAGTGGGCTTTTTATAAAAGGACAAGTTTCTCCCCCTTTTGTCTCTCTCTTGCCCTCTCTTTGCCATTCCACCTGTTGGGCTTGCTCAGGGTGGGACCTCGAAAACGTATCCACAGATCTTTGACTGTATTGAGAGAGACCAGTCTCCCTGGTTGATCAAGAGTCCCCTGGAGCCATTAATCTCCCTTGTCTCTGACGAGGTAGCTGGGAGAAGTCCTGAGCAGTGTAGGGGTCTCTCTCTAATTTGTCTCTGATCCTGGAGTGTAGGCAGAGTGCTCTAACTCAGCCGAGGTAGGTATTGTCCACCCGGACCCTTCCAAACCAAGCCAGAGGCAGATACTGGACTGGAACTCGGACCTTCTTTGCTGACCTCCAAAATCTACACCCTGAGATATCCTGTTCCTGGTAAGTGAGAGTTCACAAACTCGGTCTCAGTTCCCGATGATCTTCGTTCTCGCCTCTCAACTTGTCTCGACTCAAAAGTCCTACCAGTAAGCCGGAGGACTCTCTTGGCCTCTGGGGTCCCTGTTGGATGCAGGCACACCTGTGCCAACTAATCTAATCATGTTGCTCGTCGCTCACTCGTCATTTCCGTGCCATTCCCTTGTTCTAGGGATGCCTAAAATTGAGTAGAATCAGTCCTGTGTAGACCCTACTCTTTCCAGGAACATGGGGAACTCTCAGTTCACTCCTCCTAAAACCACCCCTTGGGGTGCCTCCTCTGAAATCTCAAAACACTGGGTCTCACTGATGAAGTCCGGCCAAAATGGCTTCTCTTATTCTGTAATACGGCCTGGCCACAATATAAATTAGATAATAACTCCCAGTGTCCCGAAAATGAAACTTTTAACTATAACATATTACAAGATCTGGACAATGTCTGTCATCACAATGGCAAATGGTCTGAAATTCCATATGACCAAGCCTGTTTTACTCTCCACTCACGGCCCTCCCTCTGTCTGAATTGCAATATGGCACAGTTTCATATAATTTTACATCTTAATGTCACGCCTTCCATGTATTGATTTATGACTTTACCTGTAATCCCTGTCTTCCTGAAATGTCTAAAACCAAACTGTAACCGTAACTGCAGCGAGTCCACTTGCTCAAGGCTTCTTGGTTGTGGCTCCAGGTCATGGTCCTCAAATTTGACTCAGATTAAACCTCGTGAAATTATTTTACAGAATTTGGTTGCTTTTCCATTGACAATATTGGCACCCCATCCACCTAAGCCCCAGACCACCCGTTTTTGGTTCATCGTCCTGGGTTTACTCTGAGCTGATTCGTTTCCTAGGACTTACAAGTATTTGTGTAAATGGAAAGGTTCATAGGCATGCCAGGGTTTCTAGGGCTACAGTTAGTTATAGCAAATTCTGGTGCACACGTTTTTACTAAAGGGCAAATTACATCAAGGAAAATTTAGAGCTCAAGTGGTTGACCTGCCACTATAGAGTTAAAAAGTCTCTCAAGCTATTTCTCTCTTTTCTTTTCTGTCTACTCTAAAACCTGATAACTTTTTCTACTGAGGTTGAGATAACTCATTGTTTATGGTATTTCCAATTGAAAGGCTACCTGGAGATCCTGCAGCCAGTTCTAGCTAAATATGTAAACATTGAAAACTCATTTTGAACTGAAGAAAAAAAGAAGGGGTAAGGAGGTTTTTAAAAATCAAACTGTCATGGAAACTGCTTTACCCAAAACTTTGATCCACAGGCCATAGAGCTTAAATTGGAAGCTTTAGTTTTTTCTTGATCTTGTTCATTTTTGATTTGCTAGCTGGTTATGTGTACATTATGTTGCTATAAAAACGTTTTGCCTAGTTAAAAATTCCCAAACTGTTAATTTTTGTATAGTAATCTGCTTTAAGATAAAAGGTGAATGATTGTTAAACCCAATGAAAATCTCAAAACATTCTTACTCTTTAGAAATATTACATGTACTCAAGCTCATACCCACGTTGAAAAATATTTTGAGACTATTTAGATTATTGTTAAAACAGCTTAATCTTGTTCCTCATGTACAAAAAATGTGTTGTGACTTTGAGTCATTGTTGGAGGTGTTAAAGGATTGGTAAGAAAGGTTAAACAGAAAGGAGGTTAATATTGTAAAGAAAGGATCTTGTCTGGAATTTTTGTCCTAAAATGACTGGTTAAATGGGAAAGTTAGGACAAAACAGAAAGTTTTTAGACATGTTTTATAGATGGTCCATGCAGTTTGGGATAAAGTTTATAAAGGGAATTTATGAAGGAATTTTGTATATAATCCAGTTGCTATAATTAAAAGAATAAATTTTAGTTAAAACAAAGTTTTCTTCAGGTATTAATTTGCTCTCAATGAAATTACATAATGTTCTCATTTGGATTCTATAACCTTTTTCTTAGGTTTTTACTAACTAAAAAAACTAAACTTTAAGGGTTAAGGTGCATCCATATTTTCCTTTATCGCCTTTAGAATCCTTTGATGACTATCTCTCTTGGTTAAATAAATGACCATTATTTTATAGTGGCTTGCGATTCTATTTGAACAAATGTTTCAAGGCTTTGATATTTGACAAACTTTCCAAAACCCAGATTCTAAATCCATCCTTTTGACCTCAAACTAACTCTTTATATATTAGGGCCACTAAAAGTCTAAGAGAGACATATTAGACTTATTTGGCATGTTAAACTATATAGGAAGCATTGTCAAATATGAAACGTATTTATGGTTAATATGTTAAATTGCTGTATGCCACAAAAATAACCAACTTTGTTTGTCAAATTGTCTCTTTAACCATGGTTAGTCTAAGACTATTTATTTTACTTTGATTCATCTTAGAAAGCTTTTTTTTCTAAATGGCTAAGTCCAAAGTTTACTTCTTCAAGGAAAGTCATGGAGAGGACTAAGTTCTCTTGAATACAGGTTTCTGATAACCTTGGAGATTATATACCCCTGGACTAAAATAAAACAAACTTTCAGGACTTTAATCAGAAAACTGATATGTCCATTAATATCACTAATGGAACCTCATGAGACTGAACTAAATTTTTATGACTTTTTATTTAAAATGTTATTGATTCTCTTGCCTGTTTTCCAGAGCCATGACAAGTTTTAAGGAAATAACGAGTTTACCTGATATCTCCAGGACTTAAAACTATTGAACCCCACCTGTCTCAACCTGTTATTCATTGCCAAGGCCCTGTTACTGCAAGCATCCTGCCTCTAGGCCCAGGGACTTATCATGGGAGAAGGGGCATGTGAGATTGTAAGGGCCGATTCGGAGGGATGGAATTAGTTTAGACCCTCCAAATCAGGGAAGAAATTTTCCTGCTTCCCATAGACTTAAAACTTCCTGAGTATAATTGTTCTCAGTTATGGGGTTTTTGCAAAAGGAGATATGACAAGTGGCTAATTTATCAGCCACCTTAAGACAAATTATTATAGAGACTAAAATATTGTGACACAACAAAAGTCTTTAAATTTCCTTAGCTTAAATGGTTAACAATGCTTGTGTTTGCTACAAGTCTGCAACTAAACCCAAAAATATAATAACTCAACACTTATAAGAGGAATTAATTTTATAGCCTTGCCTTTGACATTTTGGTTTTTATTTTTATGTTGCCTAGAAGGTTTTAAAAGGGTTGGTGAGAACCTGTCCACCTCCAATCCTGTCTGGCCTAGAAATCTTATTACTGTATTATCATTATATATTTCTTGTAAAGGCTATACTGGATACAGGAAAATGAAAAAAACCAAAGAAAGACCCAGATCATGATAGTTCAAAGACTAGAACTGGTTCAGGATGTTTTTTTCAGACCAAACCCTAGGCCTTGACCCTCTCTGGCCCCATAAACAATTGGCTATCAAATCAGGTTGAGTCATATCCTTCCCCTATCATGCAATATTGGCAATATTAAAACCATCCTCACCAACACAGGTGACCAAATAGACAATTCTAGGAATGAGCCTTCCTAGCACTGTGGGACCTCCTGCTGGCTGGTGGCCTACACATGAATTCCATGAAATGATCTTTGGCCAAAAGGGGAAACTGAGGACTAAACTCTGATCTTTTTCTTTTGCCCAAATTCCTTTCTAAAGGGGCCTAGTGAGTCACACCTACAAATGATTGAATCTCAGTAAACAGGTTTTTATGATGAGGTTTACTTCCCAACCTGATTCCAGTATAACTTCACATGAAAGAAGACACTTAACTCAAACATTCCTTTCCACTGATTCCTGGTCTTCAGAAAAAGCCTAATTATTTCAGTAAATTGTCAACTAAAAAAATCTTTAAACCCACTTATGGCCTGTGGGCCCCCACTTCCAGATGGCCCATCTTTTCACCTTTTCAGGCCAAACAAATGTACGCCTTCCATGTACATCCAACTTCCCAATTTTTCTAATTTTTAATTTTTACCTATACCTTACCCTTTTCTTGTATGTATATGATAACAAGTGTGGAATGTTGGGCTTGCTCAGAGTGGGAACTCAAAAAATGTATGGAGGGGAATGGGGTAGATGAAGAAGTCAAATAACAGCCCCCAGAGGCTCCGGAGGTTGTAAAGATAACCGATCTACAAAGACTGGAATGGAACTGACAGAAACTGGGGGCTGTTCCAGAAAGAACTCCCCCTCCCCACACTTTCATCCAAACTTTCTATAAAACTCGCCACTCTCCCCTCCTCTGTGTGGAGGCCATTTTTGGCCTCTACCCACCTGCACCCAGGTGCCCAAAATAAATGGCATTTTATCATGCCCCCAGGCTTGTGTGTCTTCCTCTGGGCTCCAACCTAACACCCGCATGGGATGACTCAGCAAGAAGGTCCTTACAAGATGCTGGCCCCTCAGTCTTAGATTTCCCAGCCTCCAGAACCATGAGACAAATTTATGTTCAATATAAATTACCCAGTCTGTGGTATTCTATTATAGCAGTACAAAACAGACTATCAGTTAATTGTTTTGTTTATTTAGCTCAGTCGAACTCTGAGACAACTTGATATCTGTTAGTCCTCTTTCAACATACATTAATATCAGGGTTGTTTTTGAATAGTTCTTTCAACTTGGAGTCCTTTTGGGAAAATGGTCAGGTAAAGGGCCCCGTGTACTAATGATAAATACTGTCATAATATAGCTAACATTTATTGAACATGTTTTATATTCCATCCACGTGACCTATATTAACAATTCTGACAACTCTGTGAGGTAGATGTTATTTTCAGTATCTCCAATTTATAGATAAGGAAAGTGAATTGTGGGGGGGTTGGTTTTAAATAACTTGCTCAAGTTTGCATGGATGCAAAATGGCAGACCTTGGATATGTCGTGCAAAAGACCACCAGAATGGCTAATCAGTAGAAAGAGGAGCTTTACTGGTGATATCAGTTTGTAAACCAGGAAGAGGTAGTCTCTGATGTGGACCTATATAGGACATGAAGACAAGTTTGTGGGCAGTCTCTATAAGCTGCCTGAAACTGGCTTGAGGTCCACAATTGCTCATCAGTAAACAATGTTTGTAAGGCCAGTCCCTTGGCTCAGAGTGGTAGTGATGTGGGTTGTCAATCAGAGTTAAGGAGCCTGATTGTTCATATTGTTTTGGAGTTTAGCAAGGGTGTGGTTTTTCTTGTGGGAATTTAGGAAGTTGCCATCCCAAGGAGGCCCTGAACCCTCTGCCTATAGGTAACTTTTGTTTCCCTAACCCTAGGGCCCATCTAAGTTGATAAAGGGACATCTATTTTGGTGTCTTAGATCACAGATATAAACTCAGGCAGTCTGACATTAGTATTTACACTGTCAGCACTGCAACCATGTGATACAATAGAGCCCCATTACATCAAAATTCTTGGTTTGCTTCTCTGTGCACTTTAGATTCTGTCTCATTTTTTTTCCTTTCTTATTCTCAGTGCCAAACACCTATTCCCTACATTTCCTTACCACTCAGGGCATCCTATATCCTGTGCAGATGCCTTCAGTGGCTAAAACTGGCAGCTTAGACCTTACTACTGATCTCCTAATGATTAGAATCAGGGTTGTTGAGTTTATTTTATTTTGTTTTCTCCTTTATTGTGATTAAACTCTGTTTATTACACTCTCTTATTTGTTTCTATTATTCCTATGTCTCCTCCACTGGATCCTCTTCTCTTGTTCCCTTTTCTAATTCTTCATTCTTTCTCTTTATAAATGCATTTATAATCACAGCTCTAGTAACTACTTCTAAGCAGCTTTCTCTCCAACCTGTATTACCAGCTCTAGTCATTTTTATAATCTCTTTTCTCTCTAACAACCTACTACATCCTGCCATGAGCTTACTTACTCTAAGAACAATCTTATCACCCTCTTGACCAAATCAGTTTGACACCACCTTTTAAATTTTAATGACATGATTCAGCCTCAAAACTTCCATCTTATTTGTTATTCATCCTTCTGATTCCCTTATCTCTTCCATCACCAAGTCCAGTTGATCCTGCTTTTGTAATGTATCTCATCCATTAATTCCTTTGTATTCCCAGCGCCTAAATGTCTTCCAGGCCTCATTATCTCTGGCTTTCAAGAGTGTAATAACCTAACTTGTCTCCTGGCTTCCATGGTACTTACCCCCTACTGCCTTTTCCCATTTTATAACCTCATCACCTGTTCCCCTCAGGGTAGGAAGGAGAAATACAGCCTTGATAAACTAGAGTTAAAATAAATGGAAATAGAATCATTTGAAGTCAGAGGAGCAAGTGCTCCTTGTTGGTTGGGGTAATCAAGGAAAACTTTAGGAAGGAGATGGAATTTAGAATTTATAGCAATAAAAGGGCTGGGGGAGTGTTTAAGATTAGGGAAACCTGGGTGAACAGAAGCTTGGGATGGAAATGTAAGGAAAGCTTTTTGGGTCTGCTCAGGAATGGGGTAGATGAAGAAAGCAGATAAAGACCTGGTGGAGGGTGAAACAATAGCCACAGGAGTCTGGAGAGGCCAGAGGCTATAAAAATAACTCCAACCACAGAGGGTGGCAGTGGATCCAGCAGGGACTGGCAGGGACTGCTGGCTGTTTAAGAAAAGACTCTCCCTTCCCAAACCTTTATCCAAATCCTCTATAAAACCAGCCACTCTCCCCTCCTCTGTGTGGATGCTCTTTTTGGCCTCCATCCACTTGCAGCCAGGTGCCCAAAATAAACGGAATTTTGCTATATCTCAGCCTTCAGTGTCTTCCTCTGGGCTCTGACCTAATGAGCTTGAGGACAATTGGTAGGCTTGGCTGAACCAGAAAGTTATTGTAGGAAAAAGGAGGTTGAAAATATAGTCTGGGCTCTGATTGTAGAAAGCCTTGAATACCAGGCAAAGCAATTTAAAATGTATAGTGTAGGAAATGGGTAGAGACAGGAAGATGAATCTGGCAGCTATGTACAGGGTAGATTAGTGGGAGGAGTGACTAGAGAGAGGAGTCCGGGTGAGGAGGTTGTAATAGAGTTCAGATGTGAGTTAATGATGGCTTTGAATAGAATGGCAGTAAGAACAGAACTGATGAGATGGATGCAGATGTGAGATTCATTATGGAAGGAGATTTCATATGGTTTCCTTAGAGGCTTAAAGGCTGAATTTGCATGGGGGGAGGAAGTGGGAGGGTTGGAGTCCTGATGACCAGGAGAATATCTATCCAAATGTTCCCATCCTTCAAGCTGCAGTGCTTCCTCCTCTAAGAGTGCTTGTCCCAAAGGAGCATTGGGAGCAAGGTACTTTGTTCATAATAGATGCTTAAATAGCATTAAGTGAAAGCCCACTCCAGCTGGCAATGACTTTGCATGCTCTGAACTCCTAGAGATCTATTGACTCCACTTTTAGTCAGCACTTAGCATAAACTGTATGCTTTCTACTAAGCTGACCTTTAATATGAGGATGTTTTACCTCTACAGTGAGAGAGATCAGGAGCCTCTTGAGGGCAGAAATCATGTCTTACTCCTTAGATCCCCATCCTACCTGGTCCAGTTCTAGGACCATAGTAGTTGTTAAAGATTTTTACTTGATTGTTTCCTTTATTCTCTCAGGGGGCTTCGGTCAGTCATCTTACAGGCATACTTCCTTGCCGATCATATGCTGATGAGACTTTTACCATGCCCAAGCCTCAGGTATTTACAGAGACTTTTGGTATCTCTTTCTCATAGTCTCTTTTCCTCTTCCAGTGGTGTTTACTGAATTAGAGCACATATTTTATGTTTCAGTAGTTGCTTGGTAAATGTTGGTTGACTTTATTCTAAGATTCCTGGCTGTGCTATGAGCTCCGTTTCTAGCTAATGCAGCTTTAGCTCCATCTCCATACTTTAGCAATGCTCTAGAAAATGAATGTATTTGCACAAATGACAGATTTCTTTGCTTTAGTTTTATAAACTGTTTAAAATTTGGTTCATTTCATTTTCACAATATTTTTTCTTTAAGTGTACTATATGGTTATTCATCTCCAAAGATATTTGCTATTGCCTGAAAAATAGTTTGCTTTATGATCCCAATATTATAAAGCAATCAGGTAAAAGGATATCTCTAGAAACAAAATATTTATTTGATCTTGAGACTCTTCCTAAATACCTTTCCTTCATATACTGATGCCAGTTTCTACAAACATGAGTTTAATTGTTACCTTAAATTGGTAAGATTTAATGTACTTGACAGTAATTCCCATTAAAGGAAATTGTTACAGGAATTTCTCTCTTATGGCTAAAATTTTAGAGTCCTGAATTCTAATGCCAGGCCTGCCTCTTAAGTGCTATGAGAACTTAGGCAAGGCACTTGACTTTCCTGGGTGTCTTTCTCCCATCTGTAAGACAAGAGTGTTGAACTAGGTTACCTTCTACCTTAGCATTATTTTTGGCTTCAAGTTAGCTCAAGATGACAAAATCCTTTTTTGAAAGCATACAACTTGGATATTTCAGGGACTTGTAGGACTCTAAGGATGCGTTGTGTCCCAGCATACCCAGACTTCATAGAAATTGGAATGGGGGACAGGAAAGCCATCAGGATTGGAGGTTAATTTGTCTCAGGAACTGGCTAATTATAAAGCGAGCTTTCTCCCTCTCCCTCCCTCCCTCTCTCTTTTTATGTACTTCTCCCCATATAACTGCAGTATTCTTCTCTTTCTACTGCTGGCTTCTCTGTATCTTTAGCTTACACATGGCCCACAAAGGCTTTAGCCCCAAGTCTTCCATGCCCTTCTAACTCAGCCCCCACATTTACTGGGCTCATCCTTTCAATTTTCAATTATAAAATTTGAGAGGGAAGATGATTGACTCAGCTCATCTTTTTAAACCATATGTTGTAAGTCATAGATTGCTGGTCAGCCTATGGAATGAGTACATTTGAGTCAAGTGTCCATAATGGTCCAATTAGTTGCAGCCATTGGGGGTAAGGAGTTGGTTCATTTGGAACTGAAATGGGAGTTATGGATTACATAAGCTATATTCTATAAAAGTACATAGATAAACAGATACTCTGTACGTAATATATCTTCATTACTGAAATTCTGTTAATCAAAAAATAAGTATCATTTCTTATTGTGCAACAAAAAAGACAGTGCTCTAGGCCAGGCATGGTGGCTCATGCCTATAATCCTAGCACTCTGGGAGGCAGAAGCAGGAGGATTGCTTGTGCTCAGGAGTTGGAGACCATCCTGAGGAAGAGCGAGACCCATTCTCTACTAAAGATGAAAAAGTAGCCAGGCGTTGTGGTGCACCCCTGTAGTCCCATCTACTTGGGAGGCTGGGGCAGGAGGATCACTTGAGCCCAGGAGTTTGAGGTTGCAGTGAGCTGTGATGACACCACTGCACTCTAGCCAGGGCAACAGAGTGAATCTCTTTCTCCAAAAAAAAAAAAAAAAAAAAAAAAAGATAGTGCTCTAATGATTAGCATTTTAGGAATTAGCAAGTGGGTAGGAGAGATTTTAGCTGTTTTTAGTGTTAAAATATAAATTCCGATGTAAAAGTAAGATATACTTCAAGCTCTTATTGTGTATCTTTAGAGTGGGTAAGTTTTAGCTTTATTTTTGAGAAACAAATTTTGTTTGAGAGGTGAGAATATGGATTCCTAGTATTAAGTTGTTTAAAATAAAGAGCAGAAGTATGGGACACTGAGGAGAAGCTTCATGTACAGTTAGGCCCTTTTACATCTTACCTTCAGGTTTAGGCAATGTTCTCAGTAATGCATTTCAGTCTTAAAATGTGCAAAAGTCTACTTTTGATTCTTAACTTTCCCTCATCTGCTTCTTGTAACTTCTTTTCTACCCACAAATGGCAATTCCATTCATTTTGGCTTGGACCCAAAACCTAAGAGTTATTTTTGATTTTTCTATTTCTCCAATCCTCCACATCTAATCTATCATCCCGTTCTTGAAAATATATTCCAAATTCTGTCGTCTTCTCGATTGCTACCTTGCTAGTCAAAGCCATCATCATCTCTCAGTGGGACCATTGCAATAGCCTGTGTGATCGCCTGCTTTTGGCCACATAATGAAATAGGTAACGTAGATTTTCAGGAGGTGGCTTGAATAGGAAAAAAGAACTCTAGAATGAGAGTCACATGACATGGGTTGTGGTGTCATCTCTTGTATTAACTAGCTGTGCAACCGGGGCAAGTCATTTCATCTCTCTGTAATATGAAGGAGTTTCTAATGGATCTCTTTCTCTCTCAGCATCGTTTCCTCCTCATACTTGACCTCATCACCTTGCTTCTGAATCCTCTGGGGTGCCATCCATTGGCCATGTGGAGGGACGCTCCCTTCACAGCATCCAGTGTTCCAGGCTGGTGGCTGTGGGAGAGGGAGTTCTACTTATGGGTTTTACTGTGTACCAGGCATTGTACCAAGTGCTTTATCTCATTTTCTCATTTAAACCTCTCCACAACTCTATGAAGTAGGTATTATTTTATTCCCATTTTAGAGATGAACATATTCAGGTCTAGTTGCATTAAATAACTTACCCAAGTTGTAAAGCTAATGAGATGTGGACCAGGCTTTTCCAGGCTGTTCGTGAAAAGGAATATCATTCTGTTTTTCTAGAGCCTGGAGCTTGGTGGGATGTTTTGACTATAAAGGTCCAGGGTGGAGGTAGGGAAAATGTCAAGAGCTAATGTTGTTTCCATTTAGATTGAGAAGCTGAGCAAGCTAGAAATCTCTGTCTCCTTCTGACGTTTCCTATTACAAGTCTTTTTTCTGCCTCCTTTACTACCAAGACAGGGAGGGAGGTAGAGAATCATGCAGGGGTGGGGAACCTGTGGCCTTGGGACCACATGTGGCCTTCTGGATCCTTGAGTGTGGCCCTTTGACAGAATCCAAATTTTACAGAACAAATCCTTTTATTAAAAGAGGTGCAGCAGAGAAAGGTGAAACTTTCCTTGCTTTTGGTGGTGAAAAAAGAACAATCTTGAAATCAGAAGGCCACAGGTTCACCACCTCTGCCTGGTACTTTTTTTGTTTAGGAATGAATTAATCTGCACGAAATTGGTGGCAATAGGCTAACAGGCCCAGAGTCTCATTAATTTCCAAATGGGCCTTATGGAAAAACATTACTTTACATACAAATAAATTTCTATAATAACAGGGGAATTTTAAGTTCCAAGGCTACACAGTGGAAGAGCCATTTGGGGGCAGACACTTCTCTTAACAGTACTTCTCTTATGTGGTACTTCTTTGGGTGGACCAGTTCTCTAAACTACACATAGGTAGCTGTTCACCGTGCTTTTTGCAAGCCTTTCCATGCTCTCTGACATTTGGCTTAACCTGAAACCGGAGAATAGGTGATTATTTTGTCATGACAAAAATCACAGACTGAATTTGAAGGACTTTAAAGTTCACATAGCCCAAGCCTTGATTTTTCCTGAGAGGAAACAGACTACATCGGTTAAGTGACTGTCCTAAGGTTACTCAGCTAATGATTACATACAACTGGTTTAAAGAGCTAAATTTTTTGTTGTTATTTGTAATGACAGTGTTTACTTTCACAGAACACAATCTGTTGGGGCCAGACCCAATGATCCAAACTGAGGCCCATACTGGTTTGAACATTTGCTATAAACTAGAGTTCAAAGTAAGCCTTTACAAAAATCTGTTGCCTGTATTACTTTCCCTCAAAAGTTGATGAAGATTCACAGAACTGTTAAATATTCTTTGCAGTCCATTTATGAATGTGTGATTCAGTCCCAGGTTCCTGTGGATGATTCTGAGCTTGTTGTTTTAATGACTCATTGATCCCTGCATTCATTCCACAGCCCAATACAAACAGATATGGAAATTGTTCTGGCATCTTGGATGTGTTCTCCCATGTTATTTTTATTATACAATATGATGAAATTTTATAAATGTGTTTATACCACATCTAGGGATGCCTGCAAAATTTAGGGACACTTGAAAAGAATGTTAGAGTGGTCTTACAATATATTTTAATTGCTGCTTTATGTCTTTAGGAGCTTTCCCCATTTCAGTTGTATAAATGCTTTGAAAAGTTTCTCTGGAAAAATTTATATATTCAAAACTTAGTTTATCCATCTGCCTTTTATTTCATTCTCCCTGAAAATAGTCACCTGGAATTTAAAATAAGTAAGCCATAAATCTAAGAGAGAAGGGGGGGAGGGAAGGACAGCAAAAGAAGGGGGTGTTGATTGAGTGGTTGATTGATTTTGAATTTGATTTATCTGAGATTACCAAAAATGCATCTAGGCTTTCCATTTGCTCTGCTTTCAAATCGGAGAAGTCTACCCAGTTAATTCATCCAATTATAAGAAAAGAAAATCAACAGGATATCTGGTTGAAAATGTCGGCTCCTGGCCCAAGGCATGAAAATATTTGAACTGATCCATCCGCATTGTAACCTATAGATGTTATCTGGTAGGTAGATAGTGCTCTCTTTGAATTGTGCATGGTTATAAGCACTCACTATTTAAATCACTAGCCTGTTTTAGAATGTAAATCAACAAATTACTGTGTTTTTTTTCTCATTTACTTGGATTTAAAATTGGATTTTCGGTAACAAGATATGAGACAAATGGATGTAACAACTGTATAGTATAAATTGCTCCAGGTGATGGTGCCATAGGAAAATTGTTACAGGCAGATTCAAAATGCAAAAATTATTTATTTGACAGCAAGCAGAAAGACAAATTACTCAGAGGCTGTGTACATGTGCTTCTATTATTGCTCATAAATTATTATGGTTCATGCTAAAATTTACCCGGTTTGCCTAGACGACATAGTTTTATTTTAAATAAGAAAATTGCAAATTATTAGGAATTGGAAAATGTAATTTGCATCATAAAATGATTACTATCACTGGAACATGGTAATTTGTGTGCAACATTTTCATTTGCTATCAACTGTCTGTCAAAATCTTCATTTCATAACAGCTTTTATGACCATAGAGCTTGCAAAACCACAACAGATATATCTGTCACTGGAATCTCACTAAAATATTATTTGCCATAAATTAGAGTTCATTATAAGGTGAGTATCACTTGGATCCCCTCCAAGGGGATTTAGTTACTGGTTGGCATCAGGTACTTTCCCTTATAATGTGACTTTCCTTGCTCTGATCCTAAAAACTGTGTTATGGGAGATTCCAGCAGGCTTATCTCTGCATAGCTTCTTGAATTGAGTTAATGATTGGAATAAATTTCCTTATCCCAGGGATAAATGTCTAGTTATTCAACCCAGTCTGTGTTCACTCACTATTGTTAGATGACACTGTAATTCAAGAGATGTATAATAATATAAACTATTACTATTTAGTTGTCATACTTAATGCTACACCTGCAAGAGTACTGGCTGTGGAGTCAATGCAGTTGTAACTTACTGTGTGACATAAGTTGCATAGCTTCTCTAGTTCTCAGTTTCCCATGTAACTTGGAATAATCATGAACTTTCTATCTACCATCCATGACTATTGTGATGAAAGAACAAAGATTTGTGGGAAATGCTTCATCAATAAGGCCCTGTAGAAATGGAAGTTACTTCTTTTGCTGCTGACGTGAAGATCAATTGCTTTACAAGATTATTCAGAGTGTGTGTGGCTAGGGACAATTTTGGGACTTAGGAGGCACTCAAATCAGGCACAGAGGTATTCCATGGCATGTTACATATAGTGACCACAATTGTCTGAAGGGAAAATAAACACAAATCTCCTTAAGCATTTATTTCTGACTTTCAAACAATATTAGGCAAAGATGTTTCATCATTTCATATAACTGAATTATTATGTTTTTATAAAACTACTTGATGAGGGAAACTTAATGAGTGCTCTTTTACAAACACATATACGGACACACATGCATACACACACTTAGGAAAATGTGGACACTCTGTGTAACACCCATGTATGGAGATTGTCTTAGTCTATTTGTGCTGCTATAACAAATACCTGAGACTGGGTAATTTATAAGAACAGAAATTTATTTCTCACAGTTCTGGAGGCTGGGAAGTTCAAGATCAAGGCACCAGCACATTTGTTGTCTGGTGGGAGCTGGTTCCTCCCATTCTTCATAGATGGTGCCTTCTAGCTGTGTCCTCACATGGTGAAAGGGGCTCCCTACCTCTCCTTGATCTCTTTTGTAAGAGCACTAATCTTAAGCATAAGGGCTCTGCCCTCAAGACCCAATCACCTCCCCAAATGCCTCACCTCCTAATACCTTAGGGGTTAGGATTTGAAAATATGCATTTTGGGAGGGCACAAACATTCAAACCATAGGAGAAGGAGAGTTAGGCAATTGTCTTGGGGTCCCTTTAACCTCTAGATCACGTGCTGGGAACCTATGACTCAGGTGTTGAATCTGTCCCACCACTTGTTTTTATAAAGTTTTACTGGAACACAGTCATGCTTATTTGTTTACATACCATCTATGGCTGGTTTCTCACTACAATGGCATAGATGAGTATTTATGACATATGGTGTAACCCACAAAGCTGAAAATAGTTTATTATGAGGCCCTTTACAGAAAAAGTTTGCTGATTCCTGTTCTATGCTTTGCAGACAAAGTTGTTTAAACAGCTTACCCCCTTTCACATTTCAAATGAAATGCACCTTTCCCCCTGATGTGCACCAGCTTTTTAGTTACTTATGTTGTCCAAAGAAAGAGCAAAGGAGTCATCTGACAAGTCTCCTGCTTTTACTTTTGGTTCCTTCCAATTGTCTTCCCAAGCTTTTCATATATAGCCAATAACAATAGTAGCTAATCTTCACTAAGTGGAGCTCCCTCACAAGTTTGGAAGGATATTATTTTTCATACAAGTATTGTAGGAAGGTAAACCATATTTTCTATAACCTTTGATATCTCTGCTAATATATCATTTATATTTCACATTGAATTAGCAGAATGTGCAAGTATGATACCACAGCAAATACCCTCTTGCTTTTAACCCTGGGAGCTCCTATCATTTCTGGATCTCCAGGTCTTGTGGGTGTATGCCCAAACTGCAGCCCATTCCTAAGAAGATGGCCATTTCAGGCTCAGGAAAGGGAAGAACTGCTTATAATCAGGCCTGGCCCAAAGTAGAAAGAGACTGGTCCAAGGTCCTTACCTACTTGCATTTGTCTGTCATGTCACTGAACTCTATAACTGCCATTTGATTAAGACTCTCTCACCCCACCTGATTTCTAAAGAGAAGAGTTAAGAGAACTCTCCCAGAGGTATCAAAGTCTATACAAGGTATCTGGGCAACTGATGAATTTGACGTTTTTTATGAGTTGAGGACATTCATGTGTTCTTGTTAGCAGCTGAAGGTGGGAAAGAATATCATAAAAGGATTTCAATTGCCTTTGAAAAACAAAACAGAAATCTTGCATTATCTTGGAATTCACTAATTTTGATCTGACAGAAAATTGCCCAGTAATCACGCTGTGTCTCAGAAGCAATGATTGATTTTGTTCTCATATCCTTCTTTGGATGAGAGATGTTGGTAAGATAGAAATTGGACTGAACTGATCTCAATCAAAGCTTCCCAGTTTGGATTATGGTTAAATGTGTGGAGAGCAACCAATCTGTCAACATTTGCCCAGGACTGTCCTGGATTTAAAACTGGAAGTTCTTCATTCCAGGTAACCCTTTAGTGCTGATCAAACTGAGACAAGTTGGTCACCCCAGGTAGACTATAAGATAAACTAATAGCTTAATGTAGACACTTTGCAAAGAAATGTGGAAAAGATGGTTGATGAAATGTCAGCTAGTGCCAGAAGTGAGATCTATTAATAAGCCAAATTAACTGGGCAAGGATTAGAGCTCTCTGTTAGGTTACTGCATATTTCAGGGGATCCCTGGCTTAACCATATACTCCCTGAAGTACTTTCAATTCATGCTCTATCTGTGCTAAGGATTGGCCCTATAGCATATCGCTTAAAACCTCAGTCTTGGAAAGCAGACGGTGTGGGCTTAAATCCTGGCTCTACCACTTATAAGCTGAGTGACACTGAGTAGATTATATAAACTCTCTGTGCCTTAATTGCAACATCTGTATTGCAGATAAGGATACTTACAGCAGTATCTACATTATGAGGCTTAGGGAAAGATTAAACAAGTCATCATAAAACACTTAGAACAGTGTCTAGAACATAGTATGCCCTTAGTGTTAGCTACTGTTATAATATCTTTTATATCCGGCATTATTATTCTTCTTTGCACATATCACTATCATGTGGTTGTCTCATAGGCAACTCTCACTCTACATATCTGAACTTGAACTCCTTATCCTTTTCCCCAAACTGCTCCTCCTACTTTATTGCCTATCTCAGTGAGGGAAGTTACCTGTGCCAGATGCCTTGGATCATTCTTGACTCCTTGCTTTCCTTCACCCTCTGCATCCAGGCAATGATCATTTATACTCCCTAAATATCTAACAATGACCATTCATTTATTCTTTGACTTATATATTCTTCATTTATTATAAAACATTTATTGAGTGCCACCGATTGTGCCATAAAATTTGAGAGCTTAGTAGTAGTGCCAGTGACCAAGAAACCGAAGAGCCACTAACTGCTTCCATTCCCTCATTCTCCATATGCAATCTCTCACGGGTCCAATCTACCTTCCTACTTATATCCATCCCCTCTACTATTTCCTTTGCTGCTGCCTTGGTTTATCGTCACAATTTTTAACCTCAACTATGGTAATAATTTTTTATAAATGATCTCTGTGCTTCTACTCTTGACCCCTTCCAGTCTTTGATCCACACTACTACCAGAATTATGTTTGTAAAACGCTAATCATTAAAGATCCTTCAATGGCTCCACATAGCTTTCAGGATAGTTGCCAAACTTCTTGGCTTACTATCCAAGGCCTTTTTATGATCCATCTCTTATTTACCTCTCTGATATCTTCTTCTAACATTTACCCATATGTTCCAGCCATATGGAACTACTTGTAGTTTCCTGAATATGTCACATTGTTTCAGGCCTCCATGACCTCATATGTGTGGTTTCCTCTGCTTGGAATGTCCTGTCCTCTGTATTCATCTAGCTATTGGCTCGTCATTTTTCAAAAATTAGTTCAATGGTCACCTCTTCTGCAAAGCCCTCCTTGACCCCCCAATCTGGCTTAGTAGCTCCCATGACACCTTATGCTTTCCTCTGTGGTATCACATTGAAAGGCAGTATGTTTAATGGTTAAAAGCATTGCCTTGGGAGCAGCGTCCTTGGATTTGAATATTGGCTCTCACACTTATCAGTAAAGTGGCTTTGGGCTGGTTACTTAATCCCCATGTCCTTATACATAATAAGAGGAAATAATGATAGAAACTACTTCAAGGGGTTGTTGTAAGGATCAAATGAGTTAATAATACCTGTAAAGTGCTTAGAATAGTGCCTGTCACATGATAAGCTTATTGTGTTACATATTAATATCATCACTATAACTATTGATTTAATCATTCTACTAGAATGTAAGCTCCCTGAGAGCAAGGACCATATATTACTTGACAGTGTAGCCCCCAGGCCTACTCTAGTGCCTGATATATAGGTGCTAAATAAATGCTTGTTGAAAAATGAATAAGTGAATTAATGAATAAATGAAATAAAGAAATAGAGAAGCATTAAATAAAGTACCTTTCCCTACCATAAGCAATTAATATCCCAACCCACCTCGGCCCATTTAGCTTCCTATACCCAGAAGAGGGAGAAACTAATGACTCTAGATTGGCCCTTTTCTTTTTGTATATGCAGTATCTACTGTGCTGTTTGGGGGGAAAGTAAGCAGGCTTGACTCCATTTTCAAATGCCAGGAGCTTTTGCCCTCACTATCACTGTAAGCTTTGGGAAAATAATCAAAGAATGATACCATCCCCTGTTCCAAAATTGAAGTGCTAGCAAATCACAATAGAAAAAAAGGTGAAAGGGCTTCTTTATAACGGAGTTAGCTGTGCTCCATCCCTCTCATTCTAGACACTTATGATTTTGAGAATTTGCCAGATTCCGGATTAATCAGAAAGCACATGAACTGGGAGGACAGACAGCACAATAAGAGGAACATCTCTGCTTCACATAAATGGACACAGACTGACCTAGATTTGAGGCATACTGTACAGGTATGCAGGCGAAGGCTTCTTGATGATGCTTTTAACAGGGAGTGGGGAGGAACCGTCTGTTTGATTGGCAACCCTTCTACAATTAAGACTTAATCCAAACTCACTGCAAGATGATTTTTAAAAATGCCATCAACTATTATAAGCCTTATTGTCAATTAATACATTACTTCCATCTGTTTCTCTTTGTCATCATCACTACTCTGTGGGATTTGATCTTGCCTTTCTTCAACCAGATAACTAGGCAAGCTGGGTTTGATGTTGCAACTTCTCTCACCTCTTGTCTGAACCTACAATCAAGCAATCCCCAGATCACTGACTGAAGCAGTGAGACAACAGTTTGAACTCTGATATTCAAATATAATGAGGTGAGGGAAAGGGTTGGCCCAGTACTCTCTGATGAAGAAGTGGGAGTGTTTATCATTTTATGACTAACAATTTTGCTGGCCATTCCAAAGGGGCCTCTTCCTAAGGAATGATTTCCTAACTCTGTGAGCCAGCTATATAGGCTGATAGGAGATTTTCAGTAGATATTTTTACTTTTATTTGGTCAGTTTTGTTTTTCCTCCTTTTTCAGACCTGATTCTCATAGACCTGCTCCAGCTGCAAAACCACACTCTTGCACTATAGCTAATGATGGCAAAGCACCTGGTTGATTTGGTTGGTTCAGTCAGTCCACTGATGAGTCAGTTTGACAGGACATGACAACAACAAAGAAAAGCAATTCTGTGAAATCAGCTTTGGAAGGGCTGCAGAGCTTAGAAAGCATGGCACCCGCCATACCTCACCCCTCCACATACACACACACACACACACACACACACACAATGTACCCTCACTTGCAATGGAAGTGGGATAGATTCATTACAAAACTGTAAAGCTGGGGAAGTATGTCTTTAGGAGATGTATGGAAAGAACATGGACTTTGGAGTCAGAGACACCCTGGTTTGCCACTTTATATTGTTACTGTTATTAGCAGCAATATTAGTTTTTAAAGACTGTTTGCTAGGCACCAAGGTATATGTTGAGTGCTTTATATAATTTACATTTCATTCTCTAATGACCCATGAGAAAGGCACTATTATAATTCCCATTTTACAGATGGGGAAACCAAGGCACAGAGAGGTAATCCTAATTGTCCAGAGTCATACAGCTAAGTCAATTGCAGACCCTGAATTCAAACACAGGCGTGTCTGATTCTTAACATTTTTCCTCTTCTGCTTCTCTAACAAACATATGATCTTGGCTAAGTAATTTATCCCTGTACTTCCCACCCAGTGTGCCAGAGATATGCTACAGGGATACCAACACATTGATCCCTCAGCCCTTGGTGAGGCCAGTGAGGCCTATTATGGCCAATCACTGTGCTCTACTAGAAGCTTTGCCATTTTATTCAAATGAGGCAGTGCATTTTATCATTTTCTATGTGTACAATAACATGGAAAAGTTTGGGCAGCACAATTTAACTTCTGTAAGCTTTCAGTGTCCTCATCTAAATGTGGGGCTAATCATATTTTTTGCCAGGGTTTTGGTGAGGATTAAATGAGATAATGTATGTAATTCATTGTATTAGTCAGGGTTCTCCAGAGAAACAGAACCAATAGGAGATACATGCACACACTCACATATACATATATGTGTACATGTATAGAGAGATAGATTAAAAAGTATTGGCTCATGCAGTTGTGGAGGCTGATGAGTACTATGATCTGCAGTCGGCAAGCTAGAGACCCAGGAGAGCCAATGGTATAAGTTCTAGTCTGAATATTGGCAGTCTTGACACGGGAAGAGACAATGTTTCAGTTCAAGTCTGAAGGCAGGAAAATAACCAATGTCCCAGGTCTAAGACAGTCAGGCAGGAGGAATTTTCTCTTATTCAGCTGTTTTGTTCCATTCAGACCCTCAACAGATTGGATGAGGCCCACCCACATTAGGGAGGAAAATCTGTTTTACATATTCTGCAGATTCAGATGTTAATCTCATCCAGAAATTCCATTACAGACACCCAGAATAATGGTTGAGCAAATGTCCGGACACCCCATGGCCCAGGCAAATTGACACATGAGATTAACCATCACAGTCAACTAACGTGATGTCTGACATGTCGTAATTATGGGCCTAACAAAAGATCTCTCCTTATAAGTCTCCTTACTTAATGTTTAAAAAACTCTTTACTCTAAGTAGAGCTAGTATCTCCATTTTACAGGTAAGAAAATTGGATGAAACCCAGATATCTTCAAATCTTCTGTTCTTCTGACTATACCATATAGTCTTCATGCCACTCCTTGTTGAATGGCATGACTTACTGAGCGTCAGAGAGCACCTAAGGGCCAAATACCTCTTTCCTTTTTCCTTCTTCCATCTTTACCAAATTACAGCTATCTATCCAGGGTACCATTTCCTCAGCAGCTTTATACTGGATGATGAAAGAGGGTGACGGGTAAATCAGATAAAGGAATTTATGCTAATATATAATAATTATATCTCTTCTAGGAGTTTTATCACTCTTCCTAGATTATAAGACAGTATAATTCAGTAAAACTGCATGATTCCTGAACACCCTAAAAGGTGACACAAAGGAGGTAAAGCCTGGTAAACCCCTTTGGTTGGGAAGCCTTCCACTTTCCCTCACACTGAACAATACTTTGTGAATGGCAGTGATGGGAGAGTAGGTTCTGCTTGTTCCTCCTATAAGTTGAGTTGGTTCCAGCCATACTCAATAAGAATAGGCTTTTTATGCTGCAGTTTTGAAAGCCAGCAGACACCAGCAGGGTGTCGCTCTTAGGTCCCCCTTCCCAGCCACCTCATAATATTGGAGTCAGTACGTAGCCACAGTTTCTACCTTGTTACGAGAGCTTCTGTGCATATCGGTAACAATGATCCCATCCAAAGAGATGTAAATGTAAGAGAGAGTCTTTTGAATTATTTGTATTTTCCAGCTGGAAAACAGTGTGCAAATATCATGCTAATAGGAAAAAATTACAAATGAGTATGTGAAAATATTTATAACATCTTAAGGGGAGATTATCAGAATAATGAGTTAAATTATGATTGCTAATGTGAACTGAATTATCACTACTGATACTATACATTATTTCCAATAATACAGAGTATAGTTCCCAATATTAAACATTTCCAATATCATAAATTATATTACTGATAAGAATCATCACTGCTAAAGTTGTAAATCAAATTGTACTTACTACTATTAACAATAACTAATACATGAGTGCTTACTAGATGTTAGATACCATTTGTTTTATGTGCCTGGCATGTATTCATCTTCGAATACTCATACTGACCCTGTGACTAGGCCAAATATTATTTGTTTTGCTGACATCAGAACTGAAACACAGAGACATTAGCATGACTTCCCCAAGAAAACACAGCTAGGATATTTTAGGAGTGGTAATTGGACCTAGTTCCAGGGCCCTAATCCTTAACCTCATGCTATACTACCTGTCTAGAAATTTCTTTTCTAGATTTTCTAGTATCTCATTCCATTTGAGAAACTGTAGAATTAGGCAAAGAATAGTGTAAAGGGTCAGAGAAGACCTGGACTTCATGAGGGTTTGGATGATGCCCTGCTTCTTTAAATTTTTTTTTTGCACTGGGATTCCGAGAGGTTTAGAGACTGGCCAGAAGTCACACAGTATTAGGAAAGGCACAGCCAGAGATTGGCACCTGTGCCTGGGGTACCCCAGCTGGGAAGGTGACAGGCAGTGGGAGAAGGTTGTAGAATTCCCCTGTTGATATTAAACTCATATTCCTTTGGGGAGTTGCTGAGCCAGCAGGACTGAGACAAAACATATAGGAGGATTTAAAAAAGAAGTTCAGGTTTAGGAGGGGTCTAAGACCCCACCTCTTCTCAGACCCCACCTCTGCTAAAGAAAAAGGATGTCCAATTCACCCTTTTGATCTCTGCATTAAAAAAAAATGGCCCCATTTGACCATGGGAACCATGGCATCTCTGGAGGCAGACCAAACTCCCAGCAGTTATCCCCACAATGTCCCTACAGAGCCTGTGACAGAGACCTCTGGGGCCTATGGTGGGATTAGGTTCCTGGGTGGGGTCTCCGAATTCACCCTCAACTGACTTGCAGTTTGCACTCTATGGATGTGAATGCAGAAGAGCTATGTGTCACTAAAGATGGTCACGTACAGAGATAGAGGGAACAGGATTATGGAAGTCAGGAAGAAGGTGGGGCCTCATGGTGGGTGGCAAAGACACCAAGTTCCCCCCGCCACCAGGACAACTTGCTGTATATCCTCCCTTTGTCCGCCCCAACCCCCTGCAGCATTAGAAGGGAAGGCTAGATTTGTATATTGAGGGGCAGTTTTATCCCACTGCTCTGTATTTTGGGGGTCTGTTGAGGAAGGTGATCTATCCTCCATCATATGGCAGGAAACATATCTGGAGACATTGGCCCTGATATCCCCATTTGTTCCTGTTCAGGCTACATGCCTGCTAAACTCCGTACTAACTAAAATATTCAAAACATCAATATGTGGGGGTGTGTGGCCTGGGCAGACCTGATTAAGCATACTCCCTCTAATCTCCACCCCAATTCACCTGGCCTGCTTATCTGCTCATGTCTGCCTAGAACATACTGACCCAGAAGGGTGGAGGCTAGTGGTGGGGAACCAGGAAATGCCCCTTCCTGGCCACCTCCACCACTGGAGATTCAGGTATCAGGCAATATTTCCAGAGGATTCACAATGTGACAGAATCAAATCTCAGATCTCTCTAAATCCAGCCCCTTCTCTGGCTTCGAGTTCATGCTCTGGATGGGGTGAGGACAGAATCAGCTATGCTTGTCCAGTCCTGGAGGGATAGTTGGGGGAAACCCGGTGGGCAAAATGCCCCATGGCATGTGTGGAAGGCCTGAGGGCAAAGGGTTTGAGCAGAGCAAAGGCAGCAAGGACAAGAGGCTGGGGACATTACCTTATGAAATCAGTCATTCTCCTGGATGGATGAGGAGCAGTAGTGATGTGTGGGCCCCCATCAGGGCATGGACAGCCTGTGTAGGGAAAAGGGAAGAAGGCAGGGGATTAAGAAATTTTATTAATTTCCTATTGCTGTCATAACAGATTACCACAAATTTAGCAGCTTAAAACAACACCCATTTATTAGCTCACAGTTTTGTGGGTCAGAAGGCTGGGTGGGCTCACCTGAGATTTTTGCTTAGGGTCTCACAAAGCCAAAGTCAAGTGTTGGTGAGGCTGAGCTCTTACATTGAGGCTCTTGGGAAGACCCCCCTTCCAAGCTCATTCAGGTCATTGGTAGAATCGCTGAGATTCCTGTCTCCTTGCTGGCTGTCCATCTTCAAAGCCAGCAATTGTGCGTGGAGTCCTTTTCATACTTCAAATTTCTCTGACTTCCCTTTCTTCTGCAGCTGAAGAAAGCTTTCTGCTTTGCAGCTCCCGTGTTATGAGGTCAGGCTTACCTGGATAATCTCCCTATTTTACAGTCAACTCAGCCATATAACATTATCACAGATGTCATATCTCATTTACAGGTTCTGGGGATTAGGATGGGTATTTGGGGGTCATTTTTGGATTTCTGCTTACTATCAGAGTGTTTATGGAGTTGTTCGGCAGGGACTTAGTATTTCACTGCGAACACCAAGCTCTAAGGACCCACCCCATACTCTCAGCTAAAGTAGGGTCCAGGAGCTTATGCTGTGGTTGAGGACATGGGTGTGTGGAGAAGATGATAGACATACCCTGACAGTGGTAATCTCTTAACAATTTGTGGTCTAAGTCATGTTGATGGGCCCCAGAAACTGAACTATAATGACTCAGGGTAATGGCAGAAGGTCCTTAAGGTTCTGAGACTTAATATTCTCCCCACCCCAAGTCTCCTATAAACAGAGTGTGCAGAGCTGTCCTCCCCACCTGGCCACCTAAATGAGTACATTATTTGCCACTCCAGAATTTCATGGTGAGACGTATGTGGTAGGGACATCTCTGGTGTCTCTCCAGGCACACCAATGTCTGAGTCACATTAAACGGCCTAGAGATATGGTAGGTAACAACTGCATGTTTGCTCAGGGATGATTTGTGACAGAGCCAGGAAGAAAACAGAGGCCAGCAGGAAAATGGGGCCCCTGGTATCTAACTCTGTTTTTCTTTGCAGAAAGGGAATAAAGTCAGGCCTCTGCGGTCTGGTAGGGGGAGGGCCATTGAGTCTGGGGATCCTTGTCCCAGTGGCCCTAACTGCGGAAGTCTGGGCCGTGTTACTCTCAAAGTTTCTGCAGGCTGCCCCGGCTCAGTGGTAGATAATCAGCAACAGGAGGTTGTGGCCTGGCCTGGGTAGGTGTGCCCGGGTAAACCGTAACACCTCTGTTTTCCCCTCTAGAGTTCTCTCATCTAGCCTTCTACTAGCATGTGGAACTGATGTTGGGGTGCTATACCTGGGTTTCTAACTGCTTCTTAAACAGACTTCTAAAGAATCATTTTTAAACAATGTCACCTTCATCCTCCCACTACCTCCAGAGAGGACTCCTGCCTCCAATTTCTTCCTACAAGGAGCTGAGAAACCTTCAACCCTCCACTCCATTCACAAATCTCCCTTGTTCCTTCTCTCAATTCCTTATCCACCCGGGCATCATCATCATCCGTCCTTTCACCCGCCCTCACCCCTCAGCGGTGGAGACTCACTGCATTCCCTTGGCAGTCTTCCAGGCCATATATATTGAGCTGGACCTTTTGCAAGTATATATTGCACCACTGTGTGACGTTCAGTACTGGCCACATAAACAGCCATAGACAGGATGCGTCTTCCTTTGGACGGGCAGACCGGGGCGGGTGGATAAACATTGAGAAGGTGGTGCAACCACTGGGTAGGAATGAGCCCTTGTCATTCATTTACTGAGCACCAGGAACAATATCTTTCTTTCCTTTTTTCATTTTTTAAATTTTACTTATTCTTACCACCTGGGCTGCTAAGAAGCTAAGAACCACATTGAATGATTAATAAATCTTTGAGAAGCATTTATTGCACACCAATGCGATACCAGGTGCTTTGTGCCTGAGCTACTTAATCTGAGTCTACTGACAACATCAGGAGGAAGAAATTAATCCCCACCACCCCCCTACACTGCTTACTCCACCCCTGCCTGGATCCCTAACAACCACTGCTTGTGTCTGTGACTGTTTTATTTTTTTATTTTTCACTGCTACAACAATAAGATTACATATCTGGAATAAAAATATTAGTTACATGTGATAATTATTCCTATCAATACCCACGAGAGTAGTAGTGGTTAAGAGAATGGAACCTAGACTCAAACTGGTTGTGGGACCTCAGGCAAGACATTTAACCTACCTCTGTCTTAGTTTGCTTTAGCAATGTCTGATACACAGTAAGGAGTTACGAAACTCTCCTATTATTATCTTCATTACTATCATTATTACTACTATGTATCGTGTTCTAAGTCTCTTACACTTGATAAAAACCCTATAAGGTATGAATTTCTCCCTAATTTACATAAAACCCTCATTCCTTATAGTGGTATTAATTGCAATTATAGCAGTAACATAAATGTACATAATAATAGCAATATCAGTGATGCTTCATAATTATGTCCATTTTACAGATGCATGCCACGTTTCCCAAGAATGGTATTAATTATCATTATAATATCAATGTAATATAAATTACTGTTATTCCAAAATCATCTTAATTTCACAGGTAGGAACAGATAATACCATTATTCTGACATTGGTATCTGTTATTAGGATAGATGCTAAAGTAACATTAGCAATAATAGTAGTAATGATAACATTAACCATGTGCTATAATTACAACATTTCCCAGAGGGGCAAAGACTATACCAGCAATACTAGGGGTGGTAGTTACTATAGTTTTTTCTTTAAATACAGTATTAGAATAATGCTAGTAACTGTATTAACATGTTACCTCACTATCATGATTCTGACAAGATGAAAAGGGAACACCAGGGTTCCTTAGTGGTATAGAACTAGTTTATTATTAGTTATATTTATTAGTAAATTATTAAAACTCTTTTGCACTTACTGTAATACTTGTAATTAATAATGATTATGGTATACAGAATAATTAATACAATGATGGTATTGATTATAATTTAATGTTATAATCATTTAATTATGATCTTAATTATAATAATTGATGCTCTAAAGGTGAAATAGTCATATAACATAAATAATTAATAATGTAAACACAAAAATGGTGCACAGTAATTATCCACAATTAACAAAAGGTAAAGCATAACACAAGCCTTCCTCGTGGTGCTTCCTGGTTAACATATAATGTTATAATATTAATATAACTACAAATAATAGTAGTATGGAAATACTGGAATTATGCCCCTTTAACTATGTAGACCATCAATACATTGGCACAGTTACATATAATTCTCTAATGTTAACCTAAATGTACATAATAACATTATGAAATGTCCTGTAACCATACCCATTTCCCAGAGGGTAAAAGGAGAGGCCAGCATACCGGGTAGTGAAACTTTTTATGATTAAGGCGCTAACACTATACAGACATAGGCTTACCCAGGAAGTGCTCTGAATATGACCATTTCCCTGGCAGGGAAGGCTGGGACAGCTTGACCGTGGGTGGGCCTCCTTGAGTACCCTCATGGTCCTGCACCTGCCCCTTCCTCCAGCCCTAGTACCCCGGGCTTCTCAGGTCCACCAGTGTTCTGAGGGCCCCAGCCCTCCTCAGCCCACAGAGTCCCAGGCAGGCACTGCCTTCTGAAGGTCATTGAAAAACGGGTACTCTACTGTGCCAGTGGTATGAGCATTTCCTCTTCAAGGTTGTGGGGGTTGACTTTGGCTCCCAGTTACTGCACAGCTGAGCCATCCAGGCCACTCAGGTCATAGAGAACACATTGAGGAGAAAATGGAGCAGGTTTGCCACTGGGGGCAAGCTGGGGATGAGCCCCCCTTTCCATTACTACCCCTCCTTGACACTAACCTGGATGAGGCTGGAGTTTACCAGGTAGACTATGCAGATGAATTCAGGTGTTGTGGGGGAAGGAAGGGAAGTGCTCAGGGTCTGGGAACTACTTATGGAGATGATAGGGGAGGGATATTAACCCACTGGTCCCTTTGCCCAATCAGTTCTGGAATCAATCCAAGAACTAGTAAATTCCCCTCACCCCCAACCTAGTTGAACTAATAGATGAACAAGGTTGGGTGCCAGTGAGCCATGTGGATATCTGAGCTAACAGTGCATAGTAGTAGGCATGGGGCACAGCCATTGAAAGACCTGGAAGCTAGAAGCTGCTTTGTTGGTTTTGTTATTTATCTGAATGTCTGTAGCAAGGACAAATTTGTTTTGACAAATAATAAAAATATGTTCCAACTAACAAAGCTGTACTCAACCCTATCTGGCTATACTCCCTGTTTTAAGGATAGTTACAACTTCATATAATAAGTGTTTATTTATGTTTTTGATATTTTATATAAGATATATATTAGGATGAATAATATGAAATTGTCAGTATTTGACCTTTTCAAATTGACCTTAGATTTACCTTTTCAAATTGATACATAGTATTTGTTTAAATATATGGGGTATATGTAATATGTTTTACATGCATAGGATGTGAATAGTGCTGTAATAAACATGAGGGTGCAGGTATCCCTTTGATATACTGATTTCCTTTCCTTTGGATAAATACACAGTAGTGGGATTGCTGAATCGTACAGTAGTTATATTTTTAGTGTTTTGAGGAATCTCCATACTGTTTTCCATAGTACTAATTGACATTTCCACCAACAGTGTATAAGAATTCCATTTTCTCTGCTTCCTTGCCAGCATCTGTTAATTTTTGTCTTTTGATAACAGCCATTCTAACTGGGGTAAGATGATATCTCATTGTGATTTTGATTTGCATTTCCTGATGGTTAGCAATGGTGTTGAGCATTTTTTCATGTACCTATTGGCCATTTATGTCTGTCTTTTTCAGTCTCATTCTGTTTTCTGAGCTAGAGCGAGTTGGCATGATCATAGTTCACCACAACCTCAAACTCCTGGGCTCAAGTGATCATCCTGGCTCAACCTCCCAAGTAGCTGAGAATACAGGTGTGCTTAACCACGCCCAGCTAATTTTTAAAGTTTTTGTAGAGACAGGGTCTTGCTGTGTTGCCCAGGCTGGTCTCAAATTCCTGGGTTCAAGTGATCCTCTCACCTTGGCCTCCCAAATTGCTAGGATTGCAGGTTTGAGCCATCACACCCGGCCTGTATGTCTTCTTTTGGGTTATATCTATTTGGGTACTTTGTCCACTTTTTAATGGGATTCTTTGTTGTTTTGCTGTTAGGTTACTTGAGTTCTCTGTATATTCTGGGTATTAGTCCCTTCTCAAGGGAATAGATTGCAACTATTTTCACCCATTCAACAGGTTGCCTGTCCAGTCTTTTGATTGTTTCTTTCCTGTGCAGAAGCTTTTTAGTTTAATATAGTCCCATTTGTCTATTTTTGCTTTTGTTGCCTGTGCTTTTGAGGTCTTAGCTATAAAATCTTTGCTGAGACAAATGTCCTAGAGTGTTTCCCCTATGTTTTCTTCTAGAATTTTTATAGTTTGGAGGTCTTATGTTTAAGTCTTTAATCTGTTTTGAGTTGATTTTTGTATACGGTGAGAGATGAGGGTCTAATTTTACTCTTCTTCATGTGGATATCCAGTGTTTCCAGCACCATTTATTGAAGAGGCTCTTCTTTTCCCATTGCATATTCTTGGCATCTTTGTAAAAGATTAGTTGACTGTAAACATGTAGATGCATTTTGGGCCTCTCTTTTCTGTTCCATTGGTCACGATGTCTGATTTTATACCAATACCATGCTGTTTTGGTTACTATATTCTTATTATATATTTTGAAGTCAGGTAGTGTGATGCCTTTGTGTTCTTATTGCTCAGGATGGCTTTGGCTATTTGAGATTTTTTGTTTTGTTTTGTTTTTGGTTCCATGCAAATTTTAGGGTTTTTTTTCTATTTCTATGAAATATGTCATTGGTATTGTGATAGGCATTGCGTTGAATCTGTAGATTGCTTTGGGTAGTGTGGTCATTTTTACAATATTAATTCTTTAAATCCATGAGCATGGGATATCTTTCTATTTGTTTGTGTCTTCTTCAAGTTCTTTCGTCAGTGTTTTGTAGTTTTCCTTGTAGAGATCTTTGACCTCATTTGTTAAATTTATTCCTAGGTATTTTTTTTGTAGCTATTGTAAAGGAGATTGCTTTCTTGATTTTTTTCTTCAGCTAGTTCATCATCAGTGTATAGAAACACTACTGATTTTTATTTGGTGATTTTGTATCCTGTAGCTTTACTGTATTTGTTTATCAGTTCTAAGAGTTTTTTGGTGGAGTCTTTAGGTTTTGTCTGCAAGGAGGGACAATTAGACTTCCTTTTTTTGAATTTTGATTTTTTTTATTTCTTTCCCTTGCCTGATTTCTCTGGGTAGGACTTCTAGTACTATGTTGAATAGGAGTAGTGAAAGTGTGCATCTTTGTCTTTTTCCAGTTCTTCGAGGAAAGGCTTTCAGTTTTTTCTTATTCACTATGATGAACAGCGGGTTTGTCATATATGGTGTTTGTTGTGTTGAGGTATATTTCTCCTACACCTAACTTGTTGAGAGTTTTTAATCACAAAATGATGTTGAATTTTATCCAATGCTTTTTCTGTTTTTCCTGAGAAGATAATATGGTTTTTGTCCTTCATTTTGTTAATGTGATACATCACATTTATTGATTTGTGTATGTTGACCTATACTTGCATCTCTGGTATAATTTCCACTTGAACACAGTGTATTATCTTTTTGATGTGCTGTCAGAGTTAGTTTGCTAGTATTTTGTTGATGGACATTGGGCTGTAGTTTTCTTTCTTTTTCTTTTTCTTTTTTGCATCCTTGTCTGGTTTTGGAATTAGGGTAATGCTGGCATTGTAGAATGAGTTAGGGAGAATTCTCTCTTCTTCAATTTTTGGAATAGTTTGAGAACTGATGTTAGTTCTTCTTTGAAAGTATGGCAGTGAAGTCATACAGTCCTGGAGTGTTCTTTGTTGGGAGACTTTTTATTACTGATTCAATTTCATTACTTGTTATTGGTTTGTTCAGGTTTTCTGTTTTTTCCTTATTAAGTATTGGGTAGGTTGTATGTGTCTAGGAATTTATCCAATTCTAACAGGTTTTCCAGGTTTTTAACATATAGTTTATAATAGTCTCTGAAGATATTTTGTACTTCTGTGGTATCAGTTATAACATTTTTTTTTTGTTTCTGATCTTTTTTATTTGGATGTGCTCTCTTTTTCTTGGTTGGTTTCAATAGTGGTTTATCAATGTTGTTTAACTTTTCAAAAAACCAAGTTTTCATTTTGTTGATCCTTTATATTGTCTCTATTTCATTTAGCTCTGCTTTGATCTTTATTATTTCTTTTCTTCTACTAATTTTGGGTTTGGTTCTTGTTTTTCTAGTTCCGTGAGGTCCATAATTAAATTGTTTATTTGATATCCTAATTTTTTAATGTAGGCATTTTTTGCTATAAAGTTCCCTCTTTACCACTGCTTTTGCTATGTCCCAGAGGTTTTAGTATTTTAATGTTCATTTTTATTTTCATTTGTTTCAAGAAATTTTTATTTTTTTCTTAATATCATCATCGACCCAATGGTTGTTCACAAACATTTTGTTTGATTTCCATATAGTTGTACTGTTTCCAAAGTTCCTCTTTTGATTTGTAGTTTAAATCTATTGTAATCTGGGAAGATACTTGTTATGACTCTGATTTTTTTAAGATTTGTAGAGACTTGTTTTATGGCCTAACATATAGTCTATCCTGGAGAATGTTCCATGTACTGATGAGAAGAATGTGTGTATTCTGCAGCTGTTGGATAAAATGTTCGGTTAATGTCTATTAGGTACATTTGGTCTATGTTGCAGTTTAAATCTGGTATTTGTTGATTTTTTTGTCTTGATGATCTCTCCAATGCTGAACATGGGATGTTGAAGCCTTCCCTGTCATTTTATTGGAGTATATTACATTCATTAATATTAATTAGATGGATCTATTTGTATTTTTTTAATATATCTGGGTGCTCCAGTGTTGGTTGTATATATATTTAGAATTGTTATATCCTCTTGTGAAATTAATTCCTTTATCGTTATATAATGTCCTTCCTTGCCTCTTTTTAGTGGTTTTGACTTAAAGTCTGTTTTATCTGATATAAAGGTAGCTACTGCTGCTCACTTTTGGTTTCTGTTGCATGGAGTATCTTTTTTCTATTCCTTTACTTTTGGCTTATATGTGTCTTTATAGGTGATGTGAGGTTCTAGTAGGCCGCACATAGTTGAGTCATGTTTTTTTTTTTTTTTAAATCTATTCAACCAGTCTATATCCTTTAAGTGGACATTTATTTCTGTTTACATTCAAGGTTATTATTGATAGATGAGTACTTATTCCTGTCATTTTGTTAATTGTTTTGTGGTTGTTTTACATATGCTTTGTTCTTTTCTTTCTCTCTTATTATTTATCATTGCTGTTTGGTGTTTTTCTATAGTGGTAACATTTGTGTCAGTTTTTTCTCTTTCTCATTTGTGTGTTTGCTCTACCAGTGAGTTTTGTACTTTTTTGTGTTTTCATGGTAGTAGTTATTGGTCTTTCACTGTCAGATACAGGAATCTCTTAAGCATTTTTTGTAGGGCCAGTTTAGTGGTGATGAATTTCTCCAGTTTTTGCTTGTCTGGGAAAGTCTTTATTTCTCTTTCATTTATGAAGGATAACTTTGCTGAGTGTGGTGTTCTTGGCTGACAGGGTTTTTTTTTTTTCTTCCAGCACTTTGAATTTATCATTTCATTCTTTCTTGGTCTGTAAGCTTTGTGCTGAGAAATATGCTGTTAGCCTGATAAAGATTCCCTTGTATGTGAATAGATGCTTATCTCTTGCTGTTTTTATAATTCTCTCTTTATCTTTGACTTTTCATAGTTTGACTATAACGTGCTGTGGAGTAGACCTCTTTGGGTTGTATCTATTTGGGGATCTCTTAGCTTCTTGTATCTGGATGTCTAAATCTCTTGCTAGACTTGGGGAGATTTCAGCTATTATTTCATTAAATAAGTCTTGTATGCCTTTGTCTTTCTCTTCATTTTCTGGAATACCCACAATTCTAATATTTGGTCACTTTATGGTGTTCCATATGTCAGGTAGGCTTTGTTCATTCTTTTTATTCCTTTTTTTCCTTTTTTTTTTTTCTGCCTGATTGTGTTATGTCAAAAGTCCTGTCTTCAAGGTCTGAAAGTCTTTCCTCTGCCTGATCTAGTGTGTTGTTGGATCTCTCACAAGTATCTTTTACTTCATGTATTGAATTTTTCAATTTCAGGATTTGTGTCTGGTATTTTTATAACATCTGTCTCTGTGAGGAATTTCTCATTAATATCCTGAATTCTTTTTCTGAGGTCTTTGTGTTGTTTCTCTGTGTTCCTTTGTATTCCCCTGAGCTCCTTTAGTATAATTATTTTGAATACTTTTTCAGGGATTTCATAAATTTCTTTTTTGTTGGGATCTGTTGCTGGAGAACTATTGTCTTCCTTTGGAGGTGTCGTATTTCCTTCCTTCTTCGTGTTCTTGTATAGTTCTGTTGATATCTGTGCATCTGGTGTAAGAGTCACTTTTTCCAGTTTTTTGGACTGACATTCATAGGCGAAGATTTTTTCCTTAACATATATCTATGGTGATGGTTGGGTTGGGTATTGTAGCTTTAATTCTGGGTGCATGCAGTATTGTAGTCTCTGTATAATTTCTTCAGCTATAAATAGTGTCAGTTTTATCACAGATTTATCAGTGGCTTAGGCTGCAGTTGTTGTTGGTGGCTGTGGTGAGGTTTTTCTGGGAATGAGGATGCCAGGTGGGCCAGTCCTTAAGCTCCAGTGGTGTCAGCAGTGGGCCAAACATTCCTTTTCTTGGGCTGTCAGGTGGCATACTTGGGCTCCAGTGTTAGTGGGTCCAGGCAGGCTGATTCTTGGGCTTCCAGGTAGCTTTCTCGGGTGCCAGCAGTGGCAGCAGTGAGCCAGAAAGGTGAGTGGGATCTTGGGCACCTGCACAGCATGTGTGGCATGGGTGATGTTAGTTGCAGCATCAGGACAACCGTCGGGCTCCTGGTCAACACTTGCTAATGTTAGCAGTGGCTGTGATGAGTTTGGAGGGCCAATCTCCTGCCCCCCAGCTGGCACATGTAGATGGGTGCTCATGTTAGTGGTAGTGGTGGGCTGGGTGGGCCTCTTCACAGTTCTCCCTGGGAAACACACAGTTTCCAGCAGTGGTGGACTGGGTGGGGTGATCCCCAGACCCCTGCGTGGCATGCTTGGGTACTGGGTGGGGGGCAGTGCCAGGCTGGGTGGGTCAGTGATACACATGGGTGCAGGCTGTGATGGGCAGGGTGGGGCAACCCACAGCAGTGGGTAGGGAGAGACCAATCTCAGGGTTCACGCAAGTGTGCAGTGGCTCTGCTGCTAGGGGGTGGAGTGTCTGTCAGTGGGAGCAGCCCCAGGTTGTTGGGCAGCTTTCAGGCTTCGGGGAGCAGATGCTTCAGTCCCAGCAGTAGTGTGCATGGAGAACCTGTCCTCAGGGCACATTAGTGCACAATGGTCACACTGTTGGCATGGACCAGGGTTGTTGTCAGTGGCAGCAGCCCCAGGGAGATGGGCAGCTTTCAGGCTCTGGGGAACAGACACTTTAGTTCCAGTAGCAGCAGTGGTGGTGGCAGTGGGTAGAGAGTACCTGTTCTCAGAACATGTGTCAGTGTGCAGTGGCTCTGCAGCTAGTGCAGGTAGGGTTGCTATCAGGAGCCCAAGATAGGCAACTCATAGGCTCTGGGGAACATGCACTGTGACTTTCTTTGCTCTGGGGATAGCCTCCACAGTGTTCTGTACTACCTCATTCCCTGGGGTGTATGACTCCATGTGGGCTAGAGTACTGAGGACCCTGCCACACGGCTGGGTCTAGCCAGTGTTGCACTGTTGTAGCATTCTGAGGTGAGGGGGTGTCAGTTGGACACTGGGAGTGTGGAGATGCAAGTGTTGTTGCCCCCCAGTTGAGGATGTAGTCTCATGGGGGCTGGCATCTCAACATGGCACTGTGCTTTAGCTGCTTAGGTCTCAGGAGGTGCCTAGGACCCAGTGTGAGTTCCCTCTCTGAAGCAAGCCATTTCACAGTTTCCAGGCAGCCCCCTGTGGTAGTCTCAGGGCTTACAAGGGTTGAGGGCTTCTCCCATGGCTAGGATTACAGGAGTCCGTGGTGGAAATGTCACTCACTTATCCTTTCCCCACATTGGGGAGCCTCTGCAGGCTCTCAGCCTATCTAGCCAAGCAGGCTGCCTTGCTTCCACTCCTTCCTTCCCTTAGGTGTTTCCTGTCACTTCTCTGTTGAATTGCAGTGTTCTCTCATATGTGATCTATTCAAAGTGTGATTATCTACTCACTATTTTGGTTCTTCTTCGCAGAGGAGTCAAGGGTCCAATGTGTCTAGTCAGTCATCTTGACCAACCCCCTCAATATTTGACCTTTATAACTTATAAAAGCAACAATTTTATATGATTCAACCTATTATAATTAACATATAAAAGTAATTTATATATATATAGTTATAACATATATTATATACATTATATAACTGCATGAAATATAAAATAAGCACATTATATAAAATATAAATATATCCAACCTAATGTATTTAAATATGATTTATAAAATATAAATATGATATACAGTCTGTAATATTGTTATATAAGTTATATACCAAGTATATATGTGATATTGGTCCACAGTAATATACATATATTACTGTATACTATATATATATTATTTTATACTACTATATAAAATTAATATATATGAAAACACATTACTGTATATTAGAATATTTCATAATGCTCCTTCACTGTCCTGAAGTGAAATGTATAAGTAATATGATTTACCTATGCCTTAAATTTGACAGAACAATTTAATGACCTATCTTTAATGTAAATTTGAAATAAAAGTAATTTATATCGACATAATGTATATAATCACATGTAAAGTCTTGAGAAGCACAGTAGAAGAATTAACAAAATAAGTATGTAATTAATATAAGTAGTAGTAGTAGCAGTAGCAATAGGAAGGTCTTACTGATCATCATCTGTGTTCCAGGCACTGTTCTCTGCACTTGCTGGTGTGTGCACATCTCTATGTATATTCTCTTAGACTTCAGTTGAGTGGAGCACTCTTCACAAGAGCTCTCAGTTAACTGGCCTTTATTCCCATCTGCATCCCCTCCCCTTGCTAGATAAGCTTTTCATCACTAAAATTTTTTTTAAAGATACTTACCTATGTATGTAAGATTTTAAGTGTTGAACGGAATAGTGGTTACCTTGCAATGTAGGTTTGAGATGAGAATGGAACTGTGTGTGCTGGATAAAGGGGACATTAGTGATGTCTGCAATGTTTTATTTCTTTAATAAAACAAAGCTATTGAAAGCAAATTGGAAAAAAGTTAACATTAATTTGGATGGTAAAATCATGGGAGTTTTAATATTATTCATTTTAGTTCTCTGTTAACTTTGAAATTAAATTAAATCAAAAAGAAGATCACCAGGGGAAATTTTTCAAGTGAGTACATATGCAGTTTGTCTGCCTGACTGTAGATCTCAACAACCATCAGATAATCCATTTTATTGGTGCAGTGTTAGAGCTTGTCTACTTTAACACCTTCATTTGTTTTAGGATTAGAAACTGGCTTTCCCAAAATAAGGTATCTTGTTATTGAGGCAGAGGTGGAATGAAAACCCAGATTTTCTGATCCCCAGCCAGGTCTATACTATTTTCAGCATTTTGGCATTGGGGTCCATGATGATGCCTTCATAGGCCTGACAAATCTTCAGTCAATCTAGAAGGATTTCATTCTCTTCACAATTCTGTACTTACTATGGCATAAAAGTGGATTCGGATGTTTTGGAAATGATTTGCAACAATCCAAAGGTTAATTTCCAGCGAACGTGAAAATTAGTTAACCAAAGCAGTTAACTCCACTAACACTTAATTGTATGATACTTAATTGTGTGATTTCTCACAGTATGAGAATATATGCAATTGGTCCTCTGTATCCTCAGGTTCTGCATCCACAGATTTAACTAACTGCGGATTAAAAATATTTGGAAAGAAAAGCAACAAAACAACAATAAAAACAATACAAGTAAAAAACAATACCAAGTAACAACTATTTACATAGCATTTTACATTGTATTTGGCATTATAAATAATGTAGAGGTAACTTATGAGGATATGTGTAGGTTATATTCAAATACTAGACCATTTTATATCTGGGAATTAAGCATCTGAAGATTTTGTTATTTTCAGGGGGCAGTGAGTCCTGAAACCTATCCCCCACAGATACTGAGGGATGACTGTAAACCTATATTCAGTAAATTCTACTAATTGTCTGATTTGGGAGGTACTGAGTGGAAATGGAGAATTAAAAAAAAAAAAAAGAAAAAGAAATGCACAAGGAGTCTCTGACTTTCACTAATGTACAAATCAGTGTGTTAGGAAAATCAAGATTCCAATTCTAACTTGAAACCTAGGTAAATTAATCTCAGGGCATGACTAGGATTTGGTTGGGCTATGCATGGAAGTTGGCAGAAATGGTATGAGGGTGAAGACAGGATAGAGCTTAGTGGGCAAGGGCCTACAATATTACTGCTTTCTGACAGTGCGGGCTAGGGTGAGCCAGGGAGGGAGGAAGTCAGCCTGTCTAGAGCACAGAGTTTCTATTGGAGAGTGTTAAACAGCTGCTTTCATAGGGTAGGATGATTTGGAATGCCTTGAGTGTTTGACTTGGTGATTTTGACTTACTCGGCAGGGAATTGTGAGTTCTGGATTAGGGGAGTGGCAGAGAGATTATTTTGTTATTCCTATTTATCATGACACTAGCTAATGGAAAGGTGGCAGTCCTAGGTTAGTATGAACACATTTTGTACATTGAGGCCGATCCCTTGACATTTCTTTTAGAGTTTGGACACATCACTGCTCTGGTTGGGGAGCAGTGGGAAAAATCTTAGGGTATCTTATGGTATCTTTGATAAATGTAGACAACTTTTGATTATCAATAAATTTGGGAAACAGTTATACATATTATTTGATCCCATAAAGATTTAATGAGTATCTACTGTGTATAATACATTGGGCCTTTTCCTAGGCATACAGAGAAAATGAGAAACTTATTTAACGGGGAAGGAGCTATGTAAACAAACACATGGTAAGAGCACCACAAGGGAAAGAATTCACAAGGGGCAGGGAAGTACAGTTTCATAGAAGTGGCATTTGAAGTTGGGTCTTTGAATATGCATAGGATCTCAACAGACAAGCACAGAGGCAAAGAGTATACTAGTGAAAGGAACCAGAAGAGCAAAGACAGAATAGTGAATGGCCTGTTCATGGAATGGTGAGTATTCGAGTGAAGTATAGGATGTGTGAAGAGTTGTGGCTACAGGCTGAAAAGACAGGCAGCCCTTGGTGAGCCATGGGAGCTAGGCTTAGAGATTTGTATACAGGAATCTGCTGAAGATTTTGAGCAGTAAAAGGATATGGCCATACAAAATGATTACTTTGGAAGCAGATTAAAGAACATATTGGAACAGAAAGTTTGAAATATCATTTAGAAAGATATTGTAATAACAAGATACAAAATCTGTAGTATTCTATACCCTAACAACAAACTATCCTGAAAAACAAATTTACAAACCTGTTTACAATATCATCAAAAAATATTTAAGAATAAATTTAACCAGGGAGCTGAAAGATATGTATACCAAAAGCTATCAAACATTGATGATAGAAATTTAAGAAAATACAAATAAATGGAAAGATATCCCATTTTCATGGATTGGAAGAATTAATATTATTAAACTGTCTACACTACCCAAAGCAATCTGCAGATTCAATGCAAAATTCCCATCAAAATTCCGATGCCATTTTTCACAGAAATAGGAAAAAGCATCTTAAAATTTGTATGAAACCACAAAAGATCCAGAATATCCAAAACAAATGACCAAAAAGAACAAAGCTGGAAATATAACACTACCTGATTTCTCAATATACTACAAAGCTACAGTAATTAGAACAGCATGGTATTAGCATAAAAACAGCATCACCAATGGAACAGGTTAGAGAACCCTGAAATAAATCCATACATTTATAGTCAACTGATCTTTGATAAGGGTGCCAGGAACACACAATGGGGGAAAAAAAAACCAGTTTCTTCATTCAGTATGATGTTGGCTGTGGGTTTGTTGTCCTAAATCAGGAAAAGGTGAAAGCATTCCCACTCTGAATTAGAACAAGACAAGGATGCCCCCTGTCACCACTTCTATTCAACATAGTGCTGGAAGTCCTAGCCAGAGCAATCAGGTAAGAGAAGGAAATTAAGGGTATCCAAATGGGGAAAAAGGAGGTCAAGCTATTGCTCTTTGTTGATGATATGATCTTATATCTAGAAAACACCCAAGATTCCTCCAAGAGCCTCCTGTCATTGATCAATAAATTCAGCAAAGTCTCAGGCAACAAAATCAATGTACACAGATCAGTAGTATTCCTATATACCAACAACAATCAAGCTGAGAATCAAATCAAAGACTCAATATCTTTCACAATAGCTACATAGAAAATAAAATACCTAGGAATATATTTAACCAATAAGGTGAAAGATTTCTACCGGGAGAACTATGAAACACTGAGGAAGGAAATTGCAGATGATGCAAACAGATGGAAAAACCTATTCTGCTCATGGATCGGCAGAATCAACATTGTTAAAATGTCCATACTACCAAAATGATTTACAGATTCAACACAGTCCCCATCAAAATACCAACATCATTTTTCACAGAACTAGAAAAAATAATTCTATGCTTTGTTTGGAACCAGAAAAGAGCCCGGATAGCTAAAGCAACCTTAAGCCAACAGCACAAACCTGGAGGCATCATTTTACCAGACTTTAAGCTATATTACAAGGCTATAGTAACCACAAGAGCATGGTACTGGCACAAAAATAGAAACATAGACCAATGAAACAGAACTGAGAACCCAGATATAAAACCATCCACATATTGCCATCTCATCTTTGACAAAGTAGAAAGCAATATACCCTGGAGAAAAGAATCCCTCTTCATTAAATCGTGCTGGGAAAATTGAATAGCCACATGTAGAAGAATGAAATAGGATCCATATCTCTCACCACTCCCAAAAATTAATTCAAGGTGGATAACAGACTTAAATCTAAGACGTGAAGCATAAGAATTCTAGAAGAAAATGTTGGAAAAACACTTCTAGATATCGGCCTAGGCAAAGAATTTGTGAAGAAGACCCCAGTGGCAATCATAGCAACAACAAATATAAATGAATGGAACTTCTGCACAGCCAAGGAAACAATCAACAGAGCAAATAGACAACTTACAGAATGGGAGAAAATATTTGCATGCTATACATCCGATTGACAACTAATAACCAGAATCTACAAAGAACTCAAGCAAATAAGCAAGAAAAAGATCAAACCACCCCATAAAAAAGGGGGCAAACGACGTGAATGGAAGCTTTTCAAAAGAAGATGGACGATAAACATGAAAAAATGCTCAATGTCACTAATCATGAGAGAAATGCAAATCAAAACCACAATGAGATATCACCTAACCCCAGAGAGAATGGCTTTTTATCAAAAAGTCCCAAATCAATAGATGTTGGTGTGGATGCGGAGAGACAGGAACACTTATACTCTCTTGGTGGGACTGCAAAGTAGCTCAACCTCCGTGGAAAATAGTATGGATATTCCTCAAAGAACTAAAAGTAGACCCACCATTTGATGTAGCAAGTCAACTACTGGGTATCTACCCAAAGTTAAAAAAGTCATTTTATCAAAAAGACACTTGTGCTAGAATGTTTATTGCAGCACAATTCAAATTTCAAAGATGTGGAATCAAACCAAGTGCCCATCAGTTCATGAATGGATTAATAAAATGTGGTACATGTACACCATGGAGTACTACTCAGCCATAAAAAATGAAGTAATACCTTTTGCAACAATCTGGATGGAACTGGAGACACCATCCTCCTAAGTAAAGTATTGCAAGAATGGAAATACAAACACCACATAAACTATTAAATTGGAACTAAACGATCAGCACTCATGTGCGCAGATGGAAGTAAAACTCAATGGAAATCATGCAGGTGGGAGGGAAGAATAGGGGATGGTTTAAATCATACTTAACAGGTACAATATACAATATCTGGGTGATGGGCACACATATAACTTTGATTCAAGCAGTACAAAAGCAATCCATGTAACCAAAACATTTGCACTCCCGTAAGATTCTGAAAAAAAAAAAAAAGAAAAGAAAAAATGAAACCTAACCAAAAAGAAAAAAAAAAAAAGAAAAGAAAAGGAAAAAAGCTGTTTCTTCAATAAATGGTGCTCGGAAAACTGGATATCCACATGCAGAAGAGTTTTTAATTATCAGAGACCCTCATTTCGCATTATATACAAAAATCAACTCAAAATGGATTGAAGACTTAAATGTAAGACCTGATACTGTAAAACTACTAGAAGAAAATGTTGAGAAAAAGCTTCTTTACGTTGGTCTGGGCAACGATTTTTTGAATATGACCCCAAAAGCACAGGCAACAAAAGGAAAAATAGACAAACAGAACTGTATCAAACTAAAAGCTTCTACACAGCCAAGGAAACAATCAACAGAGTGAAGAGACAACCTACGAAATGGGAGAATATATCTGCAAACCATACATCTGACAACCATACAGATAAGATACATCTGATATCCTAAATATATGAGAAACTCAACTCAATTGCCAATTAAAAAATAGGCAATGCTCCTAAACAGAAATGTCATAAAAGAAGACACAGAAATGGCCAAAAAATACGTGAAAAAATGCTTAACATCACTAATTATCAGAGAAATGCAAATTAAAGCCACAATGAATGGCTTACACCTCACACTTGTTAAAATGGTGATCACCAAAAAAAAAAAAGATAAATAATTGTTGGTTAGGATGTGAAGAAAAGGAAATCCTTGTACACTGTCAGAGGGAATGTAAATTCATATAGTCATTATGGAAAATAGTATGGAGGGAGGTTCCTGAAAAATTGAAAATAGGGCTACCATATGATCCAGCAATCCTACTTCTGGGGATATAGCTAAAGGAAATGAAACCAGTATGTCGAAGAGTTATCTGCACTCCCTTGTTCTTTGCAGCATTATTCACGACAGACAAGATATGGAACCAACCTGTGTCCATTAACAAATGAATGGATAAAAAATGTGTGTGTGTGTGTGTGTGTGTGTATGTATGTGTGTGTATATATATATATATATATATATAAATGCACAATGGAATACTATTCAGCCTTTAAAAAGTAGGAAATCCTGTCATTTGTGACAACATGGATGAACCTGGAGGACATTATTTTAAGTGACATAATCCAAGCACAGAAAGACATAACTGCTTGATCGCGTTTGTATGTGGGATCTAAAAAAGTTGAACTTACAGAAGCAGAGAATAGAATGATGGTTACCAGGGGTACGAGTGCGAAATGGGGAAATACTGGATAAAGGGTATAGAGTTTCAGTCAAATAGAAGGAATAAGTTCAAGAGATCTATTGTATAGCATGCTGACTATAATTAATAATAATGTATTCTTAAAAACTGCTAAGGGAGTAGATCTTAAATGTTCTCTGCACAAAAAATAATTGTTTGAGGTGATGGATATGTTAATTAGCTTGATTTAATCATTTTACAATGTATACATATATTAAAACATCATGTTGTATTCCATAAATAGATACAATTCTTATTTGTTAATTAAAACTTAATAAAGCTGGAAGAAAAGGATATTGAAATAGTCCATGCAAGATATGAGAAGGGGCTAGACTTCAGTATCTATGAAGATAGAGAGGAAGGGGACAGATTTGAGTAACTTTTCAGAAATGGCAAGGCTTAATGTCATGGGAGGAATAGGGGGAGGTCAATGGGAAGGGAAAGGCAAGATTCAGGGATGACTCCCAAAGTTTTTGGCTGGGATGACTGCAAACATGGGTGGCTGAGCAGATTTGGCAGGGGATAGAAGCTCACTGCCAAGTATTCTGGATTTGAGGGTGTAGCAGAAATCCTGCTTGAGGGATTGGTGGGCAGTGCTGATATCCTATCTCCCACAATCACATTTGTATTTACATCAGTTTATCTGAGAAGAGCTCCTGGCTAATGGCTAATTCCCAAGGAGACTTATCAGGCCTCAGGTAATCAGGAGTTGAGGAGTTGGTTGTAATGCCTCACTGTGGCTTCACCTCTAGAATGTAATTGGGCTCATTCATTGGATAAAGATCAAAAGAATGATTTTGACAAAGCATCACCCAGATCCTATAATGAGAGGGAAATGAAGATGGTTGTCAGCCCATTATTAAGCATAATAACTAGGTTGAAATGAGAAGAAGGACTTCATTTAGGCAGAACTTTCCCATTGACAAATAGTAGGGGGTGAAAGTGTGAAAGGGAAGCATATAATCCAATTCATAAAATATTTAAAAGTCCTTTTAAAAACCTGAAGCAAAAACCATTCATTGTATTTATAGAGCTGGGGAACTATAAATTGATGGACACTGATGCACAGATCAAATTTTAAAAATCAATATTTTTTCTAATGATTGAAGAACGGCTTTGTCCATATTTCTAGGCTTGGATCAAGGAGGCATAGGTCCAGCAAGGAGGGGCTAGGCCACTCACTTTTTAGAGAATTTGACTGATTTGTGCCTATGGGGTGCCCACATGAGGCAGACAGAGTCTACTGTGTTGTATATAAATAAAAAGAAACTTGTCTTTGTAAGGGGGGGAGTCTGAGGCAGAAATTGAAGGCATTTTACTCCCACATTAAAATGTTATGAACAGGGAGCATAACATTGTATTCAATAAGTATAATACCTAATAAATAGATCAATATGGGTCAGATAAAGTTTATCGAAAGTTTAGATCTGATCTTTGGAGGTTACATCAAGTACATGAAGTATTAATCATTCATTAATCTGTAAACACTGTATAATTCATAGATAAATAATTGGCATACATTAATTGATGGCTAGTACTCCCACAATGGTTATTATTTTGGGATATAATATCACTCAGCTGGAAAGGTCTACTCTACTGGACAGGCATGAACTGTTTGGAATACATATGACAATTGGGATAGCACCAAGCAAATTTTTATCTTTTACTGGCTCATGAGCTGGGATGAGGAGAAGTATAGGAAGCAGTATATAGAACACACAGTGAAAGACATTATAGGTTCTGGAGTCTAATTTATCTGGGTTGGGGTCTGAACTCTGCTACCCCAACCTCAGTGACCGTGAGACTTAAAATCTCTGAGCTCTTTTTTTCCACATAAGGAAAATGGCAATAACAAGAGTCCCTCCCTTCCAAAGTCGACATGAGAATGAAATGAGAAAAATGTGTGCAAAACACCTAGCACAGCGCTTAGCTGTTCCATACCAAGGGCTCAAGCAATACCCCTAGCTGCTGCTGCTGTTACACCTTTCTGTGCTGGTTCGGTCGTTCACCCAGTGTGTGTGTGTAGCCTGGTTCCCCAGTTTGAGCAAGATCTCAGGTGCATTCTCAACTTTTGGCTTCATTTGTCACCTACAATGGTGCATCCCCATAGGTGTGCTGTGATCCCTCCCCAGCAACCAGCAGTTCATCAGTAATCAATCCTTAGTTTTAGAGGTTAGGAAAACATCATTATGATACAAAAACTTGGACAGCTCTCCCTCTAGTGGTAATTTAATGAATTGCCCCCAACAATTGCCCTGTTGACTCTCAAACAAAAGAGCTGGTGGTAAAAATGAATGAAATTAGTTGACATAGTTAAAACATCTGGTTTTAAAAATGAATTTGTTAATCACAAACACATAATAATCTACTATGGGGTACATCTCAGGCAAAGGAATTAAATGGCAACAAACGTCTTCACAGTATCTAGGGCTTGAATATTTTCTAATGTGCTAATTAGCCATTTTACCTAACAGGATTTTCAATTTGGGCCAAAAATCCAGAATCAGCAATTCTATGCATAGCTATATATCCTATTCCCCAGTAAAAAAAATTGTGATGATTGTAGCCATTATACTCTAATTTTATTTCACTCAATATTCCTTTTTTCCTTAAATAATATTGTTGATAATATCTTCTTGTGGGAATTTATAAACTTTTCATAAGGCTTTGTTTGTACAGCAGGTAGGTATGGCAGGATTTTCTCCCTGGTTGTAGAGAAGAGAAATTGGGAGGCTTATCTATAAGGAGGCTCAATGGGTTTGCTTGGGTCACCCAGGGTGCTTTGCAGGGGACCATACTACACTAGTTTTAACCCCTGGGTTTCTCCTGGTAGAAAATAAAGTGCATGAATGCTGGCATGTCCCTTTATTAACTTCTTCTTTTGAATCTTCATTTCAAACTCCCTAAGCATACACTTGTTTTGCAAATTGGAATGAAAATGATTAAAATAGAGACCTGGGTTTTAAAGAAGTGGCCTCCTTCGCTCCATTATAATTGTTTTGGAGAGCTCAGATATTAAAGCGTTTCTGCCAATGAGACTAAACCAAAAATAATAACTTTGTGAGCCTTATAGAAATCTAAATCAAGGGAGTAGAGATGAGAATCTTAAAAACCACAATTGTTCTTTTAAATCCTTGAATTGCTGTTCATAAGACTCGAGAGTGGACAGAAAAAGGGTAATGTATAAACAGGAGGTATTTTCAAATGGAGGGACAGGAATATTTATAACTACACTGAGTGTGAAGCAGAGGGGGGACAGACATAAACTCACTTATACTTTCAATGGGTTTGCTCTGCAGCAAGCTTCAGTCCAGCTGCAGAATTTCTCTGTTTGGTGGGAAAAATGTCTCCCTTCCTGCAGTGACTCCATTCACACTTGTGGCTGGTCAGTGAGGCCTAGTTATCAAACCACCATGGGAGAAGCCGATCTATCCAGAAAACACTTTTCTCAGGAGCCCTGCAGGGAGCTTGTTTATACAGATACCACTGAACTTATGACCGGAATAGGGCTGGTGTAGCTCCATGGATTGAAGGCCTGTGCTGATAAGGTCAAACTCACAGGGTGCCCTCTGTGGGCTACTCAGTTCCACTATGTCCCCAACTTGGCTATAGCCTGTATTCTTGTCAACTACATCAGAGACCTATTCATTTAGTTATTTGCCAGATATGTATTGGAGAGTCAGCATGCAAGGGGTTATGAAAATATGGCATGTTATTGCAAACTCCTGGTGACAGAAGTGTGACTTGTGGTCATAACTTTTGATGGTACTTGGCAAATTCAATTGTATGTGACCTTTCACCTCTTCTTGCCTTTTTGTGATCCCCTGACACCTCTCCTTCTTCTCTCTTAACCTCAGGATGTTCAATCCCTTCATGCTGGCTTGTCACCTGTCTTTTCAGACCTCTTATATCTCAGTCTATACTTCTTAGTTGCTTCACTCGTCCCAAGTCTAAAAATAAATATGCTATATCCTATTCCGTTCCCTCTTGTCCCACTCTTGGATTGCTAAGAATAGCAATCCAATAAAAATAAATCATACCACCTTGTTGGAATCTCGTAGTGGTCAAATACTCTTTAGATATTAGGCTATAATGCCTTAGGTTATGGGAATGGATTTCTACTGGTAAAAGTTTAGTGTAGGAAAATATCTGGTGTCAGGTGGGCCTTCATATATCCCTGGTGTCATACCTTTGGTCTATTTTATGGGAAAATTCTCTCAGGTTTCTTGAAATACCTTATGTTGTAACCTTGTACTATAAATACTAAGGGAAAAGAATATAGGGGATAATGTTTAGAAATTATTTTCCCCATTATTACATTTCTGTTCTCTGGTTATTGACCACCTTGTAACTAAATACTCCCTCTCTGATGCCTGAAGCAAGGGAACAAAAGAAAAGGGACCATAAGTCTATTAAGTGCTGAAATGACACTTAAAAGGAAATGAATTCTCAGTGTACTCTCAAAGTCTGTATGATAAAGCTAATTGTAATGGTAACTAAATGTCCTGAGCTGCCATTGAGCATGCTTGTTGTGACTCAGGAGCAGATATTTTGATTATCTTCCATACCAACCATGTCCCATCACTAATTGACCAAACCAGACTGTTAACTTTGTGAAGGTGTAGATTATGCAACAGATCATTTAGAGGAGGTAACTAAAGGGGTTTAGGGAGCAAATGGGAAAAACGTTCTAAAAATTTATTTCTATCAAGTAGGTAATGATTGAGCTTAGGGTTATTTTGCCAAGTCAAATTTGTTAATTCAGAAACACTTGCTGTGCATCTTAGGGTTAGGGGAAAACAAAAACTGAAATATTAAAGAGTTTTTTTTAATTATCCCCATGTTTTCTTTGTTTCTATTAATCAACTTTTAAAATAAAGCTATGAGAAAATATATATTTTCTAATAAATATTTATATCATTACCTCTCAGTTGTGTTAATGTATGGGAACTGTATCACAGACAATACACAAATAGTAATAATATGAAATCCATTTAAAGATGATAAAACAATAAATGTTAAAATTACATTTAATCCAGAGATATATCACTAATAATTTACCATGACCCAGAAAGTTCGACTAATGTAAATTTTCCCCCTCCTCATTCTTGACAGTTATGAGAGTGACAAAAGACAGGTAAACAAGCAAGGAGTGAATAAAAAAAGACCCCCAAGGGATAGCCAGTGATCAGTACATATTTAGTCCAATCCACTCTACCTTCTTGGCTTTTACAGTGCAAAATGATCATCAAAATCCATAGGGATGAATCTGGTATCTCTGAGTCCTCAGACAAAGTTCAAATGCCTGGCTCATGCCTGTAATCCTAGCACTCTGGGAGGCTGAGGAGGAAGGACTGCTTGCAGTCAGGAGTTCCAGACCAGCTTGAGCAAGAGGGAGTCTCTGTCTCTAGAAAAAATAGAAAAATTAGCAGGGCGTGGTGGTGTGTGCCTGTAGTCCCAGGTGGAGAATTGCTTTAGCCCAGGAGTTTGAAGTTGCAGTGAGGTAGGCTGATGCCACTGCTCTCTAGCCCAGGTGACAGAGCAAGTCTCTATCGCCAAAAAAAAAAAAAAAAAAAAAATGGTTCAAATGCCTTTCAGTATAAACTTAAAGTGAGTTTATTGTTTATTTATTTATTTCTAATAGATACCTCTCATACTATAGGAGTTGAGGCAGTTTATAATAAAAGCCCATATGCAGCAGGGCAGTGAAAAATGAAGTCAGAGAGCTCAGAAACCACAGAGTTCAAAAAGTTTCTCGGGCCATTGACTCCTCTGAAGACCTGATAAGGAGCTGTGGAAAATCTCCCCAGAAAAGCATACCTATGCAAATAGGCACATCATTTTGCCAACAACCTTGAAGCCCATGCAGGCACCCCTCCCCCTGTGTATCCTTGAACCCAAGTTCAAGAACTCCTCCTATAGAGAAAGTGAAATCCTGAGGTGAGATAGTCATTACACTTGAGTGTTGCATTTAGCTCTGAGCTTCCTGTCAACTGAGGTTAAAAGATTACACACACTGGGTTACAGAGTTCTGAACATCTAAAAAAAGGAAGCAGATCAGTTCACAAAATTATAAGCAAAACATATAATTTTAAAATGGCAGTGTTTATACATTTTATGAAATTATTTTATAAAGTGTAATCAAGTAATATAAAGGGATGTAGCACAATTTGATGAAATTCTTTGAAAATAAGCAATTGGAGGTAAAATATCTATGCTAATTATATTGACTAGCATATGAAATTAGTCACAGCATCTCATTTATAATCCTTCTGGAAAAGAAGGAATTTACTGTATATGTGTTTCTTTAGTGGTAGATTTACTCACCTTATGTTATTTGATTAAAGCTGACATTAATATAATATATTCCCATGAGCACACACCAGCTAAGTAGTAAGGGAGTCCTAAGGGTATAAAGAGAAATCGACCCGTGTTTAAATATCTGCCATTAATAGGACATACCATGGAAAACTGGCGTGTATATCTTTCTCAAAAGCAAATAAATAGCACAATCATTTTTGTCACAATTCTAGGCATAGGCAGTATAGGGTAGGGGTTAAGAACACAGTCTTTGGAATCAAAAACTGGTTTTCAACCTCTTATTAGCTGTGTGACCTTGGGCAAAGTCATTTAACTTCTCTGCATCTCAGTGTCTTCGTCTGTAAAATAAGAATAAAAGCATTAATCTCAGGGCTGCTCCTAAATTGTGCAGCGGTCTCTTGGGAATATTTGTTTTGTGGGGCTCCTGTCTATATAAACAACATGAGTCACCTAAAATCAACATGTCAGTGTCATTCTAGCAGTCCAATTTCACATCATTATGTGAAGGAAATACTGCATGGCTAGCAGAAGCGAACCATTTGTGAGGCCACTCTGCTGTAATTGGGACCTAGCCATAGTGCCTGGGACAATCCTATAGGCACAAGTGCTGGAACTCCTTGGAGCACCTGGTCTACCCCAAGCAGAGGGTTGTTGCAGAGGATCGGAAAACACTTCAAAGGCACAGAGCTAGAGCAGAGTTTCTGTTTGCTAAGGTCTAAACAAGATATTAATCTATCTCATAGGGTCACTGGGAAGACTGAATGACATAATCTATGTAAAGCACTTGACTCGGTGCGTGTTGACAGTGATTATTGCTCTTACCATTATTGTCAACAGTGCTCACTGCATCTCATGCATCTTCTGATTTTCTTTCAGTGGATGGCTGCATTGACTGGTCAGTGGATCTCAAGACATACATGGCTTTGGTGGGTGAACCAGTCCGAGTGAAGTGTGCCCTTTTCTACAGTTATATTCGCACCAACTATAGCATGGCCCAGAGCACTGGGCTCAGGCTTATGTGGTACAAAAACAAAGGTGATTTGGAAGAGCCCATCATCTTTTCAGAGGTCAGGATGAGCAAAGAGGAAGATTCAATATGGTTTCATTCAGCTGAAGCACAAGACAGTGGATTCTACACTTGTGTTTTAAGGTGAGCGTTGTGTGAAAATATTGTTCAATTGCATGGCTGAGTCTTTTGATTGGGTCTGGCGTGTGTGCATGTGTTCCTCACATACAGTGGATATATTCTCAAAAGATTGTAGTGCATATGGAGCTTCAGTAAGTTCTATTCTAATTATCTACTGGAACTACATACCAAATTCTTATCAGATTTTCATACAACAGGACTCCCATTTACTGTGTGTGCTTATTTAATTTACAAAATTTTGTGACTCATTTCTTTCCTAATCCCACCCCTGCCCCAGGGTCTTATATTAGCAGTTATTTTTACATACAGCCGGTTGGCTCAATGATCTTGATATCTGGCCATGAAAATGACCTAAAGTATCATTTAGGCCAAGGTCTCGCCTTCCTTGTTGATGGAAAATAGCTTCAAATGCTGCTGGGAGATATCTTAGCAAATGTGCTACTGGCGAAATCTTTCATAGATTTTGCAATGTATGTTTGAGTCCACTGTGTCTAAATGTTCAGCATGGAGCTCTATAAATACAGTCATCCTGATTTTCAGGGTACTATAATGGGGATATATCACAGACACAATTCTTACTTACAAGAAATTTATACTGAAAAGAAAGTTGGTTGCTTTTTTTTTTTTAGGTATTCTACAATATGTTCTTCCTTCCCCCTCCACCCCAGTGCTAGGATCATCTAGCATCTCCAGATAGAAACTGGATTGGGTATTGAAGTAGGTAGCTGAGATGACCTTTAAACCACCTTTCAATTCTGCCATTTTGGGAATCTTTGATCTTGCTCACTAGGGACCTGCACTCTACTATTTGATTTTAACTTCTTGGAAATGTGGACCTTCCCTGTTTTTGTATCCCGTAGACTTCGATGCCAAAGCTAAGTCACTTCTTCATCAAAGGCACTTGGAAGCCCCTGGCGAGGCCTCATTGTTCAAAAGGCCAGGAAAACAAGGTGGTGTATAAATAGAGAGCCTTCTAGATGCTCTAAGAATCAATTTTGGGATTGTTTTTGGCGAGGGGGGTTGAATGGTTGGGGGAACAAATGGTGTGTTTAGTCTCTGTTTGTGATAGGCAGAATCCCCAGGATCTTGGCAGAATAGCAATCATTCTGATCACAGCCTTAGTGATAAGTGATATTTTCTCCTACCTGGGCAGCTCTTGGCAAAATTGTGAAGTAGGTGCAATTCAGCTTTAGTGACTGACACTATATTGTCTAGGGTGCTGCTACTCTTCCCTGCTTGCTCTTTCTCCATCCTCCACCTTCATTAAAACCTGCCAACTGAAAATCTCTCTTTTCCTCTCCCTTCTCCCATTTGCTTTTTTTTAAATTGTTTTCACAGATTTTAAGGTTTATTTGCAAAGCATCATTCCACTATATGCAGGTGGTAATCTTATAATGAATTATTGAACTAATTATTGCTACTTCTCCAGTCCTGCTTATATTGTCGGTCTTCCCTTCTTCCCTCTAACTTCATTCCCCTGTTCCTAGCAATGTTAACAACTTAGTGTGTATCCTTACATATATTTTCCCTGCTTTTTTAATTATACAAACATATTTACATGGGGATTTTCCCCTCATTGTTTTATAAAATTGAAGGATTATAGATTTCTTTGTATTTTCTTTTCTTAGTAATAATTAGTAATGGAAATCACCCTAAGTCAATTGATAGAGAGCTCACTCAATTTTTACAGTATATAATTTTCTGAGTGGCTTAATATTCTGTGATACTCCAATTTAGTCAATTATTTCCCTATTGATGAGCATATATTTTGTTTCCATTTTTTAAATTTTTATTTATTTATTTATTTAAATGTTTTTCTTTTTCTTTTTTTTTTTATTTCAGAATATTATGGGGGTACAACACTTTGGCTATATATATTGCCCATGCACTGCCCGTGTCAGAGCTACAATCGTGGTCATCCCCCAAACTGTGCTCCCCGCATCCATTCAGTGAGAGTTGTCCCATCCCCTCCACCCCCCTCCTTCCTGCCTGACCCCTGATGAATATTATTGCCCTGTGTGATGTAGTATTTGTCCCTACAATAAGTGTTATAATAAAAATGCACTATTTGCTTTGAAATAAACTTTAAAAGTTTAGAACAGTTTTAGAATTACAGAATTATTGCCAAGATAGTACAGAGAATTCCTGTAATATTCTACACCCAGGTTTCCCTTTTTATTAACATCTTACATGACTGTGGTACATTTGTTACAATCGATGAACCAGCACTGGTACATTATTATTAACTAAAGTCCATACATTCTTTAGATTTCCTCAGTTTTTTCTTAATACCCTTTTTCTATTTCAGGATCCCATCTCTGATCCACATTACATTTAGTTGTCATGTTCCCTTAAGTTCTTCTTGGCTGTGGAAGTTCCTCAGACTTTCCTTGTTTTTGATGACCTTGACAGTTTGAGGTGTACTGGTCAGGTATTTTGTAGAATGTCCCTCAATTTAGGCTGGGATAATATGTTTTGGAGAGGAAGGCCGCAAAAGAAAAATATAATTCTCATCATATTGTATCAAGGGCATATAACATCAATATGACTTATCACCGTTGATGTTGACCTTGATCATCTGGCTTGAGGTAGTATTTGTCTTTCTCCACTATAACGTAACTGTTTTTTTCTCCCTTTTCATATTGTAGTATTTGGAAGAACATCATTATTCATAGTCCCCACTTCAGAAGGGGGAATTGTACTCCCCTTCCTTAATGGTAGACTATCTACATAAAATTATTTGGAATTCTTCTGCATGAGGGATTTGTGTCTTCTCCTCCATTTATTTATTTATTCAATCATTTATTTATATCAGTATACACTCATGGATATTTATATTATACATTGGGTTGTAATGCAATACTACTTTATTTTCTTGCTCAAATTCCTTCACCTTGGCCCATTGGAAGCTCTTTCAGTTGGCTCATTTGTCCCTTTGATATAACCCCATCATTGTGGATTTTCATTTTTTAAGTGTTTCCTTATATTATGGAAAGCTACTTCAGGCTTATCTTGTATATTTCCTGCCTCAGTTCTAGAATCAACCATTTTTCCAAAGAGCCCTGATTTTTTCTTAATGGGGAATGATATTAGAAACCCAAATTTTGTTGCGAGGTGTGTTCATTGCTACTGGGGTATTGTTCTTCTAGGTCCTCTCAGCTGACAGTCTATTCACTTTTAAACAAAGCCTTGTTGTATTTAATGCGTAAGTCCACAGATTGTGAAGGAGTACTTTGGGGGTAGTAGACCTTCCCCATGTCCGTGAAGTCCTTTCCTATAGGTGGCCTTCTCTTTCAAATACATATGAGATTGACCTTCTTTATGTCCTCTGTGGATACTATCTGAGTCAGTGGTTCTCAACTGACATGTAGATTAGTGGGAGAGAAATACATGGAATCCCATTGAGCAGAGGCCTACATTCAAGCATAACTGGTGACTTATTTATGCAACAGTTGTTAGGGAGTGATTGGGACAGAGTGGGGTGGATGGAACTTTTGAATATTATCCCTATTGTGTGCCTCAGTAAGGGAAAAAAAAGTTTGGAAACCACTGTCTAATGGAATCAACCAGCCTTTTGTCAGCTCAGAGATATATAAATCTATTCCAGATATTCATTAGTGAAAATAGCTAGCATTTGACTGTGAATAATGAGCCTGTTTTTCAGATCTAGTAGTGGCCACTGACTTCTAATATGTGCCAAGTGAGAAATTCAGTCTATATAGGTTATTTTATGCAATTGACAGGACAGTAACATTCATAGTAAATAAGTCTCTTAATTTGACAATGTCAGTATTCACCATAAATCCCCAGTTTGCTACCACTTAACAATGATTATGAATGATTTTTCTATGCTTTATTGACCTCATTAAAATTTACAATTATATATTGATTTCATTGTGCTTTAAAATGCAGGTATGAGCTATTTAGTAATATTTTCCACCTGTTTGAATCATAGCAAGAAAAGTTTACTGTTTATGATCTTTCAGTAGCCAATTAGTCATTTTTAAATTTTTCTTTGGCCAGTCTCAAAAGTGACTAGTTGAATTTCTCAACATTTTAATGGGTTGGTAATAGAAAAATGGTAGAGAATTGAGTCATATTTTGAGAGGCAGTGCCAGTCCAAGAATCACCCCAATTTTTTCATGGAGGCATGATTTAATAGGATAACAATGATAACAGTAGTCTTATTTGACAAAATCCCAGATATCACTTTCTCAACAACTTGGAACAAGAGGTGACTTAAGCTGTGGATGAAGATAGATGTAGTCATATAATCCAGAATTGAATTCAAGGATATTGAAGAGTGATTAAATATAATTGAACATCTGTAGAAACCTACATATTTGGGGGTAACTATGGCCAAATGCAGAGAACCAATCATAGGTTCAAACCATTATGACCATTTACCTCTGCAATGAGGTAAACAGAACAAGGAACCCCCTTATTAAATGGGAACATAATCCAAATATTTTTTGGTCCTTAATAATCATTGAAATAAATGAGGTTCTCAAAATCTGAATGCCTCATAAACTATTTCTGAAGAGTTCCTTAGTGTATTTATCCAGCCCAGAGACATGATTTTTGTGTTGATTTTTCAGATGTGAATAATCAATTCACTTTTGAATAAACATTATCGCAGCAAAGAATATCACCGCAGACGTTGAGCAGGGTGGATATATTTCAAACAAGAAATGTAGCAGGTTGCTAATTTTTTAGACTGTATTATGGGTATATGAGAGTTTATTACATTGTTCTTTTTATTTTGGACTATGTTTGAAATATTCCATAATAAAAAGCAAAAAGAAGAAATAAATATAAGTGTACAGTAACTTTGCCTGATTTTAATGGTCCTTAAATGATTCTGCCTATGCAGCATATATAAGCAAGTTTTTTTATTTCAATCAACAAACATTCATTGAATGTGTACCATGGGATTCACTTTATGCCATGTTGCAAGGAGACCTGTGACTTTAGAAAGAAAAGTGATTGTCCTAATATACCTTAGACACTAAGAAATAGCTCTTATCAACCTTCTACCCTATTACTCTACTCCCCACCATGGTCACCAAGAGATTTTCAAGGACAGTGAACATTTCTCATAATTCAATTCCAACTTAACTATTGATCCTTGAAAAGGTAAGTGTCAACACGTCGCTTGCCTGGATAGCAATTTCTAGGAGAGCAGATAGTTTCTTGTCAGAAAAATGAAAGCCTGCATCTTATAGAATTAATTGACCTCAGAAAAGATCAAGATAGTACAGTAGGGTCTTGGGGCAGCAGCAATGCCTTCTCTGGCCTGTGTAGGCTAAAATGAAATGCAATGAGTTTTTTATTCCACCTATTTTTGGTTATAAGTGGAAGTCCCTAATTTCATTATTTTTTTGTAGCAATTATGCATAAAAGAACACATGTCTAACCTGACAAAAAATATTTTTTCAACTTCCATAATTTGATAACCTACTTGTTTATAAAATTATAGGCAACTTACAATAACAAAGAAATAGCAATTGTGCTTTCTTATTGCATTAACATAAATTAGATATGTTGTAATGTTTAGAATTATAACCATACTGTTGTACATTAGCTGTGTAATTTCAATTCCATTTAGTTTGTTTATTGGAGTAAAGCAGATGTTTATAGTTCAGTCAACAGGATTACCTGCTTTGTAAGAATTAATAGGTTATATTTGATCACCATAAAACAAGACTTGATTTCAAATAGTCACTGGTGAGCTGGCTAACACTGGTATTCATATATATTTTTTAGTTTCAACCCCGGTATCATTAAGCAAACTTCAGTGACTTTCTGTTTTATGGTTATCTTTGCTCAGAATCAAGGTTTTAACCTATTTCAGAGGTTGCAAACTCAAAATCTTTTCAGGGACCAAGAAGGTAATATAATGAGCATGGCAGGCCACCTGAAACATTTTGGAATGTTGGAGGTTGTAGCACTTTCCTCAGTAATCTCATTCCATGCATTCTACTCTCTTTCCACTACCTCCTCTTTTTCTAGCTTGGTCTTTCTATTCTTCATCTCCAATAATCTATTGATCCCACACAGTCTTCCTGCTGATTGATCTTGTAATTTTTTTCACTGTCCCTGTTCTCTTCCTGCCTAGCATAGTTTAAATTCAATGATCAATCGCTATAATCACTGCCTTATATACCCTCTTGATTGTCTTGACCCTTTCTCCCTTCATCTTACTCACTTGTGTAAAACCACAACACTGTTTCAACCCATATGTCCATACCGTGCCTGTGTCCTTGCAGCTAAACTTTGCTGAAGGAAAATATCTAACAAAGTTGACTGGTCTCATTTTGAATTCATTATTATGAACCTCAAATGGACCCTTAATGCTACCAGGCGGTTTTACTATATATTCTGAGAGCATACAGTCTCCCATCTGCCTAGGTAACTATTTTATATCATCTCCTCTCCTCAAATCTCCATCTCCTCCCGTTTGCTTTCCATTTCATTAAAAAAAAAATGGAAGCAATCAGGAGAGAACTTCCACTACATCCACCCATCTACTGGCATCTGTGCTTACACACTTTGTCTTCCATCCTGTAAGAACTGGCCTTGCCCCTATCTAAGGCCGATCACTTCATGGGTGTGCTAGATTCCACCCCTATTGGCCTACTCAACAGCATTATCTGAACAATTCTCCGACATCAAGGACTTTTCTATTTCTACTGGATTATTTCCATCAGCATACACCCGTTGTTATTTATGCCATCTAAAAAACATCCCCTTGACTACTCCACTTCTCCTGCCAGCCACTGTCCCCAATTCCTTATTCCCACTTGGAATAAAACTACTGGAAAGAAAGAGTTGTCTGGTGGGTATATCTCAGGTGTTTGTGTATGTCGAAACCTATCAAATTGTACCCATTAAATATGTGCAGTTCGTTGTGTATCAATTATACCTTAATAAAACTTAATAAAAGAAAAGAGTTGTCTGCAGTCACAGACTTGAGTTCCTCTCCACTCATTCTCTAGTAAACCCATTTCAATCAAAATTTTACCTTTACCATTCTACCAAAACTGCCCTTATCAAAGTCCCCAATGACTTCAAAAATCTTAAATCCAATGGTAAGGTCAGTTTTCTGTCCTCCTTTTACTTGACCTATCAGCTCATTTGGCACATTTGATCACTCTCTTCTTTTTGATGATGTGTTCTTTATCTGATTCCCAGAGAATCATATTTTATTGGTTTCCGTCCAGCTCCATCCTCTTCCTTAAGTTCCTTTCCTGGCTCCTCTTATTCTCCCTTTCCCTTTAATGTTAGAGGACCCTAGGAATATAGGCCCAACATTGCCAGATCTTCTGATTTTTTGAAGAGAAATCTGAAATCTGAATAACTGAATGAAATCTGAATAATTGTGTGAAATTTCTCAATTTTTAAATTTTGGGAGTCCTTCCTCCTATAAAAAGCTCATAATGAGATTCGAGCAGTGAATTCAGTTTGCAGACTCTGAACTAGTAGCTTCTGAGTCCAACATTAACCTAGAGAGAGTGATGGTATAGTCATCTTACAGCATGGACAGGGCAGATTTTACCTTCATCAAAGTGGAGAAGCAGAATGAACATTCCCATCAGAGTATGGCAGATTAGAGGAAACCAGCCTCTCTTCCTAGTGTACATTTGAACACTCAGTAGTAGGCTCAAACAGTGCCCCCGTATGTGGCAACTGCTAAATCCCAGTTTAATCCCTTGTGTGACTATTGGAGTCTCCAGGAAAGATGCACTGGTCAATATAGGGGTCTTTCCTGTTAACCACAGTGTACTGTAGTGGTATTCTATCAGAAGGATTGATTCTATTGCTAGAAATTGTTTCTTCTCCTCCAGCTTCCTTCTTGTCAGTGATGAAACAAGGGGACTGAAGATGTGAAATGACTCTAGTCTCAGGCATGAAAAGTAACTTCAGTGAAAGTATCCATTAGATACTTCCATGGCCTAGTATTGTGCCAAACATGATGGCGAACCCAAGAGAAAATTATGATACGTCATCTTCCTTTAAGGAGGTACTAAAGAAGGGTATGCACTAGCAGGGACTCTTCTATACCTAACGCTGTGGTGCAATGTTCTACACATTACTACTACTACTATTGTATCATATTAAGATTATGATCTCTGGAGCTAGACTGTTTGGGATTGAATCCCAGTTTTATCACTTACCAGCTGTGTAACCTTCAGCAGTTTATATGACTACTCAGGTTCAACCAGGGGACTCACAGTTTGCAAACTCTGCACTATTGGTTCTGACTCCAAGGGTAGCTGAGGGAGCGGTGGTATATTATGGCCGTGTGACCTGTGCCTTGCTTTCCTCTAATGGAAAGTGAAGATTCACTTGTTAATTCAACCTAAAATATTTTTAACACTTGCTTTAGGTATCGGGCATATGCATTGAACAAGACAGATTAAAGTGCCTACTCTCCCAGAGCTTACATTCTAGAGTGGGGGAACTTAAAAATAACAAATGCATTCACAAGACTACACTGGGTAATGGTTAGGGTGAGAATAAAAAAGCATCATGTTACAGGAGTAACTGGGAGGCCACTTGCATGCTCAAGAAGGGCTTCGCAGAGAAGGTAACATATAAGCTGAGACTTGAATGACAAAAAGGAGCCAGCCTTGTGAAAATCTGGGGGGAAGAGTGATCCAGTCAAAGTTAATAGCAAATGCAAAGATCATAAAATGGGAACAAGCTTTTTATATTCAAGCAAGCTAAAGAAAGGGAAGTATGGATGGAGGGATACAGTGGATACACTGAGCTGGGGGATAATGGTACTAGATGAGGCTAGAGAAGCAGGCTGTTGCATATTGTGGACCAGAATAAGAAGTTAATTTTTATTAGTAATCAGAGGCAAAATGAAAGTATTTTGTTGTTGTTGTTTTTGTTTTAAACTGGAGAGTTATCAGGATCAGATTTGCATTTTAAAAAGATTAGTTGCCCTGGTGAGAATGGATTATAGGGGGACCAGCTAGGAGACCAATTGAGAAGCAACTGTATCACTTGAGGAGTGATATGATGGTAGCCTGGACTGGGGTGGTAGGTATAGAAATAGGGAGAAATGAATTAATCCTAGATATGTATTGAAGGAGGAGCTGATAGGACATACTGATGCACTGGAAGTGAGAAATAGCCAAATAAAGGATGATCCCTATTGCTTTTGACTTAAGCAACTGAGTAAATCATGGCGCTATTAACTGAGAGAGAAGACTTGGAGAAAAGCAAGAACCATAAGACCTACCTTAGAGAATGCTGACAAGCACTTAACACCAATGTTGACATAGAGTAAGCTCTCCATACATTATCTCTTATTTCTATTTTTACTACCCCTACCACTATTACTACTAGCTATGATTTTTTAGCCCTTATTATATGAAAACATTGTGTTAATCCTTAGAATAGCTCTATGAGGTAGGTCGTATTATCGAAGATGAGAAAACTGATACTTACAGAGATGAAAGAACTTGCCCAGTCATACGTGGCTTTTGTAAATGGTGGAGCTGAGACTTGGACAGGTCTGACTCCATATCTCATACACATAATTAGTTTGCTCTACTGTCTTCTCATTTATTACCTATTTTTACTGTTCTTTATAGAAATGTGTACTTGTACATCACAACAAAAGAACGATGGTTACTTATATTAATTCCTGCCTGTATAAAGTTCTGTGGTTCTGTCTGTTTCCTGTTTCCTCAGTGTACAGTATTGTCTGGTGATGAGGATGGAATTCTATTGATTAAAGCTGGATAACACAGGGCAGTGAAATAGAGATTCTAAATTCACAAAAAGTGAGCATCAAGTTAAAGTAGGAATTCTCAGAGCTAGAACCAGACTACTTGTCTTACAAAGTTTGGACACCTTTGTGATCATTTGTCAGTTTCCAAACATTATACAGAAGTGCTTAAATGTTTCCTACCAAAGAACAAAGATGGAGGAACTTTGAAGCAGGTATATCCTTAATTGGCTCTTTCCTTGTGTCTTTTTACTCTGACTCCCAAACTTCTAAGATTCATGATGAATCAATTAGAAACACATATACATAAGTATATGACAAACTTCTGGAATGAATATAATCAGGTGTCATAAATGTATTGTTATGTTTTTCAAAAACTCATTGCATGAAACCATTTCCCTCCATTCACCTTAAAGTTTAAATGTTTCATAGAGGAGCACCAATGAGAGCTCATTCCTTCCTAACTATAGTTTTGTGTTTGTTTTTTATAAAAGTGATGTTTCTCAGCCAATATCCTTTCAGCTCTCAGGTATCTATTAATATTATTCATTCAACAAATATTTATTGAGTACCTCCTGTGTGGAAGGTACTAAAAAAAGCAAAAGTAAATTACAGGGCTCCTGACTTCTAACAGATTAAAAGGGGAATTAGGACATGTATACACATTATAGTCAAACAGGCATAACCCAAATAAAAGACAAGATACCATGTGGTTCATCATAGAATTATATCCTAGAAAATGTAGTCCAGTAACTAAACATATTTTTAAGTTTCAAGATATTACTGTAGTCCCTTGAAAAACATCAAGGGGGAGCCAATTTGTAACCCCCCCCGCCCCCCGCAGCACTTTATAATCATCATTTCATATTACTTTCCCTCCTAATATGCCTTATATGCTGCAGCTGCCCAGAAACCGCTCATCACTCCTCATTGTAATCACCAACTAAAAAACTCTTCCTTGGAGGCATCGCCTGTAAGTTTCTCCTCATTTTGTCCTTTCTCATCCTCTAGTGCTTATTTTTTTCCTTGCAAGAAGCTCTTGTTTCTCTTTCCAATGTAATTTAATTAAACTAGCTTTGCTCCTCACCATTCTTCCGTTCTTTCTGCCCATTACTCCTATTCTGCACAATAAAATCCCAGGAACTGATCTGCCCTACCAGGAATCTCCGTAGCAGTTGCTGGATTTGAAGAGACCCACGTAGCCAAAAAGAGGATTATGTTTAGAAGGCAAGGAGAGGGGGAAACCTGCAAACACTAATTTAGTAGCTTTTATTCCATTACACATGACAGAAAGTGATATAGACTACAAGAAATATAAAGTAGTAGTACAGCAAAGACTAGGGAAAAATAACTTTTGTCTTACGGAATCAGATGTGTTTGAGGTGGTGCGAGGATCTAAACAGGAGGTGACAGTGGAGGTCTTCCCTGGCAGGTGAAAGAATGTTCAAGGGCAAGGGGGCAGTAAAACATGGGCTATACATAGGGAAAAACAGGGAGGTGAGCCTGGCTGGAACCTGGGTTTATCAAGGCCTTTTTTCTGAGTGTGCAGCACCTAACAATAACTAACCCTTGCTATATGGAGGTTTCAGATATATTTTTGAAGTATGAGATCTTAAGACATTTACCAACTCTTGGAAAAGAAGTCAAAAGACACAACTAATGAGCACTTTAACTTGCAGTCAGGGAATAAGGCATGTTTTTAGCTGATGATGTTTGCATAGAGAAATGTATATTTAAAGGGGGCAAATTCCCTTCTATGACCCAACCTTTATGAAAGAAAGGCAATGCTGCTGGCCCCCAGCACTGTTAATCACAGCATACACTCCAACTAGTTTTCTCAGGAATGATGATGAATTCACACAGAGCCATCCCCACTCTCTCACCACTGTGAAGAGTGATCCACCTTGGCAAGACGGCTCATTAATATTTGGTGGGTACAATCTGTACCTATGGCTTTGAAACAGAGAAAAGCTAAGTAGGAGGGTAATGTATATTTCCACTCTGGGGCCTTGATGTCATTAAAACAAGACCCAGCCTGATAGTTATCTACACACATTCCTTTCCAGACCAGATCCCACTCACTACAAAGGCAGTATACGCTTATGTGAGTATAGAGAGATGGTATATGCATTTTTTATTTTTCAGTCCTGTTACCCTGATCCCCTCTCAGTGCCTTCCCCTGATTCCCCCCAAAAAAGGGGTTTGGCCACATTTCATGTTTACATTTTTCTCTTTTACTCGCAGACAAGAGATCTCTCTCTCCTCCTTTTTAATTCAGTCTAAAGCTCTCCCCTTAACCCCCTCATACACTGTACACACACATAGAGCAGGATTTCCATACAGGTTGGTTTTTGACTTAGTGGCTGAAACCCTCAGATTACTAGAGTCTGGAGGTTTTTAATTTGCTCACATGAATCCTTCCTTTTTAATATGTTGAGTTTTACCAGTAGAAATAGATGGCAAGAGGGCAATTTTTACAAGGTGACAGTACAACGAATGATACTGGGAACACCAGTATTTTATAGTAGGGTACAAAGTCACAGAAAATTCTGGTTTTCTCTAAACAATACCGGTGTTCCCGGTATCATTAGATATATTATGTAATGTCTCTATACACACACTGTGGCCAACTTTTGACTTTGATCCTATATGACATAAAACAAATGAAAGAGCATTGTTGTTTCTAAATGAAATATGGGTTTTTTTCCTTGCCATTATTTTAGAGACAGATGTAACCAAGTGTGACTTCCCAGCCTATGAATAGGTTATCAGAAAGTGGGAGGTCAACAAAGGTTGTTTCCCTGGTCATTCTCCTTCACCATTTTGCTTGTTGTATCAAATGGCAAGGTTAGAGAGGGCCAGTATAGCTTTGCTAGAGGTGAAACCCGGTTTTTGACAAAGGCACTGGTCCCCATGAAATGACCATCCCCTTTCCTTGGCCACCAGAGCTGGGTGTTTCTCTTAGAAGCCTTGCTCTTAAAGCTGTCTTCAGCTTTAGCTGAGCATCTCAGTAACCGTGCTTGCCCAAGGACTCAAAGTCCAGGTCAGATTGCTTCTGTTGGGTTTGTAGAGGATATTCAGTGATGGAAATAAGACTCTAGTTTATTAAAACTTTTCTTCTGAACTTATAGCGAAGAAACTTTAAAAAAGGCATAGCACATGAAATCATGAAAACGTTAATATCTTTCTGTAATCCTACCAAACATACAACCCAAATCCAAACAAACTGACTGAATCTTTTACTGGGGAAAAAAAAAAGTTATGAAAACAGGTTGCAGCACCAGAGAGATTTTTGTCTGGTCCCCTTCCTGGAACTACTCACCTTCTTTTCCAGTGCCCCCTGCTAGGCTCCCACCGCCCTTCTCTTTGGTTTTCTTTCAGCTGGGCTGGATCCCAAACAGGTCCTCTGTGCAGCTTGACCATTTTGTCCTCCCTCCCAATTCTCCACTCCCACCCCCATTTATGCCTAAATGTGCCATTTTCTTACCTCCACCCAACCTTCTGTCCTCACTCACCCTCAGGTGCCTTGTCTAGCAAACAGACACAAAGGTAGGATCGTCCTTGGTTTCTAGCCCCATGGCCACATAAGCGGAGTCCGCTTTCCTTCTTCCCTCTACCCCAGAGGAAGAGGTGACCTTTCTAAACCCATCCACCCAGTAAGCTTACTTCTTTTGATTTTTCGTATTTTTGTGAACATTTAATTATTTTGCTTACAAAACAGAAGTATATAAAGAAGTAAAAGCCCTCTATTTCCTGCCCCCTACTCTATACCACACCACTGTGTACCCTGGCACCCCACTGCCTTCCATCCCCTGATCCTGAGACCTCTTTCCCTAGGTAATACCTTCTTTGCTAAATGTTTTTCCAGACCTCTGCTACATTTACTGAAACAAGTCTTTAATGCAAAGCCAACGGAAATCCACAAATATACATGGCATATATACACAGAACTTTTGGGGGATTTTTTAATATAAAAAACAAAAGGGTTCCTATCATATGATTTTTTATAAATTTAGTAATACAGTGGCCATGCCTCTGATATGATATACAGAATCTCATTCTTTTACATATTTCTTGTTTTCAAGCTTTTCTTCAGGTATCTCCTTCCCCGTGGATCAAGTTTTTCCCATATTCAAAAGAACCCTCCCTCAACCATGTACCCCATTTCACTCCCTCCCTTCACAGCCAAAAGTGCTTATAGAAGAGCCTCCCCTCACTGACTCACTTCCTTGCTTCCTACTCACTCCTGAGTCCTGCAGTTTGGCTTCTGCCCCCACCACTCCCCTGTATCTGCTCTAAGATCCAAAGTAAACGCCAGACCTGATGGCCACTTTTCAGCTCCTATCTTGGAGGGCCCCTCAGCCTCCGTGACCTATTTCTCTTTTGATTCTTCCCCTGTTCTGACTGTTCCTAAATACCTCATTGCCTCCCTTCTTCCCACCGGGGATGGTTTTGACCTCTAGTGGACATGTGGCGATATCTGGAGACATTTTTGGTTGTCACAATTGGGATCGGTGGGAGGATGGGTGCTACTTGCATCTAGTGAGCTGAGGATATGGATTCTGCTAAACATCCTATGATGCCTGGGACAGCCCTCTGAAATAAAAACATATCTGGTCTCTAATGTCAAGAGTGCCAATGTGGGGAAACCCTGCCCTAGAGGAATATAAATAAGCCCAAGGACATTTCTAACAAGTGCAGACCCTTTAATAACTAGCTAAGTATTGGGCCCCAAATCCTGATGACGACTGTCATACTCTCAATGGGAGACAACCCAAAGTCACATCCAGTTGCTTCAGAGATGTCCCAGGGCCACGACAGCTTCTCAGTCTCTAGGTCCACAGGCCCTGGGCGATGTCCACGGGTCTTCCAGTTGTGGCTCAGTCTGGTCCAGGTTTAACTCCTCCCCATCTTTCCACCTGTGGGCTAAACCATACATTTAGCCCCCATCAACACAGCTGATAGTTATCAGAGGGAGAGAAGCAGACCAACCTCTCACCCACCCCTTACCCTACCCACTCCCATCCTCCCCGACCTCCTCCCCTCCTTCTGGAAGTTGATTTCCCAATGGGATATGTTTCTGTTGTATTTCACATTTCTGAATTCACTGAGAGCTTCGTAGCCAGATTCCCCTCCCACATTTATCATGGTGGTAGGTAGGGGGAGAGAATCTCTCAAGGTGGCACCACACTTTGGCCTGTGGTCTAGACCAGGAAACCCTCTGGGCACTATCAGTCGCTGACTTACCTCCCTGGCAGCGGCATGAATTCCCTGTTCAGATCTGACTGTCCCAGGTTCTGCCCACTGGAAACTGGGGAGGATTCTGTCATGGGGCTGCACAGTCACAGCAGTCCTCGCCTGCAGCTAGTGCTGGCATCCTCTGCACGCAGCCCTGAGGGATTCCCTTAGGGGTGGCAAATCTCTGCCGTGTTGATTTGAGACAGCATGAACCTGAGGTTAACCCCAGACCTGTTTTGATCCTCGTGATGTAACTCCCTCAGAACATGAATGAGCTTCCTGTCCAGTTCATTCCTGGAAACTCTTGGGATGTAGGAATCCCCTCTACTCTCCACACCCTGATGCAACTCCCCAGTCAGTTCCAACATTTTCTTTGATGGTCTTTTGCTCAAAATTGCTCTTCTGGTACCAATTTCTGACTTGGAAATAATCTGGTTGCCCAGAACAGGAACCCACTCAAGTCAGCTTAAAGAAAAGGGGATCTGTATAAAGTGGATCTTCAGGTAGCACAATTGCGGGAAGTAAAAAGTGGTTGGGCACCATCACTCTCTCTCTCTCTCTGGAGCCACAGAATGAACTCCTCTGTGCCTATCTGCTCCCTGGAACCTCATGCTGCATTCCTCTAAAAGACACCTGTCTATGTAAATTCTGTTCCCCCACAGCCAGGGCTAGATCTCAGCTGTGGTACTGGCATCCGTGGCTCTGACTCTGGCCCCAACTCCAAGTGACCCATTGCTTCATTGCCCAATACCGTCCTGACTAGAATCTGCCTCTCTCTTCAAATGCTCTGACTCTGGCCCCAACTCCATTGCTTCATTGCCCAATACCATCCTGACTAGAATCTGCCTCTCTCTTCAAATTCTCTGGGCTCAGGATAGGTCAAGTGTCCACTCCTGCTCCAATCATCTAAGGCTTAGGTGGAGTGTTATATACATGGCTGCACAGGTCCACTAGACACTAGGGTGGGGAGAGAGAGGCACAGACACACAAATAGAAGCGGCAGCAGTTCTGGAGTGTTGCGTGCTAATGCTGTGGAATACAAAGGGCATCATCAAAACAAGTCTGTCTCTACCTACCCCCCAGTCTATACCTTCCCTTAGCCACCACCCCACCACTCCACCTCTCTCACAACCCCCCTTGCCCCATCCTCCCACCCACCCCTTCGCCTTACTCTTCCCAGTCCCCTACCAACCTTACCCTTCCCCCTGTAAATTGATTTCCCATTGGGATATGTTTCTGTTCTTTTTCCCATTTCTGAATTCAAAGGCTTTGCAGCCAGATTCCCCTCCCACAGAAAAAGCAAGTTTCCCTCTGTGAAAAATTCACAGCTTTACACCAAGGGCATTCCCAGTCTCCGGGCCTGTGAAATACTGGAGGTCTTCTCTGCTGTTGGGGTTCGGAGTCTCTTTGGAGTTCTTGAGGTTCTATTCCCTGGGCCCCCACATCAGACCACAGGCTAGTATCGTAGGCCTCCCAGTGGGGAGGCATCTGAGGTGGAGGTGGTGCTGTGACCGTTGCTGCTGGTGGGGATGGACTGGGTCCAGCTGAGAAGGGGGACAAAGGGCATGAGTATGAGTATGTGAATGAGGCAGGGAGCTGGACCGGAAGGGGCTCCGATGAGGCAGTGGTCTGGGGCTCCAGGGTCCCAGAGGACGAAAACATGGTTGTTTCCACTGACCTGAGATTTCCCTCCCTCTGCCCCCCAGGGGTGTAATTTTTCTGCTCCACAGCTCCGAGAAGCTGCAGGAGGCTTCCTTCAAGCTCCTGTGCAGCCTCTGTGGAGGCAGCCCCTGCCTCTGCATCCCTCTCTTCCTCTCCTCCTCCTCCTTTAGCAGCAGCAGCAGCAGCAGCAGCAGCCTCCACCTCTTCCTCCTGGCCTCCTTGGTCTCCTGTGGCTGTGGCCTGTTCCTGCTCCTGGGGACACCTCAGCTCCTGGAAAGAAGTGGGCAGGGCTGAGACGTGTTCTGGGGGCGGGACGGGGAAACTGGGCGGGGACCAGTCAGGTAATATTATCTTACGGCCTGGAGGAGCTTCCACCTCAGTAGTTCCTGTTCTCTCTGCACCCTGGCAAGGCTGGCCTCAGTCAGCCGCAGCTGGAAGGCCGCCTCCTTGCGCTCCATCTCCTGCTGCGCTGTGAGCTCCCTCAGGTCTGAGGCCAAGGCCTGCGCAGCCGACTTGTGCAGTTTGGCGAAGTCGTGCAGCCATTGCACCCTGCGCCCTTGTATCTGCCCCTGCCTGTGGCCGAAACGCACGCCCAGGGCCAGGCCGCCCCAGGCGCAGGCCTCCTTTGCCTGGTTGGGCACATCGGTGTCCTCCAGGATGGCATTGAGCTTGTCTTCCACCTCCTCCCACGACAGGGACATGTTCTCGAGGTAGAACTCGGGGCCTTTCACGTGCCCTGCTATCTTCTCGTTGATGAAGGCCACCACCTTGCCATGCTGGAACCCACCACAGGGGTCATCTGGTTTCAAGGCCATGGTGGCTTAGGACCTTAGTGGTTTTGCCGGCCCTGCAAGGATGGATCAACCAGTAGTACCCTCCCCTTCCCCATAGCCCCTCCCATTCCCTTAGCCCCTCCCCCAGCCCCTCCCCTCAGCCCCGCCCATCCCCCTTCCCCTCCTCCTCCCCTCCCCCTTAGCCCCTCCCATCCCCCTTCTTCTCCCCCCCCTTTGGACCAGACCCTTATAAGGACCCCCTGATGGCTTGTCCTGCCTTAGGACACCTTCCCACGTGCCTCACGTCTTCAGCCAGTGGCCAGAGGAAGTACAGGCCAACCACGCCTGCCTACCAGGCCCAAAGAGAGAGCAGGGCCTCTCTCCTTCCGAGGGCTGCAGGGAAAGGAAGGCTCTGGGCCAACTCTGGAGGCTTTTACTCTCGGACTGGACCAATTTCCAGAGACTGGGGGGGTGGAAGGGAGAGAGTGAGGAAGGCCCCTGCCCCTCCACAGGATGTAAGGGAACCCACCACAAGGTTGAAAGCCCTTGAGTGCAGGAAGAAACAGGTGTGGTCAGAAAAGACTTAGAACCAAGAAAATGAAGCACTTGTAATCAAGTCAAAAAAGTCCCACCTACCTGCCTCCCCCCCTTGCCATGATGGTTTGTCCCTCATGAGGGACTGATAGGCCCCCTCCTGAAGATGGATTGTTCTAGAACAGGAAAAAGCCCCAACCTCTCTGTGGCCTCTGGCGCCACCCCTGGAGAAATAGTCTGTAGCTCCTTTTCCAGCCTCCTGAATTCTAGTACACAGGTTAGCAAACTTTTTCTGTAAAGGGCCAAATAGTAGGTATTTGAGGCTTTGTGGGCAAAGGATCTCTGTCCCAACTACTTGTAGCACAAAAGCAGCCATAGATAATGAGCATGGCTGTGTTCCGACAAAACTTTATTTATAAAAACAGGGAGTTGGCATGATTGGGGGTATAGTTTGCCAAACTGTATTCTGACTGGGCTAAGGTGGTATCTCATTGCAGTTTTGACTGGCATTTCCCTGATGATTGGTGATATTGAGCCTTTTCTCATATGTTTGTTGGCCATTTGTATGTCTTATTTTGAGAAATGTTTGTTCGTGTCATTTGCCCATTTTTCTTTTTCTTGCTCTGTCTCTCAGGCTAGAGTGCAGTGGCATCATCATAGTTCAGTGCAACCTCCAACTCCTGGGCTCAAGCAATACCCTTGCTTCAGCCTCCCAAGGAGCTGGGACTACAGGTGCATGTCATCATGCTCAGCTAATTTTTCCGTTTTTTGTAGAGACAGGGGGTCTTGCTCTTGCTCTTGCTCAGGCTGCTCTCAAACTCTTGGTGTCAAGCGATCCTCCCACCTCAGCCGCCCAAAGTGCTAGGATTACAGGCACGAGCCACTACATGTGGCTTGTTTGCCCAATTTTTAGTGGGATTATTTGTTTTTTATTCTTGCTGATTTGTTTGAATTCCTTGTGGTTTCTGGATATTAGTCCTTTGTCAGGTGTATAGTTTTCAAATATTTTTTTCCAATTCTATAGGTTTTCTACTCTGTTGTTTCTTTTGCTGTGCAGAAGCTTCTTAGTTTAATTAAATCCTATTTATTTGTTTTTGTTGCATTTGCTTTTGGTGTTAGTCATAAATTCTTTGCTTAGGCCAATGTCCAGAAGAATTTTTCCTAAGTTTTCTTCTAGAATTTTCATTGTTTCAGGTTTTACATTTATGTTTCTAAACCATCTTGAGTTAATTTTTGTATATGGTGAGAGACAGGGATCCAAAATAAAAGTGTTCATAATATAACTCACCCTTTTCCCTGGTTTTTTTTTTTTTTTTAACTTTAGGTAAATTAAATTTAACAGAGTTTATTTGCACAAAGAGCAGTTTATGAATTGGGCAGTACTCATAACTGGAATAGGTCAGAGAGCTCTACTTAGTAGTGTGAACAATGAGCTTTTATATGCCAAACAGGGAAGCAAAGTAGAGAAATCACCTGACCAGCTATAGCTAGGCATATGCCTTACTTGGACATAGTTTGATTAGTAGTTGGCTGTGATTTTCTGAAATGTGGTTGCTTATGATTGACTGAAACTCACTTTTTGTTATACTACCATGTTAGGTTTTGGGTTGTTTATGTATTAGGTTAGATCGCAGTTTGTTAGGTGGGAACTCCAAGTATGGAAATAGCTTCAGGCCAGAGGCCTCCTCCTTATTTATTTTAATACCCTCATCTCTATGTTACTCTATACAGAAACCTCAAAATCATCACCTACCTACCCTTAATAACAAATCAAATCAGTCACCAAGTCTTGATACTATAAGCCTCAAAAACTTCTCAGACATCCATGCCCACTTAGGGAGTACCCATGTTGCTTCCTAAATAATCTTCCTATCTTTAATCTCTACATAATTCCCAATCACTTCCTAATCTTTCCTATGATCATGTTTCTCTTAAGCTTAAAAACATTTGCTGGTTCCTTGTGAGACACTCCTTGTCCTGACATTAGAATCTCACCCCAGGCTACCATCCTAATTTAACTTTGTCTGTTCTCTTATCGACCATCATTTATGCACCTAAGGGACCAAGCCATACAGAGATACACTCATTTTGGATTTTAAGTTATTTTTCCTTCTGAAAAATCAGGGATTCATTATTTATTATGTGGGTATTATTTTTTGTTCTATGAAAGGCAAAATTTCTTCTCTAAGAGTCTTATGTCAGATAGTAAGAGAAAAAAAAATAAATCAGGCATTAAAATATTACCTAAGAAGGTGGTTAAATCCCAGAGGTATAAAGTTCCGCTGCTTTAACTCTTTTTAAATGCTGTCTTGTGTTTTTCTTTCCATCTCAACTTACATATTTTATTTATCAGCTGTCAGTGGAAAGGGTTCCTGTTTGGCTTATTCTTGAGTGACTTCTGTAGAAAGAGCAGTTAGGAAATAGTGTAGAAAACAGAATGGTGAGGAAAGTTGGGAGAGACTGGAGTCAGGAAGATCCATTAGGGAGATTCCACAGTAATTCAAGAGGTAAACTAAGGGAGTGGAAGTAGGGATGGAGAGAAGAGTGTAGAGAGCCATTTGGTAGGTAGAAGCATAGGGTTGGACGTCAGGGACGAGAATGAGGGAATGTCAAGGATAATTCCCAGGTTTCTTGTATAGGGGATTAAGTAGAGAGTGATGCTATCGACTTAGAGGGAGAATGAAGAAGTTGTTTGGGGTGAGTTTACCTTTAGATATATTGATATTGAGATATTTGTTGGGTGTCCTGGTGGAGATACCCAGTAGGCAGGTTGATATATCAATCTGGAACTTAGTAGAGACGTCAGGACTGGAGATGCAGTATTGGGAGGTAGAAGTTGGATTTATATCAGTGGTTGAAATAACCCAGCGAGAGAATATGGAGCAAGAAGAGCAGAGGGCTGAGGACAGAGTCCTGGCTTGCCTCCATGGATCTCTTCCTTTCTACCACTGTCCGCTGTCATTGGCCGTTTTATAGCTGTACCCTTTACTCCTTTGTGTTCTCTTCTTGTAACCTCAGAAAATCTGTTACCCTATCTATTTTACTTCTATTATAACAATTTAAATATGGACATCAGCTTGTGATCAGTTGTCTTTTTATGCGGCTGTTCTTCCACTTCAGCTTATAAATACTTTTAGCAAATTAAAAGTAAATTGTTTCTTTTGGCCAAAGGACTGGAGGAGCGAGAAACTGAAGATAGGGAAACCTGTTAGGAAGCCACTTCAATAGTGCCGGCAAAACATGGTTAGTGCTTACACTGTGGCAGGACCTAGATGAGATGTCAGGTGAGTAGAGATTTTTGAAACAGAATTGGCATGACTTGTTAACCAATTGTATATGGGAAATATTGTTTGGGGAGGTAGAGTGAAGGATGATTTTGAGGCATCTGACTTGAGAAACTAGATGGTGTGGCTAGTGATGCCTCTATCCATGAGAGAGATTATAGGAGGAAAAAGAGACTGTAGAGGAGAGATAATAAGTTCAGTTTTGGATTGATAAATGCCTTCCTGACAGTTATATTGAATCACAGTTAGATGGCTGTACTGGACTGGAACTTAGAAGAAGTGGAGATATGTATTAAAGATTTGGATATTATCAGTAGTCAGTTCGTGGCTGGGACTTCAAGACTGAATGAAATTGTTGGAAATGAAGGTTGGACGAAGAGAAAAAAACAAAACAAAACAGAATAAACAAAAAAAAATAGAGGAAGGAATCCTGAGGGTTTGGAAAGAGTGGCAAACATTTTGGGAATAGGCCAAGGAGCAAGAACTAGTAGTAAGAGTGGTTAGAGAAGTAGACAATCAGAAGAGAGAAATATTTTAGAGGAAAGGAGAGATTTAGAAGATGGAATGAGTGGTTACTAGTTTCAGATAATGCACATAGGTTTGATAGGATAAAGGTGAACAGGAGGTCATTAGATTTAGCTAATAAGATATTATTAGTGATTCTAGTTTCAGAAAGTCAATAGAATGATGGGACGGAAACCAGATGGTGGTAGATCATAGAGTGAAGTTAGAGAGAAGCAAGTGGAAATTTTGAATATTGGCAAGTCTTCCAGATCTCTGAAAGTGACAGCTATGGTGGATAGAAGACAGAGAATAGATTATGGAGGCATAGGGTATGACAGCTTAGTTACTGAAACAATTAAGTTATACAGTTTTCAACACAAAGACAGGGAGCATAATCTGATATCTTCTCTATGTAAAGAAAACTCTGTGTTTTTGAAGAGTTTGCATTATAACCCAGGCAATAAGGCAAAACCTTTACTATGAGAATAATTATGAAATTGCATTGACAGATATAAAAATATTAGTGTAATTTAAATGAGAAGCAGTGAGGAAGTGAGAAATAGTTATTACAGTCAGTGAAATTGGTTGAGGAATGCTTTCTGGAGGAGAGTAATGTTGTTGTTTTTAATAGAAACATCAGGGTTCTCCACAGATTTATGAAGAGCTCTCTGGTTATGGTATGATGTATCTCAGGTTGCCATTCTTAAAATTGTCTTCAACCAAGGAAGCAAGAATCACTCATACTATGGTGTAGGTGGTGGTGGTGTCAAGGAATCTTTTTAATTTACCCTGATTATTTCCTTACCTTTATCCACATCCTCAGTCAAGCATGGGCAGTCGGATTTTGAACAAACTACCTGTACCCTTAAGTGGCAGATTGCAATTTCTTTTTTCCTTGAGAATGGTGACATGAATTTACCACTAAAAAGATCCACAGCTCTTACTAATATATGAATGGATTATTAAGTATATATATAATATGTAATTTTATGTTCTTGAGTAGATATCTGACTTTACTGCTCAACCTCCAAATTATAGTATGTTTTGAATTCAGGGTAAAGAATATTTTGATGACCAAATTTTATCTTGAGCAAGTAGTTTTTAGAATATATATGTATAATGTTTGCTATTACCTGGTCCATTGGCTCCTTTTTTTAGAACAACAACAACAACAAGAAAACAAAACATCTTGATTCACTTTACTGTTTGGCTTGGGAATCAGTAGATAATGTGGTAATAGTGGTGATTATGTTAAAGGAGGTTAATTTTTATTGAGCACTTAGTATATGCCAGGCACTTTGCTAAGTGCTTTAAATGAACTACCTCACTGTTAGCAGAGAATTCTTCATGGGTCTCCTATATTTTTGCATGTCTTGGGAGGAGACTATACTTTGTCCTGGATTATCTTTTCACAGGTATATGTATAGAGAACACTCTTAGAAATAGTATCTTTCTCCAGAGCAAAGGGCAGATTTGCTTATATCCTTAGAAAATAGAGATAGTTTCTCCCTCTGGAGTAAAGGGCATGATTATGGCCCATTATAAAAGATTTGTGTTTCTTGAGCTTGTAGTTTCTTCTGTAATGAAGTCTACTACTTCTGCAGGTGTCACCTGATCCTCTTTGTATTGTCCTGTGGGAAATGGGTTTGGGTTAGCAACACAAATACTGATACTCTGGCTACTGTCATTGCTGTAATTAACTGTTTATTGTTCCTTATCTAGGAGTCTCATGTCTTCTACCAGCTTTCATGAAACTGGCAGGCTAACTTGTTAGCTTGTAAGTAGGGTAAAATTTCAAACCCTTTGCAATTCTTAACACTTCTATAATATAACAACCCTATAAAGATAGCTGCTTTATTATTCTCATTTTACACATGCCAAAAACTGAGACTTAGTCACCCATCCAAACATCCATAGTTAGGACATGATAGGGCTGAGATTTGAACCCAAGTCTCTCTGACCCTAGAGGCCACATTCTCAAGCAGTAAGCTACTCAAGTCTAGTTCAGTTCATTTCGCTGAGTTGACCTTTCCTCTGACTGCATCATGAAATATAAGGAAATTTTGTTTGAATAATTCTGGGTTGGAGATTATCAGTGTCATGCCAAAGGTTGACTATTCATGTGAGCAGGAGGTAAGAACAGTTAATAAAGTATTCTCTGTTCTTATGTCCAATGAATCCTTGTTTGTTTAATAACCAGGTTTATGCCTAATGGAAAAAATGAACATAAACTTAAAACCTATTATATTGACATTTTTACAGGCTAGAGATAACGTGCATGAAAGATGACATTCTTTGTTTAAAACAAAAAACTAACTTAAAAAAACAAAATTCCCTGAACTCTTCACAACTCTACAAACCTAGAAGTAAGGCTATTTACTTAAAGACTAAAAATGACAAAAGTGAGTTTTTTCAAAAGATTCTGTTTCCTCCAACTTTTTATTATAGCATACATATTTTTATTCTTATATTAAGTTTTCATCTGCTTTTCAATGTATGTAAGCAGCATAGCACATAGGAGGTGCTCAATAAATGTCATTTGAATAATTCTAAAGGGCTTTGGTTCTTCATAGAATGATAATATTAATAAATTGGTCAGAGCTTTGGCCCTTTTTGTCTTTTAATGCATTAACATTGCATGTTTGTAGTTATATGTAGTTGTTTCTGCACTCATCTGAAAGTCCCCTTTCTAGCATGGGCAGAGATATTTTTCAATAAAACTTTCTTATTTTTCTAATTATTTTTAAGAACTAGAATTCGTCAAAGGGCTTGAGATCCTGTTAAGTTATTCATTTGTTTCTCTTTCCTGAATTTGCTACAATATCCGTTGATAGATTATTTACATTTTTGGAGGGCAGTCTCATCCAGTGACTACAGATTGATTGGGTAATTAATAGCTATATATAGCAGTCAATTCACATTATAAAATGTCAGAATGCAAAGTTTTAGTTTGCTGATCGTTAGATGGTTTCTGGAATTTGCAAGGAAATTATTTTGAGGTCAGTATAAGACAATTGAAGAAATCACTTAGAAAAGTTTCAACTATATCCTGAGGCATTTTATCTAGGGCTTCATATTTTAGGTATGAAAATGTTCCCTATTCTATTTAGATTCTTTTTACTAGCTTAGTCCTAGTGATACAACAAATTCAAACTCTAAAGCAAAACGTTAGATTTTATAGTATAAGCATGTTTTAATAAATGGGAGTTAGGAAGAAACATTTGAATTTTTCATGTATGTTTTAAATCCCGAATCTTACACTTCTCCCCAGAGAACCCAAGATTGGTCAACATTTTCCCTTAGAAATACCTCTGGGAAAAAAAGTATAAATTATTAACTAAACTAGCTCATATTAAACTGTTGAAATAGAAATCAGGTGGGTTTATGTATTTTCAAATTCTTTTGTGCTATACATGTTAAGATTATTCTTTAGATGTTATCTTTACACATCTGTTTTTCTTTCTATCAGCTTCCCCAAGTTGGTATGGATAACCACAAGGTAGTTTGGCTGTTAAGCAATGTCATTCAAGTTGTGAGAGTAGCCAGGGGCTAGCAGCCAGGAAACCTTGGTTCTAAACCACTCACCAGCTATATCAGGTTGACTAAGTTATTTGACCTCTCTGTGTCTACATGTTACTTCTATAGGTGATACTTACCCTGCCCATTTTCCTGGGTTATTGGAAGAATTAAGTACAATAATAGATATGGAAATACTTGGAAAGATTATAAATGTATATAATTGTAAATTATTGCTGCGATATCATTTAAAGGCCTTTTGATTACATTGAGCCTGAATGTGTTCCTTGTCCTACTCAGGATGTGAAGGGGAAAAGAAAAAATATATAATCCCTATTCTTGCACACTCGTCAGTCTGCCTCCTCAACCTTGCACAGCTCTAATTGTACCTGATGAAAGAAAAGTAACATTTTTAGGTCCCAGTTGCAGGAAACATTTTAAAGAGAACTAGCCTGGGGCATTTTTCAAAATAAAATGTAAATAATGCAAGATCGTTAGCAGGAACTGTGCCAGTGCTGGATTACACGACTAATAAAAATCAACCTGAGTCTCAGACTATAGGGCAGCCTTGATCACTCGTCTCCCAGGTCACGCGTGGCGACGGCAGGACTCACACCAGACCTTGTCTTTGAGTTTCAGGGACCTTGGTCGCCATCAGTGACTTCATACTAGGACTTGTTCATGGATTAACAAGCAATTTGTCAGCATCCATTCACATGTCAGCGAGGAGAGCAAAAGTGTATGCATGCAGGGCCCTGGCCTGAGATTGTTTGTAGCAAAGGGTTAGGGAGGACCAAAACACTTCCTCCTTCAACTCAGCAGTCATCCCCAGGGCAGATTCCCTGCCCTTATCGCCACCCCAAAGTAATGCTGAAATTGCCTACATCAGTTATACTTTGGAAGGGTTGGTGAATAAACACATAAGAGCATCTGTTGTCTTGTGCCTGGAAACCTTACTTAGAGGTCTGGGCTTTATTATAGAAAACATTTGTTTAAGAAGCTCCCAGAAGCTTTAGTGAAACTCTTACTAACCTTTGATCTCCAAGGTTCTGGCCTTTGCCTGAGTAGCTAATACTTATAGTACCTGAAAGTTCCTCCCTGCCTTAGTTGCTTTCTCTTGATTCACTTCTTTTTGTGCCTAAGTCAGTGTATCTTTTTGATCCTTTCAAACCTACGTGGCTTTCTAATACTAGACCTTTTGCCCAGCTGACCTCTTCCGGACTCTTTCCTGTCAAGTCGCGCTCCTAACCCAGGAATCTATCTTAATCCATTGCTGCCAGTGTGGTGTTTTTGTATATTGCTGATTGTTCATGATTATTGTAGCACATATAAATTATAATTATTATATATTATATATGTATATAAACATGCATATGTGTATATATGTAACTGTTATATATGTGTGTTAACAATATACAGAATAATACTGGCAGTACCTACAATTCTATTTAAAGCTATAATTTAATGCATACCTGCTGTGTACCAGATAGTGTGTTAGGTGTTTTACATACATTATTTTATTTAATACTCACAACAGTCTGAAGAGGTCAGGTTTTATAATTATTCTAACTAAAAATGTAAACCTGTTTTTGCTGGTAGTTGTATAATGAAAGGAACTCATTGCTCCCACCTCTAATGGAGCCACCATAAAGAGCTTCTTATCCTCATTTTTCAGGTGAGGAAACTGAGACTCAGAGAGGTTAAATAACTTGTCCGAGGTCACAGAGCTAGTTGAACCTAGAGGGTCTTAGATCAAAGCTGGTGCTTTGTTAAGAAACCACTATACTAGACTGGTCCTCCAGGGCTAAATACATTTGAGATAGTGAGATTCTTTCAGGGCATTGGACATTCCACCTACTCCCTCTATTTTTGACAACTCTGGTCAACGTTTTTCTTTCCATGGGGGTATAATATAATGATGGGAAGATATTTAATAAGTAAGTCTCTTTCACCTGTATGGATGAATACCATGAAGCAGATATGGTCAAAGTCTGTAGCATCCAGAACTGCTCAGTACACTTTGGATATCCAGCAAAGGTGATTCTTTTTCTTTGGCGTTAGATACCCTTTAATAAGTGTGACCATTTAGATTCCCTCTATCCCCTGACCCTGTCCCAGTCCTCCTTGTCTCCCAGATGTAGCCAATGTATTCTGTTCTTTGCTAATATGGTGATGTACAAAACTTGGCTAACCTTTTTCCTAGTGGTGGTCCAAGAATACCTGCAAATTATCTGGGTCATATTTATATAAGGAATGTGATATTTGAGCAGCCATATACGTGAATCTGAAGAAATGAGGGTTTGTATCATACGGGTTTGATGCAAAAGTGGAGAAGTGATGACATAGCTCTCAAATACATACCTTTTGATGCCCACTTATTTAATCATCTAGCATTTACTGAACACCTACTATCTATTCATTTAGATCCAGAGATAAAGTGATGAACAGGAGCAAGAAATTCTTTGCCCTCATTAGCTTGCACTTACCGAATGAATATTAGAAGATTGGAGAGTAGCCAGGTGTGGTGGCTCATGCCTGTAATTCCAGCTACTTGGGGAGGCTGATGTGGGAGGATGACTTGAGGCCAGCAGTTTGAGACCAGCCTGGGCAACATAGCGAGACCCCATCTCTAAAAAAAATTTAAAAAATTAGCCAGGCATGGTCGCACGTGTCTGTAGTCCTGGCTACTCAGGAGGCTAAGGTGGAGGGATTGCTTAAGGCCGGGAGTTTGAGGCTGCAGTGAGCTATCATCCTGCCACTGCATTCCAGCCTGGGTGACAGAGTGAAACCCCATTTCCTCTGACAACAAAAAGTATCAGAGGGAAGACCAAGTACAAAGGCCTATGGTTTGAGTAGTCTCAGTGTTTTAAGGAACAGAGAAAATGCCAGTGTGGCTGCATCCTGATGAGTGAAGGAGAGAGTGTTAGGATGGGCTAGATCATGTATAGCTTTGTAGGACGCCAGAAGGCTTAGAAATATTTACCACTGAAGTATTAAAAACATGGTCAAAAGAGCAAAATTGATTGAGCTAAATGTTATCCTTCTTCCCTGAGACTTTTATTACTATTATTATTGTTGTTGTGGCTTTAGATTCATGGCATTTAAAAAGGCTGGTTTTCAGTATGTTTTCTGTAAAAGGAAATGTTGGCTTAGAAACCAATGATAAAATTCAACCACCCCTGGAGTAACTGTTAGAGGGCTGGCCACAGGGCAGAGCAAAAATGGCTACAGCTCTAGTCATAGAGAAACTTTCTCACAGGTTTTCAGTATCAGATTTTCAACGCAGCAATGTTTACTCCTGGCGAAGAATTCTGACAGTCTTACAGTTTAGAAAATGGGTATAGCTCCTCTGTGTAGCTCTGTAGCTACCTTATGGCTGGAGATGTCCACATTAGCATTTTGTTTCACATCTTCCTGTCAGTTGTAGTAGAAAACTACTCTGTGGTATTTTGATGTTGTTTCTGATTTCTAGGCAAGGTCCTAAGTGGAAAAGTCAATACTCTTGAAATATATAGAGTCCAGACAAAGTTGTAAACACCCAATAAAGCCATTTTGTTATTTCTTTGTTCCTACAGAAACTCGACATATTGCATGAAGGTGTCAATGTCCTTGACTGTTGCAGAGAATGAATCGGGCCTGTGCTACAACAGCAGGATCCGCTATTTAGAAAAATCTGAAGTCACAAAAAGAAAGGAGATCTCCTGCCCAGACATGGATGACTTTAAAAAGTCCGACCAGGAGCCTGACGTTGTATGGTACAAGGTAACTCAGCATGGTGTCAAATGCATTTTTTACCTCAGTCAATAGCAGGCTTGAGGATAGGGAAAAGGAGAGATTTGATTACTAGTTGTTGGTATTAGATATTTCACTGATAAGAATCAACAGATTCACAACTACATAATTCAGAGCTATGACTCCTTATCCACTGCTGGTTTTCATGCATTTCCATCACCAGGTGTCAGAAGCAGTCCCACCTTCTCCAACTGCTAAAAGTAAATAAAATTTCCCTACACCCCAACTCTTAAGAGAAGATGGGAGAAGGGTAAATATTTAAATAATACATAAAAGAAATATTATTAACTGTTAGGAACAAAGGCCTATTATTACAAGTAGTAGTACTTAGAAAGAATAACAACTATTATCATGGTCTATACTGCGAGAGCCACTAGAGGAGAGAAATGGGTCCAGTGTAGGATGTGCAAACACTGCTAAGGTTAAGTTTAGCTGGAAATAAGCCACACTCAAAGGTTGAACAGAAGAGAGTTGAATGAAGGGATTATTTACAGAGGTGTGAGCAGGGTTGAGGGAACCAATAAGAGAGTAAGCTGTTAATTATCATCACTAGGCCTGCAGTGGGGAAGGAAGCTGGCAAGCGCGAAGGGGGGCTGTCAAGAGCTGCAGCCTTAAAGGAACATATGAGGATGGCAAATAGGTCAGGAGTAGGCAGGATAAATACCTTAACCCTTCTCAACTCCTGCCCTCTGGTTTCTTGCCAGTTGCCTCTCTCTGCCTCCAGCCCCAGTCGAACTGAAACAGATGCAAGAGGGCAAAGCCAGGCGATAGAGCCAACAGGCTTTACCTACTCTGGGCACAGAGTAGAGCAGACAAGGGCAGCGAATGGATGTAGGGGAAGAAGTGGAAAATAACCACACAGCCTTCTAGCTATGATATTCTGGCTGCTAGCCTGGGGCCCCATCCACAGTGGTTGACACGCTGTACGGTTTTATAATGTGATATCTGGAGTTGGCCAAGGAGGTTTTCTGCACAGATGCTGTGCACATTGTTGGAATCAAACACTCACAAAAGGTCAAGCAGGTTGTTTCTATAGGATCTGACAGACCTTTAGTTCCCAGGGAAGCCTAAACTCTAACTCCCACAGCTGTCATGTGCTTTTATGTTTGGAAGCCTCTCCATTTTCACACCTGGGGGAACTCGCTAATAGACAACCAGGAGCAGGAACTGAACTAGGACATTCAGATCTCTATGTGAATTATCCTTCCTTTTGTTTCTTAATGAAGATAATATTGTGACAGGTAAAAAGGAACATGGTATTTATTATAAACATATAGATAATTGAGTGAGACCCTTTATGCCATCATCAATACCTCGTTTGTGTTTATTATGCACTTATTATGTGCCATTCACTGTGCTAAGTTTGGTTTCTACATTATCTCATTTAAATCTCAATGCAACTCAGTGTGGTGGGTTCTATCATCCTCATTTAATAGAGAAAAAAACTGAGGCTTAGAGAGATGTAACTCGTCTGGAGTTACACAGCTAACAAAGCCTGATGTATATTCAAGGCAGTGTGACTTTAGAGTTCATTTTCTCAATCACTGCCCTCTCCTGCAATGGGCGTGGGGCTGAACCCAGCCTTGATCACATCACAGGATCTTTTGTAAGATGCACTGCTGCTCCAAAGGGCTTGGCAAAAGGGAGTAAAAAAGTTTTATTTCAGTCTTATAGCTGAGGAAGAGAAGTTGACCTGCCCAAGAGTTAGCAGCTAGGAGTAAAATCCAGGTCATCAGACTCCCCTTATAGTAATCATTGTACTATCTCATCTTCTTACCTTTATGTTAAATTCTTTCTTCTTTCTTCATGTCTCTAGACATCACTATCATTATTACATACCAAAGCAATTTACTGATTGTGAAATGCTACCCTCCCTCCTTCTTAGAAATGGGCCAACAATGGTGAAGCAAAAGGCTTTTCCAGCTCTGCCTGGATAATAATGTTTAATATTTCTACAACATTTTACCATTGATAAATAACAGTCATAATGATATTTAACATTTATTGATTACTTACTATATGCCAGGCTGTGTTTTAAGTGCTTCAGCTGGATTAACTCAATCCTTATAACTACCATGTAAATTAGGTATTATTATCCTTATTTTATAGAAGAAGTGACTGGAGACTCAGACAAATTAAGTGGCTTTTCAAAAGTCACACAGCAGTTTGTGACTTGCAGTTTGGCTACTGGCCCCACCTGCTTAGCCCCTGAATGATACTAATGGATCATTATGAAAAACTAGAACCAAAAGTTAAAGGAATATGTTGTTAACCCTTGCTTCTCATACAAGATTTCAAGTAAATCCCCAAAGAAAATGTATTGATGTATTGGGAAAATGTTTCCTTTTACAGTCTATATTTGGATAATCTGCCCTGCCTGCTTTGTAGCCTGTGTATTCTCTACCCCACTGAGCAAGAAGTGATTTTGCCCTGGCTACAGCAATATGGAGAATACATTTGTCCAGCATCCACTCTGGTGCACATCCAAAGTTTGAAATGTCCAATTTCTTATCTCTAGTGTTTAAATAGTGAAAAGTTTGTGTTTTATATGATCTTTTTCCCAGCCATCTTTTCAAATATATGTAATCTTTAAACTGGCTTCTTTTCCATCAATCTCTGCCTTTTACTTACTGTCTAATCATATTGTACCACTCTCACCTTCTGTTTTGGGTTTCCCAGGCTGTCTGAAATATGTCTATGGTAGGCCTCTGAGGACTATCATTCCGTGCCTACATGTAATCACAGCTGGATAGGAAGGCAGAGCAGATTGGGTGGCACTGGGAACTGAAGGTCTGTCAGATCCTATAGGAAGATATATATAAAGATGCTTGTGTAAGCCAGTCCTGGGATATGTGTAAGGGGTCTGTGTGTCCTCTATCAGAACTGTATCAGCGAGCAAAGGGAGGTGAGGAGAAGGGGTTATACTTTTACAAGTTTCTTCTGACACTACGTGATTGGGGCTTAGACATTACAGCAGACTATTCAATAATGTTAGTGTTTTTAGAAACATTTTAGAAATAAGAGAGAAATATTCTTTTCTTTATTGACCTAAGAAGAACACTAGAACCACCTCATTATTCACCGAGCACTCTGTTGTCACAAAAGTGTAGAGTCCCTTTATCTCATTTCCAAACTGAAGAATCCCCTACCCTTAATAGGACATCAGCAATAAAAATACAAATACACACTTTAAGGTAAAGCATTTATGTATGTGATTAGTTACCTCAGTTGGTAAAAGCCTGGTGTTAATGAGGTCCAGGCGACCAGTTTGAATCCTTCTTTTTCTTGTCACAACGATCTCAATTTCAGATGTTTGTCATTAGTTATAAGTGGGATGGGTTGGGAGCGATGGATGATTTTGTACAAATTTATTCATTCCTTTATACAATGGTCATTCATTGAACACATATTTATTGGATGCCTACTTGTGCAAGGCATCATGCTAGGAACTGGGAATTATTTCTCTATTCTCATGGAGGGAGATAGATAAGTAAACAGCTTCTTCTCATAACTCCAGGAAGAAACTACATCAATTAAAACATCTAAAGAACAGCTCCTACTTGTAATCAACAGCATCTTTGTATTGAGTAAAGGATAGCAGATATACCTGTTTTTAACCATGGATATGAGTGTCTTTGCAAAGTAAAATTTCAAAGCTAAATAAGATTAGTTAATATTTCCATGGTGCATAATAATCGCCAGCAATCTTTCACAAATCTTTTCATATAATAGCACACATAGAAAGTGATAATATTACATAGTGAGGTGTGTGAATGACCTTCCCTGAGAGCTTTAGCTCCTGGCCCCTCCTGACTTGGGCTGAGTAACAGGAGATCAATGTGTCCATACACCAGTAACCCTCACGTAGCACCCCATGGTCTGTGGCCCACTGCTTTGGAAGATCTGGTTTTCGTTTCCATAAAATGTGACATATCATCTTTTTTAACCTAAAGATGGCTGAGTAATCCAATCTTAGTTGCCTTTGGAATGCAAGGAGTATGTGGGAGGGGGCCGTATCTCCTCTATCTGAACTCTGTCAGCAGAAAAAGATGAGGCTACTTATCGGTGGTTCTTATCTTCTTCTTACGAGATCAGGCACGTCCAGGGTGGTATGGCCGTAGACATCTTCTTACAGATGAGGAAACTGAAATAACTCATAGAAGGTCACTTAGTTAACATGTGGCCAATTAGGTTCAAACCCTGAACTTCTGACTTCTAATAAATGTTCTTATAACTCCACTATGACTGCTCTGCTAAATGCATATGTTATGCACTTAATATACTCGCATCACTGATTTGACAGAATTCTCTGTCAAAATTGTTACTCCAGAACCAAATCCTGAAATGCTTTCTAAGGACTCCTTAATGACTGTAAGTGTCCACAGGGACTCAAATGAACCAGAAAGAGATTTTTTTTAAGATCAAAGTAGAACTAAGTAGAAGGAATTCTAATATCATAGGGACCTTAGAGCCCATCTAGTACAACTCTTATATTTTAATCTGTGAAGAAACTGAGGCCCAAAGAGGTTAAGTGACTTGCTTAAGTCTAGTGAAACCCATTTCTCCCTTTTTTGACATTTATTAAGTTTTACGGAAAGAGACCAGCTAAAAGAAGGGAGTGTATATGTATATATGTGTATATTTAAAAACTGTTCGGACAAGTCAATCAATGTAGAGCTGTATACATTTTGTTGTGTCCTCCACTTCCATTCCATTTTAACTGTCTAAGGTAATTAATGTTACCTGTTTGTTACATCCTTCCATACTTTCCGTTATGCTAACATTCTCTCTCTCTCTCTCTCTCTCTCTCTCTCTCTCTCTGCACGCGTGCACACACACACACACACATAATTTACTTACATACATACACATACATATATCTTTCCTTCCCTTATTTTTATAAAAAAGAAAACATGCTGTACATATCAATTGTTAGCTCCCCCATCACACACAAATGTATCAAGCATCCTTCCATTGTTGATTCTATAGGTCTAATTCATTTTTAATAGCTCATAATAGTTTATAGGATGGAGCTACCTTATTTTAGTCAACTATTCATCTACTAGTGGATATTTATTTTCTTCTAGTTTCTAATCATAGTGTTGCAATAAACATCCTTGTACATATAGATATATCCTTACGTCCATGACAAACAAGATAGGAACACTCTCTATCACTACTATTATCAACATTGTTTTGAAGGTTCTAGCTGTTATCAGAAAATTAAATGAAATATGCTATATAAATATTGGAAAAGAATAGAAAAAATAATCTTAATTTTCAGATTTTATTATTGCATATGTAGAAAATCCAAGGGACTCAATAACAGCAAGAAATAGAACTAATGAGAGGATTCAGTATGGTAAAATATACAAAAGTTCAATAGCTTTTGTTTTTGCTAAGAATAATCAGTTAGACGTGTAAAAGGGAAAGTGAAGCTATCTGATTTACAACATTAACAAACTATAAAACACCTTAGAATACATTTAACAGGGATACAAAGGGACCTATATAAAATATAATTTTATCAAAGGACATGAAATATGTTTCTGCATGGAAGATATCATATAATAAAAGATCAACTCTTCCCAAATACATATGAATACTGCAATTTTCTGGAATACAAATATTTTGGAAATGGACAACATGGTTATACAGTTCATATGGATGAATGAATGCACCAGCATTGCCAAGAAAATATAGGAAAAAAACATTCATGAGAGGGGACTTATACTACCAGTTACTGCAAAACAGCAACAGTTAAAATAGTAAGTTTAGAAAAAGATAATTGACCTGTGGAATAGAATATAAAATCCAGTAACAGATAAAGACACATATATATGAGAATTTAGTATATGATAAAGGTAACATTTCATTTAAATGGGTGTGGAGGGGGAATGATGGCTTGTTAAAAAATCATGTGGACATAATTGAATAGCTGCTTAGAAAAAAATAGATCTCTGACTCATATACCATGTTTAAGAAAAACTCCAAATGGATTGTAAGGAGTTAATTTTATCTACAAAAATAATAGTTTAGAAATGACCATTTCTAAATACTATCACTCATGTCAATAAGTTAAGTTTCCAAAGATATGAGCTTTACACTGATTTATCTTGTTATACATTTTGACAGTTTTCTTAAACGGGAAAAAAGGTCATTAGAGACAGACATTGTAATACCACATCCCAAGTGACTAGCACTTTCTTGCTAAGAAAAAAAATGGTTTGCCAAATCCCTTTTGGAAATGTAATAAAATTAATCTGGGCCTTCTTTTGTAACCATAAAATTGTATTCCATCCTTGAGTTTTTAATCCTGTAATGAGAATTTGAAAAGAGTTGCAAAGCCCATGGAGGCTTCAGTTTGGTGTGTCCTGAAACCAATGTACTTATTTTTGTTCCTAGGTATGGCATTAGAAGTGGGGGAAGGGTTCTTTATTATTTGTCAATTGTAAAATATGTGAGTTAATATGGGAGAAATAAGTATTTGATATATGTAAGAAGCACTAGGTTTTAAGTCTAAGGACCTGGATTCTGGTCACCATTCTATTATTAACATGGATAAGTAATTGAATATTACTGGGCCTCAATTTCCCCACATATAAAATACATGTAATAATATCTGCCATATATCCTAGACATGTTATAAAAATTTAATCCTTAAAGTCCTTACTTGATAATTAATATAACTATAGACAGGGAAAAGTTATTTGGAAGCCAGAAAGATAGTTACCTAGGACATGTTAGACTCTAATTGGGAATTTAAGGCTGAGGGTTTTTTTTAAAGTCATGTTATTATGTATAATTTACAAACAGCAAAATTCATCCTTTTTATGTATACAATTTGATCTGATGTGTTTTTGACATATGTATATATTATAGTCAAGATATAGAACATTTCTACCACTCCAAGTTCCTCCATGTCCCTTTGTACTCAATCCCCTCCTCCTAGCCCCAGTCCTTGGTAAAAACTCATCTGTTTTCTATTCCTATAGTTTTGCATTTTCCAGAATATCATATACATGGAATAATATATGTAGCTTTTTGTGTCTGGCTTCTTTCATTTAGCATAATGCATTTGAGATTCATCTACGTTGTGGCATGTATCAATAGTTCTTTCCTTTTATTGCTAAATAGTATTCCAGTATTCTACTGTATATGTACCTCTTTTTAACCATTCACCAATTGATGACCATTTGGCTTGTTGCCATTTTTGGTGATTAGAAATAAAGCTGTTATAAGGTTGGGTTTTGAGTTTATTTTTTCTTGATTTATCAACATGGTTTTGTTTTTTCAACTTTTATAATCTTTTTTCAACAGGTATGCCTTTTTCAAATTTAATAAGAGTTTGCTATTGATCTTTCCCAAATTGTTATAAGAATCCAGGCTTAGAAGGGACTTCCGTATATCTTTAATGGCATCCAAGGGATAAAAACAGTTCAAAGCAAATTAAAGCCTCTTAAGCATTGTCCTTCCTACAGTCTATCTTCTATATATCCTCCGGAATGATCTTTTAGAAATACGCATCTGATCGTAGGATGCCACTATTTAATGAACTCCAATGATTCTATGAAATCATTTAGATGGTAGCTCCTTTTTATTGAGTGTTTACAGGGCCTGACATCATGCCAAATATGTTCATGCATTACCTGACTCAATCTTTAGAACAGCCGTATGACATAGACTACACAGTGGCAGAGCTGGGATTTAAACCCTAACAGTGTGCAAATATCCTAGGATAGAATTTAAGGCTTTTTGCATCTGGACCCAGCCACTTTCAACAGAGCAAAACCTGTTTGTAATTTTTTTATCCACTCCATGCTTTTTCACATCTGTTGTTCCTTCTGTCTGCTGTGTCCTGCCTGCCTAACTTTTATATATTGTTCAAAGCTCAGCTCAGATGCTCATAGCAGCCTACTATAGACCATCCCCTTATTCATGCTCAGTCTGCTGTAATACAGGGATGACCTGACATTAAAATTCAAATATTTCTTCTTTTCCTTTCTATTTTTCTTTTCCTTCTGGTATTCCCATTATGTGGGCTACCAATGTCAACATTAAGACCACGATGATAGAAATTTGGGGGAATAGAGCTTGGAGGGGAGGGACTCCTTGGAGTGGGTTATCCTAGGCATTTGGAGTAGAGGCAGGACTGAAAAGAACAAGGTTGATACCTAATTCACAATTGTGCTCTTAATCATCTCTTCCATCTTTACATTGCAGAAAGTTCGAATTCCCTAGAGATTTTAAATTAAATGTCTGGATGTGCTATGGAAGAGTACAATCTCCAGGGGAAAGGAGAGAAGGTGGTCTGAGCAGGCAGGTGTTGGGTATTCAAACAAAGGTGCTTTGAGGAGAGGTTACATGATTGGCTTACGGTTGCGTAGCTGCTTTGTGGTTAAACCTCAGAATCAGAAGAAATATTTAAATCTTCCTGATGTTCTTGCCATGAGGAATGAGTCATATGCTCTGAATGGCACTAAAGTAACCATGACCACCAAATCAAATGGATTAAAAAAGCACCTGTGGGTATGATGATGCTATCTCAGAAGTAGACTGTGAGTACAGTGGTGACTATTTTAGGGTAGAAACTCCAGAAACTCCAAGATCCAGATGTGGCTGACAACAGGTTACTGTAGGGGTCTTGGTAAACAGATACCTCTGTTGTGCATACTGGGCTCCCAGCACAGCAACTGCTGGCAAGTGAAATCTGCCACCCAGGAAGGCTGAGAAGGAGGGGAAAGAAGCTGGGCTTTAATAGCTGACATTAGGTTGAATGAGCAAGGATGTCCTACAGCAAACTGCTCTGTGAGAGGACAACTAGGCTGCAAAATGGAGTTGTTTGTTGAACTTAGGCAACACCAGCAAGAATGGCCCTCAGCAAAATTTTCAAGTTGATGAAGTTTAATAGTCTTAGGGACAAAAAATAGTAGGGGAATTACACAGTGAAGTCAATATTAGGCGCCTGCTCACATTTGAGCCTTTGGTAGTTTGTCCTGGCCTCAGATAAACAACCACCTTGAGACTTGACTTATGTCCTTCAAACCTCTTTGCCTAACAGGCTGTCAGAATTAAACAGATCTGGGGCAGTGAGGTATGGCAGTGTTGTCTGTCCACGAGGAAGACAGGGGGCAGTAGAGAAGCAGTGAGGGCAGTAAGCCTAGCGTCCGGCAGCTTAGGGAAGAGAAACTGCAAATAATGGAGTCAAGAGTCTGGAAAACTTATGAGAGTCTATATAGGCACCCAGACCAAGGTAGAATAGCCAACAAAATAACTTTGAGAAAGGTTGATTTGGGGGAGCAGGATGGTCATCTATATGGTATGATGGGAAATGTACTTTAAAGGCTGTTCTGACCAAAATATAGCTTCTCTACCTACCTGCTAAGTTTAGTGTTTGGCGTCTTAGGAGCTATCCATTTTCAGTGGGTTAAAGTATTATTTTGCTGGGGGATAGTTAGCCAATTAATGAAGATTTGTTTGTATCTGATTAGTTCATTAGCACTAATTTTCACCAAGCAGAGCTGGGGGTTCTAAAGAGATATAATCTAGAATTGGGAAAGTTTAGGAATGGGAAACATTCTCTGCATTGGAAGACCACTATGTACAATGTAATGAATAAACCTGTAAGCCTCTGGGTTCTGGCTACGTACATGGTAGTGAATATTATTCCCATAAGCAAATTTGCCTAAAATCACAAGATCAGAGAACTTGGGTGAACCCCAGATTTTGACCTAAAGTCAGTTTGCCTTTTCATCTAAACTATGTTGTCTCCAGAGGGGTGTATGTGACTTGAAGACAATATTTTTCTATGCCACAGTTTTCCCAGAAAGCCACCTATTGGATACAAAGAATCCTTTCTAAGGCTTTATATGGCAACTTGGAAAGCACTTGGGACTATCTAGATCTATCCCAAAGGACATGTAAAGATTCCAGGCTGTTCTTTGTCAGAACTTATTTTCTAATTCCTATATACTCTAGCATTTTACTTCCGGGGGAAAAAAGCAGTAATCAGGGAAAATGAAAATTATTAGAACTAATTGCAAATGGACTTTCCCCCAAAATGACATTAAAAAGCAACACCATTTGTCTTGGAATAAAACGAGTGTGTGGGCTTATTTGCCTGCCCCCACCACTGCTATGTGAAAGTGCAGCAGCTCAGTTTTCATATTCCTTTCCTCTCAAAATGCCCAGAGGGACCATATTTTTGTTTAATGACCTTCAGAATGATTCTTTAGAAATCTGAGGCTATCGGAGTTGGAAGCAATGCGAAAATAATTGTGGATTATTATCGTATGACGACAGTGGCAGCTGGGCTGTTTTTTTTTTTCCTCTCTGTTCAGACTTTCTTCTTCATTTTCCCAGAAACCTTATATCCCAAGGTTTAACTCAGAAGCAAATCTCATATAGGTGATAAACCTTGCCAGACATGGTACGTAATATAATTTCAGACAGACCCTTAACTGTTCTTCAGAAAGACCCTAGGGAGTGAAGCAGCCTTATATCTAGATGCCCTCGATAGTATTACTTTTATTTACTCTCTGACAATATGTGTGGGTAGTTGTATTGAACATAAAGCAAGCTTATCTCTTAAAGATCATACCTGTGAACGTAAGTGCCAGTTTTTGTGTTTTGTTGTTAAAACTCCTGCTAACATAAAAGAAAAAAATTTGTTATAGTTTAAAACTTATACATAAGTACTCACTCTCCCAAATCATTTACGAACACACACACATCCCCCCGCCCACACACATACACAAACACGCAAGCACTGACAGCTGGGGGTTGAGAGTCAGCACAGATACTAACTTTATGTGAATGTTTAGGATGTGTGTGTGGAGAGCAGGGGTGAAGAATGGTAGATGCAGATGTTAGATACACTGTAATGGGGAAAGTGGCAAATGCTCTCAACTTTTGTTCACATCATCTGCCTCACAGTCAATTTCTTTATTACCTCAACTGACAGACTCAGAATTTAGGTGATAAAATACTTTTCCCTTGATTATTCAGCATTCCCTCATAGCTATCCCCTGGGCCTCCACCAATGTTTGTACAGCATTTGGCTACCACTTTGGTTGAACATTTGGAGTGAAGGGTGGACAGAATGGGACAATATCTAAAAAGTCGTCTGAGAAAATCCCCAAGAGATAAAGCAACTTGGCTGAATATTCTTACATACTTGGTTATTGCTATATCCTTGTCACTTTCTGGAAAAGTGTTACACATTCCTTTCTAGGGAAGTCCAATCCCAGTAGCAAACCCCCCCCCCCACACACACACACATTCCCATCAGGAGAGTAAGAGAATTGGCTTCAAAACCCAAACCTTATTCTCTGAACTCCGAAAGCAAGTGGATGATTCCTCCATGCTGTTACTGTAACAAAGCATGTCCTCATTTTACCTTCTATGTTTTTAGAGAACTCCTTAAGCCTAATTTTCTAGATCCTTCCTACTCCCCAAATTGAGCTCTTGGCTACAAGGAGGGAGACTCTCGAGTAATAGTAATAATTTTTACAATAAGGAGTAATTAATGGAACAATTGTAAACTTCATCGCTAATGTAAACGTCTATTATGAATGTTTAATCATGCCTAAGACTACCCTGGAGTATACTAAGTGGCTAAATGAACCATATCCCCTTAGGACTCTTAGGAAATATCCCTGTCAAATAGAAAGAACCAGTATGTTATAATAATATTTAGCAACTTTTATGGTTCTGCTATACCTCTCTTGCATTTGGGGAGCTTGTGTGTTATTCTGTCTATTTTTACAGAACGCCTCTAAAGACTTCTTGTTCTTGGGATCAGGCTTTAAAGGTGGCTATTAGTAAGATAGTTGTGATATTTGAACTGGACACAATAAGATACATTTATGATTTTGATTGGTCATTGAATTCTTAGTTACATATTTTGAAAACTAGTGAGAAAAATAGAAAAAAGCAAAAGTACTAACTTGCCAGTACGGAGATGTAGTTTGTGAATTTTTATATTTTGCTTATTTGCAAATATTTTCTCTGCAGGAATGCAAGCCAAAAATGTGGAGAAGCATAATAATACAGAAAGGAAATGCTCTTCTTATTCAGGAAGTTCAAGAAGAAGATGGAGGAAATTACACATGTGAACTTAAATATGAAGGAAAACTTGTAAGACGAACAACAGAATTGAAAGTTACAGGTAGGAATTGCTTCTACCAAATTATGGCAAATGAGATTTCAAGTATAATTTGATTTGGGAAGAAAGTTTTGTTCAAAGAGCCAACTTGCTGTGAATTTAGAACTGGCTGCAAATCAAACAGTTGGGAAGTTCACTATTAATAAGTCATGCTAAGTAAAACCTATACGTGGAATATGAACAATTAATTTAGGGAACAAGGACCCAACTGCTGCATATCTGTTCACTGCCTTTATGAAAGGTTCTTAACTCTTTAATCTATCACTGGTTATTACTAAACATCTCAGCAAAGATATACTGGACGCTAGAATGTTGACTTAACCCATAATGTGGAATCTTCTCATAGGTGAAGGCTGCTTTCAGAAGGAGGTTCTGTTGGACTGTTGGAATAAAATCTTCTTGGTTTTTGCATCCAAAATATCATTTATATGAAATTCCCCATAAGTGAGGGATGTTATTTTGAGTTTCTAGTGATTCTTAGATAGAGCAACTCCAAAAGAACATGGATATGTGTGTTTTAAATCTGAAGTACCAGCAAAATGTAAACTTGTAACTCTACTCATAGGAGTGGAAGAGAGAAACTCAGAATATTCTTAGGTGGAGGATTTTAGGAAGTAATTTTCAGAGACCTAGGACAGAATCTAATACCATGAAGTTATCCCTCACAATGGATATGATGGACCCTAAGAAACTATCTGACTAAAAGTCTACCTGCTATTGCTCATGAGCAAATCTTGACTAATTTTCCTATAATTATATATATATCTTAAGTGTATTATGATCTCATTTCTATGTGGAATCCAAAAAAAAGTTGAATATACAGCAACAGAGAGTAGAACGGTGGTTACAAAGGGGGTGGGGCATGGGAAATATGATGTAGATCACAAGGTACACACTCACAACCAGTTACAGATTCCTTAAAAGCAAAAGGTACATACAAAGTTGCAGTTATGTAGCATGAATAAGTCTAGTAATTTAATGTACAGCATGATGACTATAGTTAATAATATTGTAGTGTATGCAGAAATTTGCTAAGAGAGTAGATTTTTGGTGTTCTTACCACAAAAAATAAATGATAATTATTTAAGGAGATGGATATGTTAGTTTGCTTGACTATGGTAATAATTTTACTATGTATAATATATTAAAACATCATGTGTAAACCTTAAATATATACAATAAAAAAAGATATACGTGTGTGTATGTTTGTATGTATACACACACAAATTTGTTTTGTGGATAAAATCTGAGTCATCATAAACTTTGTAATTATCCAGACAATTGTTATATTGATTGCATTAATTGACTTATGACTAATGCACTTGGGCATTACCTGTTTACCCATCTAATGCTGACATCAGCCAGTTGGCTAATTATAACATATTCTTGCTAATATTAAGAATACATTTTTTGTTTATGTCTGGCTGACCTTTTTGGAGTAGTGATATTGGAGTAGTGATCAATCAAGTGATGTTGATACTTGCTGAGTTAAGTTCATTGCTATAACCCATATATTCAATTAAGTGTTTGATTCTTGAGATTTAACTCTTTATTTTTGTCTTTTCCAAAATTGTGAATGCTAACACAGGGAATAAAAAATATATATTTTTAGTAAATGTATATATATTAGTTCACTCTCTATACTAATAAATGACAGTTTTACTTCTTAGTTTGACTTTGTAGAGTACCTTCTATGAAAGTTTAAATAATTCTTTTGATTAGAATTGCATGTTCTTTCCCCATGAGCTTTCAAAATAACTACCATATTGGGCCAATCCCAAATAGCAAAGATCTGCTTTTGATTAGTTTCTGATTTCCTCAATGTGGACTAGACTTCCCTGCCTCATTCACAGTAGAAGATTCAATCATACACAGTCATACATCATTAATAAGTGACCAGACCATGCACAAAGCCTTGCAGCATCATCACTTTGACCGTAATCACCAGTCCTTATCAGATGCTTGCAGAGCACTTCCATTTTGAAATCATTTGCTAAAGTTTATAACATTATAATATTTAGCTTGAGTTTTAAGTTGAACCAGAATAAAGTAAATACCAAACCTCCTTCTCACTCACATCTAATGGGTTACAGTGATAACACATTTGTTTCTTTAGTTTCATTTTAGATTCTGGAAAAGCATAGCTAGAGCTACTTACTTTGTGTATTTTATAAGATGTTAATTTACTTGCTCCAAACTTTTAGTATAGTTGAACTATGGATTTATAATTTCATTTGAATACCTTGCAGAGGTTCTCAAAATTTAATATGCCTCAGAATCATGTAGAGGGACTCAGGTAGGATAAAGATGAAGATCTTTAAATACAGATTCCCAGGTCTCCCCCTCAGATTCTAATTTAGTATATCAGTAAGACTAGGAATTTTGATTTTTGTCCTGGTAATTCTGTTGTATGCCTTCCAAGAAACACTAGAGGAGAGAATGGTGCTAAACAAGTCAAAGTCATGCGTTTGATTTCCTTTTGAGCATGTTAGTTTACACACACATAACACACAACTGATTTTTATAGGCCCCAAATTGTTTCCCCTAAATTCCTAAGAACCGTTATTGTTACTGAACCAAGCTGGGCTCCACTCACCCTGCACAAGAAAGCCAGACACTGAAGCCGAGAGTGCGGTGGGAGAAAGGCTTTATTGCATAGTGCCAAGCAAGCAGTATAGGCAGCTAATGCTTAAGACCTGGACTCCCCAATGGCTTACAAGCCAGGGTTTTTAAAGGCAGGTGTACATTTCAGGCAGGCAAAATTATAAATCAATACATGGAGGTTATACATTGGCCTGGCACAAAAAGGTAGGATATCCTGAGAAGGGGGCATAGGTAGATTCAGAGATTCTTGGATTAGTGGAAAGGAATGTTAAGATGAGTGTGACAGGCCCCTCAGGGGGAAATATAGAACAAAGAATGGTAGTCAGAGTTCAATTCCTCAGTTCCTCCTTATCTGCATTTTCCTTTGGTGGGGGTTCCTGAAGAACAGCTCAAGAACATATATTAAGATGCCATCTTTTAGTTTCCATAGGGAACAGAAACACCTCTTGACTCTGACTTGCTTGGAGGGCCATTGTTCTCATTAGGTTGTCCATTCACTTTTTAAGGCTAGCCAGGTGCCCTGAACTTCCTCTGAAGGGACTCAAGATTTTTCTTTATTTCCGTGCTCCTCCCCCACCCCACCCCCCCCTGCCAGCCCTGCTGGCCACTAAGAGGGGTCCCTGCCCTGTATCATCATGAAAGTACGGATCATGGTAACAGAGAGTAGTGTGTCAAGGAAGTGTGTGTGTAAAGCAACCTCAACCACACAAAGCAGCCATTTATTCACTTACCATTTAAAAAATTACTGAGTATATATTACATGCCAGGCAATGAGCTAGGAGCTGGAAAAGATAATGCAAAATTTACTTATGATTATTCTTGGGTCAGTGGTCATTGTTCATATAAGTTTATATATTTATTCACACAGTTCAAATGTTATACCTGAGGAAGAAACAAAATGGCTTCTTGGTATGGAAGTTCAAGAGGTTGCTCTGTGAAGGCTCATTCTTTTTTGCAATATTATGTAAGTTATATTGTGCTTTGTATGCTCAATATTATGAAAGTAGTTAACAAACAGATTGTCCTCCCATAATTAGAATATAAGGCTGCGATTATTTAAAGAGTAACCCACTCATACTTGTTTAGAGTTTAGCAATATACAGGCATGGGATAAGAATTTCAATATGACAGTAATAGAGTTGGTTGATTACAAACTTATGTAGATAGAGGTTCTTTAAGATAGTATGTTGCAAGTATGCAAGTTTTAAAGGATTGTCAAATGTCTAAAAGATTATTTTGTGATTGTTCTCTTTAAATTTATAATTCTGAGAAATATATCTTCAGTAAAATAAGTGTTAAGATATATAGGTGCTACTTCCTTTAAGAAGATCAGTTATAAGAAGATCCAGATATTCAAAACTGATAAATTTATCTGGATGATAAATTAAAAGGTAATCATTTGCTTTATGAAATTATTTCTCCACGTGAAAGAATTTGCCATAGTATTTCTTTAAATGGCCAGCTTTCTTACTGCATTAAAATAGGATTTGGTTTAAATGCAACTTTTCTGGGACACTTTTATTATATAAATCATAACAGACTTGTGTGATGTTATTGTGGAAATTTCTTTTTATTCCTTTGGAGGTTGCAGATGAGTAGGGAGGGTTTTAACAACAAATAGACATGCACAATAGTATGTTTAGGCCATTTGCCAAAGATGCCTAGAGCTAACAGTTTTATTTCCCACAGCATATTTTAGGTGCCTATTTGCTATTTTGAAGTTTTTTTTTCTTTTTTCTCACATTGAATTTGTGCAGAGGGCTGGAGAATTGGTTATAAGATGATAAGAATGTAAAGCAGGTGATAGTGGAAGAAGGAGGGGAAGAGGAGTGGGAGAGAGTGAGCAGGATACGGTGTCCTGGGATGAGACAAGTTCTGCCCTGGGAAGGTCAAAGGCAGACGTCAATTATACAGACTCCCCAAAATGAACATGAGCAGGAAGCCAGCGCTAATTAACTTTATTTGGAAGGCAATTCTCCATTCACCTTGGCAAATCATTCACAAATGTATGCCTTTATGCAGCTTTTTAGAAATGAGCATTGGCTATTTGGGGGAAAAAACCACTAACCTGTTCTTTGGTGAATATGCAAATAATATTCCTCCCCCCTGATTATTGTAGGCAGCTCTAGAGTTCCTGATTGGGGACTTTTCACGTATTATGTGATTGTTCACATATCAGGAACAATCTCTTAACCCATTGGTATCCGAATGCCCTGGCAAGAGGAGTTTATTCTATGGAGATGCTTCAAAGACATGCTGTTGGGTTACTATTAAGCAAGAGTAGCAAGACAATCTGGATATACAAAACTTGGTAAAACTGCAAAGTGAGATTTGGGATCAGTCTTTGGTGAAGATGTTCAAATGCATAACTTTAGCAAGTGCTTTTAATTCCACTTTGCAAAGTTTGACTGTGAGTACATTGTTGCAGGTGTCATTTAGACTACATAGCTTGTTAGAATAAATTTCCTCTGGTGTGAAAAATGGCAGATATTTACACACAGAGGAAGCAATTTTACATTCAGGTTGGAAAATAGGCTTTTTGTGGCCCTGGCTCTTAGTACCTTTGTCCTTCTACTGTTAATGCTGAGATATTGGGGGGAAGGTGAGTTTAGAAAAAACAGTGGAACATAGTGATATGGTGGAGAGTTTGTGGAATAAATAGAAATAGGGATTTTGACTAAGGATAATACAACAGGAGAAGTGATCTCTAAGCCAACAACTACAGAAAAATGTAACAGGGCCTCCCGGAGAGTTAGTGTCTATTGAGAGCTCACTGTGTGGCTCACATTGTGCTTAATGTTTTTCATTCATTTTCTCGTTTAATCCTCACAACCACCATACGAAGGGTGATTACTATTATTGTCCCCATTTTGTAGAGGAAGAAACTAAAATTTACAGAGGTGAAATGAAGTGGCCAGGGTCACATACTTGTCTTTCTAGGTCTTTCAAACTCTCAAATATAACTTTTTAACCACTACCAAGCACAAACCATATAATTTTTAATTCACCAAATATATGTTGCATAACTTGAGAACAGATACCAAATTATTGGTCATAATATCCCTCATTCCATTATAATATCCTTTTTGGACATTCACAATTTGGTCTTCAGTAATTCCTTATTGGAATTTAGATGCCCCTAAAAAGAGTACACTTGGCATTTTTGAGCCTAGTCCTTAGCTCTTAGTGAGCACCTTAGTTAAGATCGTTAGGAATGGGACACAGAATTCAATCTGAGCTTGGGGTGGTGCCAGGAAAGAAACAAGGAAAGGTGAGGTGCCAAGAAAAGTGAGAATGCGTGGAAGATAGAATTTGCCAAGTTTCATGTATTGGTGCCATATGGCCCTACTAATACGACAATCCATATTTGGAAAAAATAGATTCCAATGAGGTTCATTGCAGTTATAACAATTATTTCAAGCTAGTGGAAGTGAAGCAATGGAGAAGTGTCTAGTTAAACAATGTTGTTTCAGTTGGTAAAGATCAATCATCACATAAATCAGTTCCTACTATGTGCAACAAAGAGTTTAGGATCCACGTTTCTAATGTGGTTCTGAAAGCAGACAGGTAGTGACAGAAACATGTTCCTCTTTGTAACCTGTGAAAACATTAAAGTTATTCACTAGCATAGTGTTTCCCAAATTGTATTTTGTGGATCTCTGATTCCAAGAGATTTCTAAGAGAGAAAGAAGAGGAGAGGAGAAGAGGGGAAGGAGGGGAGAGGAGGGTAGTGGATAAGAGAGGTTCTGTGGCAATCTGTTTATCTGCTAGGTGAAAATTAAACAGTTTTCTTTTTTGCAAGGCATCTCAGGGCATCTTAGTGCTTATAATATTCTAATGTGCATTGTAATTTTCTAAAAGAGAAATGTGGTATATTTTAGGACATTTCCCAAAGTTGTATGACCACATGACACTCTCCCCCAACCCCTGCTTTGAGAGCATCTGAGGTTGCTAAGTTTCCATAGGAAACTTTAGGAAAGCTGAGTAAGTAGCCAAGTGAATACCTGCTCTGTTGGCTTCCTACTAATACCTATAACTTCCAGTTTCAATAAAAAACTTATTGGGCATTTACTATATGTTATAATTTTAATCATTTACTGTTTTCCATTGTTTGTCTTATTTTCTCAACCAGGTTATAAACTCCTCAAGGGAAGGGATTTGTTGACTATTTCTTTTCTATGTCTCCAAGTGCTGAGCATATGGCAGGTATTCAAAAATTAGTTGTAGTTAGGTTTGGATGAGTGCTTATTTGATTGATGAGTGCTTTGGTTGGGTACAAATAAGATAGTTTTGTGTTTGTAGAGCACTTTATAATTAATTTCAAAGCACTTTCCCTTCTGGGATCTCATTCTGTTACTCACAAGAACTTTATTGAGTCAGTAGCAAATATATTATTATTATTATTATTTATGAGAGTAAACCATGGCTCAGAGGGTTTAAACCATTAACCGTAAGGTATCAGCTGGTCAATGGCACAGCTAGGACTAGAACCCTCATCTTCTGAGTCCTAGTCCAATGCTTTTCCTACCCTATCCCACTGTTACTCTGTCTACTGTCCCTTAATCCTGGGTGCTAGGCCAGAAGAAGAGATACAACTCCCGAAGGAATCCAAAGTTGGTGACCCCAGAGCTCAGGTCTAAGGATCCCTGAAATAGTGTTTTATTTAAAATGTTCATGTGCCAATCGTTATTTTATCTTTAGGAACAACTATTTCTGATTCTAACAGGAAAAGCATTTACTACTGATGGCTGGATCCAAATCAGCAAAGAGGTAAACCCCCAGTCAATACTTAAATGCTTCTAATGGCTAGCAGGTCATGTGCTGGAGTGAGGTGAACCAGATGTGCAAGGCAACAGGGAGGGACAAGTTGAAGAGCAATAGCAGCACCGACTCAGCCCTAGCTGATTGCTGCCATGTGAGATTGCAGCTCCAATATTGCTAGGCCCTCTAATTTTTGAAGAGTCGTGGGAAGTCTGGATTTTTATGTGGAAATCCCTGGATTGTAAAGCACTCTGTGGACCAAATAAAACATGCCTGTAGGCTAAATTCAATTTGAGGGCTGCCTATTTGTGGCCTTTGCTTTAAAAGATTTGGTTCAGTAGGACTTTTAAACAACAGACCGACTGTGACTGGCTCAGATCCTGTTTTACTATTTCTATCTCCAGCAGTGAGTGGGAAAAAATTTTTTAAAAAACCAAAAAACCAAAAACAACAATAACCACAACAACCTGAAGTGGTCTGGAGAGCAGTTTAATAGACAAACTGGGAACAGCACTCAGAAGCCATCCTCATCACACCATCCAACAGACTGGTCAATCCAAGAAGAGAGTGAAGGGCACAATTTATGGATGTAATACTACAGGAGGGGTATTGACAAATTGATCACCTTACAAAGAAGAGCAATTTAGATGATGAAGCAAGTTGGTCTCAAATGTTACAGGTAAATGAAGAGCCCTGGGGATAAAGCACCTACCTTAAAGCTGCCTGAAGCCATGTGATGTGAAGCACAAAAGGGAACAAATCATTGGCATGTGTTCTCTCTCCTTCATGTTTTCTCTGAGCAGCCTGTTAACATGATTTGAATGCATTTATGCTGATTATCACATGAAAATGTATGCCATTTGTTTCTTTTGTGTGACTTAATAAGGAAAGACCTTAGCAGTTAATAGTTCTTGGCTGCATTAAAGGAACTTTCACATGACTGACTGTGCATTCCATAATTGACTGTTCTTTTGCACGGTCGCAGGTGCAGAAATCTCATGACCAAAACCGGCTAGCAGCAGCTCCTTTGCTTTTTCCTCTTAGGCCTCCCTGTCCCTTCCTGGGTGACCCTCGCCTTTCCTAGCCTACCCAGCCCACCCTGGATGACTTTGTCCCTTATCTGTCTCTTTTAATTGTTCTAATGACCTGTCTTGTGGGTATCTCATCTTCTCAGATCCTTGCTTTCTGCTGGGGCTAATCTAATACCTCAATAAGCTAAAGAATTCGTGACTGATAAAGGCCAAAAATGTTTTCCTTCTCAGCTAACATATTTGCAATTTAATAGATATTTCAATTCTGTAACTCATAGGCATGACTAATGGCAGGAATTTCTGGCAACTTTGCAGGGCCCGTGGGGGGCCTTTCCCAGATTGTTACAATTCCTACACTGCAGGTGGCTGCTTGCTCCTTCTAGAAACAAAGTCAACACGATTTGCGACCCTGGGGGACTAGGAGGAAAGAAAGTCCTACTTAGAATTACTGAGGGCTGGGAGTGGTGGCTCATGCCTGTAATCCTAACACTCTGGGAGGCGGAGGTGGAAGGATCTTTTGAGCTCAGGTCCTTGAGGTCAGGAGTTGGAGACTAGCCTGAGCAGCAAGAACGAGACCCCGTCTCTACAAAAAAAAAAAAAAAATATATATATATATATATATATATATAGAAAAATTAGCTGGGAATGGTGGCATGCACCTGTAGTCCCAGCTACTTGGGAGGCTGAGGCAGAAGGGTCACTTGAACCCAGGAGTTGGAGGTTGCAGTGAGCTATGATGATGCCACTGCACTCTACCTGGGTGACAGAGCCAGACTCTGTCTCAAAAAATAAAAAAAATGAAAAGAATTACTGGCAAAGAGGGCCTTGGGTGTCAGTCTAATGAATGACTTTTTTCCTTCCTCTTCTGCCACTCAAATTTTTTCTCTCCTTTCTCTCCCTTATTTCCCTTACTTTGCCCCAACCTATTACACAGGGATATTTATTAACCCTGTTGATGACAGTGAGGGTCAAAGAGATTACCAGGCTTTGTCCTAGGAAAATGTTTGTGTCATGTTTCTATGCCCTACAGGGAGATGAACAAACACTGTTAACTGTCCCATCAGCAGAAAGACAGTCTTGTTTCTCCGCAGAGTCAGGGACTGTGAGAGCATTCATTCCTGTGGGCTTATTTCGCAAGCAGCTGTGCAGGAGACCAGCTTGGAGAGCTGGGGGTGAGCAAGTTAGAGCACATGGCAGCAGGATATGGCATGTACCCAATCCAGGCCAGTTCCGCTCCAGTGGCTCTCTTCCAGCCCCTGAGGTGATCATTGACTCCTTGGCTGGCTTCTCTTACACGAAATTAGGGCTAAGAGAGGAGATTCTTGGGAAGGGTTTGCATTGTGACTCCTAGGTGTGTAGGTATCTGAGATCCATGGGAACAGATTTTCCTAGGTCCGTTATGTAAATCTGTGAGGGTCTCAACTACCTTGTTCTCCCCCAACCTTAAAGCAGTGGTTTGAGCAAGTGGAGAATATTCTATCAAGCCACATTTCTGTAGGAATGAAGACTAGGAGCTTGGTATGGAGACCAACCATGAACTAGATCCAATAGAGGAGAGCAGATGCTCAGAGAACGACCATTTATTTCATCAGGCATTGTACTTTACAATCAGTCAAAGGCCACAACAACCTCAGAAGGTTGGCGATTATTTCTTCTGTTTTATAAGGGAGGAAATAGACAGAGAGGACGAGTTATTTGTTATGATCACACACCTACTAGGTGATGAAGCTAGGATTTGAACCCATGTTTATTCCAAAACATTGCTCTTAAAGCACCCCGCTACAAACTACCTAAATAGCTCTTGCACACAAGAGTACTCAATAAATGTCACTGGTGCCTTTCCTTCCTGCTTGCCTGCCTGCTTCATTGCTCTTTCCACTCTTCTTTGCAATACATATTTTATATTTTTGGACTTTCTTCATGAAGTTTTCACAGACTAACCTCATCTTATAGTCACCTACCTTTTCTCCTAAATTTCCTCTATAATTTTGCCAAAGTTTTTGCCACATTGTCTGATGCTAATTCATAATTATAATTTATAGGAAATTTTCTTTGTGTAGATTTTGTCTCACCAGTTGCATTAAGATTCTCCAAGATCTGCTGTTCCCCATACAAAGTTTACCTTAGTATTTAGATACGACAGATAGTTATGGAGCTAGGAGCTGAGCTCTGTGTTTCCCATATATGATCTTATTTAATCCTCTCAAAATCCTGTGAGGTATGTCCTTTTAGCCCAACTTTACAGATGTGGAAATTGAAATTTCGAGAATTTAATTTTTCTTGCTGTTCTACAACAACTAAATGATGGTGCTGGAGTGAAGACTCGGGTGGTGGTGGTTTTTCTAAAGCCTGAGCCCCTTCCCCTAGTAAATGTCTATAAAACTATCCACTGCTCATAGTACTATGATATGATTTGACTAAAAAATGTTCTTATATGTAGAAGGTTAAGACCCTATGCTGAGCAAAATATCTAGAGGAAGATGCTTCTAAAAATATAGATAAAAATATAAAGGGATTTTAGCGAAACAATTTGATTCCAAGAGAAGACTCATGGAGAACTCTGAAAACTCAATTTCTTCCTGTGAACCCTGTTTTGGAACCCAAAAGTCATGATCCAAATCCTGATTCTGGCAGTAGCTGTATGACTTTGAGAAAATTAATTTATTTCTCAGAACTTCAGGTTTTTTCCCCTATGTAAAGTAGGCATAGTTGTTGCTGTGTTGAGTTGAAGGAAATATATGAAAAACACTTAGAATGGTGTCTGGGAAATAGTAGTTACTCAATAAATGATATTAATTGCAATCCTTCACCACATTATGATGCTTTGGTCAATGACAGACTGCATGTAAGATGGTGGTCCCATAAGATTATAGTACCATATTTTTACTGTACCTTTTCTGGTTCAGATATGTTTAGATACGCAAATACTTACCATTGTGTTACATTTGCCTACAGTATTCAGTACAGTAACATGCTGTACATGTTTGTAGCCTAGGAGCAATAGACTATCCCATATAGCCTAGGTGTGTAGTAGGTTGTACCATCTAGGTTTGTGCAAGTACACTATGATGTTCCCACAATGACAAAATCGCCTAATGACACATTTCTCAGAAAATGTCCCCATAGTTAAGCTATTCATGACTGTATTATAATTAGTATTATTATCATCATCATTATTACTGGAAAGCTTGCAAATGTGACCTCACAGCCATTTCATGACAAGAAAGCAGTCTGACAAATGGTCTAAGACAAATTGCTATTGTTAATAGGGTGCTTCATTTACAGGGAATGAATTAAAAAAATTAGGAAGTTAACCAGGGGCTATGAACAACTCAAGCAAAGAGCCACATAAATAAGGTATTTCAGGCAGAACTATTTCATTCAAGGAGATGCAGTCATGTGGAATAATTTGTCAATTAAGGTGGTCAGAGCAAGTATTGTTGTCTGTATAAATGAGTTTTTGCAGCTAGCAAGACATTTGAATGATGTGGGAGCCAGGAGCAAAGGCTGCTGAGACAAAGCTGAGGTGGAAATGAGTCCTGAGGACAAGCATGTTGAGGAAACTGGCCTTTTCCTGTCCAGCAATTCCTTATGTCATTATGATTCATCCCTGGTGGTTTATAAAGGCAGTTAAATGGCCTCCTTTGGCTGTCAGATAGGAAAATAATTCATCAGTTCAAGTCCATAAATCATTTCTTGGTACCAGGAGTACTTTATACAGCTAGAAATGTCTCCGTGATTTGGCACTATGTGCTCCAGTGGGGATCCCGAGGAGCAATTGGCAACCACTAGATGCAGAGGCCTAAGTGAGGAGCAGCATGGGTCTGGGTGTGCAGGGAAAGAAGCTTGATTCCTTTCTGGGGCATGTTGTCTCGATGCCCTCTGACTGGCCTGGAAAAACATATGCTTGTGTGTCTGATATATAGTAGTCACTTAGTATGTTTGTTGAGTTAACGAATTTAAATGCTTTGTGTGTTTTGAGTTCTTTGCATCAGAGCTCAGCTATAGTGTCTGATAACTCTCTCTAGCTATACTCTGGGAAAATGAGATGGAAAGGCAGTAATGATGTTTTGAAGTTATTGGGCCAGTATCCTGACTTGTTCGTTTAATATTGATGGTAAGGACATTGTCTCACCATAAACTCTGGTATAATAGTTGAATGAGAAATAGTCATGCTTTAATTTTTTATGATAAAAGGCATTTAAAATCATATTTTAATACCCCCATCACCCTTGCTCCTAAAATCAAACATTTGTTGGTGTCTTTACCCTTACATTTTGTGCTAGTAAAATTATCTTCACAATGCTATTTATTAAATAGTTTACCCCCTGACTAGCATATGAGGTGAAAGGTGAAAAGGGCATTTTGGGACATGTGAACAAATATTTATTATCTGATGCCGTGGCTATCAACCCAGGCTCTCCAAGTAATACATTTGATATTCTTTTAGCATTTGTCAGATGCTCATTGTGCTAGGTGAATAGACATGAACTAAAAGAGACATAGTGTCAGTCCTGATTGAGCTTGAAATATAATGGGGGGAGAGGGAATAGATAGAGATTAAGTGAATAAACACACGGATACATGTATAAATATATATCACAATACATGATAAAGAGAAAAATAATAGAGACTAATTGAGATTGGGGATGGCCTACTTGAAGCGAAATAACATTGAGGCTGGACCCTGAAGGTTAAGAAAAAGCCATCTAGATGAAGAGTGGGTAAAAAATATTTCAGGGGGAGCAGCATGTGTCAGTTGTCAAAGAAAGATGATGGTGGCTCGGACTGGAGGGGTGGTAATAGAGATAGAAAAAACTGGACAGATTCAAGAGATATTGTAGCGATAGAGAAGAATATACTTTCTCATGATGATTCCTAGGTTTTTGGTTTTAGTAATAGGGTAGACAGTAGTGCTGTTTACTGAAATGGGGAAGACTGGGGGAGGCCAGATTGAGGGGGGTATTCAAGAGATCTGTTTTGGCCATGTTTTATTTCAGATATCTATTAGATACCCTGGAAAGGATTTTGAGTAAACAGATATATGAGTCTGGCATTCAGGGAGAAGTCTGGACTAGAGATATAAATTTGGGAGCTGTCTGTATGCTATATAGAGTATGATACAATAAAGTACTAAATTGTGTGGGGCGACCGATGATTGCTATAGGAGATCAATGTAAACTGCACCTCCTAGGCCCTATGTTACATATTTTCCCCAGAGTCATGACAGTATAAGAAAGCTGCTTGTCATGATTTTTCCAAACCTCATCAAATTGTTAAATCTTAAGCATGATGTTTGTACTGTATTTTTCCCTGATATGTGGGGATGACATCTTGCATTTAGCTGACATTTGAATCCCTCAGAGCTAGAGGAATATAACTAATGCCACACTAAATATAGTCACTATTTATTATGTGTGCCAGGCACCATATTAGTCACTTTACATATATTATTTCTAATCTTTAGTACAGTCTTGAACAGGACAGGTCCCAATTTATAGATAAAGAAACTCACACTTGAGAAGTTACACAACTTGCCCAAGGCTACACAGCAAGTGAGGAGTGGTCTTCTCTGTATTCCAGTCCCACACTTTAGGAAGTGACTCTAAATTTCCTTTTGGTTTCTTCAAATTTCTCAAATCTTTTACACCCTAAGGAAAAGGAAGAAAATATTGAGATGTGCAAATTTGCTGCTAGATCTTGCTATTGAATAAATGCCTTCTAGGCTGGATTGGTACGTGGGGCCTGTCCCTAGACTTCTGGTGCACATACACAGCCTGCTGTTGGGATACCTATTACTTGCTCACTGCCTTCACACCCTTTGGATACCATGTTCTGAATTCTTCACTGGAGGTCTGCTACCAACAGAGGGGCAACTTCCCAAGTGTGGTACAGTGAAAGGAGCATAGAGCTTGGTACATAGTTGGTTCACAATAAATAATAACTACTATTACTATAATTTTCTTCATCTCATTCAATGACAAGTCCACAAAAGCCCTGTGAAGTAGGTGTTATTATTTTCCTGATGAGGAAATCAAGACTCAGCAAGGTTAAATAACTTGCCCAAGATCACACAGCTCATGAGGGGCTAAGTTGTGATTTGAAGGCCAATCTCTGATTCCTAAGCTTACGATTCATGCATTCTCAAGTTTAATGACTGAGGGTAAAGAAAGGAGATTGCCCTGGAGAACATCGAAGGTAATGTTAGATTGGGAAAGTAGACTTGATTATTGTAGGGCCTTGAATGTCAGGAAGAATAACTCATATTCTTAGTCTGTTTGGGAATATGTGCCACAAAAGAGCTGTGACTTTTCCTCACCGATAAAGAACATCCCACTTTTGGACATCAGGTACCTGATTCCCAACCAGAAGCCCTTAGAACTGTGAGCCCTGCTCCTTGAACCTGTGCCTGTTAGAGCCCAGAAGGCTTATCTTCCCTTGTGCTGTTTGATTTGCATACTTTTCTTTCTTATATTTTCTCATTTTAACTCAATTTAAGGAAAATTTTCTGAGTATCTCTTCTCTGCCAAGGCACTATGCTAGTTACTGCTGCATTGGTTGTTGGGAACATGCAGTTAAAACTAATCACACCAATGGCCCGCGTAGGTCTGGGGGATGGAGAGGGCGAGGAAAGATACTTGAGAGAGAGCCAGTATCATTTTTTGGACCTTCTGCAAGAGAAAGCATAAGTTTATCCTGTCTTATGAGCCAAATATTCTCTGATTTTTGCAGGCTTCTTTTTTAATTAATTGACTGATTGATTTCTACCCTTTCGGAATTCTAGCTACACAGACTTTTGATTTACCCAGTAACATTTGCAAACTATAAGTAACTTCAAGAGTGAATTCGAAGAGCCCTATGATCTGATTTCCTTATTCTGTAGATAAGAAACCCAGAGAGCTTAACTCGTGTGCCCCAAAGACACAGTGTGGCAGTAGCTAAGTTGGTACTTTTCCCAGTACAATGCTGCTTTCTACCACTTTCTGCCACTCCATAGTGTCTTTCTAATTTAGTCCTGAGTCTTGCCTGGGAGGCTTTTTTATGCCAAATTTAATAAATGTTTTCATTTTAATTGAAATATTTAAGTCAAATTAATGTAAAGCCTTTAGAGAGTTCTGCTGATCTGGTTTATAAAATCATTCAAGAAAAACCGTGAAAGTTTGTGGAATTTTTGACATTTTCCAGAAGCCATTTGCTTATGTTCTTCAATAACTCTTAGAATTTACATCTTAGGAGGACAATTTTCAAACTAACCTTGGCACACTCCGTATGTATCCCCTTTTGGTTAGTTCCTAAGTCAGTAATCTAATCCAAAGATGTTTTGATCCTCAAAACCTGAATCCTTGCTTAGTGATTATATGTACTACAAAATTATCTCACAAACTACTTCATGATCATTAAAGTCCATGGAGATATCAGGAAGCAGAACTGAGTAAATCACACCAGCAGTCTCCCTCGCTTGAAAGGAAGTATGATGGAGTGGAAAGAGCATAGGATTTAAAGTCAGAAAGATTTGGTTTCAAATTCTTTCTTTATCATTTACTCACTGAGTGACCCTGGGCGAATTATTGAACTCCTCTGAGCCTCTAATTCTACATCTGTTTGTATTATCTTTACCTTGCAGAGTTGTTGGGAGAATTTGAGATGACAGAGTAAATGATAGTTACTTCTACCATTGCCATTGTTATTATGATTATTATTTACTGTTCCTAGTATTATTTGCTAGTACTGCTAGTATTAGTACTACTGCTGCTAATACTGCTACCACCACCATTAATCTACTTGGTAGGCTGCAAAGGAGGAGAATGCCCCCATGTATATATTGGCAGATGGCATCAGCTCAAGAGCAGAAAAGACTTGAGACAGAGTAAGACAAACAATGACAGAACACATAAGCTTCTAATAACACATGATGAGAAAGTTCAAACAACCTATTGAATAAAAACAGTATCTTAGTTGAGTTATAGAAAATATATTTTTATAAATGAAATTGTTGGGAGAATAATCCTTTCATTAAATTAGCCCGTAAGTTCCATCAGGACTGGAATAATATCTCTTTTGCCCTTTTGTATTCCTATCACTTTAGCAAGGTGCCTGACACAGAATAGGAGATTAAAGAACATTTGCTGAATGAACAAATGAAATCCCTAAAGGTTAAAATAAGTATTATTTAGCTGCCATTATTTCTGTATTTGGTATATTCATTAATTTCTTGAAAAAATATGTGAACTCCTACTGTATGGCAGGCATTGTGCTAAACCCTGCGGATGTAGTGGTAAGCAAAATCACACACAGTTCACATCTTTAAGAACTTAAAATCCAGTGGAGAAAACAGTCCTTAAACAATCAAGCAAATAAATATGAAGTTTTAATTGTGAAAGTTCTGTGGAGGAAAAAGGTGCATGGACTAAAGTAACATGACCTTATCAGGCAGGTCAGGGAAAGTTTCTTAGAGGAAGTGAAGCTTAAGCAGAGATACTAAGGGTAAGTGAGGAACTTTTTTAGACAAAAGGATCAGCACGTGCCAGCGTGCTCTGTGGAGGGATTATGTGGATACCAGGGGCTAAAATAAGGCCAACTGCAGCTGGCTGGAGTGAAGTGAGGCAGGAGGAGACTAGAAAAAGCAGAGGCTAAAGGGGTAGGTAGGGGACAGACAATGTAGAGACTTTATGCCATACTAAAGATTTTGTCTTTATTCTAAGAGCAATGGGGAGCCACTAAAGTGGTTTTGAGGAAGGATCATTTCAATGTGGAGAAGGGAAAGGAGAAAAGCCAGAATAGATGTGTTTGTACTAGTCCAGGCTAGAGGTGAAACTAACTTGGACTAGGGTGGGAGTTGTGGCTATGGAGAGAAGTAGATGGATTTGAGGGCTGTTAAGAAGGTAAAATCAACAGGACTTGGTTATAGATTAGATATGGAATATTACATAAATAGATGGGTGTCTCTTAAGTGATTCTTAGGTTTCTTGCTTGTTTAATTGGATGGATTGTGCTGCCTTTTAGTGAGAGGTCCAGGTATGACAAGGTTCATTCAATCACAAATCTTTTTATGTACTGTGATGTGTCAGGTACCATGTTAGGTGCTAGAAATTCAGAGATGACTAAGTTATGGTTCCTATCCACAAAAAACTCACAATCTAGTGATGGAGGAGAGTATAAAAAATCAACACGTAGTTGTAATACAGCAGTGATGGTCTTGAGGGAGGTATGCCAAGGGTGCCATGGAAGCCCAGAGGAGGAGAGTCACCTAGAAAATGGGCAGAGTTGGGGAGCTGTTGGGGCAGGCCAAGAAATAGAGGGGTCCCTGTGGAGTTAGGTTATTTTGGACTCGGTGTGCACTAATTTGTCAGATCTTTCCACTAAACATTAAGCTTTGAAAGGGAAAAGGAGAGTTTATTTTTCTTCCTCATTTCCTTCTTCTGCTTAGTACAAAGAGCAACCTGACTCTACATTCCTGACTGAGAGTCAAGAGGAATTTCTGGTGTCTCTGGCTGATTTCTCACTCTGTGGCAGAACTATTCGTGTGTTCCTGTCCCTTTGAAAGATATGATACGCTTCTGAAAAGTGGTGTGTGAATCAAATTAGGGTAAATTAAATCTTCCTTTAAATAAACTGAGTAGTTTGTGTTCTACTTCTGTAAAGTAAAATAGCATTCTGTTCTTTTTCCATATACTCCCATTTAATTCTTCACGTTTCCTTAAGGCAATACCCATTTTTTATTTATTTTAAGTTTTATTTATATAACTTGTAAATATATTTTACATACGTTTTATTTTGAATCAACTCGAGACATAATTTACATTCAATAAAAATGCACCCATTAATGACTTTTGACAAATATATGTGCCTTAAAAATACATGTAACCCTGAAGAAGTTGCAGTTAATCCCCTCACCACTGGTCCCAGGCAACCACCTATCTGCATTTTGTCACTAGATTTGTTTTGGTGGGGCTTACATTTAATGGCCTCCAGTGAATATTATTGTGAGCACATACTGGGGGAAGACTATTTTCTTTTATTTTAAATTAGAATTCTATCCCAACCTTAAGGCTATATATGAGTGACTACACAGACTAGGGGAAAATATTGATCTTATCACGCTTGTTTTAGTTTGCTTTGTGGGGTCATGATGGTGGTGGTGTTTTCAAAGAGAGAATTCTTAGAAAGATTATCTGGGGGGGCTACAAAATGACAGGACTTTGTTTATAGGCAGTCAGTCATTTCTTCACAATCTAAGTTACCATTATATATTGCTACCCTCCTTTTCTTTTTGTTAAAACTGTCATTTTTTAACCTTCATAGGTCAAGGGTAGTTTATTGGAATGGGCACAGGACTTGACATACAGACCAGAGCTTAAAACCTTTTCCTAGGCTGGGTGCGGTAGCTGGTAAATCCCAGCATTTTGGGAGGCTGAGGTGGGTGGGTCGCTTGAGGCCAAGAGTTTGAGACTAGCCTGGGCAACATAGTGAGACCCCGTCTCTACACAAAATTAAAAATAAATAGCCAGACATGGTGGCGCACACCTGTAGTCCCAGCTACTTGGGAGGCTGAGGTGGGAGGATCACTGGAGCCCAGGAGCTCAAAGCTTCAGGGAGCTATGACCATGCCACTGTACTCCAGCCTGGGCAACAGAGCAAAACTTTGTCTCAAAAGAACAAAAAATCTTAACCTTATCCCACCTTGCCAGGTATGTGAACTTGGACAAGGCACTTAGCTTCTGAGTCTCAATTTTCTCCATCTATAAAGTGGGAATAGTACTGTATTTATTATAGTATTGTGAGGATTAAAAGAGATATTGTACATAAATCCTACATAGTACAGAAGAGCCATTAACAAATGAAGATCCCTATAATTTCAAATCATAGTCCAGCAACAAGTATGTACTGAATATATACTGTTCCTGATTGTGTGCTGAGGAGTGTTCAGAAGAAGAAGAGTAAGTTACAAGTTCCTAGAAATGTTAAAACTAGTTGAGGCTTTAGTCTAAATCTCTCATTTTGCTGGATAGCCAAAGGATCTACAAAGGGGTAAAGTGACTTCCTTAAGATCAACAGCCAGTGTTTTTATTCATTTATTCATTAATTTAGTCTACAAATATTTATTCAGCACCTACTACACTCTGGGTACTATTCTACGGGATGAAGATTTATCAGTGGCTAAGAAAAACAACCACCCTCATTGAGTGTACATTCTAGTGAGAGAAGATAAACAAATAAATAAGCATTGTATGTGTGTGTGTGTATGTGTGTTAGGGAGTTTTGACTGTATTATACAGAATGGTCAGAAGAAGCCTCATTGATAAGGCGGCATTTGACTAGATACATGGCAGACATGAGGGAGTTAGCCATGCTGATATCCTGGGCATGATTATTGTAGGCAGAGGGATAGCAAGTGCAAGGCTCTTAGTAGAAGCCTTCAGACTTCAAGGAACAACCAGGAGGCCAGAGTGGCTGGAGAAGAGTGAGCAGTGGAGAGAAAATTAGGATATGAGGTCAGAAAGGTGGTGATGGTGGGTAATCAGATAATGTAGGGCTGTGTAGGCCATTGTGAGGATTTTGGATTTAACTCTTAGGCAGGAAGCCATTAGAGAGTTTTGAGCAGAGGCTTGTCATGGCCTGGTACATTTTACAAAGAGTGCTCTGGATGTTGGGTGGAACATAGACTGAAGGGGGCAAGGACTGGAGCAGGGAGAGCAATTAGGAGGCTATTGCTGTAGTCCAGAGGGAAGATGATGGTGGCTTGAACCAGGGTGTTAGCAGTGAAAGGAATTAAAAGTGATAGAGTTCTGGTTATATTTTGAAGGTAGAGTCAATAGGTTTTTGTATGTACTGAGTATGGGGTATAAGAAAAAGAGATGAGTCACTGATGGTTTTTTGGCCTGTATAACTAGAAGGGTGGAGTTGCTGATCATTAAGATGGGGAAGACTAGGAATCAGGGATTTGGTTTTGGACATGTTATGTTTGAGATGTCTCTTAGACATCTAAGTGGAAATGCTGGATGGACAGTTGGATATGTGAGTTCAAGGGAGAAGTCCACCATGGAGAAATAAATTTGGGAGTGAAAAGCATGTAAATTGTAAGCAAATCTATAAGGTCACTGAAGGATGTAGATAGAAAATGGAAGAGGTCCAAGATCTGAGCTGTGGGTACATGCCAGCATTAGAGGCTGGGGAGATAAGAGGGAAACAGCAAAGGAGACTGAGGAGGAGTATTCAATCAGGCAAGAGGAAAACTAATAGGAAGTAAGTGAAGAAAGGTGTCAAGAAGATAGGAGTGAAAGACTGTGTTGAATGCTGTTGATTGGTCATGTGAGATAGGAATTAGAATTGACCTTTTTGTTCAGAAACATGGTAATTGCTAGTTGAAAGGATCTGGATCTGACAGGATCAAATCTGTGTTCCTTTCACTAGACCACGTTGCCTCTCCAGGTTCTTGGCCTTAAGAGTATCTCTTCATTCCTTTACAGAGAATTTACTAAGAGCCTGTTGTGTGCCAAGTCCTAGGTGCCAAAACCCAAAGATAAATAAGATATGGTCTCTGCCTTTAGGGAATCCATAGTCTAGTAGATAAATAAGATGCATTAACAATGATCATACAGCATGTATAGTGCTGTAGTAGAGACATGTACAAAACATTATGGGAACCCAGAACTTATCTTGGGCAGAGGTAGGGGGTGGTGGGAGAAGACTTTTCAAAGGAGGTGACTGTCGACAAGGAGAATGCAGTGATGAATAAAGGTGCAATAAACAAAAGCACAACTTATCCAGAAACAGGTCACAGAGCTGAAACATCTGAACATTGTCTTGAAAGATGGATTGTAATTTATCAAGTGGACAAGTCGGAGAAGGGATATAGAGATAGGCAAGGACCAGATAATTCAGGGTCTCGGGTGCCATGCCAAGCAGCTCAGATTTTATTTTGGAGATAATTGGTTGACATTGAAGACTTTTAAGTGGGGGAAGATTTCTATATTAGAGGAGTTGGTAGTGACAAATTGGGAAGGCGGAAGAGGAAAGGAGTCAAGTGAATAACTTCCTTGTTTCCTGCTTTGGTGATTGTGTTGATGGTTATGCTAAAGTCTCTTGATTACTGAAGCTCCAGTATTGAGTCTGTCAGAGGGAGTACAGGTCTCTTGCTCAAATTTGATTAGAGTTGAGTGTGCCAACACTAGAGAGGTGAATACTGAATAACTGGATGCCTTACACTTGATGGAGTTGACTTTTCCTTTAAATGAACCATCCAAGTTCATAAAATTTTACTTTTCTAATAGGAACATTTCTCTTTTGCTGAGGCAAAAAAATGGGTCAAGTGCTGAGACACATGTCTCTGAAGGGCCATTGAATAAGATCAACAGCTGGGCCCTTAGCCCCTCATAAAGGCCATTTCTGCCTATTTAAAGCTTCCTCTAGGCTTGATCAAAATCAAAACCATTTTGAAATGTAATGAATTATTACATTTTGTTCTGAATTACTACTTGCCAAAGCCTCTTATGTAGAACAGGATATTTGAAAACTGAGTTCACCAGGACTTGTGTACAACATTGTGTGCTTAACAAAAAAAGAATCTTACAGAACAGATATATTAGAGTTATATCTTTTCAATGACAAAAGTCCTGCCTACTGCCTTTAAATACGTGTTTACTGTTCATTAATTATTTGACAGAAAGGGGAAGCAAGAGTGAAACTTTAGTGTGAAACTTTAGTGTTCAACTGAATCATAATGCTTTTTGAGCCATCATAATGGATTTGTGGCATTTATGAAATGATCACAAAAGTCATCAGGAATATAAGCCCTAATTCTCAAACATAAGTTTTTTGCTCTAAGAATTATTGATAGCATCATTTTGCTTTATTAAGGAATCAAAGAGAAAACCTATGTCAGTCTTTATTTTTGAATATGCATTACTTGCACCCAGTAAAAAAAAAAATCCAAACAGTAAAAATATCTGTACACTGAAAAATCTCCCTTCTGCCTCCAACCCCTTATCCAGATACAATCATTTTTTCCCAGTTTCTTGGCTGTCCTTCTGTAAATATCATATTGTATGTAATGGTGATTCTCAAAGTGTAGCCCAAGGACTCCAACGGCCCTTAAGACCATTTTTCCTAATAATACAGTTGACCCTTGAACAACACGGGTTTGAACTGTGTGGGACCACTTATACATGGATTTTTAAAAACCATATGCAGATAGAAAATACAGTGCTTGTGGGATGTGAAACCTGTGTATAAGGAAGGCTGACTTTTTGTATACGTGAGTTCTGTAGGGCCGACTGTGGGACTTGAGTATATGTGGATTTTGGCGTGGAGGTGGTCCTGGATCCAGCCCCCCTTGTATAACAAGGGGCAACTGTACTGAAAAACTAGTGATGATGTTAACAGATATGATTTTTTGATATTGAAGAATCATGAAATGTATAATTTAGATGATCTGCATAACTCAGTAAAGCAATACTTTCCAGATAACCAATGCAGGTTGTTATAAAATCATCCATATGCAAAAGATCCATTCAAAGAGCAATGTAGCCCAATGGATTTTAATGTAGCAAAGTATAAAATGTTAATTGATATGATTTCAGATTCCACAATTCAGCTAATCCTTAAGAAACTACCACTTGGTGTTTGGTGTAGTATCAAGTAGATCATCCACACTTTTCTGAAAAGACTATTAAAATACTTCTCCCTTTCCCAACTACATATATTTGTGGGGCCAGATTTTCTTCATATATTTCAAGCTAAACAATATATCACAACAGGTTGAATGCAGAATCCAATATGAGAATTTAGCTGTCTTCTAATAAGCTAGGCATTAAAGAGATTTTCAAAACTATAAAACAATAATACCATTCTCGCTGTCTTTTTGCTTTGGAAAATATATTTTTCTTTAAAATGTTATGTTTCTTAAAAACAAATATGTTACATAATAAAACCATATAATTATGATTTTATTATTTTAAATGAATTATTAAATATTTTTAAAATTTCCCAGTTTTAATTACTAATACTGTAAACATATAACCTATATAAACAAAAGATCCTTGGGATCCTCTTTTATTTTTAAGAGTGAAAGCAGTCCTGAGACCAAAGCAGTTAAGAACTGCTGATATATATATAAAAAAAAACATATTCAGGTATTATATTTACCATTCTATTAACACTTGTGTGTTTGAGGCACAATGGTAACATTCTTTACAACTGTCACGTGACTTGACTTTTTGGACTTAATATTGTTTGACTATCATTTCATATTACTATCTACAGATACGTCACTTTTAAATGGTTGCACAGTATCCCATGTTACACACACATAGACACACAGTTTCTGGTAGTGAAATTGCTGGATCAAAGGATATATGCATTTCAAATTTGATAAAACTCTCAATTTCTTCCCCAATTTATACTCCCACCAACAGTGTCTGAGAATACCTGCTTTCCCAAATCTTTGTTAGCATAGATTTTCTTCAAACTTTTTTCTTCAAACTTTTTGCTCTTTCCGTAGCAGATAGGGAAAAAAAGAATCTCATCATAATTTGACTTATCTTATGATTGGTGTTAAACATGTTTTCATATATTTCAAAGTGATTACATTTTACTTATCTGTGAACCCTATATTTTCACCTCTTTAATGAGAACCTTGGCGTCTTGGTACAGGTAATCTATAAATTTCTAAATATAATTCTTGGACGAAGTAATGTGAACCTTCAACTTTGGATAGGGTGCCCTTTAAAATGAGCTCAGTACCTCATGCTCTAAGGACCCTTTCAACTATGACATTTAGCCTGAAAACAATAACATACATTTGAGCTATGCAGGAAGTTAGCTCAGCATGTTTATAACACAGTGATCGAACTGTTTGTAAAATGTTATAACTAAAGCTAGAAAGTTGAGCAAAAGCAATTTGCAACAATAGATCATAATATAATGAAAAACATTTTTTTTCCTACATGTAAGTGATGTGCTGTTTCCTTTACCTGTCTTTTGTGGAAAACAATTGGCATGTTATTCCTGTATCTGTCACTATTTCCCACAGTTCAGTGGACAAGTTCCTCAAGATCCTGCGGTTTCTGTTTACCAGCGCTCTGCTATGTTGGAGCTGAGGCAAGGGGGAATTTCTGTATGCTTTTATCAAGAACTTTGAGTTTAATAATAATTGGAGTGATTTCAGAAATGAACCTATTCTATGAAAAAAATGGGAATGTATTAGAGTTACTATCTTGTTTAACATGATGGAGCTTCTCCCCCAACTTAGATGTGAAGATTTTATGAAAATGATCACAGCCCCATAATTGACATGTCTGTTTTGAGTCTCTTGGCACAATTTAGTCAGCAGAGGAGAACACAACAAATGAAACTTCAAGGGTAGAGAAAGAGTCGCAGCAAAACATAAGGGGATTGGGGAAAGCATTGTCTTTTTAGGGTCTATCTACTGTACTCATTCTTAAAACATCTTTGGGAACCTCCCATTGCTAATTTTTAGCAAAAGTAAGCCAGATGGAAAAGTAGCTGTTTACCTTTACTGCTGGCTGATCTGTTTAGCTGACTTTGTGTGATGACTGGGAAAATTTTATTTACTTTAATACAATAGTGGAGAAGAGTGAATTGATTGATCAGTAAATCAACCAGATTTTACTTAGTGCCTACTATGTACTCAACCCTGTGTTAGATGCTATATAAGACATGACACCTGTTTTTAGGGAAAAAAACGCAGAGGTAAATAGTTACCAAGCACATATCAGGCACTATTCTAGATTCTTTACATATGTTATGTTATGCTTACAATAATCCTGTGGAGTAGGGTACTATTATTCATATTTAATGTGCATGCAGTTTAAGGCTTAGAGAAGTAATTTGCCAAAGGAGACATGACTGGTAAAGCTAGATTCGGGGTTTGAATTTAGGTCTATCTGGCTCCAGAGTTTTGTGTTCTTTCTACTAAATGTGTTGCGTCAGGTTATGGAGCTAAAATTTATTCAACTGAAATAGAGCACACTGAAATAAAATCGAACACCCTGTGGTTCTGTGTGTGAATGTTGACAGGATTCAGGGTGAGGCCGAGTAATTAGCAACAGATACTGCATAAAGTAGATGGGCTAGAGTAGGCAGTTTTGTGACTAGTGGCGAAAACGGGGAGGGCATTCAAGACAGAGACAACAATCTGAGCACATTGAGCACATTATAGAGGAAGGGATAAGCAGTATATGTTTGTAGGATTAATTGTTCTAACGTGAACAGGTGTATTGAGGAGTTGTGGAAAATTAGGTTGGATAGGAAGGGTGGAGATAAATCATGGAGGATCTTGAAAGCCAGGATATATAGTTTGGGCATTTTAGACTACTCAATAGGGAACCATGGAAGGTTTCTGAGCAGGAAGGGAGTGACATGTGGAAAATAATTATAGGCAGATTACTCTGGCAGAGGTGAATTTGGTGGCAGTATGAATAGACCTGAGGTTGTTGAAGTAGTCTTATGTGAGGTAGGTGTCTTTTCAAATAAAAGCGTTTGAAAGAGGCCTCTAAAGTATAATTCCTCTAGGCTTTGAATTATTTCCTTTGGTAATTAACTCTTGGTAGATGATAAGACTGGTGTAAAGTGAACCCCAAGACCTGGACATCCAAATCACAGACTACATTTAGAGCAGTGTTTTTCAAACCGTAGGATATGACTTATTAGTAAGTTATACCTCAATGTCAAAGGTTATGACTGGTATTTTTTTAAGTTAAATAGAAAATAGAACACAATAGAAACTATCAATGTGCCTATAGGGTGACAAGAGAAAGTATGTTTGTGAAATTTTATTTCAATTGTTTGTGTTACATGTGTGCACACATCCACATTGGGTCATGATGTAAAATCTATTTATTACTATGGCTACTATGGCTTGTGGTAAAAAATGTTTTTTTTTGAAAGTCTGCAATCAAGAGTATGGCACTGAATTAGTTAATCCATTTTCCTACTGGGTAAATTGTCAAAGTCTGCATGGTTTGAATATTAATAGAAAAACTCTACCACCGCTCTCCCAGTTCAGGGTCTCTACCTCTTTCCTGGCCCATTTGTAACCACCCAAACTGATCTATATGCCTTCTGTCTCCCCCTATGAGTCTCCATCTTATACCCACCTGCCAGATCAATCTTTCCAAAGTGCTTCTCACGTCATGTTGTTCCTCTTTTTCCTAGAGATACAATTGTCTTCAATTCATTTATTTAATATTCATTTGGCAAATATTGGTTATCTATGAAATGAAGCCAAAACTCATAGTTTAGTCCATATGCAAAGTCATTTATATTCTTACCCTAAATTATCTTTCCAACTACAATAGCACCACAGAGATCCCATGGATCAGCTTAACTGTACTACTTGCTCTTTCCAGACTATATGCACTTTTCATTCCCCTATACCTTTGTTCATGCTATTCCCCATTTACTTGCCCTTATCATCATTTAAGGCCATGCATTTTATAATCATCTCAGCTGGGTGTGATTAGTTCCTTCTCTAGACCCACATAATACTTTTTGACACCCATGTGAGACTCATCACATTCTGTCTTGCATTAAATCACTTGGGTTTATTCCCTTTGCTAGTGTGAACGAAATATTTCTGAAAAGGAATTTGGAAGAAAGAGACTTTATTCCAGTGAACAGTTTGCAAACCCAGGAGACCGCAACCTTTGGTGTAAAACCAAGGTGCTTTCCAGAGAACAAAGGGAGACTTTGGCTTTTATGAAGAGAGTTCCCACCTGTGTTCCCAACCAGATCTTTCTAAGCAAGTGAAGATTCAAACTTACTTAGTTTTGATTGGTTGATTTTTTTAAATTTCAAAATATTATGGGGGTACAAATGTTTTTGGTTACACGGATCACTTTTGCTATGATTTAGTCAGGGTTATAAGTGTGACCATTACCTGAATAGTGTTCATTGAACCCATTAGATAGGTTCTCACCCATCCCCTCCACCCCCCTCTCCCTGCTTGATTTCCACTAAGTTTTACTTCCCTTTGTGCACATGTCTGCTCATCGGTTGGTTCCAATTTAATAGTGACTACATGTGGTGTTTGTTTTTCCTTTCTTTAGACATTTCACTTAGGATAATGGTCTCCAGTTCCATCCAGATTGTTGCAAAAGGCCTTAATCCATTCATCTTCATGGCTGAGTAGTATTCCATAGTATACATATGCCACATTTTGTTATTCCACTCATGAATTGATGGGCACTTGGGTTGATTCCACATGTTTGCAAATTGTGAATTGTGCTGCAATAAACATTCGAGTGCAAGTGTCTTTTTGATAAAATGACTTATTTTCCTTTGGGAAAATACCCAGTAGTGGGATTGCTGGATCAAATGGTAGGTCTACTTTTAGTTCTTTGAGGAAGCTCCATACTGTTTTCCGTAGAGGTTGTACTAATTTGCACTCCCACCAACAGTGAATAAGCATTCCTTTCTCTACATCCACAGTGGTATCTATTATTTTTGGACTTTTTAATAAAAGCCCTTTTAACTGGGGTAAGGTTATATGTCATTGTGGTTTTAATTTGCATTTCCCTGATGATTAGTGACGTTGAGCATTTTTTCGTATGTTTATTAGCCATTTGTCTATCTTCTTTTGAAAACCTTCTGTTCATGTTTTTTGCACACCTTTTAATGGGGTTGTTGGTTTTTTTCCTGCTGGTTTACGTGAGTTCTTTGTAGATTCTGGTTGCAATCCCTTCTTCTGATATATAGCTCACGAATATTTTCTCCCATTCTGTAGCTTGTCTATTTGCTCTGTTGATTTCCTTAGTCGTGCAGAAGCTTTTTAATTTAATCAAGTCCCATTTATTTATTTTTGTTGTTGCTGTGATTGCCACTGGGGTCTTCTTCATAAATTCTTTGCTTAGGCTGATATCAAGAAGAGTTTTTCCAACATTTTATTCTAGCATTCTTAAGGTTTCATGCCTTACATTTAAGTCTTTTATCCATCTCAATTTATTATAATTTTTGTGAGTGGTGAGAGATATGGATCCTGTTTCATTCTTCTGCATGTGGCTATCCAATTCTCCCAGCACCATTTGTTGAATAGGGCTTTTTCCCCCCAGTGTATGTTGTTGTCTGCTTTGTCAAAGATCAGTTGGCTGTATGTGGATCATTTTATTTCTGAGTTCTCTGTTCTGTTCCACTGGTCTATGTCTCTATTTTTATGCCAGTACCATCCTGTTTTGGTTACTATAGCCTTGTAGTATAATTTGAAGTCTGGTAATATGATGCCTCCAGATTTGTTCTTTTTGCTTAAGATGTTTTGGCTATTTGGGCTCTTTTCTGGTTCTATGAACTGTAGGATTATTTTTTCTAGATCTGCAAAATATGATATTGGCATTTTGATGGGGATTGTGTTGAATCTGTAAATCACTTTGGGTAGTGTGGACATTTTAACAATGTTGATTCTACCAATCCATGAGCATGATATGTTTTTCCATTTGTTTGTGTCATCCATGCTTTCCTTCCTCAGTGTTTTGTAGTTCTCTTTGTAGATATCTTTCGCCTCCTTGATTAAGTATATTCCTAGGTATTTTATTTTATTTGTGGCTATTGTGAATAGTATTGGGTCTTTTATTTGACTGTTATTGATGTATAGGAATGCTACTGATTTGTTTACATGGATTTTGTAACTTGAGAATTTGCTGAATTTATTTATCAATTCCAGGGTTTCTTCATGGAGTCTTTGGGTTTTCTAGATATAAGGTCCTATTGTCAGCAAAAAGAGATAGTTTGACCTCCTCTTTCCTGATTTGGATACCCTTTATTTCATTCTCTTGCCTGATTGCTCTGGCTAGTTCTTCCAGCACTATTTTGAATAGAAGTGGTGACACTGGTCACCCTTGTCTTGTTCTAGTTCTTAGTGGGAATGATTTCAACTTTTCCCAATTCAGTATGATGTTGGCTGTGGGTTTGTCATATATAGCTTTTATAATTTTGACATATGTTCCTTCTATGCCTAGGTTTTTAAGGGCTTTTATCACGAAAGGGTGCTGAATTTTGTCAAATGCTTTTTCTGCATCTATTGAGATGATGACATGGTCTTTGTTTTTGCTTCTGTTTAGGTGGTGAATCACATTTATTGATTTCCGTATGTTAAACCATCCTTGTATCCGTGGGATGAAGCCCACTTGGTCATGGTGAATTACTTTTTTGATGTGCTGTTGAATGTGGTTTGCTAGTATTTTATTGAGGATTTTTGCATCTATATTCATAAAGGATATTGGTCTGTAGTTTTCTCTTTTTGTTGTGTCCTTTCCTGGCTTTTGGTATCAAGGTGGTACTGGCTTCATAGAATGAGTTGGGGAGGATTCCCTCCTCGATGTTATGAATAATTTCTGCAGTATGGGTACTAGGTCTTCTTTGTAGGTCTGGTAAAATTCAGCTGTTAATCCATCTGGTCTGGGGCTTTTTTGTTGTTGTTGGAAGCTTTATTGTTGCTTCAATTTCATTATTTGATATTGGTCTGTTCTTGGGTTCTCTTTCTTCCTGATTGAATCTCAGAGGTTGTGGTTGATGCAGCTGAGTTCTGATTGCTTGATTCAGGTGACCTCTGATTGGTTGTTTCAGGTGAGCTCTGCAATTCCCAAAGTTGAACAGAGGTGTGGCTTTCCGGGGTACTTTTAGTATGTGTGTGATCTCTAGTCAGCAAATTTCCACGTGAGTCTAGTTTAAGTTTAGATCTAGTTAACCACTTGGGATCCATATTGAATAATTGGCACTTTCAGGTTCATATTTGTTCACACCAGATTCTTGAGAGTAAGAATTTATATCTGCAGTGTGCCTTGCACATGGTAGATGGTCAATAAACAGCTGCTGAACAAATGAAAATACTGAATTCATGACACAGTTCAGGAGCTTTCATTTAAGCAGAATGGCATTATATAGTGTTATATAGTTCAGAAAAGTTTCCCAGTATTTTTCTCAGTATGACTGACAGCGTGAGACAGAATGGATCAGAGGAAAGAACACTGGTCTAGGAATCAGAAGACCTCAGCACTAGTCTTGGCTCTGTCACCAGAAAATTCTGTCACCTTTAATATGCCATTTGATCTCTCTGGTTATTTTGGCTTAAGGCACTGCTCCTATAAAAATATGGGACTGATCTAGTTAACTTAAGGCTTTTTCTAACTCTAAAAACACTTATCCTTGATTATTTACAGTGCCAATTTCATTCACTCAGCAAGTATTTATTGGGTCCTCATTGGGGATATAGCAATGAGGAAAACTAGCTATATACTTTCATGGACCTGCCATTATGGTAGTGGAGATAGACAATAAACAAATATAGTGTAATATATAATGTAAGGTAGGGATAAGTGCTAAAATAAAAATAAAACAGGGAAAAGGCATGGAGATTGGCAAGGAAGGTCTCTCTGAAGAGGTGACATTTAAGCAGATGTTTGTATAAGGTAAAAGATCTGGGGTGAAGAGCAAACCAAGCAGGGGGAAGCTCTACGGGAAAGCCCTGAGATCAGAGTGTACTTTGCACTTTGGGAGAACAAAATGAAATCCAGTGTGGTTGAGTCAGAGAGAGCAAGAGGTTGAGTAATAGAAGGTGAGTTCAGAGAGGTATTCAAGGACTAGATCATATGAAACCTTTTCGATGGGATAAGGAGTTTAGAGTGTTATTCTAAGCACAATGGGAAGCAATTGGAAGATTTTAAGCAGGGTAGTGACATGATCTGCTTTATGTTTTAAAGTGATCACTCTGGCTGCTGTGTAGGGAGTGAATGGCAAGAGTGGAAGCAGGGCGACTAATTAGAAAGTTATTACAGTAATCCCTTCAAGAGATTATTATTGTGTGTGTGTATATCTAAATAGATTTTTATTTTTTATTTAAATTTTATAAAGCTTATTTTTAATTGACAAATGAAAAATTGTATATATTTGTGGTATACAACATGATGTTTTGATATATGTATACATTTTGGAATGATTAAATTAAGCTAATTAACATATCCATCACCACATCATCCTTGTCATTTTTTGTAATAAGAACATTTAATATCTACTCTCTTAGCAACTTTCAAGTATACAATACATTATTATTAACTACAATCACCATGCTTTACAATAGATCTCTAGAACTTATTTCTCTTGTCTAACTGAAATTTTGTACCCTGTGACCAACAAGGAGATGATGATTGATTAGACTAGAATGGTGGCAGCAGTGGAGATGGAATGAAGTAGATAGATTTGGGATATAATTTGGAGGGAGAATGGATAGGACTTGATGATGGATTGGATGTGGCAAGGGTGAAGGAAAAGGAATTAGGAATGACTCTTAGGTTTCTCACTTAATCAACTGAGTGGGATGGTGATACCATTTACTAAGATGGAGAAAATGGGGAAGAGTAAGTTTGAGGGTTGAGGCTGGAGGTTGAATCAAGAGTTCAGTTTGTGATGTAAGTTTAAATGTCTATTTCATATTCAAATGGATCAATAAAAGATATTTGCATATATTAATATGGAGTTTGTAGAGAAGTTAGGGCTGGAGATGCAATTTTCTAGGGCCGTCACTATATAAATGACATTTAAAGCCATGCTACTAGATGATATCACCTAGGAAATCATCTTAGCTAGGGAAGACAAAAAGTTACAAGCTTGGGCCTGAACAAACTTCAGTATTTGCAGAGTGGGTAGGAGAAGAGTTAGCAAAAAAGAGTGAGGAAGAGTGGCCAGTGAGGTGGAAGCAACACCAGTAGTGTGGGTGTTACTGAAGCCAAGAGAAGATAATTGTTTTAAATTGAAGGGAGTGATCAATTCTAGCAAATGCTGTTGAGTTTGAATAAGTTGAAGACTAGAAATACATCACTGGGCACCTTGATAAAAGTTAGTTTTAATGTGGTGGGGGAAAAAACCTAACAGGAATCAGTTGAAGACAGACAGGAAAATGAGGAAGGGCTGACAATGGGAAATTTTTCTCTGAAGTAGAAATCAGGGAGTAGCTGAAGGAAGATGTGGGGAATCAAAGAAGACTTTTCTGTTTGTTTGTATGACGGTAAGTTATAATACAGATAAGATCTCAAAAAATGTGAGAGCTGGGTGCACCCTACTATTCTCATGCACATGTTAGATCTATCTTTAAGCTTTATTAAGGTATAATTGAGTATTAAAAATTGCACATATTTAATGTAGACATGTTAGTGAATTTGGGCATATTCATACACCCACCTGTGATACTATTACCACATCAAGGTACTAAAGATACCCATCACCTCTAACAATTTCCTTGTTTTGCTCAATGGGTATAAAGTTTCAGTTATATAAGATGAATAAGTTCTAGAGATCTTCTGTACATCATAGAACATATGGTTAACCATATGGTATTATGCACTTTAAAATACATTAAGAGGATAGATCTCATCTTAAGTGTCCTTACTACATGCACACACAAGATCTATTTTTTAATATACTTTATGCCTTAAGCATCAGCAATGACAGCTTTCATCTTTAAAATATCTCTTTTCTTTATTGTTCCTTTCCTTTTTTATCCATATCTCTCTTCCACTTTCTCCCCACTGCCTTGTCACTCCCTCCCTCCCTCCCTCCCTCCCTCTTCCTCTTTCTCACTCTCTCTCTTCCTATCATCCCCTTTTTCTCTCTTTCTCTTGTAGGGGTAAAGGGGGGGTTCCCCTTGGACCTCCCAAGATTTGCTGAATAATAAGCTTGCAAAAGGCAGATTAACTGGAGAAAAGGCATACAAATTTATTTAATGTGTATACACAAGAGCCTTCAGAATGAAGACCCAAAGATACAGGGGGAATTGTCTATTTTTATGCTGAGGTTCAACAAAGTATGGATAGCTGTATAAATATGACTGGACAGAAAGAGTATGATCTAATGCTAATAGACTGAGTGGGGAAAATCCAGCAAGGCTTGTCTGTCTAGATTCTTCTTGGCCTCTCCGAGCATGTATTCCTTCCTTCTGGGTGTGGAGTTAGGGGTCTTATGACCTACACTCAAAGAAGGTAGGTCAGATCATTTCTTTATGGCCACTTTTTACACAGAATATTTTTAAGTTTTATTACTGGCTTTCAGGAAAAGGGGTTCTGGTGTCTGTGAGCCACCCTGAGTTCTATGGCTGGGATCAGAAGAGAATGAGACTGAGAAGCAGGAGGGCAGGAGAAGGTCAGAGAAAAACTTTTGTTTCTGAGGCTGCCTCTGAGGCCTTCATTTTGGGGTATTGTTTTCCGAACCCCAACACTCTCTCTCTATTGAAAATAATAACCAAAATTCCCATTTGGAAAGCCTTTACTGTTCTTTCAAATGCTTAGTATTCCCTCCTGAAGGGAAATTCTTCCCAAATCTATTATGAAGGCACCAGATTTATGCGAAAACACAGAATGTAAGCCCCTGTTGCTGGATAATAATGTTGAGGCTTTACTATGACTAATATTCCATACTGAAGGGTAAAGAAATTAATTTATAAAATTTAGAGGTAATTTATAAAGGCCTAGGATACAAAATTAAACGGTAGACCTGTAAGGGACATCTGCTGGGGGCAAAGAGCTATTTTTTTTCCTATCCTCATTGTATTTACCAGGATTGGTGGGAAAATAATTTTTTTAATTATATAATATTATATGTTATATAAGTATAACATGCACATTATATAATATTATATGTTATATAACTATAAGATATATATTTTCTCTGAAGAATTTGAGAATAATTTGGAGTTATCACGCCCCTTTAACCAGACTTCCGTGTGTATTTCTTAAGAACAAGAGTATTCTCTTACAAAGACCATAGTACGCTTATCAAAATCTGGAAATTTGACAGTGATACATTACTGTCAACTAATCTGTGGTCCATATTCAAATTTGTGTAATTGTCTTAATCATGTGTTTTATAGCTAGCTTTTTCCTAGTATAGGCTTAAATTCAGAATAACACATTTCATTTAGGTGCCCTATCTCTTTAGTCTTCTTTAATCTGAAATGGTTTTTGAGACTTTGTATTCTGTAACCTTGTATTCCTTGACCTTACCCTTTTTAAGTAATTAGCAATTTGTAGAGAGACATTTTGAGACCATGTGTATATCCTATTCCATATTGAACTTTGGCCCACTAGTTTTAGCATCTGCTGACAATTGTTTTCTTTTTTGAGACAGGGTTCCACTCTGCTGCCCGGGCAAGAGTGCAGTGACGTCATCATAGCTCACTGCAACCTCAAACTCCAGGGCTCAAGCAATCCTCCTTCCTAAGCCTCCCAAGTAGCTGGAACTACAAGTGTCCATTACCACGCCCAACTAAGTTTTCTATTTTTTGTAGAGACAGGGTCTCGCTATGTTGCTCAGGTTGGTCTCGAACTCCTGGCCCCAAGGAGTCCTCTCACCTTGGCCTCCCAGAATGCTAGGATTACAGACGTGAGCTACCACACCCAGCCAGCATCTACTGATAATTTTCTAATCCCAGAATTCCTTTTGTATTTACTAGTTGGCATTTTACTATAAGAGGTTTATTTTCTCCACTATTTATTTTTTTATTATTTAAATTAATGCAGACTCTAGACTCATGGATTCTTATTTATTCAACGAGTTATAATCCTTTATAATTACTTTTTTTGATGTGGAAAATTATCGCAGAATTGGCCACTAGGAATGCCTTCAAGCTGGCCCCTGTGCCTTTTTAGCATGTCTCCATTCCTCAAGCACTTCCTTGCTTTATGGCTCAACAAGCTGTTCCAGGTTCATCTTATGCTTTCTCTGCTCTGAACTTGAAGTTAGACATTTCCTCATAGAACTCTGGTTTGTTTTAGTGAGGAATAGTATTTAGAAACCAGGATCTGGGCCCTAGATGTGTTCCTTCCAACAAGCTGCATCATTGTTTCTAGGCCTTCTCAGTGAATAGAGTAAAAAAATATGATTGATTTATTAATCTATTGAAAACCATGCTTTCATACTGATACCTCCAATTCCAAACCAACACCACAGAAAACATTCTAGTCTTTCCCCTTTCCATATTTTGACTCACTCCCTAAGGTAGGAAAACATGTCTCCCATTATTATCAGTAGATTTACTCATTTGTTCAAAACTAGAATATACAGAAGGTAGTTTTAGAATCACTAGTTTAGTGGAATCACATCCATTCCACTATGATAAGGTAGCCTAATAAGTAGAATTTGATATATGTTCATCTTATTTTTACTGAGGAAAAATTACATGCCTTGAAATGGTTAAATCTTACGTTTACAATTCATGAATTTTGGAAAATGGATACACCCATGGAACCTACACATTTTTAGAACATATCAATCACTCCAGAAAGTTCTCTTGTGTTTCTTCCAAGTCAATCCCTCCCTCCTTTCCAGAGACACCCAGTATTCTGATTATTTTTGCCTGTACTAGAATGTTATATAAATGGAATCATATACTATGTTTTTTTTGTGTATGTGTGAGATTCATCCATGCTATTTCATATGTCAGCAGTTCATTCTCCTATATTACTGAGTATCCATTGTCCTGTTGATGAACATTTGGATCATTTCTAATTTTGAGTGGTTATAATAAAGCTGCTATAAACATTCTTGTACAAATCTTTTTATGAAAATATACTTTCATTTCTCTCAAGTAAATACAAGGAAATGGAATTATTGGGACGGAATGGTGGGTGCACATTTAACTTTAAAAGAAACTGTCAAATATTTTGCCAAAGGGGTTGTATCATTTTATATCCCACCAGCAATGTGTGAGAGTTCCAACTACTTTCCATTGAGTGTTCTGTCTTGCTTATTCTTCTATTCTTTTGTATTCTAGTGGGGGAAAGATGGTATCTCACTGTGATTTAATTTATATTTACCTGATAACTAGTCATATTAAAGTTTTTTCTTTTTTCTTTAGTTTATTAAAAAAAATTTAAAATTATTATGGGTACATAATAGTTGTATATATTTATAGGGTACATGTTATGTTTTGATACAGGTATAGAATGTGTATCAAATCAGCATAATTGGGGTATCCATCACCTCAAGCATTGATCATTTCTTTGTGTTAGGAACATCCCAAGTCTACTCTTTTAGTTATCTGAAAGTGTACCATAACTTATTATTTACTATAGTCACCGTATTAAAGATTTTGTGTTTATTGGTCATTCGTAGATCTTTTCTTGTGAATATCTTTTAAAATCTTTTGTCTGTTTTTAAAAATTTCAGGGTTTGTTATATTACTACGTTGTAAGAGGTTGTTAAAAATATATATTCTAGATAAAAGTCTTATGGCAGGTATATATTTTGCAAATATAATTTCTATTTTCTAGTGTGTGTGTATATATGGAGAGAGAGAGTGAGTGAGCAAGAGCAACTGATTCAATTTGCTAATATTTTGATAAGGGCTTTTGTGTCTATATTCATAAGTCATATAGGTTTATAGTTTTCTTCTAATATTTTTGACGGGTTTGAGTATCATGATTATGCTGGTCTTATAAAACAAGTTTGGAAGTGATCCCTCCAACTCTTTCTGTGAAAGATTGATATTATTTTTTCTTAAAATGTTTGATGAAATTCACAGTGAAATTGTCTGGGCCTGCATATATTCTTTATGAGAAGGTTTTTGGTGATGAATTTAATTTGTTTGATACGTTTAGGGCTATTCAGAGTTTCCATTTCATCTTGTTTAAGCTTCACTGACTTTTTTCGAGGAATTTGTCTATTTCATCTAAGTTTTCAAATTGGCATACAGTTGTTCATAATATTGCCTTATTATCCTTATCATATCTGTAGGATTTGTAGTGCTGTCCTGTCTTTCTTCCTGGTATTGGTAATTTGTGTTTTTTCCTTTTTCTTTTTTGGGATCAGTCTTGATAGAAGAGTATCAATTTTAATTATCTTTCCAGATGGTCAACTGCTGGACTTCATTGATTTTTCCTAGTATTTGTCTCCCTTCAATTTTGTTTATGTCTGCTTATGTCTTTGTTATTTCCTTCCTTCTACTTACTTTAATTTACTTAACTTTAATTTACTTCTCTTTTTTAATCTTCCTACAGTGGAAACTTAGATCATTGTTTTTAAACTTCTTTTTAGCATAAGCACTTATATTATAAAATTTTCTCCAACAGCTTTAGCCACATCCCACCAATTTTTATGTGTTGTATTTTCATCATTACTTAGTTGAAAGTATTTTCCAGTTACCATTGTGATTTCATCCTGGTTCATGCTATATTTAGAAATGTGTTATTTTCCAAATATTAGAGCTTTTTTAGATAACTTATTGCTGTTCATTTTGAACTTAATTTCACTGTGGTCAAAGAGTACACTTTATAAGATTTCACATTTTGAAATTTATTGGAACATATTTTATGGCCCAATATATGGTTTAGCTTGGTGATTATTTCATGTGTCCATGAGAAAAATATGTATTTTGCAGGTGTTGAATGTGGTATTCTATAAATGTCATTGAGATCAAGAAATTTGATGGTGTTATTCATATCTTCTGTATTTATTTATTTTTAATCCAGCTCTATCATTGCTAAAAGAGGAGTGCTAAAATCTCTGACTTTGTGGGTTAGTCTATTTCTCTCTTCTGTCAGGTTCTGCTTATGTATTTTGAACCTTTGTTATTAGGTATAGATATATTTATAATTGTTATGTCTCCTTGATGAATTTACCCCTTTGTCATTATGAAATATTCTTCTTTATCTCTGGCAATAGTCTTTGCTTTATGGTCTATTCTGTCAATATAGCAACTCCATCTTTCTTATCTTTATTAGCTTGTATCATTCTTTTATTTTCAACCTATCTGTGTTTTTGTATTTAAAATGCATCTCTTGTAGACAAATTTAGCCTTTTAATTAAACTATTTCTTCCCTTTACATTTAATGTACTTATTGAGATGCTTAGATTTTTGCCTTCCATTTGCTATATATTTTCTATTTGTCTCATCTGGTTTTTTTTATTGTTCTTCTGTTCCTCCTTTCATGCCTTCTTTTGGGTTAATCAAATAGTTTTTAGTACTCTATTTTAATTTCTTTATGGCCATGTAACTATACTTTCTTATACTTCTTTACATTCTTTTTAGGTATTTCTTTAAGGATTACAATATGTATCTTTATTTTATCCCTGTCTACTTAGAATTAATTTTTCTACTTCTTTTAAAATATAGGAACTTTGCAACAGTTTATTTTCATTTATACCCCATCATCCTTTGTAGATGATTGTATATATTAATATTTCACTTATATATGTTGTATTCATACTTATATGTGTATTTATATTTTATTTATATACATTGTAACCCCAATACAATGTTATAATTTAAAAATTTTAAAAGATAAGAGCTAGGAGGCAGCTCTAAGTAAGTTTATAGGCAGCATCAAAAAGTGATCACTAATAAACTGATAGCTAGAAGGAGATAGAAAAGCTGTGAAAAACAGACATAATAACTAAAATTTGATAGCCTACTGAGACCATGTAGTGTTGAGCAAAACTCTAAGATCATTGCAATATAGTACAATTGCTGTTCTTAATGATATTGTACATAAAAAGTATTGGCTAGATGCGGTGGGTCACACCTGTAATCCCAGCACTTTGGGAGGCTGAGGTGTGAGGATCGATTGAGGTCAGGAGTTTAAGACCAGCCTGTGCAACACAGCAAAACCCTGAATCTACAAAATAATAATTTAAAAAATTAGCTGGGTGTGGTAATGTGTGCCTGTGGTCATAGCTACTTGGGAGGCTGAGGTGGGAGTATTGCTTGAGCCCAGGAGTTCAAGGTTTCAGTGAGCTGTGATCATGCCTCTGCACTCCAGCATAGGTGACAGAATATTAAATATTAAGTATTAATCAGCAAATGTAGTTTCCAAAGGCTAAGTATGTATACAATAATATTTTAGAAAGCTTTCAGTTCCAAAGCTTTGTCTGGAAACTCTGCGTAGGTGAAAAAGATGTGTTTCTTGCTAATTTAAGATAATTCAGAAGTTGCTGTCAATGTGTGCATGTGGGTATATGCACATATACATAGAAAAAATATGTGTGTTCAAATTCATTTGTGTGACATTGTTCAAAGCAAAAATTGGACAAAGGAGTTACCAATTCAAGTATGTTTTCTACCGGTGGTAGTGGTCAGGTATAAGTGACCTTTTCTTTGCACCCTTAAATACCCTCTTTATAAGATGACCATCTGAACCTTAGTACATTAATACCTGGGCAGAATGTGAAACAAAAGCATTATTTCAGGTTAGAGAAAGATAATTTGACCCTACTTGCAAAGGATGGGCAGGATTATGATACTCCCACTAAGAAAAAATGAAATAAAATCCAGAATTCAGCTGAAGCAGTGAGACGCATCCTATTTTCTCTTATTGGAAGTGTACATCATCTAATTCAGTATCTGGAGACTTAACAGTCAGTTAAAGATACCTTTGAATTATATGTTGCTACAGCAGTAATGTCAATGGCTCGAAATAGTTTCATTATGGAAAAAAGGCCTTTAATTTTCAATCCCAAGTGATATACTCAGGTAACTTATGTCCTACCATTGTTTCTTGAGACAAGTTACTCTTTGTTCTTTGCTGGGAAATCTGTTTGGATACAGAAATAGTTGGTATGACATTTCCTGAAGTTGTGTAGAAATACACATGAGAAAGGCTCAGGAATAACGTGAAATCGTTGAATTTTGACAGCATATTGAGGACATTAAGACTTGTACAGATACTCTCAGACCTTTATATATTTGGTAAGATAAAAGACAATTTTGTATTATTCCACATAGGTATCATTTTGTGATGAGAACACTTAAAATCTACTCTGTGAGGTAGTGAATATGTTACTTAGCTTGAGTTAGCCATTCCACAATGTATGTATATTTCAACATCATGTTGTATATGATAAACATATACAGTTTTATTTGTCAATTTAGAAAACAAAATAAAACATTTTTAAAAAGGCAACTTTGGACCTTTGTTCTCCCATATGCCCACGATATTTTTCACAGATTCAAATTACACTTAATTCCCAATTAAATGAATAAGAGGTATAAAATAATGGAACAGTAAAATGGTGAGAGACCATCATGTTCACCAAACTATGTGACTTTGGAATATGTATTCATTCAAATACATTAATGTTGTCAGAATTCATGCTGTGGGAATTCCAAAAGTTCAGCATACAGCTGTATAGTTCCCCATTCTGATCCAGTACCCAATGACTTCTGGGAACAGAATAGCTCTTTCTCTTTTTACTGTCTCCCACAACTAGCCTATGGTGAAGTTGTTACTGAAAGCTGGGCACTTGTCCAGGAGGCCAAATCAGAAGAATGAGGACAAGTGGTTTGGGGAGGAAGGAAAGAGAAATTTTATTACTTTGCCTACAAAGGGGAGGATGATGACTCCTGTGTACAATGCCATTGTCTTTCTAATAACAGAAATATGGAGCTTTTAAAGGATGGGTTCTCAGCTTCAGGCAATTACTGTTTTAACTACAGTTGATGATTCTGAGGTCCCATCTCCACTGAAGACAATCTTGTGACCTTTACCCAGGACCTCCCTTTACCAGGTGCAGGCTGTGTCATCTCTTTTAGCACAAATAACAAAAGGCTTACCCTGTCCCTCCCAACCACTGGCCTGAGGCAGGGATGCAGGTCCTAGTTGTCAAAAAGGAGTGGAGGGTGTTTTAAAGAGACAGAAAATATTTTTGTCTTTTTTTCAGGCCATTCCCTCTGTCACATATTCCCCAGTCTCGGTATTTCCCTTCCATATCTATGGGAGGAAGGGCGACTACTCTGTAACAAAGTGCCTGAACTCAAACCTTCCCTGGAAGAATATTTGGGGGACTTTGTTTATTTGTAAAAGCTAGAGTAATTAGCCATGTGAGGGATCAGAAATGATTTTAGGGTTCAGAATAACTTCGACAGAAGCAGGGACAAACATTGGGACTTGGTCCTTTCCATCTTTCAGACACTTTTCTTCTGGCAGAAAGCACAGAAAAATTAGAGTTGTAAGTAAGGTCTATGATTGAGCTTGGTAAGAACATTTGCAGTCAGGCTGCTAAGCTCCTAGAGAGGTGCATCTCACTGTTTTTTTTTTTTTCCCCATAACTTGTTTATTCTTCCATGCCCTGCAGAGGACAACTAGAGGTACCTACCAGTGATATTATGTTGTGCTCAACTATTCTTTACACAGAAAAATGGCATTTAATAACTGCCAGGAATGATCTTCCTCGAAAGCCTCAATAGCCTTCTTTTGCAGTGATTTTTGCAGATTTTGTTTAGGATTTTGTTTAGGAATGCAGATGACTAGTGTGCAATTTAATAACATAAATGCTTTGTTATTCATCAGAGTTTAGGTAAAATGTATTTATGATGTGAAAGAGTGGGGAGTGAAGGGATGGGGGACTCGGAGCTCACCAGGCATCCATGTTTTCAGTGCCATACTTTTCACCAAAGAGAGGTTGCTTTAGACAACCCTGGGTCAGTGCACTTTTGTTCTTATGACATTGGCAAGGATTACATAGCAATTCATTTACAGATGGGGATTTTAGCCCAAGTAAATTCTAATCAAAACCTATGTGAGGCATTGTGCTTTCCTTTATCTAAAATGCCCTGTTAATGAGTTTTCTGAATACACCAAATCATAATCTTTTATGAATCACATCTGTTTGAAAGCCTTCACAATCTCAATTAGATCTTTTTGGATGAAGAAAAACATACATGCCACAACAAATATCTTTAACTGTGGCATAGTGTAATGTTTTCTCTGTTACCTCTGATACCATTGTCTCCTTTAGTGGCTTATTCCAAGACAAGGGCCTACAGAACTGGCTCCCATTTGCTTGAAAAAAATCACTAATATTGGTGGTATTTGGGAGTGAATTTATCCCCTGGTACATCTTGCTATTTCCAAGGGTGATGCTTAGCCTGACATATTCTGGGTTTTAAAAAGTGTTCTCCTTTATATGGATCTATATGATTATTTGTTTGTGCTGCTGAGGAGAATAGAGCAGACCAAACAGGCTAAGCCAGACTGTTTCAGCTCACACCATAAATTAGAGGTAGATGCATTTTTGTCAATCTAGTGCTATCTTTTGACTTAACAGGTCATTCTCCATTTTTTCCTTCCTACTATTCTTTACACCCCACCTAATTTTCCAAAAGGCTCGAGCCAGCTTATGAAAATACATAAAATATGTGGAAATGAGCAAAAAAAACCTAAAGGTGAGTTATCTAAGATGAAGCCAGGATAAGGTCAGTAAGCAAAAGCAATAGGATTCAACTGGAGGTGCAGAGCCTAGAGCAACTGGGGTCATGATGGGGTGAGATGGGAGGGCGTGAAAGCATCTAATGTTTACAACATGTCAGTGGCCATCTTTGTTTAGTTCTCTTAGGAAGAATATCAGTCTCTCTGGAAAAGGGAGGGAAAGGATGGGAGGCTAAAAGACTGTGCATTCATTTTTTAAAAATTCTAAAATAAGTCTATTTGTTGGAAGAAAAATAATTTTGCAGAAAACAGTCAATCAAATTGAAGTTTTCTTCTCCCTACTCTTAAATCTTGATGAACCTATGGAGAGGCTCTTGACTGATTGAAAATGGACAATGACCAAAATGACAATTGGAATTTCAGCCAAAAGTATATGTGCTAATGTGGAAATAGAAGGTCTGAATGATAATAAATGTTACTCCCCAGTCCAGAGTGATATCCTTATTCTGTGCAACTTTGGCCATGTAAACCAGCCTGCTCCATCAGAGAATGACTTGACCTCAGATGAGGAGCACATCCGCCCTGACAGAAGGTAGTGATGTTTTCTTAGCCCCTGCAGTCTGACGTAATGCCATGGAAAAGCAACCTTGAAGAGATAGTTCTTCAGATACCTCTGGGGCCTCAGGACCTTTGCATTGGCTATTCTCTTAGCCTGGAATGCTCTTCCACCTTATACCTTTGTGGTTAGCTCCCTCAGCATCCTCAAGTCTTCAATTAAATGTTGTCTTTTCAATTAGGTCTTTTTTTTTTGAGCACTGTATTTAAAATTGCCTCTCCCTTCCTCAGTAAAACCTTGCTTAATTTTTCTCTGTGGCACTTAGCACCTTTAAACATAAAATATCATTTGTTTTCTTATTTTTTTATTTATTGTCTGCCTTTTCCTGTAGGAATGTAAGTTGGCAGATAATTTTTTTATTACCTTTTTAAAAAAATTAAGCTGAAATTCATATAACTTAGAATTAACTGTTTTAAGGTGTACGATTTAGTGGCCTTCAGTACACTCACAATATTGTACAATTGCCTGTATCTAGTTCCAAAACATTTTCATCACCACAAAAGAGAACCCCATACCCACTAAGCAGTCATTTTCCATCCCGCTCTCCCCCATCCCCTGACAACCACGAATTTGTTTTCTGTTGTGCATTCATTTTTGACTATATGCTATTTGATGAAGCTGGTGAAAAACAGATGGAACTAATGCTGGGCAAATTAGTCTGGTGGAATAACAAGGGTATTAAAGAATAAATATAGCTTGTGATGGGTCATTATAGAAAAATCAGCTTGCTAATCAATGAAAAAAGGCATGAAATGAGTGATGGCCAAGTCTGTGTATTCTTTAGTCATCGGGCTTTAACCAGAAAAATGAAGGAAAGGTGTGTGGACAATTTGGTTATAATAAAAACATTGCAAAGACAGTTATTGATGAAACCAAGCAGGGGAAAAAAAAAAAAAACAGAGTCAGGAAATTTGGGTATTTAAATGTGTAGGCTTTCCACCTTAAGGAGAAAATAATTGGTTACCATATGGTACAAACACTACTCTCTCCTGTAAAATAAGAACTTGATGAAGACAAAATCAAAGAAATACTGAAGAAACTTACTCATAAGAAGGGAATTCGACTTAATCCATATGCAAATGTTGGGCATGTTGGGAGGCAGAGGTTAATGGGAGTGACAGTGGGTATAAACTGGAGGAGCTGTTTAATGCCAGATTGAACCTAATTTTGCCTTCACAGCCTGATGGCAGAATTCACCTTCTACCATTCAGCACGTCTTGAGCCTCCTGAAACCAGATGCACTAGAAACATGTTGGAGGGGAGTAACATTGATTTAAGCATTCAATTTTAACCCATGACTCAGGTTGAAGGTCTCCAGTAATTTTTTTTGAGGTAAAAAGCACAATATCTGTAAAGCCAAACTTGAGATAGCTGAATTAGGAATCACTAGATGCTCTAATGTAGGCTTCACTAGTAGTTAGCTTGGTCACCTTAGGCTACTAATTTACCCATTCTAATCTGATTTTCTCCTGGCACCCTTTCTATCTCATGGTGATTTTTTAAAGTAGAGCTAAGCCATATGTTGAAAACCACTTTGAAATAGAACTCAGCAACTTTTAGTTTGAATATTTACAAATATCTGTTTGTTGGGCTGGTAAAAATAGGGAAAAAAGTTCCTTCCTTTGGGATGTAAATATTTATTAAGGGTTTAATCATTACCATTTAATTCCTCTATAAAGTACAGTCACTAATGGTTCAAACTGGTTTTGTGATGAGATTTGCAATTATGGAAAAGGTGTTGTTTTTGTCCATTTGCACAGGGTTTCTACTTTTTCTGCTGTGAGCTCCTTAGTTTCTCTTAAAGCCCTCAGAAGCTTCTTGTATCTGTTAGAAATGCCAAGGGAGGAATGTATGAGGCCGAGGTGAAGGAACAGAAAGTTTATTTTAACCTGTGTGTGCAGAGGGGCTGAGGCCAAAAATGGCGTCAGCCCTGGAAGGGCTGGCATGTAGGGTTTTTATGGGCAGGATTTTTGGCAGCCTGCAAAGGGGTAGAGTTTGGGTGGGCCCTCAAAAGAGGTGGGGGTCTTAAAGGTGCAGTTCCCATGGAACTTCCCACTAGCCTCTGGGTTCAGCCCAACAGTATCTCTTCAACTCAAGCCACAATATTTTCTCTGTATGTCCTAAGATTTCAGAGGATCTAAGGCATTGTCGAGGAATTGTAAGTCGTTTTATTGTTGTTGGAATCCACACTTGGGAGAAGAGTGTCCTTATAAGAGATTACTCTGGAGAGGTAAACATAATCCAGATCATGAAAAATCATTTATGGTATGAGCCAGGTTAAGAAGCTTAGACGTTTATTATTAAGGAACTAGGGAGCCACTTACGGGTTTTAAACAAGGCATGATATTATCAGGTTTGCATTTTAGAAAAATCACTCTGGCGGTACTCTACACTAGAGGTGGGAAAGAACAGTTAAGAGGAGAGAGATGATGTTGATGCCTAAACTAAGGTAGTAGCTGTTGGGATGAAGAGAATAAATGGATTTGTGAGCTATTTGGGAGGTAGAATCAACAGGACTTGGTGAGTGATTGGATGTGGGATGATGACATCCAGGTCTCTGATACCATTTATTTAAATTAAAAACCAGGCCGGCACAGTGGCTCATACCTGTAATCACAGCGCCTTGGGAAGCTAAGGTGGGAGGATCTCTTGAGGCCAGCAGTTCGAGACCAGCCTGGGCAACACAGTAAGACCCTGTCTCTACAAAAAATAAAAATTAATTAATTAATTAATTATAAACCAACCATCCAACAGCCAATCCACCTTGTAACCATATTATTTTGGAAAACTTTAGTTAATAGGTTTTTTTTTCCTTTTCTTTTCCAAATTTTATTGGAGAGTCAGTGTAATATAATGATCAGGAACACAAGTTGTGCAACCAGATAGACCTGGATTCAAACCCTGCTTCTAATTATTATTCACTGTATAATAATAGAAAAGAAAGTTGCTTAATCTTTCTGAGATTCAGCTTCCTCATCTGTGAAATGGGAATAACCATAATACCTACCTCATAGGGGTGTGGTGAGGACAAAATAAGTTAATCTACACATTAGCTTTATTGAGGTATAATTGAGAAATAAAAATTGTAAATATTTTAGGTATACAATGTGATGTTTTGATATCTGCATACATTGCAAAATGATTACAGATCAAGGTAATTTGCATATTCATTACCTCACATGGTTATCTTTTTTTGTGGTGAGAACATTTAAGATCTATTCTCTCAGCAGATTTCAAGTATGTAATACAGTATTACCATGCTGTATATCAGATCTCCAGAATTTATACTTCCTACATAACTGAAACTTTTTACCCTTTGATCAATATCTCCCCATCTTCCCCATCCCCTAGCCCCTGTCAACAACCACTCTACTCTCTGCTTTTATTATGAGTTCAATTTTTTGATTTTACATATAAGTGAGATTGCACAGTATTCATTTTTCTGTGCCTGCCTTATTTCACTTAGCATAATATCCTCCAGGTTCATCCACATTGTCACAAATGACAGAATTTCCTTCTTCAAGGCTAAATAGTATTCCATTGTATGTATATACCTCATTTTCTTTATTCGTCTGTTGATGGACACTTAGGTTGATTCCATATCCTGGCTATTGTGAACAGCACTGCAATGAACATGGGGGTACAGATATCTCTTCAACACACTTATTTCCTTTCCTTTGGATATATAGCCAGAAGTGGAAATGCTGGATTATGTGATACTTATATTTTTAAATTTTTGAGGACCCTACATACTGTTTCCATAATGGCTATACTAGTTTACATTCCCTCCGACAGTGTACTAGGGTTCCCTTTTCTTCATACTCTCACTACCAATTGTGATTTTCCTCTTTTTTGATGACAGCCATTCTAACAGGTATGAGGTGATATTTCACTGTGATATTGATTTGCATCTCTGTGATGATTAGTGATGTTGAGCATTTTTTCATGTACCGTTGGCCATTTGTATGTTTTCTTTTGAGACGGCTTGCTGCTGGATTCCTCAGGGTGGCTGTCCAGGTACCTGGTTCACAGGGGCTGGCCTAGTGCCAGGGTCTAAGAGGCAGGCCTGGAACCTGGGGCCACTGGAGCCTGGGGCCACAGGAGCCAGCTTGGCATTGGGGTGGGCCAGGAGCCTGGATCCCCAAGGGCTGCCCTGGAGCCTGAGGTAGGTGAAGGAAGCTGGCCCAGGGCCGAGGTTCACTAGGGTGGGTGCTGTGGTCTGTGGTGAAGTTGGGTGGTCACTTCCCTCTCCTCTCCCCAAGTGGAAGGTACCTCTGCACCATATTGCCCAGGATTGAGGGGAGGAATAATGTGAAACTATCTTTCCTACCCTCTTCAATGTATCTTTTTTTATTTCTGTGCTACACCCAGGTGCTGTAATCTCTCATCTGGTTTCTGTAGCTTCTGTGAAGATATTTTCATGCGTGGATTGTTGTTCAAGTTGATGTTCCTGTGAGGGAACAAGTTCTGGAACCTTTTCTGCTATCTTGATGATATCACTTACACAAAGTATTTAAAACAGTGCCTGGCACATAACCAGTACCCAGGAAATGTCAGAAAAATTTATTATCGTCATTGCTGTTATTACTATTATTATTACTACTACTACTACTACTAGCTTAGGCCGCTTTTGCAAATGTTATCTAAGGCTGTGTTTCTTATTTTCAGCCCCTTTGAAGAGCCCGCTTTTAGAATACGAACGAACATCAGTGATTCCTTACATCCCCATAGGCACCTTGAGGATGAGATTTGGGAAGAAAGGGAAAGAAAATGGATAAAAAGTCTCTTGTTTTCAGACCCCTATTTAAGGTCAGAAATCATGTTTGGTGGCCATTCAATGTAGTGATTTGGGTCTGTCTTCAACAGCCTTCTTTACTAAACAGGGAAGACCAAAGGCTCACTGAAGTGGGATTTCTTTTTTTTATTCCCCCTTGAGAACCAAAAGCATTAATATAACTTAGATGGCAGAAATGAACTATGAGAATAGGACAGAGCTAATTCTGTGAGGTAGCTACCATTATTTCCACTTCACAGATGAGGAAACTGGGGGTTAGTAAAATTAAGTAGCTTGCTTATAGTCATACAGACAGCATTAGAGTTGGGACTCAAAGATTGCACGTTTTACCCCTCAGCAGCATTTTCTAAATTACTGTGTGCTGAGAATTCTTAGGCACTATGAGGAATATAAGTCTCTGACCTCCAGGAGTTTTATATTAGAGAATTATATAAGATTGTATAGAAGCAGGGGCCTGGTTATGTGGTATAGGTAATAAGTGCTATAGAAATATATAGAAGGAAGAAATCGTGTGGTTTGGTCAGTCAGGGAATGCCTTTTGGATGAGATGGAACCTGAGCTAGCTCTCAAGGGAAAATGTAAGTAGATCAGTGGACATTGGAGGCAGGAGAGTGGGTTATTCCAAGCAGAGTCAAGAATAGAGTGATGGCACAAAGACAGGAATGAATAGAGCGTGTAATGAAAGGATTCTGACCTGGTCTAATACTAAAGCCAAGGTAGAGAGTGGAGTGAGGTCTGGTATGGCAGAGTAAGCTAAGCAGAAGGCCTTGAATGCCAGCCTTTGGGGTTTCTCTCTGCCTTAGAGCTGTTTATTGAATAAGCAAATTTCTGCTTGTCTCAGGTACTCTCACTATTGCTATTCATCAAGAACATGAGCTGCATTGCTTTCCAATGTGCTGTTATATTTTATGTTTGTAAGGGGAAATGTGATAATATGAGTCCAGGTGTCTAAAGGGAATTATACCTACCGCCTTCAATGCAATACAAAACTCTACTGAGGCTGCTGGGATTTTCGTGCCCACCAGCAGCCCAGAGATACATTATTTAATATTTCAAATTATACCTTTTTCTCCTCCTTTCTCTAATGGGCCTGTGTTTCTTTCAGTGTTCTGCCAGTTCTAGCAGCTCCAGCTGTTGCTGTCACACTTAATAAGGACTTTGTGGAGCTTAGATACTGTGCTGCTGCACTAACTTTCCCACAGCCCAGCAAAGGAGCTTTGAGATGAGCTTGTTCTTTCTGTCTTGGCTGATGGTTAGGTTTCAATCTGACAAATATCCCAGGTTGACCTGCAACTTATTCTGCTATCAGTGAGAGGGTAAGAATCAGTAAGATTAGCTCCCTCCAATGCCACAGCAAGGTCACCCACAGAGCTGGTAGCTTGTCGAATTGCATGAAAAGATCCAAGCTAGCGCAAGACTCCCAATGTATTAAATGTCGGTGCCTGCATTTGCAAAGTCAGGCATCTGAATTGTGCTTGGTATGAAGCATTAGGCAGTGGTTCTAGGAAACTGAGCTCAAGGGCAGGAACATCATAACTTTGGAATTATTGGCATTGACATGGCTATTTTCACCCGTTGTGATAAGAATATGTTCATGAAAGAAGCAAGATGATTCTGAAAAGTATCATGTGATTATAAAATAGTGGGAGATTAAAGAAGGGAGTTCTCATGGTTGCTTTCTTGCTACTGACTTTTTATTCCCAATTTTACTTTATGGTAGTCTAATGTCAGTCAAATGAAACATAATTGGTGCTGTTTATTATTTGGGGATTTTACTGCTGCTTGTGCAACAGATGAAGATGTTCTAAAGTGTGTCAATGTTGTTGGGACATCACAAATAAGATGCACATGTAATGGAAATAACACTGCACACTCATATACACACAAGCTCCTAGTAGTCTGATCTTGATAGATTCAGAGAACCCTTAGCTGGCAGTTTTAATAGGCTATTATAGAAAGGAACACCAGCAAAAAAGGCAAAGCTCATATTTCTACTGACAAGATACCAGAATGACTTATGTTCTCAAAAATAGAAGGGGGCAGAAACAAAATATAGATATATATGTTTATATATATACAAACATATCTATATAATATATACTTTTAAAAATATATGTATAGTAGAGTACAGAATTATATAAGGTAAATATAAGGTAAGTGGTAGATTGGAGAGAGTAGACTAGTATATGAGTAAAGTGATGGAGTGTTTAATAACAATCATAGTTTACTAATAGAATCTTAAGCTGGAAGGCTAAAGGGGAATAGCAGTATTGGATGAGGGAGGTTGAGTGCACTGGGTTGGGCAGCTGTAACACAGCTGGAAATAGAACTCTTACATTGGACTGAGATTTTGCTCTTGACTTTATGAATTTGTGTTGAGGTTGCTTCAAGAGATGTAGGCTTTGTAAATCCTTGACTACAAAGTAACTACATTTCTTAAGAGTCTGAACAGTGAATTCTATCCACTTAGCAGCCATGTTTGGGACGGAGAGTTGGTAGTTATTTCACCAAGGGGGTCTGAGGGCAATAAGGAGATGAAATGGCTGCTAACTAGGCAACTACACATACGCAGGAAGGTGGGTGGATGGGGAGGACTATTGCTAACACCACGGAGAGTTGGAACTTGCCTGCCCAGAGACAGAGAATTGCAGTTGAGAAAGGGCTGTCTGCCAGGGAGCGTGTGTGTGAATGCACGTATGAGTATATGTGTGCAAGTGTGTGTATATATGTGAATGTGTGTGTATTGTGTGAGGATGCAGGAGTGTATGTGCAAGTGCATGTGTATGTGTGTGTGGATATATGTGTGAGTGTGTGTGTGTGTGTATGTGTGAGTGTATGGATGTGTGCGAATGTCTGTGTGAAGTTCACACTGGCTGGGGGCCATGGGCAGAGGCGGTTATTTGAACCAGGCCTGATTTGAACCCCGTCCCCCTGACTGGTGAGCCCATGCTCCGCACTTGTGCTCCATCCCTGGCTTTGCACATAAACACCACCGTCTCTCTCTAGAAAATCTTTCCCTCTGTGGGAAGTCCTGCTCTATCCCTCAAGGTCCAGCTCAGGTGCAGCCTCCTCCATGAAGCCTTCCCTGATTTTGTGTCCCCCACCCCAAACATATGTCATCTCTCCTATGGCTATGAGTTGGGAGTGAGTGGTATATCAGTGCTGGGGTACAGGGGAATGTTGGGGACACTGGGATGGGAGCAAGGTAACAGGAAGAATCAAAGGTTTGCACTTAGAATTTGTGCTTTGGGTTCATAACAATCATCCTTGGTGATTCTTATTATCAGGTGAGTTTGGGAAACACTGGCCCAGTCTTATCCCCTCAATTTTTTGAAAAGACACCTGAAGCTCAGAGAAGGGAAATTGACTTGCCCAGGATCATACATTTCTTTAGTGACAGAACTAAGACTAGCATGCAGATATCCCACTATCTTTTTAGTCCAGTTATACCTCCTTTTGTATTATTATATTCTCACATCAGGACTGCCTACGGAATTTGCAGGGCCCAGTGCAAAATAAAAATGCAGAACTCCTTATTCAAAAATTATTAGGAATGTCAAGAAAGCAAAAGTAGAGGATTATACCAAACACAGGTCCCTTCTACATGCAGAGCCCTGTGCAACTGCACAGATCGCATAGCCATGAAGCTGACTGTGTCCCACAGAGTGCTGGCTATATCTTGCACATGGTAGGTCACTCTATAAATAATTGTTGGGTGAATTAATGGACTGGATTAACACCTCTCATCTGCCAGGAATCTATGAGAGTGGGATAAGTATGTTTTGATGGAAGCATAGGAAAGAAGCGAAAAAAGTAGATTTGGAACATGACCTCATTAGGTCAGGATTAACCAGAGTAATCTTCCTTTGTTAACTCAAAGTCAGCTGATTGGGAACCTTAATTTAATCTGCAATATTTCTTCACCTTTGCAATATAATATAACCCAATCATAGGAGTGATAACCTATTATATTCCGAGAAGGGATTATACAAGATATGTACACTAGGGACCATCTTAAAATTCTGCCTACCATAATATTCAATAATGAACTTTAGGGGTATATCCAAAAATCTTCTAAAATTTTATGCAAAAATTTCTGTGATTGTGCATTTTTCCTGGAAGACAATTAACAGCATTCATCAAGGGAGGTCCATGACCCAAATTCCGTTAAGAACTACTGGTGGGCCAGATAATATGCATTGGCAAGTATTGACCTAGAACCAAATATTTATTTCTGAAAGAATTTAACCAGTATCTCTTCAAGGAACTAAATAATTCTAGTGTGGTGTTTATTGAGCTGAGACAGGAGGTGGCTTCAGTTTCATTCAAAATACATCTTTTACTGTGACATTTTGTTTTAAACCAATGACTAATTGGTATTTCCAAACAGATTTTGTTTTCAATGTGTTTGTCTGTTTGTTTGTAAATTTATCTTTGAGAGAATATCTACTACTGTCTTTCTCACATTTGCCTAACTATGCCTTTACTCTCCTCCATCTGATTGTCTATAACATTTCCATCAATGGCAGGGGCTGATTAAGTCAGATAGATTTTACTGTCCCTACTGGATATCAGCTAAGGGCAGACAATTACCAGTGCTGTATGCATTATGTTCCTTTTTTTTATTGTTCTCTAAATTATTTCACATGAAACTTGGGACCTTCTGGCTATCCTGTAAGCAACTTGAGAACAGGAATCAAGTCTTGTGCTGTATTCTATCTAGCGCTGTATTCTATCTAGCACTTTATTAGGCAAAGAATAAGCACTCAATAAATATTCAGTGAATTTACTTTGATTCAGCAAATAATTTTGAGGACGTATTGTGCGTAGGAACTGTAACAAAGAATAGGACAAAGTTCTGTGCTGTCAGTTTACAATCTAGAACGTATCAGATGATCACAACCCAAAGATTATAATGTGATGCAAAGTTAGGAAAATGCCAAATGACAGATATGAGCAAAGTGGTCAGATCAGTTCACTCACGCAGGGTACTGAGTCAGAGAAGAGCACAGCAGAGGAGATGGCATTTGAAGTGTGCTAATAGAAATACAGTACACAGGGGAAAAGCCTTTCAGATGTAAAAAGGGATAAGGAAGCAAGAAAGCCATACTTCAGGGAAATAGATATATTTTGTGTTCCCCACATGTGGCCCACACTTCCCCAGCTTTTTCTGATTGGATTTCCTTAACCCATCTCTACTGACTCAAGTGCAAATATCTGTTGTGGCCCAGTTCAAATGTCAGTATCTCCATGGAACTTTTCTGTTCACTCAGGCCAAAGAGAATCTCTCCCTCCTCTGAGAATCCCGTAGCATGCAATCTACATGTCTTTCAGGTCACTTTCTGCTGTTTAGCATAGTTTTGTATGTATGTGTTTTATCTTCTCTATCACCACTAATAAAAAAAATCCCTTTATATTGCAATTTCTGTTTAAAAAGCAATTTCACACACATTGTTCTGTTGTTCTCTTGAACAACCCAGTAGATGAAAAGACCAGGGTTCAGAAAGCCCCAAGTTGTACTGCTAGCAAGTAGTAGAACCAGGATATGAGTCTAGGTTTTCATAATGCACACCTACTATGTCTTTTTGATTTTGTTTTCACACGATCATTCTTTGTGCGCACAGATACATAAAAATAGCTATGGTAGTGACAAAAAAATTCTTGCTGATATTCAAAATGTTAGTAGTCTTGACCATTTCACTTCAGATGTTCAGTGAAAGTGCCATTTAGTTCATCTGACAGATCCATCTTTGTAAGTCACCTTTCTCATAAGTAAATTGTGAATAATTCTCTTTCATATCTCTATATTTCTTTTAACATGGATGTTTAATGCATATTTTAACAGCTTTATTGATGTATAATTTAAATACCAAAAATTTACCTGTCTTAAGTGTACAATTTGGTGTGTTTTAGGTAAGTTTACAAAGTTATACAACCATCATCACCACAGTCCAATTTTAGCATATTTCCTTCATCCCCAAAAGATCTCTCATACCCATTTGTAGTTGCTTCCATTTTTCAGCTCCAGGCTACCACTAATCTACTTTCTGTCTCTATAGATTTAACTTTTCTGGAAATTTCATATAAGAGGTATCATACAATACGTGGTCTTTTGTGTCTGTCTTCTCTTACTTAGCATAATGTTTTTTAAAAAATTTTTTTCCATTTTTTATTTAAGTGGATTTAGGGGATACAAGTGGATTATTTTCACATGGATGAATTGCATAGTGGAGAAGTCTAGGCTTTTAAATTACCCATCCCCTGAATAGTGTATATTGTACCCAATAGGTAATTTTCCATCCTGCACCCCTCTTCCACCTCCCCCTCTGTGTCTCCAGTGTCCATTAAGGCACTCTGTATGACCCTGTATACCCATTGCTTAGCTCCCACCTATAAACGAGAACATGAAGTGTTTGGTTTTTCGTTCCTGGGTCGTTTCACTTAGAATAATAGCTTCCAGTGCCGTCCAAGTTGCTGCGAAAAGACATTCTTTCGTTCTTTTTCATGGCTGAGTAGCCCTCCATGGTATAGACCACATTTTCTTTATCTACTCCTCAGCTGATGGGCACTTAGGTTGATTTCATATCTTTGCAGTTGTGAACTGTGCTGTGATAAACATACAAGTGCAGGTGTCTTTTCAGGTTCATCTATGTTATGGTATATATAGTGCTGCATTTTATTGCCAAATATAGATATACCACCTTTTATTTCCCTGTTCACCAATTGATGGACATTTGCATTGTTTCCACTTTTGGGCTATTGTAAATAATGTTGCTATGAGCATTCATGTACAATTTCTTGAATGAACATATTTTCATTTTATTTCTTTTGTGTATATGCATAGGAGTGGAAGTGCTGAGTGATGTGGTCACTGTATTCTTAACGTTTTGAGAAATTGTCATACTGTTTTCCAAAGTGCCTGTACCACTTTACATTTGTACCAATAATGACTGAGGATTCTAATTTCTCCACATCCTCACCAACATTTGTCATTATGTCTTTTTGATTATAGCCGTCCTAGTGAATATTGTGTAGTATCGCATTGTGGTTTAGTTTTGCACTTCCCTGATGACTAAATGATGTGGAGCATCTTTTTATGTCCTTATTGGCCATTTGTATATCTTCTTTGAAGAAATTTCTGTTCAGATCCTTTGCTCATTTTTAACTGGGTTATTTGTCTTTTTTATGAGTTTTAAGAGTTCTTCATATGTTAAGGATAAATGTTCTTTATCAGATAAACAATTTGCAAATATTTTCTCCCAGTCTGTGATTTGTCTTCATTTTCTTAATGGTGACCTTTGACGCACAACATATTATAAAAATTTTGATGAAGCCCAATTGACGTATTTTTTATTTTGTTCCTTGCATTTTTGTGTCTTATCTAGGAAATCTTTCCTAACCTAATATTACAAAGATTTATTCCAAAGTTTTCTTCTAAGAGTTTTATAGTTTTAGCTCTTACATGTAGGTCTGTGGTCCATTTTGTAGCGTATCAGGTCTAAATTAATCTTTTTGCACTGTTCCAGCATCATCTGTTGAAAAGACTATTCTTTCCCCATTGAAATGTGTTTGTACCTTAGTAAAAAAAACTATTAATAATAAATGTATGGGTTTATTTTTATTCCATTGATCTATATGTCTATCTTTATGTCAGTACCACACTATCTCAGTTATTGTAGCTTTATAGTACCTTTTGAACTTTTCAAGTATAAGTCCTCTGGCTTTGTTCTTTTTCAAGATTGTTCTGGCTGTTTTAGATCATTTACCTTTCCATACAAATTTTAGGATTAGCTTATCAATTTCTACCCCAAAAGCCTTCTGGGATTTTAATAGGGATTATATTGAATTTTTGGATCAATTTGAGGATAATTGTGGTCTTAAGAATATCAATTCTTCAATCCATGGACATAGAATGCCTCTCCATTTATTTAGATCTTTTTCAATGATATGTATTTCCTAACTGAGGAAATAAATGAAATAATTCTTTCTGTAAAACAGCAAGTTTCCCAATTTGGTTCTAGCAAAGGCTGTATGTATAAGAAAGGACAAAGTTGGATAGTAGGCTAATCCAAATTATATTATCTAGAGTTTTTTGAAAACTTAACCAAATTGAATGATTGTTTTATTATATTCATTCATTCATTCATTCATCCATCCATTCATTGAATAAAACTCTATTAAATAGTTAACCATGCATTAGGAAATATATATTAAAAAGGGGGGAGGTGATTTTTCTATACCCGATGAGTTTATAGTTTAGTTAGAGAGGCATAGATTCAAACAAATTGGAAAATTACTACAATGAAGGTATGGGCTGAGTAGGAGCATAGGAGAAGGCATTTCCATGTTTACTTGGGAGAAAAAGGAAAGGTTTTACAGAAGAAATAGCATTTGAGCTGAGACTTAAAGGATGAATAGAAATTTGCCATCTGAGTTCATCTATTCTGTACATGCATATGTTAGTCAAAATATTATGAGAAGCAGATGCCAAGAGGGAATTAAACATGCAAAGATTTTATTAGGGGAAATATCAGTGTGAGAAAAAATGAAAGGGGATCCAGAAAGGACTGTGAGAGTCATCAGACCACAAAGCCAAACTGACTCCAAGCAAAAAAGAGAGGACTGGAAAGCTGGATAGAATTGTTCTAGACCTCTTGGCAGCCTAAAGGTTTGACAGTGAGTCCTCAAGCCATAGTCAGCCAACAAAGTGTTTTTTGTGTCCCAGGAATGGACCTGTCTTTATGTCCCCACCATGCTCAGTCATCGGCTGGGAGAAGCCCATGGGACACATGGCCTGAACAACAGTGTGGTGGTGGATTTCCGTGCACAGCAGCTAGAGCCCTTTGTCAGTTGCATGCCTTCTAATTGGAGGTCTGTGAGGTGGATTCTCATGGTCGCCATAACATGTGACCAGGCAATACTCTTCTCTCTTCCCAGAAGAACATCAGAAGGATCTGATCATTCTGGCCCAGAGCCAGTTTTCCTTGACGTTCAGTCTTATAGTATCTGTAATACTATGCTATGTAGATTCTCCTACATTCAGGCTGTCAGTATGTTTATGTGCTTGGCTGAGTTATGGTTGTTCCTAGAAGTAGCAAAGTGAATATGACTGGACCTCAACAACATTGATTATTTAATTTCTAGAAGTAAGTCCTGCTATGAACCATCCAGATACATTTTGTATGAGATTCTCTCTCTATATCCATGTTCCTCTTGCTTCCTACTAAGTAGGAAGTCCACAAGAGCTGGTGGGAGGGCTTAATTTCAGAAGATGTGGACTTTGTACCTATTGAGATGAATGTCATGGAAAGGGTTAGTTTAAGGAAGTAGATGAGAAGCATGACCTTGGAAACCACATGTAGGTAGAGTAGGGAGGCTACTGAAAAATGTACTCCCTTTGGTGGTACTTCAGTGGCATCCACCTTTTTTATGTGAGAAATTGCATTTGATCAGCAAACTTCGGGAGAGCATACTTTCTCAGCTATGTTTTCATCCCTTTATATCTCTAAAAATTAACCTTCTGTTGGGTATGACTTACCAATGATGTCCATGCTATCATGGGACTTCAACATTCTTTCTATTATGATGTCTTTTCAGCCTCCAGCAGAAGTGAAAGATGAGTTGTGAAGTGGAAAGTTCTTCTTAAATCATAACAGTGAAAAAAAAGAAATCAGTATTATTATATAACTAAGAAAAAAGCAGGAATACTGTCTGGGGCAAGAATTTAATCTAAATAGTGTATCTGGTCCCTTTGTCAAATTCTTTTCTGAACCTAGGAGGAAGTTGTAACTGTCCTCAGATTGCCCTGTACCCTCAAAAAAGTCATTAACATTTCAAAAATATTATCAATTTTTTTGAAAACCATGGGGAAACCTCACCATTTTAAAGTAAAATTATGTTTTACTTTGTATGATTTCAACTGTTCTGATTCCATTTTAGTTAAGAGTAGCTTAATTTTCATGGCTTTAACCCATCCCAATAGACTTGCATGAAACTCTGTTAAGTAGATTGTATTAAGTAAAATTTTTCCAACTTGAAATGGAGAAAAAGTTTGAATTTGTTATGGTTTTACCATAATCACGGATGTAATACATATAGTAATATGTTCTGTTCTTTCTTGCTTTGTTTCTGCTTGCTTCATTTTGGCCTTGGCATTGCCTATTACAAGCAGCAAAACCCTACAGAATTCAGCTGAGGGTTTAGATAGCTAATTATGATGGAATCACAGTCATGTGCTTCATAACAATGTTTTGAACAAGGATGGACGTCATGTATGGTGGTCCCATAGATTATAATACTGTATCTTTACAGTACCTTTTCTATGTTTAGATACACAAATACTTACCATCGTGCTACAATTGCCTATATAGTACTCAGTACAGTCACATATTGTACAGGTTTGTAGCCTAGGACCAATAGGTCATACCATATAGCCTACGTGTGTAGTAGGCTACACCATCTAGGTTTGTGTAAGTACACTCTATGGTGTTTGCACAATGATGAAATCACGTAATGATGCATTTCTCTGAACTTATTCCCGTCGTTAAGCAGCTCATGACCGTGTTGGATGGTGTTTATCACAAGCTTTATTCTAGGCAGGTCACTGTTGCCATAGCAAAGGCTATTTTCTTTGTTGATTGAATATAAGTTGTCATTAGAAATTATTTGGCTATAGATTCTTATTCAAAGCTCATTAATCAATAGTACTGATATATTGTTGAGATGACCCAGGGCCTGGAAGTGTTGGCGTGTGCCCGCTTGTTGCTTCAAGTATTGACTTGTAATAAGAATGTGCTCATGATGCATAGCATTAAATACAGATTAGTAGAATGTGAGAACTGGGAGAAACCTTAAGAGATCATCTGATCCAACCTCCTGCATTTTACCAGGGAAGAAACTTTGTGTGCCCCAAGTTGCATAGTAAGTAAATAGGGGCAGAACTCTTTTGGGCCTGAATTAATATCTCCAGACTCCTAATCCAGTGCTCATTCTATTTCCTGTTCGATTTCTTAAGTGGCTTGGTCTAATGTGAGCTTATCACATATTGAGTAGCTTACATAGAAATTGAAGTAAACATTGAGCTAAACAACTGTTTAACTTCATAATGAAAACTAAGAGAAAGTTGGCTATGAATAGGGTGGGATAAAATTTTTTAAATGCTTTGTGGAAAATTGAGGTCTATTTTCATGGGGATGATTTCAGGTTATTGATTATTGATTCAAGACACCTGATTTGGAACTGATTCTCTGGGTCTGCATTGTTCTGCATATGTGGCTTTTAAGCACTTGAAGTGTGCTTAGTTCAAATCGGGCTAGAGGTGTTGTAAATGTAAGTGTAAATCTACACACTAGATTTTAAAAAGTTAGTACAAAAAATGGATGTAAAATATCTCACTATTATTTTAAATATTATACATATTGAAATTATATTATTTGGATATACTGGGTTAATTAAATATATTATTAGAATTAATTTCACTAATTTCTTTTTTACCTTTTTAGTGTGGCTGCTAGAAAATATAAAATTACATATGTGGCTTACATTATATTTTTATTGGACAGGATCTATCTAGATTGTTGCTACGAAAAGTATGATCCATGGACCAGCAGCATTGGCATCTCCTGAGAGCTTGACATTAATGTAGTTTTATGTCTAGTTTTATGTCACACCTACTGAATTTGAATCTGCGTTTTAACAAGATTAGCAGGGTTCTTCATATGCACATTAAAGTTTGATAAATACTGACCTAGCATGTGTACTCCTTGTTCAGATACTTCCAAGTTTTTTATGTAGAACTTGTTGGACCCCCTTCTGACCTGACATGTGACAATTAGGGCCAAGTCAACCCAAGACATTCTGACTCTAAGCTTTGGTAGATTTTTAAGCTGCCTTTATGTGCCATGGTCTTCTAATCTCAGAAAGCCCTACCCTCCTTTCATACCAACGTGATTCTTATTAATAAAACAGACAGCAATGATGAAGGTGGGAACTCCATTAGGACAAAAATGAAAAATACAAATGCTGTTGATACCCAAATCTGCCTCCTGCTTAGGTATCTCTCCTGGTTCTACATCAGGACAGCCAACTGTTTTATATTTACCTCTGGTGTTCTAATGGAATCTCAATACAAGGTGTCCAAAACAAAATTTACTACCTTAGTTTTAAAATATGATTTTTTTTTTACATTTCTTGTCCTGATGGATATCAGAACCATCTACCTATACACCCAAGTGAGATCTGGAAGTTATAATTAATAGTCCTTCTCTCACTACCCTCTGTAAACTTGAAATCCAATTGGCCACCTTGTGTGGTCAATTTTGCCTCCCATCTCTCTCTTGAATATGTTCGTTCTTTCTATTTCTACTGCCCTAATTCTGAGTTTTCCTTAAATCTTGCCTGAATTATTACACTAGCTTCCTTCCTAATCTGCATTTCTAAACCTTCTTCCACATTGCAACCAGAAATACCTTTCTAAAATACAGATATAATCTTGCCTGAAATCTTTTGGTGACTTCCCAGTAGCTCAATCTCCTTACAACATGGGCCTAATAATAGCACATATGTCAAAGGCTTGGTGTGATAATTAAATAAGTTAATGTATATAAAGTGTTTAGAACAGTGCCTGGTACAGAGTAAGTGCTATGTAGGTTTTAGCTCATATTATGATTATTATTCAAGCCCCTTTATAACATATGATCTCAACCTACCTTTCTAGTGAAACCAGTGTCCTATCCATTTCTTATAACACACAAAGCATTTTATGGTTTGTGCATGTTCCCTCCTACTGTTTGTGCCATCTAGAATACTTTTACTTTATTTTTGTGCCAGGAAAAGATATTGCTTCACTTTTTTTTTTTTTTTTTTTTTTTTTTGCGTAAGTTGGTTCCTGTCCTTCAAGGCTCCTTTGTGATGGCAAAAATTTACCTATATCCCATGCTTGTTTATTGAAATACATTCCTAAACTATGATTATCTTATGCTGGAAGCTTATATTTTCCAGTTGATAAGTGCATGATGTTGTCCAAATGGAATGTATGGCAACATTTCAGATTTCATTCCCATGAACATTCAAACCAAAGTAACCAAAGCTCTTCCAGACGGTGAACTAAACGGCTAATTTTTGTAAACAGAACAGCAGGTGGTCTCCTAATTTATCCAAACTTAAAGGAAAAAGAGTTGTTTGTGACCTTCAAACACTGACTGCTGGGAAAAAATGGTTTTGGTCAGCTTGTTTATACATAAAGTTTCAAAGCACTATTGCTTATTGTCTTTCTCCTGTTTCATTTGGAGTAATTAATTCCAATTAGAATTATAGACACAACTTGCTTTACAAAATATACCTACTTTAGAATAGATACAATTTGATGAAATTACTTTAAATAAAGTATTATTATAATGGCATTAAGCAAAGTTGGAATTTAGAGACATTTGAGGGCCAGGTGTGGTGGTTCACGCCTGTAATCCTAGCACTCTGGGAGGCCAAGGTGGGAGGATCACTTGAGCTCAGGAGTTGGAGACCAGCCTGAGCAAGAGTGAGACCCCATCTCTACTAAAAATAGAAAAATTAGCCAGGCATGGGCCTGTAGTCCCAGCTACTTGGGAGGCTGAGGCAGGAAGGAATACTTAAGCCCAGGAGTTTGAGGTTGCATTGAGTTACAATGATGCCACTGTACTCTACCCAGGGCGACAGAGCAAGACTGTGTCTCAAAGAATAAATAAAATAATTAAATAAATTTGATAGTGAATTCTACTAGGATATCACCTCCTCCTAACTTAATGTTTCCTTAAATGTACATTCTGGAAAACTGCATCAGCAACCCTTGCAGGTGCCTATTAAACTCACAGATTCCTCAGTAGTACCCTAGACCTATGAAACAGACTCTCTGGGAACAGGTCCAAAAATCTTCATTTTTAACAAGTACCCTCCCCCAAGTAATGCAGATGCACATAAATATTTGAGAACCACTGGGCTAAGACTTTAATTTGGTTCATCTTCATTTGCTGCTGGTCCCCAACAGGGACCTCCTGCTTTAATTCATTTGGATTGCTATGGTGATTCTCTTGTTAAGGAGGGGGGAACCTAAACTCCGTAAAATAACTTAAAGACATTTATTCTGAGCCAAATATGTGTGTCTGTAGGCCTGGGGAACCACACCCAAGAAGCCTTGAGGGAGTGGTCCCAAGGCAGTTGCGTTGCAGTTTGGTTTTATACATTTTAGGGATACAGGAATTGCAGGTAAAATCATAGATCAATACATGGAAGGTATACATTGGTTTGGCCTGAAAAGGCTGAACACCTTAAGGGGAGGGGAAGCGTACAGGTTATAGGTGGGTTCAGAGATTCTTTGATTTGTAATTAGTTAAAGAAATAAGGCTTTGTCTAAAGGCTTGGAATATTTTAAGTTAAGGAAGTCTGTTAATAAGAGACAAGCCATAATATATAGACTCTGTATAGACTCAAGTGCTCTATTAAGCAAATTGATGGCCTGCAGGTGTGATTTAACCTTTGCCTTGCATGGCTTTAGGTACTGTTAATAATTTAGTACCTTATTGTCACAGAGAGTCTGTTTTGTCAGTCTTATTATCTCTATTTTAACAAATATTAATGCTGGTCAATTGTTGTATCTAAACTCCAAAAGTGAAGGAATATAACAAGTTATATCCAACCTCCCTTCCCTTCATGGCCAGGAACTCAGTTTTAAGGTTTTTCTGGGTTCCCTTGGCCAAAAAGTGGTTCATTCAGTTGACAGGGGAGCTTAGGATTTTACTTTTAATGTATACTTTGAACATACATTGCTACTTTCTGCCTACCTGTCGCTGCTTATGCTGGTTCTTCTGCCTTTGATCCACCCTCTATCTTGCCATTGTCTCCTTTTTTTCTTTTCATATTTTATTATTTCATTTGCTTTTCAAATGTTCTCCACTCAAAAATGCTTTTCTGGATTCTGCTATTGGGAGCAATCTCTCTCTAGTTTGCTCAACCCTTATTTTGTTCCACTCATGAAATCTTGTACATATTGACTTGGGCTCCTAGTATTTGAATTAGCATCTTAGTCTTCTGTCTTCTAGGATGAACTTCAGTGTTTCATTCACCACTCAAATCCTGCACGTACTTGTATGCACACGCACTCATACTTCATGTGGCAAAAAACATGCAACAATGCTTGAAGTTTATTGGAAGAAGAAATGAATATATATTTTATATAGACCTTTTCTTAAAGTGAAGTATTGGCATAATCCAGCAGGATAACTGGACATGCTAAGATGAATCCTTGAGACAAAGGGAAGATTTGGAGCAGCATGGTTTAATAAAGCCTAAAGGTACAATCTTCTAGATCTGTGTCTTCCCAGCCTGCCCTTCCACTCAGACCCTCATTCCTCTGCCTCCTATATTCCAAGGACTTCTATGTTGCCGCCCTCAGTTTGGTGACCTTACATTGATGTCTTTGCCGTGAATTTGGCCCTTGATGTCCTTGTTTCTAGTCCTGGCCTCTAACTCTTACCCAGATTAGGTATACCATAGCTGTTCAGTGGGCAGGGCCAGGTTCCTTCCCTTAACGGTTATATTAATATGTTTGTATATAGGAAGGTACATTCTGACAACTGTTGATTAAGCTAACTCAGAGCTAACTGGTGCCACAATATGGCATAGAACTGTGTCACATAAGGAGCTCCTCTCAGTAGGTCTCTCTGAAGCAAAGGAAAACGTGAGCGCTCACTTCTGATAACTTTGTTTTTTTCCTGGCACAACATTGCTTTGGCTCCTAGATATTGGCTTACTTATTTCAAACTTAGAAAAAGAGCCACAGTATTGAACCAGGACATAGTTCAGGCCCAGGACAGAGATTTTAAATGAATATCTGAGGTATCCAAGCATGTGAGGGCACCAGATACATACATATAAAACTCATTTTTACAGGATACAAAAACTTAGATTAAAATCTTTCCAGTTGACTACCTCAAATAGTCAGATCCATTTTTAATAAAAGTTGTACTGATTTAGTACAACCACCTTTGAATCAGGACCAGAAGGGATAGATTGTAGTGAAAGGGCTGAAAATAGAGGATTCCCTGGAAAGCACAAACTAAGCTTTACTGTTGTCTTGTTTTAGCAAACCTGTTACACAGTGAATTCTTGTCTCACTAGGAGACATCTTTTTGCTCTAACACAGAGGAATGTTTGTCAATAAAAATGCATACCCAAATGAGTACAGTTATTGGTTAAGATGAAATGTTTCTCGTTTAGAACTTCCATGGCTGTTATGAAGAAAATTTCTGTAGCCCTTCACGAACCTTGAGACTGATGGAAAGCGACTGTGTTATAGTACCATTTTAGTACAGTGATAGCCAACATTTCCTTTGAAATACAGTGATTGAGAGCCATCAGCTCAAAGAAATGATGTCTCAAGCAGAGGTTTGTTGTGCCTTACAGAATAGATGAGATAAAGCTGTAAAATGATAGCATCACTCACTCACACGCTGCAGAGTCTTAATTGAGATGCCCAGTAGCTGATGGTAGCTAAGATGGTGTGTCCTTCTGAAAATGACTCTGATGTGGCCTGATTTTCTTGCCTTCTATGCTATGGATCCTTTAAGGTATCACTCATTCATTCAATAAATCTTTATTATGTACCTACTATGTGCCAAACATTTTGATAGTCTTTCAAGGCATTGCTATTCCTTGAAACTTTTTTTCTGCTTTGGGTCCTGAGGTACTACCTTCTCCTGGTTCTGCTTCTTATTCATAGATACATTCTTCTCTTTCTCTTATATACCTTTAAAATTTAGGTGTTTCCCAGGGCTTTGTCCTTGGTTCTTCTCTTGTTCTATATTCTCCCTGGGTAACATCCCATATTCAGCATGATCTCTATGTTTATGTCTCCTAATCTCTATCTCTAGCTTGTCTCGTAATTCTAGATATGCACTTCCAGCTGGCTTACTGGCATAGCCATCGTGGGTACTGTGCTGATACTTCTTCGTGATCCAAACTACACATATTATCTTCTGCCTAATCCCCAACTCCACCTCCAAACCTGCTCCTCCTTCCTTATATCATTTATTGGTAAATGTCACCACCATTTTCCATGTCCTCCAGGTTAAAAACCTAGGCATCTCTCATGTCATTTCTTCCTTCCCATCACATATCGAATCAGCTCTCACAGCCTGCTAATTCTGTCTTTCCTGTGTGCTCTCTCTTTTCCTTTCCCATCCCTAACATCTTAGTTCAGACCAGTAATTACAAACTGGCAGCCTACAGGCCTGCTGTGTTTGTTTCAACAGCACAATTGCTTATTTGTTTATTTTTTAATGTAACAGCCTTTAAAATGGACATATACTGTCTATGTTCACTGTATTTCTGCTCTGTCCCCCGTGGTGTTGAGCTGGTACCTTGCATCTAATAGGTAGTCAAGCAATATTTTGAATTGAATGTCTTGTCCTCAAAAGCTTATAACCTGGCTGGAAAACATAACAATGTATGTGTGTGAAATTATTTAGTAACAACCTAAAGTAGATAGATTATGAGACGAATAACACAGAAAAGTGGAGCAGCAATTAGTTTTTCATGTGATGAGAGAAAGGAGAGGTCACTTTTAGAGTCACCAGAGAAGAATTCACAGAGGAAAAGGGATTTGATCAGAGCTTTGAGGAATGGACAGAGTATATAAAATATGAAATAAAGTTGCTTTATTTTGATGTTTGTATCCTACATAATGAGTTTGTTGCAAATACTATGAGTATAGAGGCATTAATGAGGGAGAATGGGTACTTACTTTGCTCAAACTCCAGACCCTGGGACAAATGAAGAGGAGGTCCCTTGATTATTGAAAGAAGTAAATATAAAACTGATAAATGGACATGTTACTCTAAATGGTTAGAAGTACATATCTGGAAGTATTAATAGCTTCAAATAAATTTAGAACTTTAAATAAACTCATTTGATAAATTTATGAATGATAAAACATGGACTTTAAGAGCAACCAGAATGTTTTGGGAAAAGATGGTGGGATTTTGATCATGCCTTCCCATCACGTTCTTCTTTATTCTCTATTAAAAAACAAAATATTGGGCAGGGCTATGCACGCTGTAGGCAGGCCCAGAAGCCCTGTTTTGATGTTTCTGTTACCTACGCTCTCTACTAGTTTAGAACAAGATATAGTGGGACTTTGCCTCAGTTCATATTGCTGCAGGATCATAGCTAGAGGTAGTCATATACTCTTTGTTGGTGAAGGTCAGCCTGTAAACAATTTATAGAGAAAGACCAGGCCTTACTGCTTTATCAGGCACAGCACCTCGAATAGTGCAACAAACGTAGAAGCTGTCCCTACACTCCTTTTGATGGATTTCCTGTAGCTTCAGTGTTTGTTTCTTGGAACCCAAACCTTTGTGTAGGCTGACAGATTATACCTGCTTTCTGCCAGTCACTCTTTTACCATGCCCTCCTCTCCAGAGCCTGTGGTGCTCTGTTATTTTTGAAAGTGCTTGCAATTCCATCATCATAGTATTGCAGACAGGCTGGTTCTACGGTGAAGCCAAGGGGAGTCAAATTGCAACTGCCCTACTCCAGATGGGCCCGGCAGTACCGCGTTTGAAGAGTCAGGCTTCTGAAGAATGACCTTTTCCATCATTGTTGTTATTTTTTTTCCCCCCTCAGCATCTTTCGCTGCTCTCATTTCCCTCTGCAACTGGTCATCTGAAGCAGTTTAACTACATGTTCATTTAAAACACCACAGCATACTGTTTGACACGTGGCCCCCAAGTGGGAGGTTGTGCTAGTATCTAGTCCACTGCTGCCAGGGCAGATTCCACTTGTTTGACCGAGAAGGCTAGTATTGTTTTTGGTGGTTTCTCTTGGATGCTGTACTCTGTCATGTTGGTTCCTTTTCGGAAGGTGTAGGAGTTACCTCAAACAAATAGAGAAGCATTTATTGGTAAAGCCTCCGAATTAATAGCTAGTCTCAGCTTTTAGCTGTTGGAACTCTCTCAGCAGATATATTTTCAGAATCTCATAATTAATAGTGTTTGGAGAATTTGGAAAGGAGCTAAAGATAGGGAGATGGTGGGGAAGTTAAGGAGATATGTGGTAGGTATGGGGATGACAATGAGGGGAGACACATTTTAAACTAAAACATCAAAATGGAAGATCATTTTTAAAAAATCAAAATCTCTGATTTGTTAAATCATAATCCAATGTTATCCTTAAGAGTTCCTTATGCTTCCACCAGGCTAAGCACAGAGCAGATATGTCAGTCATCTAAGAAACCACCTGTCTGCTCAAATGCTCAAAGGAAACCTGGTGATGGAGGCTTCTAATTAGAATTAAGAGAAACCAAGGCAGATAACAATCAGATACAAAAATGGTGAACAATACACATAGACAAAAACCAGTTGCTTAATTATTTCGTATTTTATACCAAAGTGTGCAACACATCCTTGGTGGCATACTAAGGCTGGGGCCATGGAAGCAGTCCACTCTGGGTGTAGGCAATAAAGGAGTACATTGTCTGTAGAGATATAAAAACAATAATAAATCTAACTAAAAGTTGGTTTCGATTTTATCATCACTCCCTGACCCCACCGCCACCTCCCCACAGAGAAAGAGAGAAGGCAAGCGTGCGCACCAAAGGCCATTATCCCTTACTTAGTCTGCTGCTCCTCACTTAGTCTTCCTTGTTAGTTTCTACTCTTCTCTCCAACCTGTAGGCTTTGGAGTGCTCCAGGCTTAATCCTTGGATTTGCCTTTCTTTTCTGTCTATATTTACTCCTTTAAGTAATTTCTATATGCTGATGACTGTCACATTAATCTTTTTGTTATCTGTCCAGTGACCAACTCCACATTTACACAGGGAAGTCTAATAAACATCTCAAATGTAACATTTCCAAAATTGAATTTCTGGTATGTCCATAAAAGCTGCGGTCTTCCCCATCTCAGTTGATGGGAACTTCATCCTTCCAGTTGGTCAGACAACAAATCCTGTAGTTATCCTTGGCTCATTGTCCTTCTCTCACACAGCACAAGCAAGCCATCAGGAAATCATCTTGGCTCTAAGTTGAAAATATTTCCAGGATCTGAGGACTCCTCACCATTCTCACTGCTACCATCCTGGTCTGAGCACCATCCTCTCTTGCCTGATTTACTGCAAAAGCCTCCTCACTGGTCTCCCGCTGTGCTGAGAATAAAAGCCGAGGTTCCTATAGTGGCCCATGTGACCATATATGTCTGGCTTTTTTTTTTTTTTTTTTTTTTTAAGTGGAGACGGGGTCTTGCTCTTGCTCAGGCTGGTCTTGACCTCCTGGCTTTGAGCAATCCTCCTGCCTCGGCCCCCCAGAGTGCTAGGATTACAGGCGTGAGTCACTTTGCCTGGCCACCTACATCTGGCATCTTGATACCTCTGTGACTTCATCTCCTGTTCCCCTCTCCTTCACTCCCTTCACTTCAGCTGCACGGGCCACCTTACGTTTGTTGAGCACATAGAACACACCTCTGCATTAGGCTGGGGTGTTTTTTCTGCCTGCGATGCTCTTGTACCCTCATAGCTGCATGTCTCGCCCCCATCTCCTTCATGTCTTTAATCCAGTATCATCTTCTCAATAAGGACCAGTCTGCCCCGCATGTTTAATAAGCAACTTTCCCCACCCCGTTCCCACCTCAATGCACTCTCCATCCACCTCACCCTGATCTAGGTTTTCCTTTTATTTGTATCATTTATTGTTTTCTACTATTGTATGAAATTTACTTATTAATTTTGCTTATTGCTTACTGTCTGTCTTCCTTCACTACAGTGTCAACATGGATTTTTGTCTCTTTTGTTCACTCACATATTCCCAGCGCCTAAATAGTTCCTGCCTGGCATATGGTATGTATTCAATAAATGATTGTTGAATGAATAAATGACTTTTATTTAACTACATCTTTCTCATTGATTATGAAAATAACTGACTGAAATTAGAGAATACCAAGCATGGAACAAGGCCTGCACATCATAGCCAGGCATTTCAATACAGACTTTCTTGTGCTCTGAAGAATTTGTGGATGTTTGTGTATTGGTCTCATTTAGATTATAACCTCATTCTTGACAGAAATTCTAAGTGCTTGTTCATACACACTTGTAATCCCTTACTTTCTGCCAGCCTAAGTGAAGAATATATTGTAAGAAGAATTCCCCTGGTTAAGAAATGTCAGGTACTTTAAATTCCCTCTTACATACTTGAACATTCACTTTTTGTTGTTTGTATTGTTCTTTTCTGAGAATTGTTTAGAGAGTAATTACACAGGACTTTAAAAAATCAGCGTGATTGTTTACCTACCCTTTCCTGCATCTAGATATTTCCAATGAGAAGAAAGGAAGGCAAAAGAGAGAAGTCAGCTGGAAAGTTACCTGAATTAACTCTTCATTAACTGGCATTTTAAACTAACCTTTAATCTCCAACTGGCCTGTAAACAAGATATTACTTTGCTACTTTGGTTTATGTATAGAGCAAAAACCTTTATTATATAGCCATATGGGATCTCCTGCTAGTTGCATGACAAATGTTAAGAATTGTTATCTACATCTTATAGGCAGAGAACATAATTCAGTAATTTCATAGAAAGGCTTACACTGAAATAGTTCATTACACATGTTTTTAATGATCTGATTTTTTTTTCCCACTGTTACCCATGGTTTTCTCTCCAAATTTTCTTTACAACTTTCCACAAGAAAATCCTGCTGATGCTTGTGGCCACATCTAGTACAATTGTCCCCAAAGGCTTTTGCTGAGATGAGGGAGATACCACTGGGCAGCTTCCTAGGGCAGAGTAGAATGGGATGTGGAAAATATAGCCTCAGAGCAAACTCAGTCCATTCTGGTTTAACCATTAATGAACCAGACAAACCAGCTATATTTATAAATATAAAACTGAGCCAGTAGTCAAAACAGATAGGATGTAACTTTCTGGGACAAAATGTTGAAAAATATCAATTCTGTAGTAAGATTAAACTTATTTCTTATTTACTTAGTCTCAATTAAGACACAGCAGAACATTTAATAGTTGATTTAAAGAGAAATAAAAGGAAGCATGTTGCAATTAAATTTAACTTTTAAGTCAGAAGGCCCTGGCAATTTGGTCTGACACTATATTATTCTGGGGGATAAATTTTGAAAAATCCTACTCTAGGATAAGGAAGACCTCATTTCTGTCTTTCCAAGGTCTCATATATCATGTTTTATCTTAAAAGAATAACAGGAAAGTATAGCAATTGGCTGCATTCTGAAACATAGGCAATAGATCTGACATAGTTACTCTTGAAAAAAATGAGGAATCCTCGAAAACAGAAAACATTCTACGCAAGGTTTGTCGGGTAGGTACGTTGAAGAGGCATAGTCCTTGGAAGGCCCATTTATCCTCAGAAAGTCATTAGATATAGGTAGTGAATTTCTGACTCTCCATCAAGCAAGGCAAGGCTAGCCTTATATGTAGGTAATATGTTCTTTGCAGTATGTTTTTTTTTTTCTTTTTATGTCTTTTAGGTGGAAAACATTTAATTAGAAAAACTGTATAGCAAACATTTGTAAAATATAGAATGAGTTTAAAAAGATTTATCTCAATGCCACTGTTCTTATAAAACTTCTATTAACATTTTGATATATTTCATTTCAGTCTTTTTTCCTATCCATAAAGTTTACATAGTTGTAATAGTAGTGTCCTTACAATTTTGTATGCTGCTTTTTAAAACTTAATATCATATCATATAAGCATTTCCCAAACTGTTACTGAATTCTCATAATCATGATTTTAATGACTGTATAATGATTCATTGAGTAAATGTACCATGATGGACATTTAAATTCTTTCCAACTGGGGCCATAGTATATAACTATTTGGTAGGTATGTACCTACATAGTTATTTCTTCACAAGTATATATTTTTCTTTAATGTAGATACCCACAAATTAAACCATTGGGTCAAAGGATATAACTCTTTAATAAAATGATATTACAATTTGATTTTGTTTTTACAAAAAGTGTGTGTGTGTGTGTGTGTGTGTCTGGATAGATACATAAGTACTTAAAATTTGACAATGACTATTTATGCTGAGTTTGCCAAATAAATAATTACTTTTCTTTCTTTTTTTACTTTTCATTATTGTCCAAATTTTCTACAATGAATATGTATTCCTTTTTAAATTAAGAAATGATAATAGGACAAAAACAGAGTAAAGCATAGTGACATAAAGCACAGGCTGTAGAGGCAGACTGCCTAGGTTTGAATTTCTGCTTAGCTAGTTACTAGCTCTGTGATCTTAGGCAAGTAACTTAACCTCTCTATGCCTCAGCTTTCTTGTCTGTAAATTGGGGTAATAACTGTGCATACCTCATAGTGCTGTTGACCTCATATCTGTGTTGTAAGGATCATCAATCCACATAAAGTGCTGTGAATAGTGTCTGGCATATAATAAACACCCCATAAATGTCAGCTATCATTATTATTTGGGACGGGATAGCAATTCAAACTTTCCAATCCTCATTCAGATCACCCCCTCTGAAACTCTAATGTTGACATTTCGATCTACTACTATCCATTTGTAGGACAAGAATACTTGACTTTACTAAAGACTTGAAGTGATTAGGAGAGGGAGCATCTGAAGCCCAGATCCTTCTAACATCTCATATGTATAAACTGTCCTCTCTGCTCTCCAGAAGAGTTTCATTGAAGGAGAAACCAGGATATGCTGAGAGCCCTGGTTATATGCCATAACTAGCCCTGATTTGAACAAGGGGGAAATGTGAAGCAGACTTTCAAAGACAATCTTCACATACCTTACAATTTTATCTATGATAGGCACTGAACTTAAATATAATGCCATGAAATATGAATCTGAAAATTTGTAGAAGTGGATATGTCTTGGTACAAGTCTCTATAATCCTCAAAGGTGACTTTTTCCTCAAAGCAGAATTGATTGTCTTGTTTCATCAAACATTGCAAAACTGAATGTCTTATTTACCGTCCCATATACCAAAGATTTATAAGGTACAACTTGTCAGTAAATATAAAAATGAGAAATGAGTTTCATTTTTTAAAAACAATTTTAGGATGAATAATCTACCTACAGATCCACATTTAATTCTGGAGAATAATCTATAAATACTTGAACGTATATAAGAAGTCAGTGCCTTTTATCATAATCACCTTTGTTTAAAAATCCTTTACCAGATGCCTACTCAATTATCTATTTCATACCTTTTTATATCCCAATACGAGCAAACAAGCATACTAGAGAAGCTCACTGAAGGATCACCAGAGAGATTAGTTCATGTGGTGAATAATTATTATTTTATCTATCTGTTATTTAAGCTCAGGATTTTCATCTGTGTAACTCATAGTATGTTTCTACTATATCACATGAATGAGATCTTGTTAACATGAGACCCTCTTGCCCTTCTGAGACCCATGGCCTTCTGATGCTTTAATACTTTGAAGAAAAAAAAGTAAATATCAATTTAGTTATCTAAAGTTTTTTTTTTTTTCATTTCACAGACTCTATAGCGTAAGTAAAATGGACACAAAATCAATAGTTCTCAATTAGAATCTTCCTGCTCTGAGCATGATAATGGCATTTTAGGCCATTCACTAAACAACATATTGTTCCTCATTCCTCCAGATGTTAGCATCTTCTTCTCACACCCTGGGATATAGAACACAATGTATCCTCAGGAGGCAGTTAGAAATTTAACTGGGCTACTTTTGTAATGGCAAATTAAAAGACTTCAACTACTGGCGTATGCTAGTCATAGCATAACCACAGGAATAGACTTAAGCCATTTATCTGCATTTCCATTCCAGGGAGCAATATAAAGTCCACACCAACAGTGTAATAAGAAGTTATGTGAAGCTCAGGGCATATCTACTGTCTCCTTTGTGGCAGGCTTCAGACAGGAAGTTATTATCTGGACCATTAAGGCCAGGAGTGTACCTAATATCTGTGATATCACTGAAGCCTACTCTAAGCTTTTCTTAAACTATCCCTTACTTATATGGTGCTATAAAGTTAAAAAAAAAAAAAAGCTTTATCTTAAGCAGAAACCACTGAATATAAAGCCTGCAAGGCTCTTGAATGAGCTGTCTCTCACTTAGGCCTAATAAACTCTGATTGTATTAGGAAATGCAGTTTAATAACTCCCATAAACCAGGATTAAATGATTCTGTGTCCCAGGAAAATAAAATGAAATGAAAAGAGTTGGGTAATATTGAGAGCTTTGAACACACAATGCAGTGGATGAACTCCAGGCATTTCACTTTTGATTTCTATGAGCAGAGATTTTTCTTTTTGGTTATAAAAATAAGAAAAAAGAAAACTACTGGAGTGCTCAGATACTTACTTCCCTGCACTAGTATAAGCCACGAGGAAACAAAAGCTCTGCCTATGAATAAGCTCTAAAATCTATCAGGAAAAAAAGTACCGTCATTTTCATTGTCACTGGAGAGCCTTCTGCCAAACGGGGAAGTAGATGTCAGACTGACTGAGGCTTCATTTTGTGAGAGCAGGAAAATAGGATCTGACTTGAAAGGCCCTGAAGAAGACTGTCAGGCCTTTGTAATGCAGGGTTTGGGGGACAGGACCAACATCAGCATCACAAGCTAGCTGGGGTAGAGCTGGCTTTGACTGAATGTGGCTGTTATATTTTCAAGATGCAGCCTGGTCTCTGGGTATCATAAGCAGCTGAAGTATAAGGAGGGGTTGGGGAGGTGGGGCTACTCTAGTTTAAAAGCAGATTTTTTTTAAGGACTTCATTGTGTAATAATTTAGCATTGAAAAGAATAGTAAATGTAGCTATTTTTCTCCAGGTAGAATTGTTGACGGGGACAATTTTAAACAGCCTTCTTCACTTTTAGCAGATATAATACACAGGTTGTCCTTGGTGAGAAAGAAGGCTAGCTGCCAAGTCCAGAAGGAATGTGAATGTGGAATTGAGTTTGAAATAAACTGATTCCCAAAGGTCCCTTTCATTAAATGGCATATAGACCTACTTGTTGAGTGATGGAGAATCTTTTTGAAAAATTCATTGATTTATATAAGCGGTTCTTTTCCTCAAGCTCTCCTTCATGGCACCCTCCCCACACCACCCACACAACCCCTGAGTACCTGGAAAGGGTTTAATCTTTGTGTCCAATTCTTGCTTCTGACTCTTGAACCAAATGTAAACCCTTAGCCAATTGTGCACATACTGTAGATTGCAGTGGTCTCTGGGGTCAGGCAGACTTGGGTATGAATCCTGATTGGGTCACCTACTAGTTATGTGATCCTGGACAAGGTAATCAACTTCTTTAAGCCTCGTTTTCCACATGTGTAAAGTGGGACTAGTAATAGCATCTACCTTTGAGGAATGTTTTGCTTTGAAAATTAAGCAAGATAATGTAATAAATAGCTTTGTACAGTGCCTAGAAAACACTAAAAAATAGCAGATTCAGCTTTCATTTTTTGTTGGGGTATTGTAATTCATTCCTCCTCCTCCTCCTCCTCCTCCTCTTCTTCTTCTTCTTTATCATCATCATCATGGTCATCAGCCAACGTCACCTAAAGGAGTTTCCTGGTCAGGGTTAGTCATAGAATCATGCCTCTAAGCTGTAGTTTCTCAATAGCAGCACTCTAGATATTTTGGGCCAGATAATTCTCGGTTGGGGTGGGAAGAGGGTGTCCTATGCATTGTAGGATGTTTAGCATCATCCCTGGCTCCTAGATACTAGATACCAGTGGCAAACATATTCCACCCCTTCCCTACCAAGCTGCGCAACCAAAAATGTCTCCAGACATTGCCAAATCTCCTCTGGGGGGCAAAATTGCTTCCAGCTGAGAACTACTGTACTAAAGTATTCTTCAGTTTAATAATGTCCATGTAAACTATCTGCCATTCTATCATTCATATACCTGTTGTTTTTTATTAGCTTGACTCTGGTTTCATCCGGTAACCTTGGTCTTCATCTTAAACACTCCTTTTGATTTTCAAGGCTCCTTGGCTTTATCTTAGTTTTTGAACCTAAATCCTATTCTCTGTTTGCCTTATTACAAACCAGCAAATCTTTGATAGCCAGTTCTGACCCTTAATATGTCTCTGGACTAACAACTTACTGTTACCTGCTTTGGGCTCCCAGTGCTTATCTGCCACTCCCTAGTGCTAGACCACTGGTCTCTTACCAGAGCCTTTCCTTTAAATTTTTATATAAAAGGCAGCTGAAACGAGGACTCTGGGAGCCAGACATCTAAGGTTGGAATCCCAGCTCTTCCAATTACTGGTTTAGTGACCTTAACTTTAACCTTTCCATTTTCCCTCATTTATAAAATGAGTACATTAATAGTCACTACTTCATAGGGTTGTTGTGGGATTAGGTGGGTTAAATAAAATATATTTAGAAAACTGCCTGGCATATGGTAAACACCATGTAAGTAAGCATAAACTTTTGTTATTACTATTCTCGTAAAGACTCCCATGTGTCTTTATTAGCATAACATTGACTAATCTCCAGACCCCATCTCAGTGCTTCAACAAGACTGCCAACTTTTTCACACCATGGTACATACTGAAAATTATAAATATTTGTACAGTAAATTAGAGTAAAGGGAGGAGGCTCTGACCACTTGAGGACCAAAAAGATCAGTATCTCAGCCATGTATAACCCATTCGTGACATACAGTGGTCAACAGCACTCTGGCTTGAAAGCGTTGCACCAGGCTCATCAACATTAAAGGAGAAAAGTTCCATATGGTGACCCAGTTAGAAAATCTGATTTCCAGTTTTGACGCTTAAGATCCCAGTACCTTCTAGGTCCACAGACTTTGCAAGGTTTATAGCTGTCCTGTGGTTTTCCTTCTTGAGCATGTTAAAATAAAACAAAGGCAACTTCTGTTGAATATCATGAGGTTCCATACATGTATACGCTATTTTCTCTAATACCTCAGAATCTAGCAACTCCCAGAAGAATACAGGTGTAAGAATTTAACCCGGCAATGTTAGAGAACAGCAGCACTTCAATCAAATTTCACATGATGACCTACTCTTTCTATTTTGTAATTTTCTTTGGAAAGGGTTGGGGCAAAAATAGCTCAGGATATAAAAAGATCTATTTTCTCTGATTTTCTGTTTAAGTCCTATGGCTTTGATTTTATGGCATGATAGGACTGTTTTTCATTTGTGACCTCTCCAAGCACCAATTTTAAGCAACTCATTAGCATATGCTTCCTCTTCATAATTCATCCCATTCAAGCGATTGATTCCTTGGTCTCTTCAACACAATATGAATAATATACTATCTTCCTCCCAGAGACATTTGAAATTGTGGTTTAGATATGTTGAGCCAGAAAAAAAAAATGTTGTTTTTGAGTCAACTTCCTGAAAAATCTCCTAAATGAAAAGATGGTGCAAATGAACCTTCTAAGGTAAAGCAGGGCTTTGGCTAAATAAACCAACTCTTCCAGTCGAGGTCTGACTTACACAGCATGCTGTCAACTCTACCAGAGTCTGTGGTACTAGACACATTTATTCTAATTTTTCATTTTTATAGTCAGTGCCCTCTTTATGCCTTTTTTAGTTTATTCCTCGTGATAGCAACATGATTGGACTGTTTGTTTTTGCTCTTCCGAGACCTCCCATATAACTTCCTACAGCATAGCTTTGATAGCATCATCTTACTTGCCAAAAACCTTCAATGGCTCTCTACTACTTGATGAATAAACTCCTAGGAATCATAGAAACCCTAGAATGTCAGTGTTGGACAGAATCCCGGAGTATAATTCAGTAGTTACCAAACTCTGGTCTTTGGGCCAGTGCCAGAAGTTTGCACAAGTCCTCAGTGGAAAGAGAAAAATAAGAACAATGAAGTGAGCCTTCCATAAAACTAAATTTATCCATTAAAACAATTATTTGAAAGTATCTTGAATTTTGTTTGGAAAATCCTTTATTTTATGAAATTACAGCATTAATAGGTGGTAGTTTGCTTATTTGTTTATTGGTTTTAATGTCCATACTTGGCAAGATGATGTTTGCAACCATTTGTTGCTTCATACCCCTTCACTGTCCACTTTTTAAGTTTTGCTGATCCATGAAATCTACAAGTCTGGGAGCTACTCATTTCATAAGTGAGAAAATTGAGGAGAGAAGGATTAAATGACTTACCTAAGGCCATACTGATAGTGGCAATGCTGGATTGCAAACACTATCAGCCTCAATTCTTTACCATGATGTTCAAAGCGCTCTGTATTTAAATCCCAGAATGCCTGTGCACCTCTATCATCAGGATGCCCTAAAAGAAACCCTAACAATAATAATTTGCCATTCCATAAATGTGCCTTGCATTTGTTCACCACCTTACCTATTCTTCTAAAATCCCGCCTAGTTCAAGTGCTGCCTCTTTTACAATACTTCAATGTCAGAAGGGATCCTTCACTTTTCTGTGCTTCCATAAATTTATACTACTTATCAGCATATTATATCTTGCTAAAGCTGTCATCATCTATGTCCTATACCCCTTCTATGCGCTCCATCTCAGTAAATGACATCACCATCTATGATTTCTCAAGCTGGTGACCTTGAAGTCATTCCTTACCACTCCCTATACCAATATCAAATTAATCATTAAGCCCTGTCATCTTTACCTCCAAAATTCATCCTGCATATGTCCACTTTAATCGTTTCAGTGAACTATGGCAGAGATTACTCTGTGTCTTCTTGTTTTGCCTTGCAATCTAGCCTTTACATACCAGCTGCTTTTAGTTCTGGTACCTCTCCTTGTAAAATCCTTCAGTGGTTTTCCATAGCCTTCAGGATAAGGCCTAGAATCTTCAACATGTTATACAAGATATGAAGTACCCATGCCCACTTCTCCAGCCTCATCTCCTGTTACTTTTTTCTTTGCAAGCTTTGCTTTAGCCTACTGGACTTTCAATTCCTTGAATGCATCTTTCTCACTATTGCAAACCCTTGCTTGCCAACTTTAATGGCCTCTCACCTCTCTGGATGTTCACACATGCTATTTACACTGCTGGGAACACTCTTCCTCTAGGAAATGTGACTTGAGACCCTAAGTTTCGATTGGGTACCCATGGCAGAGTACCTTTCCCTTACCGTAGCACTCACCACATTGTATTGTAATTGCTTGTTTAATTGATTTCCTTTCTAACTATACTATATGAACCATGAGGCCATGGATCATATCTATCATGCTCACCACTGTATTCTAGCTCTTTAGTCTGGCATATAGTAGAAGTACTTAATAAATGCAATCTGTATGAATGAAAGTCTCATATTACATTTCCTCTTTTATGGGTACTTGCATACCTGTGTTATTTCCTTGGTTTTATTATAAATTCCTGTAAGCCAAAATCAGTCTTTTACGATTACTATACTTTTATAGCACCATACATATTATAGGCTGCTAGCAAATATTTGGTAAAAACATGAATAACCTATTTTTTTTCTTGGAGGACAGGGGTAAGAATCATAGTGCATATTTATAATAAACCCAGGATGCAGCATAACCAAATAGGCTATATAATCTAGGGATTTTAGGCTGATACTGATTCTTTATAACCTTCCATTTCAGGTACCCCTTCCCACCATAAAATATCTCTACTTTACCTGGTTTAAATTGGGAAATACCCTGTAGCTTCATCAAGGTAAAATATGTTTTTTGAAATAGGTATTCTGCTGCATTTTAAGGTAATAAAAATTGTAAAAATCTTAAAGTGACCTAGGGTGTCTAGGCCCTCATTTGTGTGTGTGTGTGTGTGTGTGTGTGTGTGTGTGTGTGTGTGTGTGTGTTTGTTTGCTGTTTGTTCTTTGGGGACTGAACTCAGGCTGGAGTTTGCAGGAAGCTATGGTTAGATTGACAGCTTTGGTTAGATTGACACTGAAATATTTTACTTTAACCATTCAAAAGGCAGTCCACTATTTTGTGGGTGATTTTATTTTTTGAAGAAGATATTTTTGCACTTCGTGTTTATTGATTCTCTTTTCAACATCCAGAACGTACTGACATGTCATCAGTCATAGATACTTCATATTACACATAGTGGGCTCTAATCTCAGCTTCTTTGTATGTATCCTAATACCTGAATTGTTCAACAAAATAACCTATAAGGCAGGAAGCTTCTTTTTTGTTCTGTTTTGTTTTTAATAGACTCAACCTAAATGGATAATGTTCTTTGTAAAAGGTGAGCAAAACATCAGAAATGGTGATACTCATTTTACAGGATGTGCCTCAAGCTGGGCTTCTGTTACTTACAAGGGCTCTGCCTGCTCAGACTGTTTGGATTTGTTGAGTACAGTGCAAACTGAAACAGCAACCTATCTGACTGACAGGCCATTGTACGTAACAGAGGACAGTGCCAAAAGACATGTTAGGCTCAGGAGTAGGAATTGTGACAAGCTTTAGTTCCCATCCTAAAAGAAGTCTTCTCTGACCTTCCAGTGTAAGTTATTGTTCCCCTCTCTCTCATTCATGATGCTATATCAAATTCAACAGGCCTTGTCAATGGATTGAATGGTTTGGGTGAGGGAGAGGAAGGAGGAATCAACCAAGAATATCTTTTCCACTATAACCTCAGCATTATTATCTGGCTCATGGTAGGCTCTAAGTAAATATTTGTTGAAAGAATGAATAGCTGAGAATAATATATATTTTGGCACTCTCAGCCGTATATGCAGACTATAAAATTGATGCTTATTTGTATCACTAGGTAGCCATATGTAAGTTAAGACCATAGTTTTGAGAGTCAGAAAAACCTGAATTCAAATCCTGACTTCACTATTTGAGCTATGTGACCTTGGGAGAGTTACTTAACCTCTCTGAGCCTCTTTCTCTGCCTATAAAAAGGAAATCATCTCATACCAACCTCATGAGATGGTGATGAGTATTAGGTGAGACAATACAGTTATTGCACATAGAATAGTGCCTGGCAGAAAGTGTTCCGTAGAGGGTAGTTATTGTTGTTATTGTTGTTAGAACATAATTCACTTAAGTATCTAGGAAATAGTAAATATTCAATAATTGCTATCTGTAAGTATTATAATTATCATCATCATAATAGTTTATATTATTTAAATTAAATTATTTTCAACAGAATGCCTATGGGGACAAAAATTAGACTTTTTGATATTACTAGGTACAGATTATTAGTCTTAATTGCTATTTCTTAAAATATTTGGAGTAGACATGGGATATCTTTACACTTAAATCAATAAAAGCATTGGTTGTTGCAGTTCTCATTTATGTAAATTGTTCAGAAATGAACAAATTAAAGGATTTGTTTGTACTAACCCTGGTAGTTTGCCCCCCAAAATCAGGACAGGCTAAAGTAGGATATAGATATAATGGCTATATGGGTTTTGTTTTTTTTGATGAATCATATTTCAAATTCATTCAAGGACATCTTTGTTTCTATGAATCTGAGATATCTTCTCCAGTTTCTAAAAGTGTGTGTACACAAAATGTATACACTTATATATGCACACACACAATATTAAAATGTTTGCTACTAGGACCACCATGGAGAACAGCTGAAGGAAGTGCATTTCAGACATTTAGGCAAGTGGTAATTGCTATTTGTAACTATAGATTGAGCCAATGTGAATTTGCAGGTTTTGGAAAGATACCTCTGCTGTTCTCCAGATTTATTTTCTAATTTCATCTCATGTGCTTTTTTCCTACACAATCATGTTTCATTTACTTTCTCCTAAATTTTATGTTGGTATGTTGTGACTGGATACCTAGGAAAAAAATTATCATTGTTAAAAAACTCACTCTTTTTTAAAATCATAAAATTAGTTGCTTTTTAATGTTATGATTAGCAATAAAAGTAAAAAAGTCTAGAATCTTTATCAAACACCTATTATGTGTCCCATTCTATAAGAGTCAATGGGATAAGTATGCAACTCTATCTATGCCCTCAAGGAGCCTAAAATTTAGCTGGGAGATGTGATATACATACCTGGAAATAAAGCTCATCACACAAGGAAGAATATACTACATTGACAAATGAATATTGGATCTGAAAGGGGCAAGATCTCTTATGAGCTCTCATGATCTAAAATGGTTTCCAGGGGTATCTTAGTTTGGGTTCCCTCAAAACAGATTCTTAAACGAGGAGATATATGCATAAGGTTTATTGGGGATTGCTCTTGGGAGACACACCTATAAGAAAGTAAGAAAAGCAAAAGGCAAGATTAGGCAGAAGCAAAAGCTGACCTACAATGTGGTTGCCTATATGGTCTCAGCAGATCTTAGGTCTAGAGCCGAGATGGGCCTTCAGAATTATCTTGAATTGAGGCAAGGGGGCTGGGCTTTTAAATTCCTGCATCAGGCAGTCTTTGGCCATGGACCACTCCCTTCCAGGGTATTAACCTTGGGTGTGCAGCTCCTTTTAGCCAAGGGCAACTCCCATTGTGGGTCTAGCTTTTAGGGTCAGTAGCCTAATATTCCCACCAGCTGAAGGATGGTGTATTGGCCCTAGAATGTCTGCCTTGGGCCAAGTACCAAAGCATCTACTACAAGGCATTGCAACTTGAACTGGCCTTTGAAGGCTGGTGGATAGAATTTAAGTAGATACAGAGGAGAATTGACAAGTATGCACTCCTGAGTGTGGAATGGTATGGGAAAGAACAAGTTATATTCTGAATATAGCAGATAAATCAGATTTTAATTCAACTTACATTTACTGAATTCCTACATGGTAAAGATGCTATGCTGTGCTGGGAATTTTCATAATGTGATATCTCATGTAATCATTATCATAACCCTTTGAGGTAGATATGATTTCCATTTTATAAATGAGGGAAATGTATCTCAGTATGGTTATGAATTGCCCAAAGTCACCCATGAGAAAAGTGATAGAGCTGGCACTCAAACCCAAGTTTCCTGGCTCCAAAGATTCTGATCTTTCTATTACACCATGTTCATGTGGCTAAAAATGAAGAACTATGCCTGCAAATGGTGGCAGTAGATTATGAAAAGTCTGCAGGACACATTCTGGTTTTTGGTCCCATACTTTATTGTGTTGATCTCTAGTTGTCTCAGAGATCAACTATAATTTTATAATAATAATAAATTTATTATATTATTATTAGTGGTATTAGTATTGGTTATCATTTGCCAATACTATGGTAAATTTGCTCTCTCTCTCTCTCTCTGTAGATTATTGCATTTAGTCCTCATAACAAATCTGAGGAAGGTAGTATTGTTCTTATTTTATGGCTGAGTTAACTGAAACTTGGAAATTGTTCAAGATCACATAGCTAGAATGTGACACAGCTGACATTTGAACCCAGGTTTCTCCGACTCCCAAAGTCCATGATTTTAAGCACTACACTTTAAGCCACCTTCTTATCTTTTATAGTCCTTTGTACATCACTGCACACATGGTTGGTACTTGATGGTTACTTATCACCTTAGCAAGCTGGGATAAGTGTCTTTGCCTGTCTGCTTCAGTGTCTATGGTTTTTACGAAGGTGGAACAATACTTGTCCATGGCTAACAGGAATATTATGTGAGACCAGAGAATGAAGCAGTGAGCTCAAAAAACTGGGCTTCTAACAGATTTCTTTCAGGTTTCAGACTGTATAGCCTACGTCAATCAGATTGATTTTATTCATTGTTTCATGCCTACCATTCATTCTTCGTTACGGCAAATATTTATTGATTCTTACTATGTACCAGTCACCATTCTAGTTGGTGATAAAAAGGCAAAGTCCTTGTCCTCATGGAGTTTGTGTTCTAGACAGGGAGATAGTTGATTCACAACTAAATAGTTAAATATATGATAGCTCCAGTTGGTGATAGGTGCTCTAGAGAAAAATTAAATCTTGGTAAGGAGAATAGGGAGTGGAGTAGGGTAAGGGAGAGGGTTGATAATTTAGATAGGGTGGTTAGGATAGGCTTTTTGATAAGATGATATAAAAGCAGCAATCTGAGAGAAGAGATGTGAACCATGCAGATATGCTGGGGAAGAGCATTATAGGCAGGGAGAAAGAACAGCAAGTGTGAAGGCCTGGGAGCAAGAGCTTGACTGACATGTTTGAGGACCACCAAAATCCAATTAATGAGGTGTTATTATAATATTTTTCCAAATGGCTCACCAGCAATATAAAAGACTTAAAAGCCCTTTCCAAAGTTGGCTATGTATTTGGCATAAGATGAAAGAGTGAACAGGACCAATGGGGAAAGATTAAAGTGTTTGAAGCCAACACATCAAGAATAAATAAATGAGATGGGCTATTTAATGGCTATCTATAGCAGTTCCATGTAGGGTTTTTATAAAGGAGCAGTGGAATAGCCTTCTTAAGACTAAGTTCTTTCTTTCCCCTTAGGAGGTAAGTACAAATTAGAAAATCAGTCAAGAAAGAATGTGGCCTCTGATGACATGAGAATTGTTTGGAGGTGGCAGGAGGCAGGAGGGTGGTTGAATTCAGTCAACAGGTGAGAAATTTAGAAAAATAAAGTTGAATTCAGCAACTTCAGAACAGAATTCATCTCTATTTTATTTCCAAGCTAAACAAAAGATGTTGATATAAGGAGAAAAGGACTGTAAAACCCCAGCTTTACTGACATATTTTGAGTCACTTGCATGAAAAACATGGTTCTAGAGACAAGTATGAACTTGACGTTAAGGCAAGTAAGCCTGAAAGTGAAGTGGTTTCCTAGGGAGGATTGATTGGTGCATTCATTCAATATTTACTGATGTACATACTTATGTTCTATATTATTCCAAAAAGGAGTTGAAGCAGGTTACAAAACCACATATATAATACACAACACGAAAAATAAGAGAGGAAATCAGGAGGAAATAATGAGTAGGAGAAATAAGGTCAAGTTAGAGTAAAAGGAATGTCTAAACTGAATGCCATAGTTAGCTAGAGGTAGGCCACAGACATTTAGCTCTGAGATTTCTAGAAACAACTGAAAGAGCTCAAGAAGTGATCAATTCTTTGATATTTAGTTCCCATAAGATAAAAACTAACTAGAGGTTCAGGAGAGGCAGGAGGGAAATTTTGTCCTCTCTAACTGTGAAAGACAGACCCTAAAGTGACCCCCAAAGATTCCCCAACTCTTTCTGTTTATACCTCTATGTAATAATCCCCTCCCCTTCAGTATGGACATATCCATGACTTCCTTCTAACTGACAGAAAATGGTCAAAGGTGATGGGTTGTCACTCCAGTGTCATATAATTATATAAGACATTGTCTTAGCAGACTGGAATAAGAGACTCTCTTCATTGCTGTCTTTGAAAAAATAAGCTGCCATGATGTGAGAGAGCCTGTGAACTAAAATTAAATAAAAGGCTTCCCCCCCCTACTGGCTGACTGAATGGACCCCCTCCTGGCCAAGAGGATATCCTAAAACTAAATTGTCTGCCAGGAGGAGGAGGTCAGACATGCCCCACCATGCCGCCCTCCCTTCTTAGAGATATCCTTTGTAACTCATCAACAGGGCTAAGGCTATGCAAGACAAACCTGCAGGTCCCCAATTTACACAACAAATATATGTCTGGTGACTTGTATCTTATCTAAAACATTCCAAGCCTTTAGACAAAGCTTCATTTTTTTAACCAATTACAAGTCAAGGAGTCTTTAAACCCACCTATAACCTGTAAGCTCCCACTTCAGGATGGCCCGCCTTTTTGGGCCAAACCAATGTATGCCTTCCATGTATTGATTTATGACTTTACCTGTAATCCCTGTCTCCCTGAAATGTATAAAACCACACTGTAACCCAACCACAGCGAGTCCACTTGCTCAAGGCTTCTTGGGTGTGGCTCCGGGTCATGGTCCTCAAATTTGGCTCAGAATAAACCCCTTTAAAATTATTTTACAGAGTTCAGCTTCTTTTCTGTTGACAGGCCTATGGAAAGGGCCACATGGGAAGGAAAAGCCTGTAACCTCTAGGATCAGAGAGTGGCCCCTGGCTGACAGCCAGCAAGAAAGGGACCTCAGTTCTATAACTACATGGATATAAATTTTTTCAATAAGAAGAATGACCTTGGAAGAAGATATTCCCAAGGTCAAATCTCTGAGGACACTGCAGTCTCAGACAACACCTAGATTTCAGCCTGGTGAGACCTGGGAACATCGGATCCAGCTAAGCCATGCCTGGACTCCTGACCAGTGGAAACTAGCGGATAATAAATTTGTATTGTGCTAAGCCACTAAGCTGTGTCAAGCCATCCCTCAGGTCTCACTCTATGATAAACCTCCAAAGGAAGTTGGGGAACTAACTTCCATAAAGCTTTTTACTTCTCACAGAAGGCTTAACTGCAGGTCTATGTAGAAGCAGAATAAATAGGCTTATTGTTTAAAGTCACTAGAAGATCTTTCTTCATGTGTAGAACCCTCCACTGGCTTTTGAGATACTTGAATGTAGCAAACTAAATTCTTCTGGAATAGTCATCCTTCCCATGGTACTCTCTCTTGTATGGTATCCATCCGCTCTTTTGCACTTTGAACATTTCAGGCTTTTACTGAGTATGTAATTACTCTACTGACTGCTAAACAATAGTGTCATTTGCTGAGTTCCTTTATCACCAGACTCATAATCATCTGTTCAAAAACAATTATGCAAGATTCTGATTGATCTTCAGAATGTCTTTAAAGCTTTTCAACCATAATTAACACGTATACTTGTCGTCTTTGCTTTAGCACATGTGAAACAGAAGGGTTTCCCTGGTGTAGCATTTTCATCATTTGCCAGTCTTCGCTGTAATCCTTGAAAATGTGAAGGTGGATGGGTGCATTTTGCTTTATAATTCAGTGTGATAAAACCCACAGCTACTGTTCAAGATTTCCATTTAAGTTAAAATGAAAAGGACTTCTTTTATTCCAAATTAATACTTTTTATCATTCAGGAGACTGATGGAATTGTATAATTCTCTCAATTAAAGTAGATAATAAAGTTTTAAGGCTTATTTTATAATTCGACTATTACATACCACATGGAAGGCTAGCTTTTTTTTATTCTTTCACAGCCTGTGGGAGTAGGAACTTTTATAAACTCTACCTCCCAAGAGACCACAGGTTCTATCCTCCACAATAAACGACCCTACAGAGTCATCAGTGAGGGAAAATATTCCAACTAAACAGGCCTGTTTTATCACTAATATATTGCTTGCACCCTCCAATCTCAACCCTCCAGCAAAATATCTTTTTAAAACAGGCAGGTTATCAGTAATGAAGAAAAGCGTGATTTAATTATTGTGTATATTTACGGGGTACAATGTGATGTTTTAACCTATGTATATTTTGTAGAAAGATTCGATCAAGCTAATTAACATATTTATCACCTCATTGTTTTATACTGAGAACATTAAAATCAATTCTTTTAGCAACTTTGAAATAAAATAATACATTATTATTAACTGTGTGCCATAGATTACTAAAACTTTTTTCTTTAGTCTTACTGAAACTTTGTACCCTTTGATCAACATATCCCTTTTCCCTGTCCCTCCACTGGCCCCAGTCTCTGGTAACCACCTTCGTACTCTCTGTTTCTATGAGACTGGCTTTTGTAGATTCCACGTGTAAGTGAGATCCTACAGTATTTGTCTTTCTGTGCCTGGCTGATTTCACTTAGCAATAATGTCCTCCAAATCCATCCATGTTGTCACAAATGACAAAATTTCCTTATTTCTTAAAGACCGTATAGTATTTCATTATGTGTCTGTGTGCTTTTCTTTATCCATTTTCTTTATCCTTCATTCACTTATGGACACTTAGGTTGTTTCCATGTCATAGCTATTGTAAATAATGCTGCAATGAACAGGGGAGTGCAGATATCTCTTTGGCATACTGATTTCAATTTCTTTGGATATATACCCAGAAGCGAGATTGCTGGATCCTATGATAATTTTATTTTTAGGTTTTTGTAATAATTTGCATTCCCCCTGACACTGAACAAGAGTTCTCTTTTCTCCACATCCTTGCCAACACTTGTTATCGTTTGTCTTTTTGATAATAGCCATTCTAACAGGTGTGAGGTGATATCTCATTGTGGTTTTAATTTTCATTTCCCTGAGAATTAGAGATGTTGAACATTTTTTCATATATCTGTTGTCCATTCATATCTCTTCTTTTAAGAAATGTCTATTCAGATCCTTTGCCTGTTTTTTAATCGGGTTATTTGTTTTCTTACCATTGAGTTATTTGAGTTCCTCATGTATTTTCGATATTAGCCCCTTATCAGATGTATGGTTTGCAGATATTTTCTCTCAGTCTGTGGGTTGTCTCTTCACTCTGGTGAGTGTTCCCTTTACTGTGCAGAAGCGTTTTAGCTTGATACATTCCCATTTGTCTATTTTTACTTTTCTATGCTAAGCTTTTGGAGTCCTGTCCAAGAAATCATTGGAGCTTTTCCCCTATGTTTTCTTCTAGTTGCTTTACAGTTTCAGGTCTTACATATAAGTGTTTTATCCATTTTGAGCTGACTTTTTTGGTATATGGTATAAGATAAGGGTCCAGTTTCATTCTTCTGCATGTGGATATTCAATTTTCACAGCACCATTTATTGAAGAGACTATTCTTTCCTCATTATATGTTCTTGGCACCTGTGTCAAAAATTTATAAACTGTAAATAATGGGTTTATTTCTGGGCTTTCTAAAATGTTCCATGGTCAATGTATCTGTTTCTGTGTCAGTACCAATGCTGCTTTGATTACAAGAGCTTTATAATATATTTTGAATTCAGGCAGTGTGATGCTACCAGCTTTCTTTTTTATGCTCAAAATTGCTTTGGTTATTCTGGGGCTTTTTTGCTTCCATATGAATTTTAAGATTGATTTTCTGTTTCCATGAAAAATGACATTGGAATTTTGAGAGGGATTGCATTGAGTCTGTAGATCACTTTGGGTAGTATGGACATTTAAAAATATTAATCTTTCTTATCCATGAACATGGACTATCTTTCTATTTGTGTCTTCTCCCTTTTTCTCATCAATGTTTTCCAGTTTTCAGTGTATGGATCTTTTATATCCTTGGTTAAATTTATTCCAAAGTATTTTTTTCTTTGATGGTATAGTAAATGAGATTGTTTTCTTAATTTATTTTTCAGATAATTCATTGTTAATGTATAGAAATGCTACTGATTTTTGTATGTTGATTTTGTTATGTGTAACTTTACTGAATTTATCAGTTCTAAATTTTTTTGTTGGAGTCTTTAGGTTTTTCTATATATAAGATCATATAATCAGCAGACAGAGGCACTTTTGCTTCTTTCTTATATTGGATGGCTTTTATTTCTTTTCCTGCCTAATTGCTCTGGCTGGGACTTCCAGTACTATGTAGAATAGAAGTGGTGAGAGTGGGGCATCCTTATCTTTTTTCTGATCTTACAGGAAAAGATTTGAACTTTTCATTGTTGAGTATGATATTAGCTGTAGGCTTGTCATATATGACTTTTATTGTGTTGAGGAGCATTCCTTTTATACCTATTTTGTTTAGAGTTTTTATCATGAATAGATGTTGAATTTTGTCCAGTGCCTTTTTGGCATTTATTGAGATGATCATGTGGTTTTTGCCTTCATTTTGTTAATACGGTATATCACATTTATTGATTTACTTATGTTGATCCATCCATCCTTGGGATAAATCCCACTAGATCATGGTGAATGATCTTTTTAATGTGATGCTGAATATGGTTTGCTAGTATTGATATTTTGTTGAGGATTTTTGCTTCTGAGTTCATCAGGGATATTGGCCTGCAGTTTTCTTTTCTTACAGTGTCCTTGTCTGGCTTTGGTATCAGGGAGATGCTGGCCTTGTAAAATGAGTTTGGAAGTATTTCCTCTTCAATGTTTTTGGAAGAATTTAGGATTTGTATTAGTTCTTTAAATATTTGGTAGAATTCAGCAGTGAAGCCGTCAGGTTCTGTGCTTTTCTTTCATGGGAGACTTGTTATTACTGATTCAATCTCCTAACTTATTATTGGTCTTTTCAGATTTTTTATTTATTCCTGATTCAGGCTTGGTATATTGCATTGCATGTTTCTAAATATTCATCCATTTTTAAAGTTATCTAATTTGTTGGTGTATAGCTCCTCATAGTAGTCTCTTATTATCCTTTGTTTTTTTTGTGGTATTGGTTGTAATGTCTCTTCTTTCATTTTTGATTTTGTTTATTTGAGTCTTATCTCTTTTTTTTAAGTCTAGCTAAAGGTTTGTCAATTTTGTTTATCTATTCAAAAACCAACTTTTAGTTTTGTTGGTGTTTTCTATTGTTTTTCTAATTTTTGTATTTTTATTTCTTCTCTGATCTTTGTTATTTCCTTCCTTCTGCTATGGGCTTACTTTTTTCTTTTTTTCCCTAGTTCCTTGAGGTGTAACATTAGGTTGCTTATTTGAGATCTTTATTCCTCTTTAATGCAGGCTTTTATCGCTATAAACTTCCCTATTAAAATTGTTTTTGCTGCATCCCATAAAGTTTGGTATGTTGTTTTTACTTTCACTTGTCTTAATATATTTTTAAATTTTTCTTTTAGTTTCTTCTTTGAACTATTGGTTGTTCAGAAGCATGTTGTTTAATTTCCACATATTTGAGTTTTCCAAGATTCTTCCTGTTTTCCATTTCTAATTCCATGTCATTGTGGTCAGAAAAGATACTCGATAGGATTTCAGTCTTCTTAAATTTGTTAAGACTTGTTTTGTGGCCTAACATATGATCTATCCTGGAAAATGTTTCATGTGCACTTGAGAAGAATGCGTATTTTGTTGTTGTTGGATAGAATGTTCTGTAAATATCTGTTAAGTCCATTTTGTCTAATGTGTAGTTCAAGTTCAAAGTTACCTTACTGATTTTTTGTCCAGATGATCTATTCAATGTTTAATGTGGCGTATTGAAGTCTCCTACTATTATTGTATTGCAGTCTATCTTTCCATTAAGATTGATTAATATTTGCTTTATATATTTAGGTGCTCTGATGTTGGGTGCATATATATTTACAATTGTAATAACTTTTTGATGAATTGACCTTTTATCATTATAGAATGACCTTCTTTGTCTCTTTTTACAGGTTTTAGATTAAAGTCTATGTTTTCCAATATAAATATAGGTATCCCAACTCCCTTCTGGCTTCCATTTGAGTGCAATATCTTTTTCTATCCCTTCACTTTCAGTCTATGTGTGTCTTTAGAGATGAAGTGAGTGAGTCTCTTGTAGGCAGCATATAGTTGGTTCTTGGCTGGGTTTTTTTTTTGTTGTTGTTACTTGATGTCTTTTGATTGGAGGATTTAATCCATTTACATTCAAAGTAATTGTTGATAGGTAAGTCCTTACCTATTGTTATTTATTTAACTATTGCCATTTTGTTCATTGTTTACTTGTTAATTTGTCGATCCTTTCTTCCTCTCTTCCTCTCTTGCTGTCTCCCTTTGTGGTTTGATGATTTTCTGTAGTGGTTTGCCTTGATTACTTTCTTTTTATCTTTTGTGTATCTACTAAGGGTTTTTGCTTTGTCACTACCATGAGGCTTACATAAAACATCTTGAAACATCTTATACTAATAATAGGCTATTTTAAACTGATAACAACTGAACTTTGATCACAAGCACAAACTCTACACTTTTATGCCCCCCAATTTGTTTGTGATGACATGTTTTATATCTTTTATAGTTTACATCCCTTAACAAATTATTGTAGCTATAGTTGTTTATAATAGTTTTGTCTTTTAACCTTCATACTAGAGATATAATTGATTTCACACCATCATTACAGTATTCTTAGTTTGGCTATATACTTACTTTTACCAGTGAGTTTTATATTTTCATATATTTTCATGTTATTTAGTGACCTTTTCCTTCAGCTTGAAGGACTCCTTTTAGCATTTCTTGTAAGGTGGTCTAGTGGTGATAAATTCTCTCAGCTTTTGTTTGTTTGAGAAAGTTTTTAATCTCTTCTTCATCTTTGAAGGATAGGATTGCAGGGTGCTATGGCTTAAGTTTGCCTCCTCTGAAACATGTTGAAATTTGGTCCCCAGTGTGGTAGTTTTGGGACATAGGCCCTAGTGGGAGTTGTTTAGGTCATGACATTTGATCCCTTATTAATAGATTAATGTCCTCCTCTGTCGCAGAGGTGAATTCTTGCTGTCACATGAATGTATTACTTGCTGAGAGAGCAGACTATTTAAAAAAAAGTCCGGCTTCCTTAGTTTCTCTCTTTTGCATCCTGTCTGGCCAGGTGATCTCTTTGCATGTGCCCACTTAGTTTCTCCTTTTTGCCATGAGTGGCAGCAGCCTGGGGCCCTTATCAGATGCAGCTACCCAATTCTGGACTTTCCAGCCACCAGAATAATGAGCCATATAAACCTCTTTTGTTCATAAATTACCCAGTCTCAGGTATTCTCTTATAGCAACACTAAATGGACTATGAGACTGGGTATAGTATTCTTGGCCAGCAGGGTTGTGGGTTTGTTTTTTTTTTTTTCTTTCAATTTTATGAATATATCATCCAATTTCCTTCTGGCTTGTAGGATTTCTATTGAAAAATCTATGCAGGTTCCTTTGTATGTAACAAGCTGCTTTGTCCTTGCTGCTTTCAATATTTTCTCTTTGTCTTTAAGTTTTGACAATTTGATTATAATGTGTATTGGTGTGAGTCTATTTGGAGTCATCCTATTAGGTGACTGTTGAGCTTCCTGGGCCTGGGTTTCTATTTCCTTACCCACACTTGGGAAGTTTTCTGCCATTATTTCTTTTAACATGTTTTTCTGTCCTTTTCTCTCTCTCTTCTCCTTCTGGTACTCAGGAGAATCTGCAGATCTGGATTTATTGCTGGAGCAAGCCAGGGAAGAAAGTATGGGGCATGCCATTCTTCTGTTTCAGAAAGCAGAAGTCTCACACTCTCCTACCATGAGGAGATTTCTGGTCTGGAGACAGTGCTCAAACAAGCCAGGGAGAAAGGTTCAGGGAATGCCCACTTTCCCTATCAGGCACAGAGAGTTCCCCTGCTTCCTGCCAATGAGCAATTGCAGAAATTTATCTCAGGAGCAAGCCAAGGGAGAAGGTGTGAGGAGTGCCATCCCTCTTGTTCTTCTTGGCAGAGGCCTCCCACCTCTTTCTATGGAGAGATTGTAGGGCTAGATTTATCACTGAAACAAGCCAGAGAAGAAGGCATGGGGAGTGTTGACCTTCCTGTTTAGACTCCAAGAGGTTGATTCTAAATTTTCTATGTAGGCTCCAATATACTGGCTTGGTAGAGGTCAAAACCACAGAGAGCTGCTGGAAAAGCCTCTACTCAAAGCTTTCCCAGGGGGAAGTCAAATTCTAGGCTTATCCTAGGGTCCGTAGATGCTGGGAGTGCTCAAGCAGTTCAAAACCCCTCTTTGTTATTTTTGCTTGAGGAAAACCTCCCATGCACTATCCCTGCCATTCCTCAGGAATGGTGATTTAAAAGCCAAGCCCTTGAGCAGGGACTGTTAAAAGAGCACCATATGTGTGGTGTCTTAGTCTGTTTTGTGTTGCTATAAAGGAATACCTGAGGCTGGGTAATTTATAAAATGAAAGAGGTTTATTTGGCTCACAGTTCTGCAGGCTATACAAGAAGTATGGTTTCAGCATCTGTTCAGCTACTGATGAGGGCCTAAGACTGCTTCCACTCATGGTGGAAGGCAAAGGGTGGCACACATGTCCAGAGATCATATGTCAAGAGGAAGCAAAAGAGAAGGGGAGGTGCCAGGCTCTTTTTTAACAGCCAGGCCTCATGGGAGCTAATAGAGCAATAACTCACTCACTTCCCCTCAAGAAAGGCATCAATTTATCCATGAGGAATCCACCTCCATTGCCTGAACACTTCCTATTAGGCCCACCTCCAACATTTGGGATCAAATTTCAACATGAGAGATTTGGGGGTGACAAACATTCAAACTATAGCATGTAATATAAGCCTCTTACCCCTTGGTAAGGAGCTGGCACTTGGGGTTTCCTTCCTGAGTGTAAAGCACTGTGTTCAGGGTAGGATTAGTGCCCAAGTGTATCTCTAATTTTCCTACCCATTTTGATGTGGATATTTTTTCAGTATTCTGGTGTGTAGGTGTCTTTCAACTGGATCGTGGCTTTCTCTAGGAGAGAATTGATCCATGTGTAGTTGTTTTCTTGGTGTATCTGTGGGAGGAGGGATAATATGGAGCCTCCTATTCTGCCATGTTGCTGACGTCACTCTCAGTGTGATTTATGGCACTGAAATGGTCAGTTATTTTGTTTAGGATGGGTTAATAGCCTTAAAAGCCAGGGCCAAATGGGGATTTGTGGGGGTTTATTTCTCACCAGGTTAGTGAGTTTACATTCAGATGCCCCCAAATTAGTATAGGGGAAGAAAAACTTTTTCTCTACCCTCTTAGGTTCAGTAGTTGAGGCCTGCAAATTAAACTGACAAAAGACAGATTAACAGGAGAAAATGTTTATTTCTCATGCAGATGGGAGTTTCATGGAAAAGAAGTAAAAACCCAAAGAAGTGGTTAGGCTTAAGAGCTTGTATATCATTTTAGCAAAGGGTGATAAATTGTGGGGAAGTAACAAGACAAAGGAAAAGGAGTTTTAGCTTGTAGGAGTGGCAAATTATGGGAAGATAAATATGTGGGGGGAAACTAATGGAAAATAGGATTTATTTTAGTAAGGTTTGTTTATACAGATTCATCTCAGTCTCAGTGTTCCATGTCCTGTGATAAGAGTTGTACTCCTTTTCCTGGTATGGGAAAGGGGAAGGGAGAACACTGTCACAAAGGAATATGTATGCCCTGCTTTTAGGCAGAGAGGGAGAGGGCAGAGTGTTTTTACTCTGTTTATTAATTGCCATCAGGTCAAAATAATCCTTATATAATAGTGGCATTTTGAGGGGTGGCGTATTTTGATCTCGTTCATTAGTAAAGTCTTGATTAAACAAGACTATATTTGTGTCTCCTGCAATTCATATGTTGAAATCTTAACCCTCAAAATGATGACATGAGGAGGCGAGACCTTTTGAGAAGTGATTAGGTCATGAGGGTGGGGCCTTCATGAGTGGGATTAGTGCCCTTATAAAATAGGCCCCAGAAAACTGCCCTACCCCTTCAAACATGTGAGAACATGGTGAGAAGGCACCATTTATGATTCAGGAAATGGGCTCTCACCAGACACCAAATCTTTTGATGCCTCAATCCTAGACTTCCCTGCCTCCAGAACTGTGAGAAATAAATTTTTGCTACCCAGCCTATAGTATCTTGTTACAGCAGACGGAGTGGACTAAGACCAACAATATCGAAGGTATTAATCTCAATTAACCAGAACTTTTTAAAATCACTAAACCATTAAATTAAACTGGTTTTTGGAGATTTTGTCAAGAAAACCCACAACTTCTAGCATGGTTTAGGCCCAATAACATGCATTTTTCCTGCTTTTTTCCTGTCTTTATCTGCAGGTTTTCCCATTGAATAGTGATCCCACTGCTCATGATCCTGAGACCCCATGTCATCTTCAGACAGAAAAGAAGATAATCCATACAATAATGATAATAACAATAACACTAGTTGGCATTTTTTGGGTTTTTCCTCTGTGTCAAACATTTAGTTCTCACAGTAATCTTATAGTGTAAGTGCTATTATTATTTCCATGTTTATAGTTAGGAAAAATGAGGCTCAGAGAAGTTAAGCAACATGCCCAAGGTCACATGGGTGGTTAATAAGGAAGAATGAGGACCAAAGGCAAGTTTTCCTGGCTCCTAGTCTATTGTGTTCTCCATTCAGTTTTCTTATCTATAAGATGAGACTAATAAGAAGACAATAAGTTTTGAAGACAGAATAATCTTGTATAGAATCCAATCCTGTGATACTAGATGTATGACTTTGGGGTTGGTAAACTTAAGCTTGCTGAAGTTCAGTTTCCTTACTTGGAGTTCTTAGCTGTATCAACCTTGTAAGATTAATTATTGTGAGCAGTAAATTCAGAATTCAGTGTTTGTGTTTATAGATCACACTATATCACTATATTTTCTCAATGTAAATTTAAGTTTCTTATGGATGATCTGTGCATATTCTTTGTGAGACTGGCTACAAAACCATGACTTTGTAATATTTTTTAGATGTTTAATGTGTCTGTTCATTTCAAAAGTGGTAAACCGACCATATACATGCTCACATAACTGTTTTATTTAACCTCCAGTGTTTTAAAATTTTGCACTAGTTGCCATCATTTATACAGCTAAAAATAACATAAAAATCTGTATTTCCAGCTTCTCTTCAATTCCCTTATGTCAATGACATCTAGAACTGAGTAGCAGCCACCCCATTTCAAAAGAGAATAAATTCTCCAGGTTGTACAAGTCACTACTCTTCCCTATTGTCTTATACCTTGGCCCATTCATTCATTTACATTAGCAGCCTGGTAAGTTTGGGAACCCTGATTATTTTGCAAGCAATAAATGTTTATTTTAGGAAAATTAGAAGACAAAAGTAAGCAACAAAAAAGTAAGCATCTGTATAGCCACCACACAGAGTCAGCCACAATGAATGTTGGTATATATTCTTCTGTCAGTTCTTTCAGATAGGTAGGCAGGTAGGCAGACATAGAAATAGATACAGTTAGGATATTTTTATACTAATAAATATATCAATATTATTTATTGTTTTTCCTTATTTCAGTGCAACAAAAACAGACTGATCAGGGAATGATAATTTAAGTTAGTTTTCTAGTAATCTGAGAGATGAACAGAAACACCTTTTATTTTAATGTTTGGCATAGGAAGAACATCCAAATATGCCATTCTAATTTTTGGTTCAATAAGCTAATGGTGAGGATTGAAGTGGACTGTTACAGACCAGCATATTTAAGATCCTTATGGTCCTTGTTTGGTTATATCTGAGATGGTTGTTGAGGAAATGGATGTAGCTAAGAAAGGTATAGTAGATGGTACTAAATTTAGGATGTCCCCTGAATCTTGAGGCTTCATATAAAGTGATTTCTCTTTATAACTTCCGAGCTGGAATTCTCTCCATAGCATCATTTTCAGGGGTTTCTCAGTCCATACTTGGATGCTTCTAACAACAGAGAACTCACTACCTCTTGAGCCACAACCTGTCCTTTTTGGTCAGCTATTAAAAAGCTCTTCTCTTAATTAGCTTAAATCTGTGTCCCTATAACTTCTACCCATTAGATTTAGTTCTACTCTTTAGGGCCACAGAGAATAAATCTGCTTGCTTCCTTTTCTATATATCAATCCTTGTAATATCTAAAGAGAACTATTATTCCTCTAAATGTTTCTTCCCTACACTCAAACCCCAGCTTCTTCAATGGAGACTTTATATTGACGGCAAGATTTTCAGGCCCTTCATCATCTTGTTGAACCCCTCTGAAGATACTGTGATCTTCTAATATCCCAGAAATTAGCACCCATAAGAGAAAAAAATATTTAGTATGAAAACTAAATCTCATTTAGTAAGAATTTAGTTTCTTTGAGGTTTAATTGGAGCCAGTTTTTATTCTTGTTGGGGCTGATGGTGCTGAATCATACAAAAAATCACATCAAATTTTCATTGCATTCTACTTGTTGCAGACACAGTTTTGGGCACTCCTCACCTTTAAATCTTTCACCAAATTTCAAGATTCTCATTAATTTAGTGTCAAATTAGCTATTTATCTCTTTTATAATTAACTTAATCTGTAGAGTCATGATTCCTAATAACTCCTCTTACTGTGTCTGTCGGTATCAGAATATTTTGTGAGAGAAGGCCTGGTAAGTCATTCAGGGCATATTACCTGAAAAACTCCTCTATTCTGACAAAGTCAGGCTCTCAAAGGGCAGTCAGGCTTATGCCAAATAGCCTAAAGAACAACCACCTGAACCTGCTATATTTTTCAGAGTATTTCAGAAAAAGGCAAAAGTCATCATTCATTGCTTGAAACTTGACTTGGCATTCTGGGAATTGTTCAACCTATTTCAAGGAAACATATTAACCATTTATTGCCGTGTTGCTTGCTTTTGAGGTAACTGATATCTGTCCTCATTTCTGAGATGTTAAGAAGCTAGCTCAGTTTGTTGAAATTCTTCAGTGATTTGAACCATAGCATTCATAATGTTCTTTATAACCCAGAACTTGATTACATAATGACAGTTTTTGTTCTCTAGTTGTTTCATGTGCACAAGCCTTGTCTTGCCAACTGTTTCATAAGCTTTTTGAAACCCAAGTTCTCATCTTCTACTTCTGTGGTTTTTGTTTTCTCACAATATCTAGTACAGTAAGCACTTAATAATTACTTCTTAACAAGACAAGATCTGCATGTGGGCTGTGTTGCTTGGCTCAATATTAACATTCCAGTTTGTGCCATTAACCCCACCCAGCTTTCTAGGAAGACTTCAGTCACGTGGGACCTGGGCAGGGGAGTTTAGATGATTAAGAGAAGCCAGGCCTCAGTGCTAGACAAAAAAACTAAAGGACCTATGCTGCTTGAGGGGCCTCAGCTCATACAGATAATGCACTTATTGAGGCTAGCTGGTCCCAGCAAATCGAAGGCTCTATATGTAGCCTTAACATGCTCTTTGTGGATCATTGACAAAGAGTGTTCAGAAATTAGGCCAAGTGCTCCCCCAAGTCATGGCTTATATGTTTACTTTGAGAGATTTGCTCTTCCTCCTGGCAAGTATTCTTCCCTCTCTTCCTCCTATAAGAAATATGAAATTTGTCTCTGGTCATGAAGATTTTATATTAACCTATTTTTCAATCTTTACTGAAGAAAATCCTTTTTTTCTGCTGTTCCTACTTCGATTGGCTGAAAAATGGCAGCTACCTTACTCCGGTGCTTCTAAGTCTGCTGCTCAGCATTTCTCAAATTATCTGAGATTTTGTTGTTCTTCATGGTAGAAGATAAACTCTTGGACCCTTTCTTTTTTCAGAAATTAGGAAAACTATTATGGATTAAAGAGGCTTTTGGGGTGGTCCAAATGTCCTATTTTACAACATCAATCTATAGGAAATTCTTTTTTAATTTTAATTTATTTTTTATTTAGGTAAAATATTTTACCATCTTTACCATTTTTAAGCATACAATTTAGTGGTAATAAATACTTTTATATTCTTTTTTCCCCTTCATCCCCATCCTTCTCCCTCCCCTTCCCTATAGGAATTCTTAAAGCGAATTTGCAGTAATTTTGTCTTATTGAACAATCTGGATGTTGATTATCAAACAGTGGACAAAATTGCCAAATCAGCTATGCCATGGATCATTTGATACATTAATCTATCATTTTAAATTAATCATATTTATCAACTGAAAAATGAATGCATGTATTAATATATGGTGAATAAAATGTTCAAGCACTACAACATTGCAGGTAACAAAAGTAAGTTCATCTTCTGCCCCACACTGTCAGTTCTGCTTTGAGAGGCAACCACTCTTAACAGATTTTTATATAAACTTTCCGCAAATTTCTATACTTATACAAGTTTAGAGAATATGTCTGTGTTTTCTATATATATTTTTTTCTTTTACACAAATGGAGGCAAACTTGACGTGAAGTTCTACAGTTTGTGTTTTTTCCTCCTCTTCCTAATATGTCTTAGAGATTTCATTTTAGCATATGTTGATCTAATCATTCCTTTACATCAGTGGTCCCAGGCTTTTTGGCACCGGGGACAGTTTTCATGGAAGACAATTTTTCCACTGACTGGGGGCGGGGGTGGTTTTGGGATGATTCAAGCACATTGCATTTATTGTGCACTTTATTCCTGTTGTTATTATATTATAATATATAATGAAGTAATTATACAACTCACCATAGGTTGGGGACCCTTGCTTTAAATTACTGCCTAGAATTTCATTACATGGATGTTCTATAATTTATTTTTACCAGCTCCCCCTAATTGAGGGGCATTTAGATGGGTGTGTGCCAGTTACTAGTTATATGACCTAGAGATTCACTTCTCATTTCAGAGCTGAGGCCCTGGATTCGATCTCTGAGGTCCCTTTCAGCCACAGCATAGTCCAATCAAATGAGTAAAACAGTTTGTTTTCCCTAGAAATGTACAACATTGTATAGCGGGTTGAAATATCACAGAAATAACTATGAGGGAAAGCAGAATGATATCAGTAATTTCAAGACAGAGTTACAAACAAAGTGATGTAGAGTTTCAAAGGAAGGAGCTATCATATCCATGGATGATGCCATGAATAGCTTCATGGAGAGAGTAGCCTTGAATGATTATACTTTTGATAGGCAGAAATAGGGGTCATGGGAACTACTCTGCTCCTATTGTGTACTTTCTCCATCCTAGATATTATACAAGATTTGTCATTGGCAAAACAAAGGTGGCAGAAAGTCAGTCTTTGAAGGATTTTTATCAGTGTATTTTTGAAGTATTTAGCCAATGGGTATAGATTGGAGTTGTAGACAATGAAGCTAAAAGGGAGGTGATGCATGGGGAACATAGGGAGGGGTCATAAGAATGGAATTCCTCCACAAATGCCCATAGCAGCTGTCCCTTACATTTATATAATGTTTAACAATCTGCAAAGTGCTTTGATATTGCTAATCTCCAGGATATGAGAGTGTGACAGAGCTGGTAAGAGCACGGCTTAACATGCTCTTAACATGGACTCAAACAGACCTGCGTTTATATCCCAACTTTGCCACTTACCAGTGGTATAACCTGGGAAAGTCACTTAGCTGCTTATGACTTAGTTTCCTCATTTGTAAAATGGGGATAGCAACTGCCTCATGAGATGGCTCTAAAGTTAAAATAAGATCATGTGTATAAAGAACTTAGCAAAGTGACTGGCACATAGAACATACTCAAAAATGGTAGCTGTGAGGTATTATATCAGGTATTGTTCTTACCTTTTAACAGAAAGTCAAAATTGAGGCTCTGAGATTCTGCGTCATTTATTAGAATCCAGTATTCTTTCTATGACATCAGTGATTCTCAGCCTGAGTTTTCTGCCCACACCCTCTCCCTGGGGGGATTTTTGAAGGTAATAATGAGAACCTATGAGTCATTTTCAATATTTGAAAGGAGCTAACAGAGAGCATTCATTTACTTGTGATAAATTATGCAACCTGACCAAAATGTCAAGTTTCTTTGCTTTTGCCTAAAATTATATCAACTCATTTTGGTAATACTGGCTATCTCGTGCTGATGGGAAACTGATTGGCAGGCTATATATGTCTTTGATGAATAGAAAGGGGGCAAATGAATTTTATATCATAAATGCAGTTGATCTGGGAGAAATTCTTTTAAAGCTTGGGAAAACATGGAGAAAAAGAAAATGCTCCCTTGTTGCTGAAATGATTGAGAAGCACTGCATTACGCCATTCTTCCTCTCTGATTCAGGGGGAGTGGGAGATAAAAGGGGTAGAAAGATAGAAAATTGTAGTCAGAGGGAATTTCAGAGTTTGAGAGCTTAAAGATAAATTGTTTTCACATACTAAGCATGCTTGAAATGAGGACATGACTTGCGGTTTCCTCCTGTGAAAAGGAGATGAGACTAAGGCCCAAAGATGGGTAATGAATTGCCCAAGGTGACAGAAGCAGCTTGCAGCAGAACCTCTATTCCAACCCAGTCTTACCCTGTCTTAGAACTCCTATTCCACAGCTCTCTCCACTCCAAAGCAGAGAAAGATAGTCATCCTGTCTTGACTTTGCCACAACGTCCACAATGAAATTTCCTCAGGCCTGATTTTAATATTGACTTGTTCTAGTCAAAGAGAGAAAACACTTGTTTGAGGATGAATGAAACTGCAGTTAGGGATTTCCAGACAGCTAACACAAAGGTCTTCCTTGTATTGATTGACTTCTTTATTGACTTGACAGTACGGATCACCATCTCCTGCTCTGAAGCTGTACTGAGAACTCTCTGCTTCCACTGTACTCTGCGGAGTTAATACAGACCCAACAGGTGCAGAGGGAAGGGAGAGATGAACAATCACTATCATTTACTAATTGCTCACTATGGCCAGGGATGTTATTCAGGCATCTCTACTGAGTGCCTACTATGGGCCAGATACTAGTCTAGGAAGTGATATAACAATGAAAAGAACAGACAAAAGTCCCTACCCTCATGGAGCTTGCATTTTATTGTTCTAGGTATTTTTACCTGGACTATCTCACAACAACCCTGTCAGGTTTGTGCTGTAATTTTTCTCAATTTACAAATGAGGAAGTAGAGACAGAGTAAGTTACTTGCTCAAAGTCACACAACTAGGAATATTAAATTTGGAAGTTGAACTAAGATCTGACTCCTAAATGCTCATTTTTTCTATTATTCTTTTCTAGTTTTATTCCCTACTCTGCTACCTCACCAGAGGACTTCCTTCTGCCATTACTTTCAACACCCTGTTCCCCTTGTATGCATCTTTCCTTTATGTTATAATGTTGAGAACATGTAGGTCAGGAAGCCAAAGCCAGAGAGGCAGAATACATCCATGTTGATGCAGTAAGATGTGCACAGGCTTGTTTGCACACTACACAGAGAGGGAAGTATCAGAAGCTGTTTGATTTGAGAAGATTAGGAAATGTTTTATGATAATAATAATATTTAATGACTACTTATGTGTGAGCCACTACGCTTTCTTGTTTTTAATTTTTATGGGTAAATAATAGTTGTACATATTTATAGAAAGCATATGATATGTTGATGTAAGCATACAATGTATAATGATCAAATCAGGGTAATTGGGATATCAATTACCTCAAACATTTATCATTTCTTTGTGTTGGGAACATTCCAAATACATTCCTCTAGTTATTTTGAAATATACAGTATTTGTTGTTAACTATAGTCACCCTGTTGTGCTACTGGATACTAGCGCTTATTCCTTCTATCTAACTGTATTTTTATAGCCATTGACCAACCCCTCTTTGTCCCCCATTTCAACTACCCTTCCAAGCCTCTGGTAACTATTATTCTACTCTCTACCTCCACAAGATCAAATTTTTTTAGCTCCCACATACAAATGAGAACATGCGATATTTGTCTTTCTATTCCTGGCTTATTTTACTTAACATAATTACTTCCAGTTCCATCCATGTTGCTGCACATGACAGAATTTCATTTTTTATGGCTAAATAGTATTCTATTGTATATATGTACTACATTTTCTTTATCCATTCATCTGTTGATGGACACTTAGGTTGATTCCAAATCTTGGCTATTGTGAATAGTGCTGCAATACCAATGGGAGTGCAGATATCTCTTCAATATACTGATTTCCTTTCTTTTGGATATATACCCAGCAGTGGGGTTGCTGGATCATATGGTAGTTCTTTTTTTAGTTTCTTGAGGCACCTCCATACTGTTTTCCATAGCGGCTATACTAATTTGCATTCCCAGCAACAGTGTACTGATATTGTACCAACATTCCCCTTTCTCTACTTCCTCGCCAGCATCTGCTATTTTTTGTCTTTTTGATAAAAGCCATTTTAACTCTGGTGATATGATATCTCATTGTGGTTTTAATTTGCATTTCTCTAGTGATTAGTGATGTTGATCATTTCCTCATGTACCTATTGGCCATTTGTATGTCTTCTTTTGAGAAATGTCTATTCAGATCTTTTGCTCATTTTTAAATTGGATTATTTGAGAGTTTTTTGGCTATTGAGTTTCTTGAGTTCCTTATATATTTTGATTACTAATCCCTTGTCAGTGGAATAGTTTTGCAAATATTTTCTCACATTCTGTAGGATGTTTCTTTACTTTGTTGATTATTTTGTTTGCTGTGCAGAAGCTTTTTTGCTTGATTCGATCCCATTTGTCCATTTTTGCTTTGGTTGCCTATGCTTTTGAGGTCTTCCTCAAGAAACCTTTGCCTAGATCAATGTCCTAAAAAATTTTGCCAATGTTTACTTCTAGTAGTTTCTTAGTTTCATGTCCTACATTAAAGTCTTTAATGCATTTTGATTTGATTTTTTATATGGTGAGAGATAGGGGTCTAGTTTCATTCTTTTGCACATGGTTTTCCAGTTTTTCCAGCACCATTTGTTGAAGAGACTGTCCTTTCCCCACATCTGTTCTTGGTGACTTTGTTGAAAATGAGTTGACTGTAAGTGCGTGGATTTATTTCTGGGTTCTCTATTCTCTCCCATTTGTCTATGTGTTTGTTTTTATGCCAGTACCATGCTGTTTTGGTTACTATAGCTTTGTAGTATAATTTGGAGTCATGTAATGTGATGATGCCTCCAGCTTTGCTCTTTTTGCTCAGAATTGCTTTGGCTATTCTGGGTTTTTGTGGTTCCACATAAAATTTAGGATTGTTTTTCTTATTTCTGTGAAGAATGTCATTGGTATTTTGATAGGAATTTCATTGAGTCTATAGATCGCTTTGGGTAGTACAGAAATTTTAACATATTGAATCTTCCAATCCATGATATCCATTTTTTGGTGTCCTGTTCAGTTTCTTTCATCAATGTTTTATAATTTTCTTGTAGAGATCTTTCACTTCTTTAGTTAAGTTTATTCCTAAGTATCTTATTTTTTTTTGTAGCCATTGTAGATGGGACTGCTTTCTTGGTTTCTTTTTCAGATTGCTTGCTGTTGGCATATGGAAATGCTACTGATTTTTGGGTGTTGATTTTGTATCCTGCAGCTTTACTGAATTTATTTATCAGTTCTAATAGATTTTTTGGTGGCATCTTTAGATTTTTCTAAATATTAATATAAAGTCATATCATCTGCAAACAAGGATAATTTGACTCCTTCCTTTCCTATTTGGATGCCCTTTATTTCTTTCTCTTGTGTAATTGCTCTGGCTAGGACTTCCAGTACTATGTTGAATAAAAGTGGTGAAAGTGGTGAAATTGGGCATTTTTGTCTTGTTCCAAATCTTAGAGGAAAGGCTTTCAGTTTTTCCCCATTCAGAATGATACTACCTGTGAGTTTGTCATATATGGCCTTTATCATGTAGCCACTGCACTTTTTATACATTTTAATACATTTAATTCTTAAAATAACCCCATAAGTTTGGCATTGTTATTATTATTGTCTCAATTATTTAGATGGGGAAACTAAGGCACAGAGAAATTAAAGAACTTGCCAGGAACACTCAGGTTATAAGGGGCAGAACTGAGATTACAACACCGGCCATCAATATCCAAAGTTTGTGCTCATAATCCCTAGGAGAATACTTACAACATAGTACAAAGTACTATTTATTAGTTTATTAATTTATTATTTAAAAAATGCAAGTGTGAGAAGATAAAGGCATAAACTAGGGCAGTAACAGTGAGAACAGAAAGGAGAGTATAAATGCAATAGGAATTTTAGAGAAAGAAGCTACTGGATTTGCTAAATTTCAGACTTGAGTGACAAGGACAGTGATTGTACCATTGATAGAGATACTTTTTTTTAATTCTGAAGAGATCAAAGGCTTGGGAGGGAAAGTAATTTGGTTTCTGACATTATGAGATTGAGTTGATGGTAAGATGCCCCTGTAGAGGAGCTATTAAGCATGTGAAATATGGAACTAAAGCTCAAATTTGAAGACTGAACCAGACTCTGGAGGCAGAAGAGAGGCATGAAGAGGTGATAGTGAAAACCTAGAAGGAGGAAAGACTTTAACCATGTAAACATTTCTTCCTTTCTTTTTTCTCATTATATTAGTATTGCAATAAGATTCAACCTTAGATTTAACTTTTTCCAGGCTAGGATGTTCCCTTGCTTCCTGAAACCTTTCTTCACCAATATCAAACCATAATAAAATGCAGTCCCATTCAGGAAAGGAACCAGTTAACAAATTTGGCCTTTAAAGGAAGAAAACTTCCTGTGGATCCCAATTGTGGCCTAAATATATTTATTATACATTTTATAAAATTCAGGACAGGTATTGAATTAGTTTTTAGTCCTTAGATATATAACTTTTATACAAAAACAGACTTACAAATGAAATATAAATGAAATCACAAAACTGATAAATTTAAAAGTAATGTTAATTATTTAATATTTGTGTTTTACTGGAATGAAATTACTGTTTGAAATATGACTGTGTACTGACTTTTAAGTGCAAGTTGGAGTTGCACGTTGCTGAATTACCGTGTGCTGGGAGATACTTCAATTTCCCCACTGTTTTTATTATTTAGATTACAGTGTGCCATGATGTGTTTTGTATTTCATTTGACATGAGGGTATCATTTATATACATGTACATGTATACATTGATATATAGTACTACTTGCTACAAATACAATCATAAACAAATATGTAAAAGCTGGCACTTAAATAATGTGACAGTACCCAGCTATGTGGTGATCACCTAGAATATCTAAAATATATTTTGTTGATTTATTTTAGTTGAAACATAAAGGTAGAAACACATGCACACACTCTTCTCATAGAAAAGTCCTGCCTTCCCAAAACTCTAGTTTGAAAAATACTAATTTGAAGGTAAGAGATACATACATGGTCTTCCTGCGGCTTAATAAATCAGGGCATTTTCCCAGCACTACTAAATTTAATCCTGCTTATATGTTCAGATAATAAAAGTGGGATTTAGGAGACATGAGATCTCAACCCAGCTCTGCCAATATCCTATTATGGTACCTTAAGGAAAGTGTTTTACCTCTCTGGACCTGTTTTCTCATGTATAAAATGGGAATTAGGGAGGAAGGGACAAAATGAACTACATGATCTCTAAGATTCCTTGTGGTTTTCAACCATACTTTTGAATTACAGAGTAGATGATATACATGTAACTCTATATGTATATGTACTTACTCATATAATGTTTATTTCATACCATGAATTTTAGTTTATTTGCCAAGGCAGAGCATTACTTAAAATTCATTGTAAAGAATATTGATTTTGTTGCTATTTTGGACCTGTAATAAGAAATTGTTAACCTTATCACCTGCATATCTTTTATAACAACTTTTACCGTGAGCATTTTCTATAAAAATGTATCTAACTTAATGATTATTTCCTAACTATGAAACATATAAAATGGCACAGTAAGTGAAACATGTAGTTACAGTGTGTAATTACTTCATCATGACATATAATTTAATAGAGATTTCTTTTCAAATTATGGAATAAAGGACTCGGCATTTATACACTTTAAAAAATTAAGACTTCTTCAGCTTCTAAAAAATTTAGGTTAATTTATTTACAAAACAGAAAGTGATTGGCTTTCATTATGCTTTGAATCTGTAGAAAATGTGTAATTGAAGAAAATAAGCTATTTTACAAAAGCATAAATTAGTAACTCTGACCATGTCAGCTGCCACAATTTTCTCTGTCTAAGCAAAGCATTTAGAGTATACATAATCATATTGAGAAATACAAGAAGTTTGGGTGCAAAATAAATACTTTACCAAAACAGAAAGTTGTTTTCTCACTAATAAGGACTCAAAGTTAATACCATTAACAAGACAAAATGAATTGTTGTGACCACAGAATTTCTGCAAACAATACCCCCCAAATTGGTATCTTTATGTCTATTAGTGGATAGATCTTAATAATTTACAGCTTAACTTCTCCATGATATTTAATATAACAACAAGCCAATTTGACTATTGGAAAAGGAAAGAAGAGAGAAAGCAAAAGCTACAGTCTAGGAAGAGGCCTATTCAGTAATGGTCTAATTTATCATTGAAAGTAGTGGAAGGCTTGTATCGTTCAATCTCTTAGTCAGTGACTATTTTGTTCTTTGAAATTGCCCCTTAATTAGGACAAAACCTGCATTTTCTTGTGTCTAGATTCATCAGAGCTTTTTGCATCTCTCTCTTATTCAGTTTAGCTTTATTTAATATAAACTGATTGCATCTTGTTATCATTTTGTCTTTATTTGCCATGTGTCTTATTACATAAAAGGGACGCTAATCTTTGGGAATTAGTTCCTTATTAGAGTCAATTGAGATTTGCAACTTGAGATGCAAGCTTGTATTTTTTTATTATAAATAATTAGCTGCAAAAGAATTCCTAGCATGATATCTTATCAGCATTAATTATTATGTTTTAATTTTAATGTATTTTTAAAATATGCTTACAGGAATGTTTTGCCTCCTACTTCGTTTTGGTAGAGGATTATTTTGTGCCTTCCTACTCTATTTCTAGTATGGATTCTAAGATATAACACTTGCTTGATAGTATGATTTTATAATTATGTTGCTACTGGCAATTTATAAAATAATTTTTTTCATAATATTAAAGTTTCTTTGACATAAAGTAGGTTACCAGATTGAGTTGGATTCCATTTATCTTTGAAATCAATTATAATTTTAGTACCAACCAACAGTTGGCACTTACTGGCCCAGTCTACAGATAACCCAAGAAAGGATATTAACATTTATTGGCTTCCTTACTCTCTTCTATAGCTAGAAGCTGGGCATTAATTTGCCATTTTCCCTAAAAGTTTGTCCATTTAAGTCCCTCTCTTAATTACTGAATGCTACTGTCGTGATGGTTTGAACTTGATTATGTACAGTTGTTAGGCAAACACCATTCAGGAGTTATGAATGTCTTAGAGACAATTCCTCAGGATAATCATGTTCAATTTTTCAGGGTAGGAACTGGAGATTAGTCAGACATAGGTGTGACAAACAACTAATTACTCATCTCATGTTCTTTTTTGGGATTTTCTGTTCTTCTAGGGTGGAGTAAATATAGAGGATGCTTCACTTTGCTGTCTAGACCAGAAATGGGGATCTCCAAAAGTGTTCTTTTTTAATCACTTCCAAGGTAGTGAATGACTATTTTGTTAGTAGAACATTCACCTTTAAGTAGGGTGCTCATATAATTTATCATCCAAACTGAAATACTTTTGAGAACAAAAGAGGTTATTACTAATTGTGCTGGGACAACTGGATAAGTTGGGACTGCCCCAGGCAAACTACATTATATGATCTACTCACCTTGAGACAATATGCAGACTTGCCTCCCTACCACTTCCCACAACCCCTCTTGTCCCTATCCACCCCCCACCCCCACCCCCACCACCAAGCCTATGAAAATGTTCTGTGAGACACACATAGCTCAGGGGCTCTTCAATTATATTGATTTGTGTTCCTTTGTAGGGATCACTTAAAAAGTAAACATATCCCACTCAACTGTCTTCAAATCAATCAAAACAAGGTTTTTCATCATATTTCATGTGTCCCTCCTCTGCCATTATGCCTCTTTAACAGGCAGACTCTCAGAGAAAATTGAAGAAGATACCATGTTCTTTCTAAAATGCCAATCTAATCATATCATTCCACTATGTAAAACACTTCAGTGGGTTCCCGTTACTGTGGCCTTTATGATCTGACCCCTGCCTCAAATCCCACCATTCTCTACCTCCCTCCTTTCACCAATCAAGAATGTATCCCTATTCACAAGCTAGCATTCCAAACATATAGAAATATTCATATTGTTATATCCAAGATGGTAAGGAATATGCCTATACATCAAAATTGCCCCATAATCTAGCACAGTGCCTGACGTATAACTGGTGTTTAATAAATATTGTTGAATAGAGGAATGAATGAAGACTTAAATACCCTGAGAGAACTTTTATTTAAGGCAATCTATTTATGATATGAATGATTATATAGCAACCATCATCTTCTTGATCTGCTTAGTGAAGAGTTTTCTATATTGTTGGGGTTTTTTGGGCAAAGCAAAGAGATACAGCTTTATAACATAGTATTTCCCACTCTCTGATGGGACTTTAATATGCTTAAGGGAAGTTAATGTGTTAGTAATAGGAAGCCATTTCCTAGGGCCTTAATTAACCAAATTTCATTTTTTGAAATTCTGTACAAAGGAAACATCCTCACAGAGTTAAACTATCCATGGCATATGTTTTTGCCTCTGGTACATCCAGGGTAAAATGCTAATCTTGAAAATACATATTCCAGATGGCTTTAGTCAGATAAGTCTACTGAGTAAGAGACCCACTGGCAAAAACTAAATTTATGAAATCAATAAGTAAAGAAAATGCATGATGAAATAAACTAAAGACCTGGAATCACTATCACTGATCTCGTAATGATGCTTCACATTGTGTCATGTAAAACATTTTTACAGACATTTTCTTCATTCAATCTTTGAACTCATGGGGAGAGACTCTGTGAGGTAGGCAAGGCAAGGTAGTTGTTGTTATCCACATTTTACACATGACAAAACTAGCTTGTGATGTTTTGTTCGTTTGTTTCAGCCAGTGTAGTTAGGCTTTAATTATTTATGAAACTTCAGAGTCAATAATCATCATGTCGTAGGGTGCTCCAAGATATTAACGATATCTAAGGAGTCTCAGTATTTAGCAAAACTTTGTTTATTTAAAAAAATACTGATCTGCAAGACTAAACCATTAGGCTTGTAGAAGACTGACCATGTCTGAAGATTAGAAAAAGAAATATTAGGCAGGTCCTGTTGGCTACTTATTCTGAATACTTAACAGGCAGAATTGGAAGCTAGTAAGGTTTTATTCAGTTGTCTATTTAGGGCCTCTCCTCAGCACTAGTTCACAGAGCTAGTCTGAAATATTCTTAGGAAGCCAAGGTTGCACAGAAAGATCTTTGTGTTACTCTCCCCGCTTACACACAAAATGAATGAATGAATGAATAAATGAATGAATTATACCCTCTAATCTTGACTTCAGTTAATGAAAACTAAGTATAGCTCTAGACCAGATACAATCGCCTGGCACTTCACCAGTATTTGAATTACTGAATTGTCACCAAAATGTATGTCAAGTATTTTTTACATTTAAGCTACTGTTCAACATGCCACAGATCTCAGGAGAAGAGGAGGAACTTTGACAGTGACATATTTTTAAAGGTGCAAATGGCATATTTTTGAGTTATGAGCCTTATTCTCAGTAGTCCTAATAACACATTTATCCCTCTTAGTGAAAAGGTCTCATAAATCAGCCATGGAAATGTACAATGTTCTCAAATTCAGGTATGGAGATATATGTATACCTTTAGTATTCCCATTGGTTGTGCTGAAGGATTTTTGAATGTGAGAGTGTATGAGAGAGAGAGAGAGAGAGTGTGTGTGTGTGTGTGTGTGTGTGTGTTTCTTCCAGACTGTGACTTTGATGAAAACATTCAAAATCTCTAATAGATCCCCTTTTCAGGTTAACAAGTCTTAGTGCATGACTGTTGGCTACACTCTTTACGTCTCTGATTCTTTTTGGCATCCATTTTAAAATTGGGATGCCTGCCACAAAATAATTAGAACTAATGTAATAGTTAAGAGAAGTTTTCTTTTCTTTTCTTTTCTTTTTAAATTTCAGAATATTATGGGGGTACACACGTTTTGGTTACCAAAAAAAACTATTAAATTGGGAGCGCCACAGTTTAAAAAAAAAGAGAAGTTTTCTAAGATTTTAATGATCCCATGAAGACTTCAAATCAATAAATATTTCTGAGTGTAAAAAAAATATATGTATCACTGTGATAGGCTCTTTGACATACCTCGTCTCATTTAATTTTCACAGCTACTCTCTGAGGACCTCCCTATTAACCTCTCTATTTCAGAGATGAGGAAACCGAGGCTTAGAAAATTAAAATGATTTGCCCTTAATCAAAAGGTTTTTGACAAGTCATTTAATAATTCTATGCTTTCCTATAAAATGAGTATAACCAGCTTCACAGTATTTTTTGATGAAATGAGATGATGTTTGTGAAATGGCTTTGTATAATCTTTTTTTTTTTAAAGATTTTTATTTATTTATTTATTTATTTATTTTTTAATTTCACAATATTATGGGGGTAAAACACTTTGGCTATATATATTGCCCATACACTGCCCGTGTCAGAGCTACAATCGAGGTCATCCCCCAAACTGTGCTAACCGCATCCATTCAGTGAGAGTTTTTCCCGTCCCCTCCACCCGCCTCCCACCTGCCCGCCCCCTAATGAATATTATTGCCCTGTGTGATGTAAGTGTTGATCAGTTAGTACCAATTTGATGGTGAGTACCAGTGGTGCTTGTTTTTCCATTCCTGTGACACTTCGCTTCGAAGAATGGGTTCTCGCTCCAACCAGGATAATACCAGATGTGTTAATTCACCATTGTTTTTTATTGCTGAGTAATACTCCATGGTATACATATACTACATTTTATTAATCCACCCGTGTATTGATGGCACCTTGGTTGTTTCCACATCTTTGCAATTGTGAATTGTGCTGCTATAAACATTCGTGAGCAGATGTCTTTATTATAAAATGTCTTTTTTTCCTTTGGGTAAATACCCAGTAGTGGGATTGCTGGGTCAAATGGTAATTCTACCTTTACTTCTTTGAGGTATCTCCATATTACTTTCCATAGAAGTTGTACTAATTTGCAATCCCACCAGCAGTGTATGAGTGTTCCTATCTGTCCACATCCCCGCCAACATTTGTTGTTTGGGGATTTTTTGATATGAGCCAATCTCACTGGAGTTAAGTGATATCTCATTGTGGTTTTGATTTGCATTTCCCTGATGATTAGAGACGTTGAGCACTTTTTTATATGTTTGCTGGCCATTATTCTGTTTTCTTTGGAAAAGTTTCTGTTCATGACCTTTGCCCATTTTGTAATAGGGTTGTTTGATTTTTTCTTGTTGATTTTCCTAAGTTCTGTATAGATTCTGGTTATCAGTCCTTTATCAGAGGTGTAGCATGCAAATATCTTCTCCCATTCTGTAGGTTGTCTGTTCACTCTAGTGATAGTTTCCTTGGCTGTGCAGAAGCTTTGTAATTTGATCAGGTCCCATGTATTTATTTTTGTTGCTGCTCTGATTGCTTTGGGGGTCTTCTTCATAAATTCTTTGTCTAGGCCAATGTCCATAAGAGTTTTTCCAAGGTTTTCTTCGAGAATTCTTATGGTTTCACGTCTTAGGTTTAAATCTGTTATCCACTGTGAGTTGATTTTTGTGAGAGGTGAGAGGTGTGGGTCCAGTTTCAGTCTTCTACATATGGCCATCCAGTTTTCCCAGCACCATTTATTGAATAGGGAATCTTTTCCCCAGTGTATGTTTTTCTGGAATTTGTCAAAGATCAGCTGACTATATGAGGTTGGTTTTATATTTGAGTTCTCAGTCCTGTTCCATTGGTCTACATCTCTGTTCTTGTGCCAATACCGTGCAGTTTTGATTACTATAGCCTTGTAGTATAGTTTGAAGTCTGGTAGATAGATGCCTCCCAATTTGTTCTTTTTGCTTAAGATTGCTTTGACTAGATGGGGTCTTCTCTGGTTCCACACAAAGTGTAGAATTATTTTTTCTAGATCGGCAAAAACTGATGTTGGTATTTTGATAGGGACTGCATTGATTCTGTAAATCACTTTAGGTAGCAAAGCCATTTTTACAATGTTGATTCTGCCTATCCAAGAGCATTGTAGGGTTTTCCATCTGTTTACATCCTCTGCAATTTCTCTTCTCAGTGTTTCGTAATTCTCTATATATAGGTCTTTGACCTCCTTAGTTAGATATGTTCCTAAATATTTAATTTTCTTTGGTGCTATTGTGAAAGGTATTGCATCTTTAATTTGTTTCTTGGCTTGATTGTTACTAGCATATATGAAGGCTATGGATATGTGTGTGTTAATTTTGTATCCTGAGACTTTGCTGAATTCATTTATCAATTCCAGTAATCTCTTGGTTGAATCTTTGGCATTTTCTATGTATAATATCATATCGTCTGCAAATAGTGAAAGTTTGACCTCTTCTGCCCCCATCTGTATGCCTCTGATTCCTCTGTCTTGTCTGATTGCTCTGGCCAGGACTTCCAGCACTATGTTCAATAGAAGTGGAGATAAGTGGGAACCTTGTCTAGTTCCAGTTTTAAGGGGGAATGCTTTAAATTTTTCCCCATTCAGTATGATATTGGCTGTGGGTTTATCGTATATGGCTTTAATAGTTTCGAGGTATGAGGCATCTATGCCTATATTGTTAAGAGTTCTTATCATAAAAGGATGCTGGATTTTGTCAAAAGCCATTTCTGCATCTATTGAAAGGATCATATAAGCTTTGTTCTTGCTTTTATTTATATGGTGAATTACATTTATAGATTTGCGTATGTTGAACCATCCCTGCATCTCGGGAATGAAGCCCACCTGATCATGATGAATTATTTTTTTGATGTACATGTGAATTCGGTTTTCAAGGATTTTATTGAGAATTTTTGCATCTATATTCATAAGGGATATTGGTCTGTAATTTTCTTTTCTTGTTGTGTCCTTTCCTGGCTTTGGAATCAAGGTGATATTGGCTTCGTAGAAAGAGTTTGGGAGGATTCCATCCTTCTGGATATTTTCAAATAATTTCTGCAGTATAGGCACCAGTTCTTTGTAGGCTTGGTAGAATTCAGGTGTGAACCCATCTGGTCCAGGACTTTTTTTTTGTTGGAAGATTTTTTATTACTGCTTCAATTTTGATGCTTTATATTGGTCTGTTTAGAAATTCTGTTTCTTCCTGGTTGAGCCTAGGGAGGTAGTATGTTTCTAACAATTTGTCTATTTCCTCCACGTTTTCGTGTTTGTGGGCATAGAGATTTTTGTAGTATTCGAAGATGATGTTTTGTATTTCCATGATATCGGTTGTGACCTCTCCTTTTTCATTTCTAATTGAGCTTATTAGAGTCCTTTCCTTTCTGCTTCTGGTCAACCTGGCAAGTGGCCTATTTTCTTTATCTTTTCAAAGAACCAACTTTTCATTTTATTAATCTTCTGTATTGTTCTTTTGTTCTCAATTTCATTTAATTCTGCTCTGATCTTGGTTATTTCTTTTCTTCTGCTGGCTTTAGGATTGCTTTGCTCTTCCTTTTCCATTTCCTTAAGATGATTCATTAGTTTACTGATTTGTGACCTTTCTGTCTTTTGGATGTGGGCATTTAAGGCGATAAGTTTTCCTCTCAGGACTGCTTTGGCTGTATCCCACATATTTTGATAACTTATGTCCCCATTATCGTTTAGTTCAAAGAATCTTTTGATTTCCATTTGAATCTCCTCCTTGACCCAATAGTCATTCAGCAACAGATTGTTTAATTTCCATGTTTTTGGATGAAGATGTGAGTTTCTGTTGGAATTGATTTCTAATTTTATTCCACTGTGGTCTGAAAAGATCCATGGTATGATCTCTATTTTTTTGAATTTGTTTAGGTCTGTTTCATGACCTAGGATATGGTCAATTTTAGAGAAAGTTCCATGAGCTGATGAGAGGAATGTATATTCAGTGTTATTTGGGTGGAGTGTTCTGTAGTTATCTCTTAGGCCCAAATGTTCTAGAGTCCTGTTTAGGTCCTTTGTGTCTTTGTTTATTTTTTGTTTGGAGGATCTGTCCGGTTCCGTCAGTGGGGGGTTGATGTCCCCTGCTATTATGGCATTGCTATTTATTATGTTGTCTAGATCAAGCAGTATTTGCTTTATGTACCTGGGCGCTCCTGTGTTGGGTGCATAAATGTTTAGGATTGTTAAATCCTCTTGTAAGATTTTTCCCTTCACCACTATATGGTGTCCATTTTTGTCCTTCTTTACTTTTGTTCCTTTAAAGTTTATATCATCTGAAATAAGGATGGCTACTCCAGATTTCTTTTGGTTTCCATTAGCCTGGAAAATTGTATTCCATCCTTTCACCTTGAGTCTGAATGCGTCTTTGTGTGTAAGGTTTGTTTCCTGGAGACCACAGATACTTGGCTTGTATTTTTTAATCCATTCAGCCAGCTTATGTCTCCTCAATGGGCAATTCAAGCCATTCACATTTATTGAGAGAATTGATATTTGGGGTAAATTTCTGATTATTCTATTGAGTGGTGTCTTTTGCTTTACCTCTTGCATCATTGTGGAATCTGGGTTCTGGATTTTTGGCTTTTGCGTAGTTTTACATTGGTGGGTGTCTGTTGTGCTGGTTAGTGTACAGTACAGGTCTAAGCACTTCTTGCAAGGCTGGTCTGGATTTCACAAATTCTATCAGTGATTGCTTGTCTGGAAAAGTCTTTATTTCTCCCTCATATAAGAAGCTTGGTTTGGCAGGATGCAGCATTCCGGGTTTGTCTTTGTTTTGTTATTGGAGACTGATGATGGCTCCCCATTCCCTTTTGGCTTGTAAGTTTTCAGCTGAGAAATCTGCAGTTAATCTGATAGGTTTCCCCTTATAGGTTACCTGTTCTTTTCATCTTACAGCTCTGAGGAGTGCCTCTTTTGTGTTTACTTTGGTCAGTCTAATAATTATGTGGTGTGGTGAATGCCTTTTCATGTTGAGTTTCCCAGGAGTCCTGTGTGCTTCTTGTACTTGGATATCGAGATTTCTGGCTAGGCCATGGAAATTTTCCTCTATTATTCCTTCAAATAGATTTTCCAGCCCACGCAAATTTTCTTCCTCTCCCTCAGGGATGCCTATGATCCTTGTATTTGGCATCTTTACATAATCCCACATTTCTTGTATGCTTTGTTCATGCCTCTTGTTTTTGTGTTCTTTCTCTTTGGCTGATTTATTTAGCGCATAGGTGTTGTCTTCTAGCTCTGAAATTCTTTCCTCTGCATGGTCCAGCCTATTCTTAAGGCTTTCCACTGTGTTTTGTAGATCCTTGAATGCTTCTTTCATTTCTAGAATTTCTGTTTGATTTTTCCGTAGTATTTCTATTTCTTTGCAGAATTTTTCATTCATTTCTTGCATTTTTCTTGTGGTTTCTTTGTGCTGGGATTCAATTTTCTCTTGAATTTCATTGAGCTTTCTTATAATCCATAAATGAAATTCCTCTTCTGTCATTCTACCCATTTCATTTGAGTTGGTATCCATTGCTGAGCAACTGATGATTTCTTTTGGGGGTGACTTTTCACTCTGATTTTTCATGTTCCCTGAGTTCTTTCACTGGCTCCTTCTCATCTGGCCTCTTGGTTGAGAGGTGGGGGTGTTAGGGCTAGGTTATGGCCCTGTCTCCAAGCCCTCGAGTTTCGTTCCTTGGCAGAGCCAGGGAGAGAAGTAGTGGCCTGTATTGCCTTAGATGTATTTTAGCAAGTTTGGTGGATATTGTGTTACCTCTGACCTGTTGTCTTCTCCTCTTCCTGGTGGAGTGTAGTGAGATTGTCCTCCCAGCTTGAGCTCTATGCTAGTGAATTGTACTTGAGGATATGAATCCACAGCTCCCTAATAGCTGGGTATTCTGTTATGTCTGTGGCAGACTGTGATCCTCCAGTTGCGGTGTGCGAAAGCCCCGTGGTTTGGGAGGGGCCTTGTAGCTCCTAGGGGTTACTTTGACCCTGCTCCTCCTGAGGTGCGGGTAGAAACACAATTTCATTTTGCTGCAGTGTGAGAGCTGAATTGGTAAAATTCTACACAGCTCAGAGGTTGCTCATCTAGCTGTGTGTGTCTGTCCTTCTGATGTGCGTCTCCACGTGATATTGTCTGATAGGGGGATCTCCAATTGTGCCCCCCTTTTCCACCACTAGACCCCAAGGCAAGGTGGGTGAGCATCTCTATCCCCAGCAGTCTCTGCCAGGGGGATGTTCCCACGGGGAGGGGGGAATAGTGGCCACTGGAAGCACTCTTCAATGGCATGAAATTCCCCAATGAAGTGGGCAGGGTTATGGGGAGCTGCTCTGGTTCGGCCTGTGGCTCTTGAGGTATTTGGTTGCCACGAGAACCGGCAGTTATACCACATGAGTCACTATAGCCAGCAACCTTCAAAATGATCAATCTCTGGGGTATAGGAGGTCTGGGACCTGAAGGGCAGGCACTAGGACCAGCACGTAACGGACTTGTCAGAGGCCAGAGCTGGGGTAGCAGGACCAGATGGATGAGCTGCAAACTGTTTCAAATACACAAAGGTCCTGCCGCTACAGTTCAGGGATCTTGTCCCACCTGGAACCCACGGATGCAGCTGTCCCTGGCCACCAAAGGCAAAGCCTGTCTCGCCCCAGGGGAAGAGCCCTGGGCCAGGGCGGGGCGGAGCTATTGAGCCGGCTCACAGCTCCGGACGGGTGGCTTTAAAGATGGCTGCTGCCGCCAGCCTGGCGCACAGCAGGGCTCCAATTGCACCCGGGAGTGCCCCTTTTCTCCACAGGCCTGTAGCCTGCGGAGGCAATTGCCAGCAGCCCCTAAGGTCGTGTCCCACTCTCCGTTAAACTCCTGGGCCCAGTCCCGCTGACTTCCAGTGTCGCGGTGCCAGCCTGCAGATTCCCGCGCACTGTCCCGCGAAGCTATATCTCCGCCCAGTCCCGACCCGGCCCTGAGCGGTCCCTGTATAGTGCAGCTGAGAGTTCTGTTTGGCTCTCGCAATTGCTTCCTCTCCACAGAGTCTGCTGTCTCCAACAACAGCTTTGCCCCAATTGCAGGCTTGTCCCTGACTGAGTGGATGGGGAGGTGCGTAGTCGCTTGGGGGTCAGGTCGCGCCGCGCCGACCTGGTGAGCGCATCCTTCCCACGCTCTGGGCTCTATTGTACTCCTTGCGCTCTCCGATCTTTGTCAAAATTTTGTACCTGTTTTCTTGGGCTGAGCATTCCGTGTTGTTTCTCTGTAATTCACAATGCTGTTTTTGGAGTGAGTGGTTCGTGCTCGCGGATAGCCGATGACGTTTTTCACCTCCTTCCCTGGGAGCGGTGCGGTGGGAAGAGTCTGTCAGACCGCCATTTTTCCGGAAGTTGGCTTTGTATAATCTTGAACCATCATGAGAGGTTGTTGTTAACTAATTTTACTAGCAGCGCTATATTTCCTAATGGGTAGGCTAAGCATGTGCTTATGTCATTAGCAATGCAGAGATATCTGTAAGTCTTGATGAATATTTTTAAAAGTGTGAAAGTAGACATGAGAAAAAGATCTTCTTGGAGTTGCTAAAACTTATTTTATATTTTATAATTGTGCTAACTTTGAGTTACCTATATAATTTGAGAATATGATCTTTTCAGGATTGAAAGCCTCTATGTGTCTTAATCTAGCTCCTCATTGAAGTTTGAGTTTGGGGATTCATTTATTCATTCAATCACTTACCATTTCTAAAATCTACAAGTAATTGACTTTTCTTTTTTTATCAAAGTTTTAGAGAATCACCATTCTTTGATAGTTTATTGGTATTATATTAGTTCAGGCCCTCATCATCTCTGACTTGGACCACTGTAGCAGCCAAATAACTAGTCTCCCTTCTCCAGTCTTCCTCTTCTTCTAATCTTTTTCATTGCTATTTATACATTTACCTTGCCAAAATTCTGCTTCTTTCAATCAGGAACCTGTAAAGAATCTCTGTTTCTTAGAGTATCAAAACCAAACCTCTCTGCATTCTTTTCAAGATCTTTCAAATACTGACTACCGCCCACATATCTAGTCTGTTTTTCACTCTGTCCCTAACCTTCTGTTCTAATTAAGCTGATTTTCTCATTGTTTTCTACACAAGCTGAGCCAATTCCTGCGTCCGAGATTTTGCTCTTGCTATTGTGCTGTCATACAGTGTTCTTTCTCTTTTTCTCCATTTATCCAAATTCCCACCAACCGACAACATTCAGCTCAAGCTCTGAATCCTCTGTGAAGTCTCTTCTACCACTTCAGGTGATGGTCAACTCTCCTTCCTCTGATTACCCTATTATAATTATAGCACACATTTTAGTAATGAATTGCCCTCTAATTAGTTTATATGTATTGGTTTTGTTTCTACAACCAAATTCTAATGCCCCAGAAAGTATAGCAGAATACTATGTAGGAAATACCTAATAAATCAATAAATTTTATTGGTTTATTAGCTAAGTAGTATAGAGACTCTGTGAATTTAACACTACCTTATGTGGTTACATGGAGTTAGGAATAGTATATAGGGTGGTTTTTGTCTTTATTTAATTCATAAGTGTATAGGCTTTCTTCAACCACTCAAATTTTGGTACTAGAAGAAACTAGAAACCATTTTTCCAATAAGTCTGCCTCCTCTGAGGCTGAAAGTATTCTCACATACATCCTCATATAACCATCATAAAGAAAAAGAGATATTCTTCTTCAGCTCATTCTAGAGATGAAGAAGCAGAGGTTGAGAAGGGAAGATTAAAATGAGGGAGAGATACTTAAGATGCTTTCTTTCATAAGAAAGAAAGGTGAGAGGCAAAGACATTCCAGGCATATAGATCCCTGGAAGAAAGACATAGTGTGTCTTCAGTGCATTCAGTTGCTTACAATATGGCTGAAACCTCGCGTTGGTTCAGGGTAAGTAAGGGAAGGTAAATAAAGGGTGTGGTTTGAAAGAAAACACCTCAGTGTGTCCAAAATTGAGCTCATCACACTTTTGTCACTTCCCAACTCCTTATATCCTCTATATCAGTGATTGCACCACCCCCACCCACTTTCTTAAACCAAAAATTCAGATGTTGTCCTTGACTCTTCCTTTTTTCTTCTCCTCCCTACATAGCCAAGGGCTAAGATCTGATAAGTGTGCCTCTCAATTAACCTGGGAAATTGTTAGAAATGCAAATTCTGAGGTCCAACACTAGCTACTGAATCAGAAACCCTGGGGATGGAAGGCAACTCTCTGTTTTAACAAGTTCCTAGGGGTAATTTTATACAGGAAAAGAGTCTGAAAGCCATTGCCATAGGCAATGAGGGATCCTTGAAATGATTGAAGCAGGAAAGTGACCCAGTAGGCTGTGCATTTTTAGAAAGGTCATTCTTGTATTTATGTGGACGATGGATTGGAAGGAGCAAAACTAAAGGTATCAGGACCACTTAGTGGAATACAAAAAATATTCAGAAGAGAAACAGAGGGAAAGATAGATTTATGAGATATTAAAGGCTAGAACTGATTGGTTTATGTTACCTTTGGATACACAGAGTAGAGAAGAAGATACAGAGTGTCTCGTCTTGCACAGTAAGTAAATATGATGTTCAAAGTTTGGGAAAAAATAATTAATACTCCTTCCTTCCTTCCTTTCTCTTTTTATAAAGTTGAGGTGGTTTTTAGGTCATCAGGTATAAATGTTTAGAAAAAGGTTGGATATTTGAGTCTGGACCTCAGCAGAGAGGTCAAGCCTACAGATAAAGGTTTTGGAGTCAGCAGTGTACTAGGTGGTAATAGACATTGTCTGAATGGATTGAATAATGTAGCAGAATATTCAGGGTGAGAAGAGAACCAAGGATGAAGTTCTGGATAATACCAATATTCAAGGGAGGCCTTCAGAAAAGACTGAGGAATGGCTAGAGAGAAGGGGAGAGAACCAGAAAATTGATATCATGGAGGTAGAAGGAAGATAGAATTTCAATGAGATAAACAGTATCAAATGTCATAGACAGGTCAAGTAAGATAAGAACTAATTAGTTATGTTTGTCATTTAGGAGATCACTGATGTCTTTAGCAATCACAGCTTCAGGGAAGTTTTGAGCACAGAGGATAGTAGTAAGTTGAGGAGTAAATTGGAATAGAGAAATCAAAATTGTAACTATACATTGTATACAAAAGGAAGGAAAGAAAGGGAGTGACAGTTAGATCAAGCAAAATATCAGTGGAACTTTCTTTTCTTAACTAAAAAAATTGTGTATGTTTACAATCTGAAAGAAAAAGAATGAGTTAAGAAGTAAGTTTGAAGATATGTAGAGAGAGGGAGAACTTGATGGAATAAGGTCTCAGAGGATAAGTGAGGAGATAAGATCCAGGGTCCAGGAGGAGGTATTAGCTTTAAATATTGTGCTAGTATTGTCTCTTAATGCATAGCCTCTCCCAACTAAATTGAGAACTCCTCTCACGGATGGACATAGTATTTTTCAGTCCCTAGTATACAGGGCTCAATAAATGTTCGTTGAATGAATGAAGACCATTTCTTGATTTCTTTTGCTGTTTTTTCTTTCCCCTACTTACTCTTTATTGATTTACCCCCAATTTTCCATCCTCAGCTCTCTTCTCTTGTCACTGTATTCAATTGCTAGAGGAGATTTCATCAATGCCCAGTTTTTCTTTCTGAGACAGGAGAGGCTGAGATGTGACTAGACTTTTTATACTCAGGTTAATGCTGAATAATTAATTATACTCTCCCTGGCTTCCCGTTTGCCTTCCTGTGGAGCTATAGTAAGTAGAATCGGATTGGCTTTGAGGGTCATGTTCCAATATGCTGCAGACAGTTGATGTATACCACGTCACTTCTTCTTCCTGTAGGCCCCTTTCCAGCCCTCCAACCTTAAGAACTTTCCATTTTCATACCCTCTCAGTTCTTCCAGTAGAAAGTAACCTTTGTTGCATAGCTCCTTGGTCTGGGAAGAGCTTTAGAGAAGTTTTTTGATGGTGATTCCAAAATGCGACAGAGTAGCTTGCCTATTTCAATAGACTTTTCTTTGTTTTAACTTTGTCAAGCCATCATTTGCTGAAAGACATAAGCAGCTTCACAGTAAAAGATGGAATATTATGTACAGGTTGAAGCAGGATAGGTATTTTTGTTCTAAGAGAAAAATCTGATATAAAGATATATTTGATTTTTTTTTTGTGTGTGTGTATGTAATTAGGAATGACCATTTGAAATAGAAGAAGAGATGCCCAAGAGCCCAATTTCCAAAGTAGTAATTTGCTATATTTATTTCAAAGTAAGGCTCTATGGCTAATTTTAGGAAAGGCCTTGGAAATGAATCAATATGCTTTAGGAAGATTCAGATGTTTAGTTTTTAACCCTTCTATACGTGCTTTAAAATGTTCTGATAGTTATCTGTGAATGAAATACATTTTAAATACCAGAACAAAGGCAACAAAGGCTATTTCCTTTTCGGTGCCATTCTGCAGCACCTGGAAGGTGCATTAGAATGCCAGTTGCTGTAAAAGGCACATTAATCTTACTCTAGGACAAGACTTGTCTTCTAATCTTTTCCTATCTTCTCCATAGTGCCCAACACAGTGCAGGGAAAACAGTACAAACTCATTCCATATTTGTTGACTTGAAAGTTTACAGAAACAACATTTTGTCCTCTACCTCCTCCTTGAGAATATCCCTATCAACCCTATATTTAGAAAATGGGTTCTTGTCTAAGTCTGGAGACAAGGTTATATCTGTGGAACAGATGCTCATTATAGTTCACATGCATATTGAACAAAAATTCAGAAAACTGATGAGGTCATTTTTATAATCTTCAGAAATCCCCTTCAAAGAACCATAGAATAGGAGGCTGGTAAACTCATCTTCATTACTTCTCTGCTTTCTCATTGGCACCACCAATGTTTTGGGTTCTAATTCTATGAGCCATTTTTTACTCTTCTTCTTTTTTAAAATTTATGAATTTTAAAAGACATTCTGTTACTGTCTACTGATGCCACTTGACTGGTTACTTTTTGTACTCATCCTTATAGGCAGTATATAGGTCAAAATCAACTTAAATATTACCTGTACCTACCAGGCAGTCTCCCCTTACCATCCCTATCCTTTTTAGAGGTCCCTTCCTTAGTTCTCCAAAAGTACTCCATACTTCTGTTTATCACAGCACTGATGACCTTATATTGTAATTGCCTATTATTTTTGTCTGTCTCCCCCATATTGAGCCACAGGCAGGAACTATCCTCCATTTTTGTGTCTCCTGTACCTGATACAAAACCTGGCATATAATAAAATATTCAATATATATTTGTTGGATGAATGAATGTATGATGTTCCAATATAACAAAATTTGCCAGCCTACTTTCAAGGCCTTCATTAATCTGAACCTATTTGAATTATCCAACTTCATTCATTTATTTATGAGAACCTATTATGTGCCAGGCACTGTGGATATATGGTAAATGAAAATAGAAATAATCTCTACTCTTACAGAAATAATAGTTCAGTGGATTAAGCAGAGTCATTATCACACAAAAAAGTATAAAATTACAACTGTGTAAGTGTTGTGATGGACAGATACATAGTGCTGTAAGAGCTAATAATGGCACAGAATGGTAGGTTGACCTAATCTAGGAGAAAGTGATACTTAACCTGAGATATGATAGATGAGCTGGAATTACTTAGGTAGGAAGCAAAAGAAAATGTTCCAGGAAGTGAGAACAGTGCCCTGTGAGGCTGGATCAGAGGCAACAAAAGGAAGAGATGAGGCTGGAGAAGTAGGCAGGTCAGGTACTAAATCATGTATTACCTTATAGGCCATATTAAGGAGCTTTTGTCTTTACCCTAAAAGCAACAGAAAATGTATTCTACAACACTCTTGGTCCTTCTGTTTTTCTCCATAACTATAACTCTTAGTATTTTTACTTTTTTTTTTTTTTTTGAGACAGGGTCTCACTCTGTTGCCTGGTCTAGAGTGCATCATCATAGCTCACTGCAACCTCAAACTCCTGAGCTGAAGGTATCTTCCCACCTCAGCCTCCCAAGTAGCTGGGACTAAAGGCATGTGCCACCATGCCTTGCAATTTTTTTTTTCTTTGTAGAGATGAGGTCTTGCTGTAGTCCAGGCTGGTCTCAAACTCCTGGCCTCAAGCAGTCCTCCTGCCTCAGCCTCCCAAAGTGCTAAGATTACAGGCATGAGCCAATGCGCCTGACCAGTCTTTATACTTCTAATCATACTATTCTCCACTTGGATTATAATCACCACTTTTTCCCTCAAATTCGATCTTGTTTGTTGTTCAGGTCTAGTTCAAGTTTTATGTCCTCCAAAAATCACTCCTTGATTAATTCAGTCTAGATAGCATAACCTTTCAAGTTATATAGCAGAGATTTGTATAATATTCATATACTCATTATGAGGACTCTTATATCATCCTACCTTATATTTTTATAATGGTTTCATACATGGCCTTTGGCTCAAGAGCCTGTGTAATATTTGTCTTATGAATCTCTCTTAAATATTCATAGCCCAGTACTTGATTCATACTGCATTCCCAAGATATAGTGAGCTATGAATCCTGATACAAACCAAATCTTAGCATAGATGAAGAGAAATACTTTGATGCTAACGCTCTTGCTGATGACACAAGAGCAACTATTTGAAAATGAAAAATACAGTTACATCAACTGGTTTTATTGGCTACATCATGGCAAGTACTTCACTAAGTTAACTTGTCTTTTCACAACATTTATCATTCAGCATTTTACTCATTCAGTAAAAGTATACTGAATACATGTCATAAAGCAGCCATTGTGAAAGTAGGTACTGGAGATTAAAACATGAATATAACATGATCTTGACCATTGTTTTGGTCTATTTTGTGCTGCTATAACAGAATACCTGAGAGTAGGTAATTTATAATGAACATAAATTTTTTGGCTTACAGTTCTGGAGGCTGTGAAGTCCAATATTAAGGTGCTGCCAGGTTTGGCAATTCTAATTCCAAGATGGTGCCTGAGTGCTCTGTCCCTCAGAGGGTAGGAGCAATTCATCTTCAAACGGTAGAAGGCATAAGAGCAAAGATAAAAGGAGGCCTAGTTCACCCCTTTATAATGGCATTAATCCCACCCATGAGGGCAAAGCCCTTATGGCCTAATCACCTCTTGAAGATCTCACCTTTTAATACTGTGACGATGGCAATTAAATTCCAGCATGAGTTTTGGAATTCAAACCAAACATTCAAACATTCAAACCGTATCAACCATCACAAAGCTCAAAAAATGGTATCCATAGCTATTAAAAATAAGCACATTTCTATTGCCAAAAAGTTTACATGGGATTAGTTGACAGTCATAATCCTTAAGCAGTTTGCATATGATGTATTTCATTTTTATAGGAAATGCAGCCTCACCATAACATTAGGAATGCAAAGTCTGGATTATTGTAGAATGTGTTCAGCATTAATGTAATGTGATGAAAATAATAATTTCCTTTGCGATTATTTAGTTTTTGATATTGAACCTCTAGGCACTGTACACGTAATGTGAAAAGCAGAGTTTTGTAGGTATAACAACTCATCTACATTGTTCAGAAAGGCCAAGTAAATTTGCTTCCAACCGTGAGGTAGTCCAGAGCCATGACTCCCCAAGGTTGGTGATTCCCTTTGTGATAACATTAACAAGTTATGGAGATATTTAGAGATAGAGATCATCAATCAGCCATTGATCATTAGCTAATTTTTAAGAAAGGTTTTGGGCAAGTATATAGAATTCTGATTATTTTCCCTATTCCTGGAGTTTACTAAAACCTGACTAAAGGCCTTGTCCCATTACAGGGGACATAGCAAGCCATTTCTTCCATTAATTAGCATACATTGGTAAACATACTGAAGGTAACCAGCAAAATTTAAGTACTTGAAAAAAAATGTGCTCTCCTAAACTGACATTTGAAGAAATGTGCTCCTAAAATTAAACTATTGCTGTGTTTAGTTCTATGGGACATGTCACATCAGGGGATGTTTCCTAAGGATCTCATAAAGCAGGAGTCAACAAAACTTGCAGAAATGAAAATAAAAATTTAAAATACCTAACATTTATCGAGAATCTTTTTTTGAAATCTTCAGTTATTTCATGTAAAGCAATACAGAGTCACGAGACATTATTATTAAATTATAATAATCTTTCAAAGAGGGTATACCACCCTGCTATGATACATTCAATTTCAAAATATTAAGGATTATAAACCAGAGCTTCTGTAAACAGACATCTCAATTTTGAATACTGGCAACACTTTCAGCAAGATAAGAGTAACAAGAAAACTTCATTTCCTTGCCTGTTTTCAAAGCACATCTAAATTTTTAAAAGATGTAAGAATGTATTATTATAGCTATTCCCTGAATAAATTTATTTCAGGTCTCTTTTTGTTCATATCTTTTATGTCTCCATCATAGCAACTGTACTTTTATATGATGAAAATAGGATGAAACAAAACCACTGAGGATATCTACATTGTCTTTGTTGCTGGAGGACAGACGGTGACCCAAGTCATGGGCTGCTTTGGCTTTGATTAAAATTAAAATCTTATACAGATTCCTGTTCTGAACATATGTCTCAAACTCTATGTGTTCTCGTTAGGGTGCATTCAAAATATTTTATGCTAACAGCTTTAGGAGGTAACAATATGCCTTTGTTTCCTACAAAGGAATGAATCAGTAAATTGTTCTACTTAGTGGTTAAAAGACCAGCTCAAAATGCAAATATATCCCAATAGCTCTAAATCCTACTGTAATTCTTCCTAATTTAAGGCATTTATGAACTCATAACAGAGGCTCAAGCTGTTCATATTTCTAGCTTATTTTATTTATCTTTCTCTTACTACCTGTTCTACTCAAAGCTTTGCAAATCTTGAAAATCCTACAAATGTTAAAGGAGAGACTTAATCAATTAAAGTATACTGCAACATAGTGGAGAGAATAGAACCGCTGTTGTTGTTCATGGAGAACTGCATAGTTTATATGAGTTTATTTTTCTTTTCCTTACTTGTTCTAAAAGCCAACTTCACCAGTCATGTAATAATTAGAGGGTTCTTCGTTCTTCAGTTGGACTCTGTAGTTTGAAGTACCCGTTCAACAACCATATAAAGAGAGAGGATGCCATCTTTTTTTTTTTAAATCAGGGATTTGGTGAAACATTTGGAGGGTAATGTAACATTTTTCCTCCAAATGCCTTCTAAGAATGACTACAAATGCACAGTTTATTAAAGAGATTCAACAATGCCATTTTCCCAGTGCTTCTCTACAAAGTAAATGACATTTTGAAATATTATTTTTTCTAAAGTGTAAAAGACCCACCCAGCTATTATATAAAATGAGGAAACTCTTCTTGTTGTATTAACATCTTGAATCTAGTCTCAGGGAAGCTGTTTTATTAGATTTACTGGTGCAATTTGGTTGCAGATGCTCATGATTTATAGAAAAGCTCATGGAAACAGACAGAATCTGAATAAAGAACCAAAACAAAAACAAAGGTATTAGGTAACTCACATGGGTTGCATGTCACGTTTATCATGTTTTTGTCATTTTGGTTTAATGTTAATGTCTTGGGGAGTGTTTGGGACTCATACATACTATGTGCCCTTCAGATGTCTGTGGAATGGTTCAGGACCAAACTCCCAGAAGGCTCTCATGTGATAAGGTTTCGGCTACTCCCCTTCTCAGCCTGTGAAATGTGAGACTTTCCCCACATTCTGGCCCTAACCAATTTCTCCAAACTTCCATATCTTCAAAAGGCTGTAAAGTTTTATAATTCTACCGCTGTCAAGCTCTTTGTTCCCTCCTTTGTTAATGTAATAATTTACCAACTAATTTTCCTTTAGGAAACAAAAATGTATTGCTTCCTACTCTGATATTTGCACACAATGTTTGGCAGACTTCTTACAGACAGGCATACAGTCTGGTGCTTCTCTCTTGCAAAGTGCCTTACACAGTGCTGGTTATAAAATTGATGTTCATCAATGACTTATTAATTGTTTTATCCTTGTGTCCTGTCACTCAACTAGTCTTAGACATTATGCTTAGAAGATAAACAGAGCAGGAAATTTTTCATCCTGCCTCGTGGTTTCTCCAACCACAGAGATATGAGCCACCTACTGATGAAGCAGCAGAAAAAAATTAGACTGTCAGCTTCATCCTTGTCTGTCAGAGCGTGAGACTGGTTTAGATGACTTTGCCTACTTGATGTTAACTATGTTCTCATTTCTCATGTTCAGTCTTACAGATCAACTAGAGTAGAGTAATGCCATGACATGTCCTCACCTCTTTTCCCAGCCCCTAAGTTACATCATCTGACCACTGTGGACTAGAATGTTAGTATTTGTGGCTTTTGTTACAGATTATTTTTAATATGTAGTGTATTATCACTGCAAGATGGTACTTTCTTCTTCCCTGAAAGTTTTTTTTCTCCTCCTTTTTTTTCCCCTCTTCCATTCAGGGACAGGAGGGAGGAAACAAATTTATTCCTGGTGAAGAGAGCAGATACGGTGGTTGGTAGGGATGGGGGGATCTCCTGATCTTATAATTCTATACTTTACATACTTATACTCAAGTGGTTCAACAATTATATAAGCCAGGATCCTAAGTTTCTAGCACTATTGATGCGTCATCTGAATAGGGTATTTTTCTTCATAGTTTGAGAAGAAGTTAAAGCAAGGCTCTCAGTATACATTCAATCTGTACTGCTGGAAAAGAAAAGATTCTTTTGGCTTACAGAATAAAATTAACACATATTAATATTAATATATTTTACCATACTTTCTTAAAATATTGTTTGCTACTAAATAGGTACCTAGGTTATATGCTACCCTAACTGATAAAAGTTTCAGGACCAATTTTATATATTTGCCATACAAGCGGATTTCTTCTATATGTTTTGAAACATTCTAAGCCAGTAGTGTTTGTACTTTATTCTCACACATGGTGTTATATAGATATAGGTATAGATATATTTGTTTTCATAAATGGTGTGTGGTTCATTTAAGTGTCATTACAATGTGTTATATTTAGGGTTAGTTTTTATAGATGTATTTAGTTTGATTTTTGGAGTTTCAAAGCATGTGAAAATCATTTTGGTTCAGAATAATAAAAAATAAGATAATAAAAGGTATTAGCACTTCATAAGTCTGTACAAAACTTGCACTGGACATATAAATAGTCAAATATTCTTCCTTTATTTTACCTTTAGCTTTCACTTTGATTTGATTTAGTAACATAAGATTAATGATGATATAAATTTGGGTTCCTCTAGAGAAAGAAATAATTCAGACCACTAAGATTAAAAATCTTGCATTAACATCCTGTAATTGTATGAGAATTTAAGAAGTTCCAGAAAATATAATATATTAGTATCCTTTTATAACATAGTATAGCATTTACTTGGAGCATGGAATGAAAGTTAGGAGTGACGTAGCCTAGGTTTTAGATATACCTCTACCAGTTACTTGCTATGTGATCTTGGGCAAATTATTTTTCTTCTGTGAGCCTTAATGCCATTATCTGTAAAATTCAGTGTTCAATAGATCATTCTAAGTCATAGCCCAATTCCAAACTTTTTCTTATGGCTGATAGGAGGTTTATTTCCCAAATCTATTTCTTTTGAAATGCCTAGGTATGTACCTATGCTTCTAAACCAGTCAAATTAGTTTCTGTGTGTAATGATGTTGTTGAAAGCATACGTAAAATTCAGAATAAATTCCCATTGGTCCATGAAAAATGCTATAGATGTTCATTAAAAATTCTATACATTTAACAGTTAGTTTTTGGAGACCCCACTGTGTTCTAGGCAATTTTTTAGGAGCAAGTGATAAAAAAGTGACAGATAAGATCTCTGCTTTTACAGAGATTATATTCTATGGGAGAGAGACAAAAAATAGGTAAGAAAAAATAAAAAAAAAATCAGCTAGTGGTAAGTTCCATCCAGAGGAGCAACATATGTGATGTGACAGAGATTGATGGGATGTGATACATCAGGTAGTAAGGGAAAGCTGAGGTCTGAATACCACAAAGGAGCCAGCCACACAAAGGTGAGTGGGAAAAATGTTCCAGGCTGATGTTATAGGCCCAAAGCAAAAATGAGCTCAGTATATTTATGGAATTGAAAAATTAGTAAGGGTGAAGCTTAGTGGGAAAAGTAGAGAATGGTAGGAAATAAGGTCAGAGAGGTAGGCAGGATAGATCTCAGATTGTAAGGGAATAATACAGATGATTGGGGTATGTTTGGGATTTAAAGTCAACAGCACTTGCTATTGAGTTAGATGTAAACAGTGAAAGAAAAAGAAAAATTAATATAACACTTAGAAGTTTGGCTTGAGCACCTGAATAAATGGTGGTGCTATTAACTGAAAGCTAGAGAAGAAGCAGGTTTGGTAGTATGCAAAGAAGTAAGGATTAAGAGCTCTACTTTGCCTTATTAATTTTGAGATATTAATTAGTCACCCATAGAAAGATGTTCAGTGGGTAGTTATATAAGACTGAGTTTTTGTGTAGAAGTCAGTGTAATAGATGCATATATGGGAGTCATGGGACTTGATGAAGTCATATAGGGAGAGTGTATACATAGAGAGAAGGCTCCAGAACAGAATCTTAGACACTCTAATATTTAGAAGTTAATCAAAGGAGAAAGTGTTAGCAAAGACAAGGGTTGGTTAGTGAGGTAGGAGAAAAATGAGGAGAGAAGGTGGTATGAGAGACACCAAGAGAAAGAAAACGTTTCAAGTGGGAGGGATTTGTAAGCTATGTCAAATTTTGCTGAGAAGATAATTAGGATAAGAACTGAGAAATGGTTATCAGACTAGGCAATATGGAGATGATTGAGTGGTGGTAAAGGAAGCCTGATTAATGTTGATTGAGGAGAGAATGTGGAGTAAGGAAATGAAGTCAGCAGTTCCACACTACACTACTCTCTCAAGAAATTTTGCTCTGAAGGAGACTCCTGTTATAGCTGAAGGGGCATATGAAGTCAAGGGAGAGATTTTGTTTTGTTTCAAGATAGGAGATACTAGCACTTGATGTTTGTGTATGGAAATAAATCAGCAGAGAAGGAAAAATTTATGCTACATGAAAGAAAGGGGATAATTGTAGTAACAAAGTTGACAAAGAGGTGAAAGCAGCAGTATCCATTGCACAAAAAAGATGTTGGCCTTTAAAGTAGGAGGAGAAACTTTTAATCCATAACCATAGCTATGAAGGAAGATTATGAGCATAAATGTTTGTATATATTACTAGTGAACAAATTCCTGTATGACTACTCCCCTTTCTCAATGACGTATGGCAAGGCCATCAACCAGGGGTCCAGGCTTACAGATAAACAGTTATAGAGGAATGATAAAAAAGAGAAGGGGCGAAATAGTAATTATGTACCATGGAAAAGAGAACCTACTAAGGAAAACAGAAGAATAACATACTTTCATTTGGGACAAGCCAGTTGGGCTTAGTTTTAGGATCTTTTCTCTCTAAAATGTGAGTATCAGAGGATATTATTTACAGTTGAAAACATGGAATTTAAATATGTAATGTTTCAAACTTCAATTTTTTAACATATATTTTTAAATATCAGAGAGATATTTTAGGAAATAATATCTATACTGGAGGTAATGTCAGCAAGATGGCTGACTAGAGTTGCCTGGTACTCATTCTCCCCATGAAAAGTATCTAAAACAACAAATAAACCACTATATTTTGACTGGAGTGACTGAGGAAGCATTCTGGAGAACACCAATCTTGACAATGCCTGTCACCACCACAAATACCATGAGTTGTTGCTATAGGAGAGTCCCCCAGGGATTTAGTCTCACTAGGCCCTGAATCAAGTATGGATAGTTGTTAGCACTGCAGATCCATGTGTCTGCATTGCCCCATGGTGGAAACCCCCTTGGTATCCCCTATGCCTGCTGCTGCTACAGCATGGTGCTATGTTGAAACTGAACCCAGACCTGTAGTCCATCTTACCCTGGGGTCCAGTAGCCACTGACTCCCTCCATTTCTGAAGCCTTGCTGCCATTCCACTATGTTCACACGGTGCCTGCAGTGTCAATACCCCAGAGCCTAGGCCTGAAGTAACAACCAAGACCACAATGTTCAAACTCACAAGGCACCCTATCCTCCAAGGAAACACCATTTAGCCACCTCACCCAAATATGTTCATCCCTGGCCCAACAGCTGGCCTAGAGGCATCCCTGCTCTTCCACAGAGAGAGCCCCAGGCAGTTGCTTGACCCTTGCATACCCTCACCTGGCCCAAAAGGGCCTGACAGCTGTCCTGGCCTCATAGAAATCAACCACACAGCCTGCTGGCCCACCACACCCACATTTGCCTGGCCTCACAACCACCAGAGTGCCACTCCTTGCGAAACCATACCACTGCTGTCACATACTCCCACAGCCTAGACCACTGAGGCATGCACAGACAATGCAGATGAGGATTACAGTTGAAGAATCTGTACAGAGACCACACTACTAAGTCCACCAAACTCCAAAGCCAATGCACCATTCCCAGACAACACCCTAGGATTTATCTACAGAAAACTGCCTGTTCATACAAAAACTACCACATAAAATTGGAAAAAGTGACTGTTTCACTGGATGTGCAGATATCAAAGTAGGGACACAAGAAACATGAAAAAGGCAAGGAAACACAAGACTCCCAAAGGAACACAGTAAGTCTCCAGTAACAGACCTCAAAGGAAAGGATATTTACAAAATGCTTGAAAAGAAATTTTAAAAGAGATCTTAAAGAAACTCAGTGAGACATCAGAGAATACAGACGAACAATTTAATGAAATCTGGAAAACAATTCATGATATGAATAGGAAATTCAATAAAAAGAGATATAAAAAAGAACCAAACAGAAATCTTGGAGATGAAGAATTCAATGAATAAAATAAAGAATCTAATTGAGAGCTTCAACAACACACTAGATCAAGCAGAAGAAAGAATTTCTGAATTTGAATACAGGTCTTTTGAAATAACCCAGTCAGAGAAAGGAAAAGAAATAAGAATACAAATGAATAAAGAAAGCCTACAAAACTTATTGGACACCATTAAGCAAACAATTATTTGCATTATAAGAATATCAGATGGAAAAGAAAGACACATTAAACCTATTTAACAAGGTTGGCTGAAAACTTTCCAAGTATCAGGAGATATATGACATCCAGAATCAGGAACTCAAAGGTCCCCAAACAGATTCAACCCAAAAAGATTAAATCTCCAAGGCACATTATGGTCAAACTGTCAAAAGTCAAAGACAAAGAGAGAATTTTCAAAGCTGCAAGAGAAGAACATCAATTCACATATAAAGGAATCTTATTTATACTCTCAGAAGATTTCTCATCAGGAACCTTGTAGGCCAGGAGAGAATTGGAAAATAACATAAGAGCTAAAAGAAATTAAAACAAACAAACAAAAAAACAAGAAAACCTGTTAGCCAAGAATACTATATCTGGCAATGCTATCCTTCAGAGATAAAGGAGAAATAAAGACCTTCCCAGACAAGCAAAAACTGAGGGAATTCATCACCACTAGACTGGCCTTACAAGAAATGCTTAAGGGAGTCATATATCTGGAAGTGAAAGGATGATATTTATCATCATAAAAACACATGAAAGTATAAGACTCAACTTTACAGGTAAATCCATAATCATGCTCAGAATACCCCACTTCTATAATGGTACCATGTAAATCTTTAAACTGTTAAAGTTTAAAGTTATAAAGGTGAAAAACATTAACAGCTAAAATTAGCAGTTACGGAACACAGAAAAGATAAAGATGTAAATTAGGTAAACTAAAATACAAATTGTCAAGATGGAGGGAAAATATCTGGAGTATTATTAAGTGACCAAAGTGAAGTTGTTAACTGCTTAAAATAGTCTATTATCACTATAAGACTCATTAGTCCTATGATAACCACCCACACACACGCACGCACACACACACACACACAAAGAAATTTCAGCAGATTCAAAAACAAAAAAGAGAAAAGAAATAAAGCTTAGGACAACAGAAAACCACCAAACCACAAAGGTAAACAAAAAGAGAGGAACAATTGATCTACAAACCAACCATAAAACAATTAACAAAATGGCAGGAGTAAGTCCTTACCTATCAATAATAACCTTGAATGAAAATGGATTAAATTCTCCAATAAAAGATATAGAGTGGCTGAATGAATACAAAAAAGACCCAACTATATGCTGCCTACAAGATGTTTAACACACCATTAAAGACAAATATAAATTGAAAGTGAAGGAATGAAAAAAAATATTCCATGCAAATAGAAACCAAAATTGAGCAGTAATAGCCATACTTAGATAAAATAGAATTTAAGTCAAAAATTATAAAAAGAGAAAAAGAAGGTCATTACATAATGCTAATGGGATCAATTCAACAGGAGGATATAACAATTGTAAATATATATGCACCCAATTCCAGGGCACCCAAATGTATTAAGCAAATATTATTAGATCTAAAGGGACAGATAGATTGCAATACAATAATAATAAGAGACTTCAACATCCATCTTTCAACAATGGATACATCATCTAGACAGAAAATTAAGAAAGAATCATCAAACTTAAACTACACCATACAACAAACGGACCTAACAGATATTTGCAGAACATTTCATCCAACAGCTGCAGAACACATTATTTTTCTCAACTGCAGATGGAACATTCTCCAGGATAAATCACATGTTAGGCCACAAAACGAGTCTTAACAAATTGAAGAAGATAGAGAGCATGTCAAGTATTTTTTCTGACCACAATGGTATAAAACTAGAAATCAACAAGAAACACTTGGCAACCAACACAACCAATACATCAATAAAGAAATTACAAGGGAAATTTAAGAAATTCCTTGAATGGAGGTGGCAAAGATGGCAAACTAGAAGCAGGCTGCACACACCACTCTCACAGAGACGATTGAAAGTGGTGAGTGGATATTCACCTTCAGATCGATCATCTAAGAGAGACTATTGGGAATCAACAAAGAGGTGACAAGAGGCAACTGAAGTAAAGGAGAGGGAAGAGAGGCCACCCATTCTGCAAGATTGGAGGCATATGGGGAAGGTGCTCCCACATGAGGAATGGACAGAGGAAAGAATCTTGGGGTTCTACAATTCCCCCGAAGACATTGCTATCCATGCTGTGAGAGGGACTCTTCACTGCATTAGGCTGCAGGACTGACATAGGGAGCTGACTGGAGACTGTGTAGTGGCATTGCTCTGGGGAGAAGGCACAGCAGGGATCCATTGCCTTGCAAACCCTGAGTGCTGTGGTTGGTGCCATTTTGAGATCCCAGACCCAGAGCAATGTGTCTACCTGGTGGACAGATCTGTTGCTACTTTCCTGCACATCACTCCTGCTGGGCCAGGGAGGGAGCAAGGAGGACAGGTGATCTTGCGTGTTCCTCCAACAACAGATCTGAATGGAAAAGTGCTTAAGCCAGCACAGACTGACAATCACTGCCACCCAAGGATGTGGGCAGGTCATCACTCAACCCTCCCCAGGCCAAAAAACGTTGCTGCTCATGGATGTGGAGACACCACCTTTCAAGCCTCTGTGGGTCAAGAATTGCCACTGCCCATGAATGTGGGCTGGGCAGCACTCAAGCCACTGTGGGCAATCACTGCTGCCCACAGATGTGGGTGAGGCAACACATGCTGTCATGGGGGAAAATTGCCACTCCTGATGGAACTAGGAAGGGTGAACACTCACTCTGCAGCATGGAGACTGCCTGTGACAACCACAGGGGAACAGTGAGATGTGAGACACAGGAGAGCAGCAGTGTTAAACACTCATAGTGCAATTGCCCCTCTTCTGCCAGGTCAGTCTTCTGGAGTAGGACTCAATTGTGTCATCCAGGGACTTCCCTCTCTCTTCACTGAGTAGGAGAGTTCCCAGCAGAGAACAGGTGCAATGTAAACATATCTGACTTGAGCTGAGAGGTTTCAGATAAGAAGGAACCAGCATAAGAACTTAGGCTACATGGGAAAAAAAGCTGTTTTGAAACCCCCAAAGGATCAAAAGAGTTCTCTAGCAAAGCACTCCAACTGAAAGGGAATTATTGAAATGATAAATATGGAATTGAGAACATGGATGGCTTATAAAATCAATGGGATTAATGAGAAAGTTGAAAACCAACACAAAGAAGTAAAAAAAAAAAAATAATTCAGGGCACGAATGGAAAATTAGAGATAGATAATATAAGAAAAGAGATAACAGAACATATATAAATGAAGGTGTCATTTAGGGAACTTCAAAATACAGCAGAATGTTTTAACAACAGACTAGACAAAGCAGAAGAAAGAACTTCTGACTTTGAAGACAAGGCTTTCAAATTAACCCAGTCAGTCAAAAAATAGAAAGAAAATAAAGAAGAATGAACAATCACTGCAAGAAATAAGGGACTATGCAAAATGAACAAATATAGAATCATAGGTATTCCTGCAGGAGAAGAAGAAAAAGCAAAAAGCATAGAAAACCTATTTGAGGGAATAATTAATGAAATGTTCCCTGGTATCATAGAGATTTAGATATCCAGATACAAGAGGAACATTGAACATATGAAAGATTCATAGGAAATAGGACATCATCAAGACACATAGTGATAGGTCTGGTCAAAGTCAAAGTGAAAGAGATAATCCTACAAGATAAAAGATAAGAGCAAAAACTTACAAAGGCAAACCTGTCAGACTAACAGCAGATTTCTCAGCAGAGATTTACAAGCCAGCAGGGATTTGGGTCCCATTTTTAGTCTTCTTAAACAGAATAACTGCCAGCCAAGAATTTTGTGTATTACAAAACTACGTTTCATACATGAAGTAGAAATAGTCTTTCCCAGACAAACACACACTAAGGGAATTTGTCACCACTAGATCTACCCTAAAGGAAGTGCTTAAATGTGCTCTTCATATGGAACAGAACAATTGATACTCACCAGTGTAATAACACCCAAAAGGTAAATATCACAGCTCTAATAAAAGGAGAACACAGGGAAAAACCAAAGCAACTAGGTATCATTCAATATGATGAACAGAGCAGTATCTCTCATATCAATACTAATATTGAACATAGACAGCCTTAATGCTCCCCTTAAAAGGTATAGATTGGTTGAAAGGATGGAAAAACACAACCCAAATATATGCTGTCTCTGAGAAACCCATCTAAATTGCGGTGTTTCACATAGGATCAAGTAAAATGGATAGAAAAAAAGTATTCCACGGAAATGGAAACCAAAGTGAGCAGGAGTAGCTATTCTCATATCAGACAAAATAGACTTTAAATCAACAATGGTAAAAAAAAAAAAAAGACAAAGACAATCATGTAATGATAAAGGGAGCAATAAACAAGAAGATATAACAATCCTAAATATACATGCACCTAACACAGGAGTTCCCAGATTCATAAAACAAATTCTATTAGATCTAAGCAAAGCAATAAACAACAGCATAGAAATAGCCAGGGACTTCAACTTTCTACTGAGAAATCTGGACAGATCATCAAGGCAGATCAGCAAAGAAACACTGGACTTACATGATACTCTAGAACAAATGGGCCTAAAGACATTTACAGAACATTCTACCCCAAAACTGCAGAATATACATTTTTCTCATCAGCACACGAGACATTTTCCAAGATAGAGTATATGTTATCCCACAAAAGGAGTCCCAGCAAATTCAGAAAACTTGAATTCATGCCATGTATCTTCTCAGATCACAGTGGAATAAAAATAGAAGTCGATTCCAAGAGGAACTCTCAAATCTACACAATGTTATGGAAATTAAACAACCCCTTGCTGAACGATCCTTGGGTCAATGATGGAATTAAGATGGAAATCAAATGATTTTTCAAACTGAATGAAAAGGATGACTCAAGCTTCCAAAATCTATGGAATACAGAAAAGCAGTGCTAAGGGGGAATTTCATAGCCTTAAAAGGCTTACATGAAAAATACAAAAAGACCACAAATTAACCTAATGTGACACCTCAAGGAACTAGAAAAAGAAGAACAATCCAAACCCAAAGCTAGCAAAAGAAAAGAAATAACAAAGCTAAGAAGAGAACTAAATGAAATGGAAACCAAAAAAAAAAAAAAAAATACAAAGGATCAATAAAACAAAAAGGTGGTTCTTTGAAAAGATAGACAATATTGATAGACAACTAGCTAGGTTAACCAGAAGTAGAACAGAAAGGATTCAAATAAGCTTAATCAGAAATGAAAAAGGGGACATTAAAACTGATGCCAAATTAGTACAAAATATCATCCCTGACTACTATGAAAACCTCTACACACACATACTAGAAAATCTAGAGTAAATGGATACATTTTCAGAAACACACAACCTCCAAAGCTTGAGTAAGGAAGAACTAGAAATCCTGAACAGACCAATAATGAGTAGCAAGATTGAAACAGTAATAAAAACCTCTCAGCCATCAAAACCCCAGTCCAGGAAGATTTACAGGCAAACCTGTAAGTAGAAGAACTTGCACCTATTCTACTGAAACTGTCCCATAACATTGAATTGGAAATGCTCCCTAACTCATTTTATGAAGCCAGTGTCACCCAGTGTCACTAGTATACCAATGGCAGGAAAGGACACAACAAAAAATGAAAACCACAGTATTCCCAAATCACCAAATGCTAATTCATCACATAAACAATTAAAAACAAAATCCATATGATCATCTCAATGGATGAAGTAATAGCATTTGATAAAATCCATCACCACTTCATGATAAAAACCCTCAAGAAATTAGGCATAGAAGGAGCATACTTCATAATAATAAAAGCCATTTATGACAAACACACAGCCAACATCATGTGAATCGGAAAGAGTTTAAAGCATTCCCCTCACGAAATGGAACAAAACAAGGATGCCCACTGTCTCCACTTCTATTCAACATTGGCTGGAATTCCTAACCAAAGAAATCAGGCAAGGTAAAGAAATAAAGGGCATGTAAACCAAGACATAGGAGGTCAAACTATCCCTGTTTGCAGATGATATGATCTTATATCTAGAAAACTGTAAAGACTCCACCAAAAGACTCCTAGAATTCAGAGATAAATTCAGTAAAGTCTCATGTACAAAATTAATGTACACAAATCGTTAGCATTTCTATATACTAATAACAATCAAGCTGAGAGTAACATCAAGAACTTAATACCATTTACAACAGCTACATAGAACATATGATACCTAGGAATATATTTAACCAAAGGGGTGAAAGATCTCTTAAAGGAGAACTACAAAACACTGATGAAGGAAATCATAGATGACACAAACAAATGGGAAAACATCCCATGCTCATGGATTAGAAGAATCAACATTGTCAAAATGTCCATCCTGCCCAAAGTGATTTACAGATTCAGCACAATTCTCATCAAAATACCCAAATAATTTTTCACAGATTTAGATGAAAAAGTCCTATACAAATCTACAGGCATCACATTACCTGACTTCAAATTATATTACAAGGCTATAGTAACTAAAACAGCATGATACTGGTGTAAAGGTAGACACATAGACCAATGGAACATGATAGAGATCTCAGAAATAAAACCATATAGCTACGACCAAGTGATTTTTCAGAAAGCAGAGAAAAACATGTACTGGGGAAAGGATGACTTATTCAATAAATGCTGCTGAGAAAACTGGATAGCCACATGCAGAAAAATGAACCTGGCTCCCTATCTCTTACCATATACAAAAATTGACTCAACATGGATTAAAGACTTTTACGTACAACCTGAAACCACAGAAATTCTAGAAGGAAACATAGGAAGAACTCTTCTAGACATATGCCTATGCAAAGAATTTTTGAGTAAGACCCCAAAAGCGAATAGAGTAAAAACAAAAATGAATAAATGAGACTTAATTTAAACTAAAAAGTTTCTGCACAGCAAAGGAAGTAATCAACAGAGTAAACAGACAAGCTACAGAATGGGAGAAAATAGTTACAAACTATACATTTGATAAAGGGCTAATATCCAGAGTCTACAAACAACTCAAACAAATCAGTCAGAAAAAAGCAAATGACCCCATCAAAAAGTGGGCAAAAGATATGAACAGAATTTTTTCAGAAGAAGATAGATAAACAGCCAATAAACGTGAAAAAAATGCTCCACATCACTAATTATCAGGAAATGCAAATTAAAACCACCGTGAGATACCACCCTACCCTTGTCAGAATGGCCATAATTAAAAAGTGAAAAATCAATAAATGTTGGCATGAATGTAGTGAAAAGGGAATGCTTATACACTTTTGGTGGGAATATAAAGTAGTGCAGCCACTATGGAAAGCAGTATTCCTCACAGAACTAAAAGTAGACCTCCCATTCGATCCGGCAACCCCACTACTGGCTATCTACCCAAAGGAAAAGGGATACCTGCACCCAGATGTTTATTACAGCACCAATCACAATTGCAAAGATGTGGAACCAACCTAAGTGCCCATCAACTGATGAGTGGATCAAGAAAATGTGGTGTGTGTATATATGTATATATACACACACATATACATACATACACACACACGCACACACATACACACACACACACACACGCACACACACCATGGAGTACTACTCAGGCATAAAAAGGATTAAAATGATGTCTTTTGCAGCAACTTGGATGGAACTGGAAGCCATTATCCTAAGTGAAGTATCTCAGGAATGGAAAAACAAATACCACATGTTCTCACTTTTAAGTGGGAGCTACATGAGGGATATATATTAAATAATTATTATATAGTGGCATAATGGACTTTGAAAACTAATAAGGGGGGAAGAGTAGGAGAGGGGTGAGAGATAAAATTCTACCTACCTAGTACAATGTACATTATTTTATTGGTGAGTACACCAAAAGTCTTGAGCTCAGCATGATATAATTCATCCAAGTAACAAAAAAACACTTGTGCCCTCTAAATGTTTTTGAATTAAAAAAAATTCCTTGAGGCAAAAGAGACTGGATGCCTATGGTACACAGTAAAAATAGGTTTAAAGAGGGATGTTCATGGTATTAAATGCCAACTTCAAAAAAAGAGAAAGATTTCTAATAAACAACCTTATCATGTATCTTACGGAAGTAGAGAAACAACAACAAATCTAAACCCAAATTTGGTAGAAAGAAAGAAATAATAAAGGTCAGAGCTGAAATAAATGAAATAGAGACTAAGAAAACAATTCCAAAATATCAGTGAAATGAAGAGTTGTTTTTTTCAGTGGATAAACAAAATCGACAAACATTTAACTAGACTAAGAAAAAAAGAGAAAAGACCTAAGTAAATATTCAGAAAATCAGAGATGAAAAAGACATTAAAATTGATATCACAGAAATACAAATGATCTTTAGAGACTGTTATGAGCAATAGTATCCCAACAGGTTTGAGAACATAGCAGAAATGAATAAATTAATGAACACATAAAACCCACCAAGATTAAATTATGAAGAAATAGAAAATCAGAGTAGACCAATAACAAGTGAGTAAATTGAATCAGTAGTAAAAAGTGTTTCATCAACAACAACAAAAAAAAGTCCAGGACCTGATGGCTTCACTCCTAAATTCTATCAAACATTTAAGGAAGACCTAATGCTAATTTTTTTCAAACTGTCCCAGGAAATTTAAGAGGAAAGAATCCTTCCAAATTCATTTTACAAAGCCAGCATTACCCTAATTCCAAAACCTGACAAGAACACAACAACAACAAAGAAAACTACAGGCCAATATCCCTAATGAACATAGTTTCAAAACTCTCAACAAGATACTTGTAAACTGAATTCAATAGCACATTAAAAATATCATTCACTATGATTATTCAGCAAAGTCTCAGGATACAAAATTAATGCACACAAATCCATAGCCTTCATATATGCTAGTAACAATCAAGCCGAGAAACAAATTAAAGATGCAATACCTTTCACAATAGCACCAAAGAAAATTAAATGTTTAGGAACATATCTAACTAAGGAGGACAAAGACCTGTATAGAGAGAATTACGAAACACTGAGAAAAGAAATTGCAGAAGATGTAAACAGATGGAAAGCCCTACCATGCTTTTGGATAGGCAGAATCAACATTGTAAAAATGGCTTTGCTACCTAAAGTGATTTACAGAATCAGTGCAGTCCCTATCAAAATACCAACATCATTTTTTGCCGATCTAGAAAAAATAATTCTACGCTTCGTGTAGAATGACAGAAGACCCCGTCTAGCCAAAGCAATCTTAAGCAAAAAGAACAAATTGGGAGGCATCTATCTACCAGACTTCAAACTATACTACAAGGCTATAGTAACCAAAACTGCATGGTATTGGCACAAGAACAGACACGTAGACCAATGGAACAGGACTGAGAACCCAAATATAAAACCAACCTCATACAGTCACCTGATCTTTGACAAATTCCAGAAAAACGTACACTGGGGAAAAGATTCCCTATTCAACAAATGGTGCTGGGAAAACTGGATGGCCATATGTAGAAGACTGAAACTGGACCCACACCTCTCACCTCTGACAAAAATCATCTCACAGTGGATAACAGATTTAAACCTAAGATGTGAAACCATAAGAATTCTCGAAGAAAACCTTGGAAAAACTCTTATGGACATTGGCCTAGGCAACGAATTTATGAAGAAGACCCCCAAAGCAATCACAGCAGCAACAAAAATAAATCAATGGGACCTGATCAAATTATAAAGCTTCCGCAGAGCCAAGGAAACTATCACTAGAGTGAACAGACAACCTACAGAATGGGAGAAAATATTTGCATGCTACACATCTGATAAAGGGCTGATAACTAGAATCTATACAGAACTTAGGAAAATCAACAAGAAAAAATCAAACAACCCTATTAAAAAATGGGCAAAGGACATGAACAGAAACTTTTCCAAAGAAGACAGAATAATGGCCAGCAAACATATAAAAAATTGCTCACCTTCTCTAATCATCAGGGAAATGCAAATCAAAACCACAATGAGATATCACTTAACTCCAGTGAGATTGGCTCATATCAGAAAAGCCCCAAACAACAAATGTTGGCGGGGATGTGGACAGATAGGAACACTCATACACTGCTGCTGGGACTGCAAATTAGTACAACCTCTATGGAAAGTAATATGGAGATACCTCAAAGAATTAAAAGGAGAATTACCATTTGATCCAGCAATCCCACTACTGGGTATTTACCCAAAGGGAAAAAAGACATTCTATAATAAAGACATCTGCTCACGAATGTTTATAGCAGCACAATTCACAATTGCAAAGATGTGGAAACAACCAAGGTGCCCATCAATACACGGGTGGATTAATAAAATGTAGTATATGTATACCATGGAGTATTACTCAGCAATAAAAAACAATGGTGAATTAACACATCTGGTATTATCCTGGTTGGAGCTAGAACCCATTCTTCGAAGCGAAGTGTCACAGGAATGGAAAAACAAGCACCACTGGTACTCACCATCAAATTGGTACTAACTGATCAACACTTACATCATACAGGGCAATAATGTTCATCAGTGGGCGGGCAGGCGGGAGGGGGGTGGAGGCAATGGGACAACTCTCACTGAATGGATGTGGGGAGCACAGTTTGGGGGATGTCCATGACTGTAGCTCTGACACGGGCAGTGCATGGGCAATATATATAGCCAAAGTGTTGTACCCCCATAATATTCTGAAATTTAAAAAAATAAATTAATTAAAAAAATAAAAATATCATTCACTATGATCAAGTGTGATTCTTCCCAGCAATGCAAGGATGATTCAACATATGCAAATCAATAAATATGATATGTCAAATTAAAAAAAGAAAAACAAAAACTCTGTGATCCTTTCAATAGATTCACATAAAGCATTAGGCACAATTCAGCATCCTTTCATGATAAAAATTCTCAACAAATTAGGTATAGAATGTATGTACCTCAACATAATAATAGCGATATATGATAAACCGATAGCTAACATGTTACTGAATGGAGAAAAGCTAAATGCTTTTCCTTTACAATCAGGAACAATACAAAAATGCCCACTCCTATTCAACATATTACTGGAAGTCCCATTCAGAGCAATTAGACAAGGGAGAAAATTAAAATGCATCCAATTTGGAAAGAAGGAAGTCAAATTTTCCATGTTTGCAGATGACATGGTCTTATACTTAGAAAATCCTACAGAGTCTACCAAAAAACTGTTAGATCTAGTAAACCCATCCAGTAAAGTTATAGTAGTGTCTCTGTACATTAATAGCAAATTATCTGAAAGAGAAAACAGGAAAATAATTCCATTTTCAATACCTACATAAAAGTAAGACACCTGGGAATAAAATTAACCAAGGAGGTGAAAGATATCTGCACTTAAAATCATAAAACATTGAAGAAAGAAATTGAAGATAACAATAAAGGGAAAGATACTCTGTGTTCATGAATTGGCAGAATTATTATTGTTAAAATGGCCATACCACCCAAAGTGGTCTATAGGTTCAATGCAATTCCTATCAAAATACCAATGACATTCTTCACAGAAACAGAAAAAAAAATCTTAAAATTAATATGGAACCACAAAAGAACTTGAACAGCCAAAGATATTCTGAGCAAAAAGAACAAAGCTGGAGGCTGCCTGACTTCAAAATATACTACAAAGCTATAGTAACCAAAACAGCATGGGACTGGCATATAAACAGACATCAGCCTGTGAAACAGAATAGGTCCCAGAAATAAATTCATGCAGCTATAGCCAATTGATTTTTGACAAAGGTGCCAAGAACACACATTGGGGAAAGACAATCTCTTCAACAAATGATGCTGGGAAATTTGGATATTTCCATGCAGAAGAATGAAATTAGACCTGTACACCATATACAAAAATCAAGTTAAAATGGATTAAAAAGTTAACCATAAAACCCCAAACTATGAAACCACTTTAAGAAAACATAGAGGAAATGTTTTACTACATTGGGCTGGGCAAGGATTTTTAAAATAATACTTCAAAAGTACAGGTAACAAAAGCAAAAATAGACAAATGTGATTACATCAAACTAAAAAGCTTTTGCATGGTAAGGGAAACATTTAACAGAGTGAGAGACAGCCTACAGAATGGGACAAAACATTTGCAAACTACATATCTGACAAGGCATTAATATTCAGAATATTTAAGGGACTTAACATCAAAAAAACAGATAACCCCATTTAAAAATGGGCTAAAGATCTTAATAAACATTTCGCAAAAGAATACATACAAATGGCAACAGGTACATGAACAAATGCTCAATATCACTAATCATCAGGAAAATGCAAATCAAAACCACAATGAGATACCACCTCACTCCAGTTAGAATGGTTGTTAACAAAAAGACAAAAGAAAACAAGTGTTGGCAAGTCTGTGCAGAAAACTGAACACTTACACTCTGTTGGTAGGATTGCAAATTAGTATAACCACTATAGAAAATAGTATGGAGGTTCCTCTAAAAATTAGAAATAGAACTATCATATGATCCCACAATTTTACTACTGGGTATATATCTCAAAGAAAGGAAATCAGTATATTAAAGAGATATCTGCACTCCCATGTTTATTGCACCACTATTTATAATAGTGAAGATATGGAATCAACCCAAGTATCCAATAGATGAATCAATAAAGAAAATGTAGTATATGTATGCAATGGAATACCATTCAGCCATAAAAAGAATAAAATCCTGGCATTTATGACAACTTGGATGGACCTGGAGGACATCATGTTACATGAAATAAGTCAGATGCAGAAAGACAAATACTGTGTGTTCTCATTCATATGTGTAATCTAGAAAAAGAAAGTTGACATCATAGAAGTGTGGAGTTAGAATAGTGGTTACCAGAGACTGGGGAGGGAAGGGAGAGAAAGGGGGAAGATGGGGAGAGATTGGTCAAGGAAGGCAAAGTTACATTTAGACAGGAAGAATAAGTTCTGAAAGGGTGGTGATGATTAATTGTAACTTATTGTGTATTACATAAGAGCTAGAAGAGAGCATTTGTAATGTTCTTACTACAAAGAAATTATAAATGCCTGATGTGATGAATATGCTAAATACCATGATTTAATCATCATACAACATATATGTCCCAAAACATCAAATTGTACCCCATAAATATGTACAACTAGAATGTCAATAAAAAATATCTATTCTGTGGAAGAAAAATATATTTGAAGTTCAGCAATTTCTTGTAATTGAGTTTGATTTCATTTCTTCTGTTAAATTCAAGTGAAATTACTGAATGTAATATGTTTATTGAAAATAGAATATGGAATATTTTCCTCTTTTATAAAATTATTTTTCTCTCTATTTTTCTATCTATATCTCTACATAGAGAGATGGCTGAAATGATGTTTAATAAATGTTAATGAATGTTTCTGTGCAGTAAGATTTTATATTACAGTGCTTATTGTTTAATCTCTTCTTTGTGCTTTTCTATATTTTATGAATTTTATCATAAGATATTATTTCCATAAAAGAGTAAATTCATTATTGTTTCAAAACATTATGTTAATGTGAATAACATGTTTTCCTGCTGTGGTAGACAGAATAATCCCCCCCTTCCTTAAAATGCCCACATTCTAATCACTGGAACAAAAATTGTTAGGCAATGGGGGGAATTAAGTTTGCTAATCAGCTGACCTTGAGATAAGGGGATTATCCTCTACTACCCAGGTGGGCCCAGTGTAATCACAAGGGTCCTTCTCCAGAAGAGAAAGGCAGAAGCTAGAAAACCAGAGAGATGGCAGCATGAAAGGGAGTCAGTCAGATTCCCTTTGGCTTTGAAGATGGAGCAATAGGACCATAAGCCAAGGAATGTGGGTGGCTTTAAGAAGCTGGAAAAGGAAAGGAAATGGATTCTTTTCTAGAGCCTTCAGAAGGAGCACAGCCTTGCTAACACCTTGATTTTAGCCTGTCAAGACTCATGGTGGAATTCTGACCTGCACAACTATAAGACAATACATTTTTGTTATTTTAAGCTACTAAGTAGGTGATCCTTTGTTACAGTAGCCATAGGAAACTAATACACTTGCTTCCACTTATTCTTACCCAATTTATTCTCTACCCAGCAGCCAGAGTGAACTTTATTGGCCTGCATGATCCAGTGTGTGAGCCATGACCTACATGTGGCAAATGAGCACATGAACTGTGGCTGGTCTGAAATGAGATGTACTGGATGTGTAAAATAGACACTGGATTTCAAAGACAGTATAAAAGTTTATAATAGCTTACTAATAATTTTTAATATTGACTTCATGTTGAAATTATAATATTTTGCATATATTGGGTTAAATAAAATATATTAAAATGTATTTCACTTGTTTAATTTTACTTTTTTTAATGTGGCTGCTAGAAAATTTTAAATTATTTATATGGCTCACAGTATACGTTTCTCTTACACAGTGCTGATATAGAAAGTAAATAGAATACTGTCATTTTCTTATTTGAAATCCTTCAATAAGTTCCCACTGTACGTAGAATGTACTTCAAACTCCTTACCTTAAACTGATAAGGTCTTGCATCGTCTGGCTTGTGCTAGCTGTCTAGCTTCATCCTCTGCCTCTACCGCGCCATTGTAATGTGCCAAGCTCATTTCTGCTAAGGGCCTTTCCACGTGTTCACTAGGCCCAGGAAACTCTTCATCTCACTCTTCATCTGATTGGAAATTTCTTTCCTCTCAGCTCAAGTATCACTCAGATATACCTGCTCTGGCATCCCGGTGTAAAGTAGGCCCATTGTGCTCCCTCATTCATAGCACCCTGTTCTTTTTCTTAATGGCACTTTTCACAACGTGTAATGATAAGTTTATTTGTTTATTTTTTTAATTCTCTTTGAAAACGATATGCTCGGTGTATGCTTTATTTACCCCTGTATACCTAAGGTCAGGCAAAGCACAGATCCTCAGTGATTATTAAATGAATGTAGAATAATCAAATGAAGCAATGTCTATGTAAGCACATTGTAAACTGTAATGTACTATGAAGATGTGATGTCCTTACAGTAGTGATAGTAATAGGAAGAGAAGGACAAAGATGGGGAGGAAAAGAAAGAGGAAGAGAATAAATTGAAGTAGTTTTAAAGTCTTTACCTTGCATCAATTTTTAAATAGATTTCCCAGTATTTGTGGTTATATCTTTAAACCTTTGGGAATAAATAACTCAATACGTAGTTGTATTCCATTGCCTTAAAATAAAAGTTCTATTTTTAAAGGCATATTCTAATTTCTTCTTAAAGGAAGTTTTCTAAACTGCTGCTGACTCGGGTTCTGACTTGCCTTCTCTAAGGCATAATCTCTATTTCCACAGTAGAGAACACAATGGGAATAGACTGGAGGGTGGAGGTTGGACATAGGAAAGCAAAAACAGCATTGGGATTTTTAGAAATGATTGTCATATAATAGGAAGTCAGACCACAAAAGGATCAACGAAGAAACATTTCTACTATCCATTGATATCTTTGGTTTTCTACTTGTCTAGTCTCTTTTGCTCCTCTTATCCCATCATCCATTGGTCATTTCAACAACTGACAACACTACTCACAAGAACTTTTGGATTGAATTAAGTCAGGGGGAGGGGGAGTAGGGGGGGTTGATCTGGTAGCCACGGTTCAATGCACAGGGTGTGGGAAACCTTTTATAAGCCATTGCAATGAGCAGTAGGGCATGAGTCACTATTTTTTTGCCTAAAATAAGAAACTGAATATTTGGGAAGATAGAGCTTTCGGGAGATTCAGGAAACCCCCAAATATATCTGAAGCCATTCTGCACCTACCATATTAGGGCTTTGTGCAATTCATCACATTTAAGAGAGGTGCAGTGATAACAAATTATTTGTAGTCTATCAATTCACTATTTGTGCTCTAGGTGAAGCTGTCCAGAGTTGTATGTCCACTTGAGACTGTTAGCTTTTGCAACACCAAAATGAAATAATGTGTCCCTTAGTGTAATGCTTAGCAGTATTGCTATGAACAAATATAATTGTATTGTATTTTCTTTATATTTTTTTCTAATAAGAAATTTATTTTTTCCCTGACAAAGTCAGAGCTTAAGCTTAGCCTTTCTTAAATGACCTTAAAGTAAACCTTCCTACCTTTGTGTCTTTTCAACAATAGTTTCTGACTTAAAGTTAACTTTTTCATTAGCATTTTAATAGCCAAAAAAGTCTGCTTTGTTCTTAGTAGCACATTACAATCTGCATTTAAATAGGAATGTTATAAAATAGCAACATAACAAATTACTTATGTTAGAAAAGTTGTTTTTCTAGGTTTTGTTTTTGTGTTTTCCTTATGGCATAACCTTTCTGTATCTTAGACAAAGATTAAAACCTCTCTTTTTGAAGTTGCTGAGTTAATTCTTGAGGAACAGTTACCAGGATCAATCCTCTGCCTTTAATAAGAATGCCCTAATGTGATATTTAAAAAATAATGTCCAGGAAATGATACTTTCAAAATCAAGATTGATCCTGCTCATTTCAGATTTGGAAAACCAAAGGCAAACTAAAACCTTTTAGCTTGTATTTGTTAGCTATAGATAGATATAGGTATCAGTATCACTATAAATATAGATATAGTCAGACTTAAGACAGTTTTGAACACTAGGAGTGTGCCATTATTACAAGATACCATTTAATAAGCCTCAATCAGAGAAGTCTTATCATATGATTCCTATGTACCTGATACAGTTTGCTTTAGCTACATCTCTATCTTTTGCTGCTACTTCCCCATCCATCTATATACACTTACCTATTTTATCAATGTCACAACAGCCAAAGTGCTCACACCTCTGCTTCTATACCTTCTCTAATAATGGTGTCTCAAATTAGACTGCCTGAGTTCAAATGTTCTTTTTACCACATACTGGCTGTGTGGCCTTGGCAAGTCACCTAATCTCTCCGTACTTAAGTTTCTGTATCTGTAAAGTGGGGATAATGATGGTATTACTTCATAGAATAGTTATAAAGATGAAAAGTAATGCATCTAAAGTTATTTTGGCATAATGCTGGCAATAAATGTAAGCTATTAATTTTATTCCTTTAAATTATGCTATTAAAGCTACTACTACTATTTTTCTACTACCAGCCCTCTAAATACCCTATATTTATTAAACCAGTTCCTTAAAGCATCCTCCTTCCCATAGCCTTCCTGTATAAAGAGGAGAGATTAGGGCTCTTCTCTGACCCCACCTTTGCTTCAGTTTCATTTGCTTCTCATTGTGGTGAAAAAGAGACCAGCAGGGTTCACAGCAGCGTATCTTTGGCTAATGTAATCCAAACCCCAAAAGCAACATTAAAAATCAAGCCAAACATCAAAGCTAGTTCTTTAATAACTCCTCCATTTCCCTCAGGTCCCAATACCTATGTCACAGTCTTTTTTCATACTTTGTCCTTGTCCCCTATTCCCCATCTTACAGGCCTAGCTCAGTTTTGCAAATTACTGCACTGTCTTTTGCCTTTCTTCTGTAGTTAGTTCATTTCATTCGAGATCAACAAGTATGTAATGAGGAAGTCTTGAGGTGAGGGGGAGTTCTTAAGAAACATAAAATCATGAGGCACTGCCTCTTCTATTACCAAACAGGAAATTAGATTTGTATAAGATTTATATGAAATTATTAAAAAATCCTGCAAGAAAGAGTATTCATTTGGTCAGCATTCCTCTCACGTACTATAATTATTTGTTTTTTACATTTTTCTCTATCACCATAATATGAGTTCCTGCAGCGTAAGGTCAGTGCCACAGTAATGCTGTTTATCTGCTCTAGTTCCTGTCTTGTAGGAGACACTCAGAAGATGTTTACTGAATGAATAGATGGAAAGATGAAGGGATGAGACCTGGATCTGAACTGCAAGAAACTCACAGTCTGGTAGAAAGGACCACGTGTGTGCATAAATAGCAGTAATCCTCAATCCAGCCTACCTGTCCAGTCTTTTCTTTCCTCCACTCCCCAGTGTACCCAGTCCACAGAGAATGACATGTATGCTTATAACTTTCTTCCACAGTTTCTTCTGCTGAGAATACCCTTTCCCTCCTTTTCTGCTTATGAACTCTTATTCATTTGTCAAGGTACAACTATAATAGTATCTTCTCAGTGATGTCTTCTCTGAGTCTCCTCCCCAAGCAGAATAGATCCCACCCCTTCTCTGCCCACTCGTAGCGCTTGTCATATACCTCTCTTAGCACTTGGTACATTGAATCATAATTACTTATTTATTCTTTT